>CM029917.1:54058752-54658752 GCA_017639245.1 Myiopsitta monachus | reverse complement strand
CTAAGACAATGCCACATCCTCTTAAGCTTCCCTTCTTTTCAGAGCTTCAGGCAACATGTTGTCATTGGCAGAGCTGGAGTGGCTTGGGGAGGGCTGCCATGGTCATTTGCCAGGAGTGTATATAAAATCTTCATCACAGTGAAGCTAGCGAGATTTTTGTCGCTGTTATTAGCCAAGACTTCACTCTGTTTCTAAATGGTGCTGAGGAAAAGGACAAGTGAGTTGAATACAGTGAAAGAAACCTGACTGCTTGGCTTTATGGGGGACAAAAAAAACCACCTAAAACCCTATTTTCTGCAGTTTCTGCCTAAATAAAATGATTATTGCCCACTATAGGCCACCATAGCTCTTGAGCAAGTCTTGAACATTGACTAGGTGATTTGCAGGTAAA
Source organism: Myiopsitta monachus (assembly GCA_017639245.1). Lineage (NCBI taxonomy): Eukaryota > Metazoa > Chordata > Aves > Psittaciformes > Psittacidae > Myiopsitta > Myiopsitta monachus. The sequence continues at coordinate 54,658,361 of CM029917.1, read as the reverse complement.
TGTCTCTGCCTACAGCACCATTTTTATTTGCGATTTGGTTTTTTCCCCACCAGCTGCTCTGAGAAGATCAATTTTCCAAACAGCTTGTGAAAATAGGCAGCTGAATGCTCACTGCTTGGAAAATCCCAAAGAAGGTTTAAATCCACAAGCAGCATCGTGTACACAGGGTTTTCAAAAGTAACCCTCCATGCAAGGCTGTGCCAGCAGCTTCATCTCAGATGACACAGCAGCTTGGCTGTGTGTGGCCTCCTACACAAACAAGACAAACATTGGGAAGAATCAAGCTCTGGAGATGCATCTGTGGAAAGGAGAGTTTCTATTCTTTCATGGTGGAAAGACAATTTTAGACTCTCAGTGGGGGATGTTACTGCTCCATAGTTTTAGAGTTTTTTAAAGGACTTATCTGGTCCTGCTCACACACACACACTCTTTAGAAATGTTAATCTCACCATTGTTCTTAATTGTTTCAGGAAAGTGGGAGGTATTGTCCCCAAAGGATTTTAAGTTACTAAGAAGCATTCGCTAAGAAATGTGATGATGTACTTTTTTCCTGCTTCTGAGAGTGTTACCAAAAGTGAGGTAAAGAGGGAAGGCTTTATTGTAAAAGTTCTTAAAACAACGCTTCTTGGCTATCCTCATTAAAGTAATTTTAATAGCAAACCCACTCAAGCGGTCTGAGAGCTCACATCATTGTGTATGTAGCTACAACACAAATGTGCAGGGGAAGCAGGGGAAGGACTTTATTTCTTGGATCTGGCTCTGCCTGAGCTGGGAGCTCTCCAGGCAGACACCTTCTTTTCTTTAGGGATGGGAATTACCTGGGTCAGCCTTGCATGAACTGACAGAGATTCTCTGAAGGCCACTTCAGGAGTCCTTCCTGCAGCTCTGGGAGCTGCTCAGCGAAGCCATCATGAAAACTTCTGTGGACTGAGTCACTTTTTTGGTGGTTTGAGTTACACAACTTTGCCCCTGTTTGTGTAGCTCAGATGTGGTTGAGCCAAATGCAAAGGAACTTTTAGACGGTGGTGGAGGCTGCTGCTGTTTTTGTAATTTTGATTTGCTTATGCTCAACTTCTAAAGCAAACCTCCTCTCCAAGAACAAAGAGCCTCAGCAAACCCCAGTGACTCGAGTCTCTCCAGCATGTCGCCAAAGGAGCCAGAAGCAGAATTTTGCTCAGCAGATTTTATCTGCCCAGACTCCACATGTACAATGACAAACCATCCTGGTGTGTTTCAAAGAGGGGGCACAGATTATTGTGTGTGTCTGTCACATGTGCACTGTTGGTTCCACCATGGAAACTGAACAGCAGCCTATTCCAGAACCAAACCGCTCATCAAACAGCCCTGATTTGCACCAGTACTTTTGAAGAGTGGCAGGCACTTCAGCCTGTTTCCTCATGGTCCTGTGTGGTTGCTGTCATGCCCACCTTCACTTGTAAGTCAGAAGAAGGGCTGTGACCTCTGTGAAAGGAGAAGAGAGCTGCTGGAAGAAGCGACTCTTCAAGCCCTTGCCATTTGTCTCTCCTTCCTTCTTCCTGCCAGAAGGCAATTAGCTAAGACAATGATATATTCTCCGGCTCCCTCATATGTTTTAAACCACTTGGTGCTCCGAATTAAGCTAGGAAGGTAACCATGGGTTTTTTACCTGGGTACTTCTTCAAATTAACTCTTCAGGATTCAATACCAGTGTTGTGATACTGATACCTGACAGTGAAAGGACTTTTTCTCATTCCTGCAGGTGAATAAGGCCTTATGGCTGAGAATGAGAAGAAAATCAACACTGTTTGAAAGTGTCCTGTGATTGCCCTGAAGAGGATAAGTGTGAGCCACATGCGTATGCTAGTCTGGGCAGTTTTCTTCACGTTTCAAGTTACCAAGCAAATTCAAGGAGTATTAGGAGGCAAACAGAAAACATTTCAGCACTTCTTAAAGATGTGAATTAATAAGCAGAAGCCTGGTGGTAGACAAAAACTTATTATCTTCACAGGGAAGAGCTAAGGCATGTAGAAGTTATGTGCTAAAATACAAACTCACCAAGAGCTCACAGCAACATCCCACAGCACCTGGGATGGAGGAGTCCTGCCTTATGGAAACTCTGTCCTGTATGTATCCAAGTGGGTAGAGACAGAAAAAACATATTGCAATAAAGATTATATCTGGGAATGCACAGAAAGGAGAGCAAGGTAGAAAAAAAAACCCATACCTGGAGAAGACTGTCTCATTGCATAGCCTAACTAAATATGGGGAGACCTATTTCTTTCTTCTCACTGGGTGATAGTTATTGTATATCAGGAGGCTGTACATTTGTGTTCATCTCTGCTCCTGGGCTGTGAGAACAGTCTGGCTGCATCCACAAGGTTGGGTTTATGCAGTGTTTGTATGCAAAAGCCATCCTGCAGGAGGAGGCACCTGCCCTCATCTGGTTTCCAGTTGTCCATCCCTGCCCTCCTCCCAATGGGTACTGCATCCTCCGGTCCACTTCTCCCTCATGTAAAAGCTAATTGGTTTCCCTCTAAATAGCAAAGAACTATCATCTAAATGGCTTCACAGTAGCCAGCACAGGGCAGATTGCTGCGGCAGTCACAGCTCTGGGATGTGGTGGAGGAGCAGTAACTTCTTCAGAAGGCACAACCACAACTAAGAAAGGACTTCTGGACAATGCTGCTGCAGTCCTTATAGTCTCACCTGCTGTTGTAGTGGCATCCCCAGCTCCACACTGGACTAAAGGAGGGGTTTAGAGTTAACAGCAATGACTGTCCTGTATTTCTGTTGGTCTGTGCCTGAGGTCTTTTGCAAGCTCTGCTGGTTAATATCCATGTAAGTCCAGGGCTTCTGTGCCCTGTTACTTCACTTGGAGCTTTGAGAAAGAGAACCCTGTTGCCGATACCAAATGACTACTGTTCCACCCATATGTGACACATGGAAAAACAGAGGTGCCACCTATGCTGTTTTACTTATTTTTTTTTTTTTCAGGTAACTCAGACCATAATATGTCCTCATTGTTTTGTGGTAATGTTGTAGGTGATGATGATGATTTAATGAGCTAGTACATTCATTACTCACTATTCCAGCATGTAAGCCAATTACTTCTGGTCATTCAGAAACTAAAGGGAGGTTGCTGGGGTTTTTTTTAGGACAGATTGGCAAACATCCCCTAGCCGAATATCCAAGGGCATCATCCTCTCTCAGCTGCACAGCTTCTCATTAATATTTGAAAAGTTTACTGCAAAATTTAGGATCAGAGTGTAGTATTTTATGCAGTTATTTCAAAATTCATAGATCATTAGATTTTTCAGGCCAGAAAGGACTATTATGCGCACCTTCTGTGACCCCCTATATAACGTAGGCTACATGTGTTTAAAGTTTCAATTTGTTTTCCTGAGCAAGCTTGTATTTATTATATGTAGTTTGGTACAGAAGAGTAGCTAGTGATACGGTTGAAACCCATAAATATTATATCAGACCACCTGGTGCTCTGAAACTTGCTTCTGAATGATGGCCACTCAAAACAAAGAACAGCTTGAAAGACAGGGGAATACAATGATGTGACTATCGCAAAGAGCAAGTGAATGGCTCCATGTTGGGCAAAGTTGTTTCTGGAAGCCCAGTTTCAGTTCAAGTGTTGTTTTTTCCCTTGGCAAACATATTCTGTTTCAGTCTGTTTCAGCATAACCTTTATTTTAGAAATACAGAAGCAAAAAGGGGGAGGGACCAAACTATAGCTGAATAACTCTGTAATAAAGAGCCATCTCTAGCTGACAGGGGAACACCCATTACCAAAGGACAAAATTTACACTTAAGGGTGCAGCATGCAGAAAATAGCCTGATACCTACGTAACTGTTGTCACTGCAGAGTAATGATTCATCTGAATACTGCAGAAATATATTTTGTCTTTACTGACATCCCGTTGTGTGATTAAAGATGTGTTGAATGGCTCAATAGAGATGTTTCTCTCTTAGCATCTCTGTTTTAAACAAAGATGAAAAGGAAGGGCCATAGGAGTCTCTGGCTGAGCAGCCATCTCTGTGACACTACCCTGGGCTTTGATGATCTTGCTTTCACTCAGCCTATTGCTCACACTAGAAGCCTGCAGAAGTGCTTCACAGCTCAGCACAGGCCCACCATGTAAAAACTACAGGTTCTGTCTTGATGATTAACGTTAGCTGTTTGAAATAATCCAAATGCTGCTCTCTGATCTGATAAAAAGAATATATACATTGGGTGTGAATGATGAGAGTGAGGACGAGGAGAGGAGTTTTTGCCAAGCTCAGTTCTCTGAGAATGAAACAGCATTTGGGGAGGGGAGGGAGTGTGTGTGCAGGGGATATGATTTTATTTATTTCTCTTTTTTTCTCCTCCAGATGTTGCTGTGCTGGAGGCTTACCCTTGGTTAGGACACTGTGTTTTACTGGAGTGCTCTGCTGGTTGCCTGAGATGGGAGAGCAGAGATTCTCCTAGAAAGCGGCAGAACAAATGCTCTGGTTGGTCAGGAAGAGTTCGTCTCACCATACATCCACAAGTGAGTTAACAAGAGGAAGTGTTTCAGGCCCCCACAGGTACAAAATCCAGCAGCAGAGTTCAACAAATCATGAGGTACTGACTGGCAGCTTTTCTCAAATTTTGCCCGGCTCATTTAGCCTTCTGTATATCTTGCTGGGCTTTATTTGGTCTTTACACACCTCATTTTATTCTAGTGAAAGCTGGATATCTAAAAATGAGAGTATCAGTAGTATGAACACATACTTGCCTGTGTGCAAAGACACTACTGCCTCTGCAGAAGCAGATCAGCCCTCAGAAAATGAGTGAATCATTCTGCATCAAAAAATGTCCGTTGAATACAAGAATTTAGAAGGAGGCATGGTATGCAGTAATTAAGTAAATTGTATCTCTACAATGTGCAAAAGTATTCTACATAAGGTTAGAGATTTTCATTTGGGCCATTATTTCACTGTTTCAGTTTATAGTGGTGTAACTTAGTTTTTTTGTCAAGGCCAGTCTTTTGCTTCTCCTGCTCTTAAAACAGGCATTGTTAGGGCTTTTTTCTAATGATACTTTAGGATATGTTATAATTGTCATGTAATTGTGTTCTGAGGATTAGTTCTGTTTACATCAGCTGCTTTCATCTGGCTTTAAGAATCATAGAATAGTTAGGGTTGGAAAGGACCCGAAGATCATCAATTTCCATCCTGCTATGGGCAGGGTCACCTCACACTAAACTATGCCACACAAGGCTCTGTCCAACCTGGCCTTGAACACCACCAGGGATGGAGCATTCAGAGCTTCCCTGCGCAACCCATTCCAGTGCCTCACCACCCTCACAGTAAAGAACTTCCTCCTTATGTCCAATCTAAACTTCCCCTGTTTAAATTTTAACCCTTTACCCCTTGTCCTATCACTACAGTCCCTAATGAAGAGTGCCTCCCCAGCATCCTTATAGGCTACCTTCAGATACTGGTCCTACTCTTTTTCTTCATGCCTTCTAATATACTTTAACAATCTTTCTGTTAAAACTGCTGTTTCCTAGATGTGACACAGGTATAATAGTAGACATATATATATATTTGTTGTTTTTATTTGTATATTGATAAAGTGCAAAACTGCTGACTGTGGAAGAGATCTGGTGACACAAGGACTGTTTAAAGCAAAACACAACGAATACAACATCCAAACTGTACAAAAACCCAAAAGGAACAGAAATTAGGAGCTGCTCATAACGTTTTGCTGTTTTCTGCACATGCTTGTTTGACAGACTCTGGTTATGTGAGTGTGAAGGAGTGGTGAATGCTGTAAGTTCTTGTTTTTCTATAAAGTCCTCTGAGCATCCATTCTGGATGTAATGAAAGATCTTTGTGTACTGAGTCATGGAAAATTCAAGTGTCCACTCCTGAGCTTGTTGACCAGTGGGAGGTTTTGGTTTGGTTTTTTTTCGAAGGAAGGTTTTGCAATGTGGTGACCTGATGGCTATTAAGTCAATGGCAGGTCCATGGGTTAAAAAGTGCAGTCTCAGGCATGGTTCTTAGCCTGGAGAACCAGAGTAGGGTGCTGTGTGCATGGGTTGGACTAGGCACAGCGTTCCATTTCTCATTCTGGAAATGTGTGTATGTAAAGGGTAAGTTCTTCAGGGAAGAACTGCGTTGCATGACCGTATAGTTGAGAAGCTTTCTAACATCTGCCACGGAGGTGTTTGCACTTGAGGTGGCTATTTAGGGCCTGTTTATACGTGGCGCACAGAATGAATTGGTATTTCCCAAGGTAAAATTCATCTGAGCCATTTTTGATGTCTGATTTTCTGATGAAGTAAATAACGCTTCCTAGAAATTCTTGTACTGAATAGAAATGCAAACTACCCTGATTACCTCTTCTTTGGACATCAAATTTAATCATCTTAAATCTGGGTGAGAGAATGCAACCTCACCTGTCACTGCAGGGCTCCAGTTTCTTAAGGAGCTGCTAGGAGCTGTTCAGGTATATAAAATAATTTAAATTTCTAATGTTAAAACAAATTAATTCATGCTTTCGTCTGTTTACAAATGCAGATCATGCTTTGTATAAGTAGTTGCTTACAGCATGCAAGGAGTTTGTGTGTCAGGCTCTGACACAGCAGCCTTTGTTTTTAGCAGCGCTGTAACTCAGATTGATTACTGAAGGAGAAGAAAACATAACAACTGGCAGAAAAAAGATTGGATACCTGACTGCTAGCAAGAAGCTGTATCAGCTCTTCTGCCTTGCCATTTCCTTTTTAAACAGTTCTTTGTTGTCCAGGCAAGAGATTTTCACACCACTATTCGAAGAGGGCCTCTATTCAGACGCAGCCAGGATGTAATAGTCCAAGTCTTGGCAACATCTAGCCTCTGGACGTGTTCAGTCCCAGACCTTATTTTTTGTGTTTGTGTGTTGGTTCTTTATTTCCCTGCCCCCAGCAGACACTTAGACGCAGGGACTGAGCAGAGCCCACCCATGCAGTTCTGCCAGCAACAAGAGTAACTTGTCATTGCTTCCAGGTGCAAACTTTCAGATCAGTGATGTGGGACTGAATGACAGGCTGGTGTCAGTTACCCAGGGGCTGTCTCCAATGTTAAAGGGAACCCGTGTTCTCCTTATTCACTGAATGATAACTTTCAGGCAGTAAAAACACCTCGTGACCTTTAGGAACATCCCAAGGATATGGAGCCAGTATGATTCATATGGCTAAATTACTTGGAGCCTTCATAATAATTTGTATTATCATTCTCACTATATATTATGCCAAGTAGCTGGACACATATAAAAGAATAAGACTTTTCTCTCTCTGGAATTACTGGCTTCCAGACCTGGAATAAGAAAACAAGAAAGAACAGCACTTAACTAAATTATATTATTGTGAGCCTTATCAAATAGCTATCAATATATCCAGGACTACATCTCCCACATGCTGTGACCTGTCTCTTTGTGCTTTGCCCTGCCCAGAGCTGTACAGATTTTTCTGCAAAGTCCTTGCACAAATAGTGCATGTACGAAAACTGGGGAAGGAGCTCAAGGCGCTCTCCCAGACCTGCTCAGTCATGCAATATGGATGCTTTCAAAGCAGATTTTGGGGAAAAGTTCTCCATGAATGTGGTCCAGGTGCGGTAAGTTTTGATACACAGGAAAACAGATCCACTAGTTATGAAACAATGGGAAAGGGCACCAAAGAAAGGGCAGCTTCTCTATGTACTCCTGTTTTAAAGTCTGAGTTTGTCTTAGCAGAAAAACATGGAATGCTAGATGAACTTGACATCTCCTCAGCCCGCAGCCGTCTTCACTGGGTAAGGTGCACTAGCAATATCCAGGTAGCACTTGTCAGCCATCTAGGATTCTTCTTTTCCTTCCTTTTCAAATCACATTAGCTCAGAGAGTTGTTTTGTTGGCGTTTTGTTGTTTGCGATTTTTCTTCTGGTCTTTTCTCACACCTGACTTAAGCCACTGGTCTATCTATGAATTTGTTACTGTTTTCCTGATGGAGTAGCATGGAATGATAATTTGTTACTGTGAAGCCCATAATGACTTTTAATTGTGGCTCCTAATGCCACATGCTGTCATTTAAATCTCAATGGCTGTCACTTTCTGGTTCTCTCCCAGAGAAAATATGGCTCTTTCCCCCTTCAAACATCTGTAGTAGAGCACAGTTTATGCCTGCCTTGGTTGAGCTAAGTGAGTCACAGGATGCCAGCTCCTCACATTATTAGCTTCTCTGACTTAGCCGTGGTGGAAAAAAAAAACCAAACTTTATCTATTTGTTGCTTTCATTGAACACTCTAGATATAAAAGAAGCACTGCAGATTCAAACAGACATGTCCTTGCAGATACGCTCTTGTGGTTTTGTTTGTTTGAAGATTACCAGCCCGGTGGCTCTTGCTGTCTTTTTTAGAAATAAATAAAATCATCCATGCAATTATTTTTTTGTGGGTGCTTTCCTGAGCAGAGTGAGATGGCCTAATTCATTATGAAGTCATTGGAGTTCTTCCTTCTCATTTCATGCTCAGAACTTAGCACTAAGCAGTTTTTACCATCTTGTATACATAGGATGGAGAGGAGATGGAGAGGTTTCTGGGCAAGTCACAGCAACAATACAGTATATAACTGCAATAAAGTTCTCATTCAAGTAATATGCTACATTTGAAATTCAATGAATGTGATTATATTTTAAAAGATCAGGGGGGACATCATATGGGGGGTCTGCAAAGCTTAGGTCAGCCAGATCTGGAGGTAAACACATGGTTTTCCTTGAAGAGTTGTACCAGCAAGGTGTGAGGATGGGCAGGAGGACAGGGGCTTGTAGGCTGCACGGTCTCACCCTGGAAGGAGCGCACAAGATGCCGCAAAGCAATAACTGTGGAGGTTGTGCAGGTACAGTAGAGGGAAACATTGAGTCTTTATCTTTCCATTGGAACCCAGCACAGAAGGAAGCATTCTTGCTGAGCGCTGACTCTTCTACCTGGCTGTATGCTCAAAGGTTGCCTCGTCTAATGCCAGTCGGGACTATAATGTAGCTTTGTAAGGGTGGTAGCCCTTAGAAAATAACTCTGGGACTTCTGCATGGGAAATGTAAGTGTCACAGTTTAAGCTACCCCAGTGCTTCTCTTAGCTTGTCAATAGCCGTAGACTTGTAAGCTCTTACATGAACCAGACAGAAAGGAGCAAAACCTCAAATGGCTGGCATAGTTGTATGTGATCAGTCATCTTGGCAGCAAAAATACCCCTAAAGGAGCACACAGAGGAACTTGCTCTGACAGAAGGTACTAAACTATTTGTTTAGTGTCCTATGCTGAAAAGAGTTTATAGTTTTCCATTTATTCTACTCTTTTTTCCTAAACTTATGCTGAAACCTAAATGTGATATCATTACTGACTGTGGTTAAATAGAACAGTGACCCAGCACATGCCTAAATAGAAGCTGAGATTTTCTGAGAAGCCTGAGGGGGCTGAGCACTCATTTCTAAGTGGAAGGATATTGCAATTAGCTCTCAGTGTTTTCCAGGACTGACTCCCAACGCTTTCTTTCATGAGCTCATTCACATTGCGTAGAGGGAGTAAATATGCTAATATATAAGTCTATGCAAATATTAAAATGTGTGGAATTCTATCTCACTCTTTGATTTTGTTTTCAGTTGTGTCTTCATCTTGACTGATTTCATCCTTCTTAAGTTGCACGCTTATTGTTAGCCAGCATCATCAGCCAGAGAACAGTGTCAGGGCAGCAATTTGTACAAGCTGTGGATTTTTCTTATGTCCCTATTACAAAAGAATGAAACCTTTTCCTTCACTGAGCTGTCCAAGACATGCTGTCTATATATGCGCTATGGAGCAAAGTGACAGTCTTATCTCATGGCTTAAAAAGCTGTTTAATATTGAGGGACCTCATCAGCCTGTATACTCTTTACATTTCCATTGCAAGCTCAGTGTTTACTGGTACTAAACATGGACTTTTCCTTTCAATGGGCTACTTGCACTTGGGTTTGTTTGAAAATATTTTTGCTTTTATTAATAGGAATGAAAGCAGGAGTGATGTAGCACAGGAAAATGACCTTTTTTCCTCAAGAGTCTCTTCAGTGTAAAAAAATCAGAAGTTCTTAAATTGAATGATTCATAGCAATGTTTTAAAGCAACCTTCTGGCCACCACCACTCAGGTAAAGCATATACCAACCAGGTAGGCAGCGTAAATGTCCGTTGCGACAATTTGAGATGCTGGTAGTGACTTCTGGTTTTGACCACAATGTAGTCTACTTTTACAGGGAGTTGGGTAATATCTGTAGAAGCTGACAAGATATGAGCTTAATTTTCTCTAGTCGGCAACCTTCATCCTTCTCTTCTTCAGCTACATCTTCCCTGGCACGAACAAGCTGAGGAGCAATTCCTTCCTGCCAGCACAAGAGTGCAGGTCCCTTCTGAGCTGCCCTGGGCTTGGCCACTGGGTGGCTGGGCCAGGGAGAGCTTGTTTGAGGTGTAGTGAGACCTGGGAGTCTCCTCAGCCAGCATGGAAGGCTGACAGCTCTTCCCTACCGTAAAAACAGCATGGGAAATGATCTAGCTGTTTCTAGAAATCTTACTGACATAGTAGGCAGAGAAGTGTGGGAAAGGCAGTGAGTACAAGTCTTGCAGTTGTAGCTCACTAATTTAGAAGGTTTTAACACCTTGTGATTCTTATGCACTCTGTATGTTGAATTAACTGGTAAAAACTCAGTGTAGTTCAAGCAGGATACCTGACTTAGTAGTGGCAACTTCATTTGGGAGACTCAGGGCTAAATAAATGTCCTTGGCCCTGGAGGTGGGAATGCTCAGGTGATGGCTGTAGTAGGCTGGTGAAATAGAGCTGTGCTTGCACAGATACACAAAAAGCCACAGTGGTGGGCCCTGTCAACACAGCTGACTCCTTAAGCTCAAGCTGTTCAGTATTGCAGCAGGGGAGAGCTCTGCATTTTCAAGGGGAGGGAGGGTGCTTAAATTGGCAGCTGGAAGAGATGCCATAGGTTAGCTTCTGCTATCTAAGATGCCTCAGCAGAGATCAGTGCAACATCTGCTTTGCTTGTCTTGCGCATACCTACATATTCATGTACAGCTTTCTGAACTCTCAGGAGATGACTGAGCATATAGGAAGAAGACTTCTAGTGAGCTGTAAACCTCCTACTTTTGCTGATGGGAGATGAAATGTCTCTTCTGTCATATTTTCATCTCCGAAGAGTTTTTTGGGTTTACAGGAAAAGACAGGTCTTTTAGAGAGTGCCTGCCTCCTTCGCCTGTTTCCTAATAAATACAAAGAACTATAGGAAACTAAGAAAAATAAGCATGTACTAAGAACCAGGCTGTCTGGGGAATAATGCATCTTTGTACATCCCCCATGAGCTAATTCATGTGAGTAAACTAAGTGCAAGGGAGTGACACAGAGTCCTGGCAGGACGTGGGAGGCCCTGCCACGAAGAAAGGCTCCCAACACATCCAGCAAGGAGTGTGGAATGTGCTCTTTGCTGGAGCCAGGCCCTTCTCTACAACACCAGCTGAATGAAAGGAAATCAATGGATGGTATGTTAGAACTGCCAGAGAGATGGATCCCGTGAGACTAACAGCTTCCCAGAGCAAGGATAAAGGACAGCTCCTCAGACCTGACAGCGTTCTTGGCATTCATGACTTGCAAGCTGCATGTTGCAAAAGCCTGATTTTTGATGCCTACTGTACAACATGCTGTGGAGCTTGTTCTTACATAACAGATGATGGTGAAGGAAGCTCACTTCACATTCTTTCCTCCAGACTTGTTTTAACTAAGCCTTGTCTAGATAGGGGTGGAACTTGCTCAGACTTGCTCAATAACCTGAGTGCACCAACCTTACAAACATCTGGGCTATCCTCAGTTAAATCCATCTTAAAAGAAGGTGTTGTTTCAGTGTTGAAGATCGCACCTCTCTACTCCAATCCTCAAGAAAAATCACAAAAGTACACAGCAAGTCTCTCCCTTTGGACACATCCCAGATTTACTCTGCACTTGGGAAAGGCTATTTTTTTTTCTGTTGTTTTCCACCTCTCCTTTCCTTCCAACAGGTGCTTAAAATCATCATCTGCATTTGTAACCTCATTCATTATTTGACCACTGATTTCTGTCTTACGGGCAGTGTTGGTGTGGAGATTATGTGCTGCTCTTAGGTGGTCCTTCACTTTCTTAAATCTCCTCTTGCCCCATGGATGGAGCTGTGTTAAGGCTGGCCCCCCTGGAAAAATGCTTGTACGTTTGACACGCATGCTGCTGAGACGGAATTTTGTCTGTGTTCTCTGCTACCCTGCTTCTCTAAGGAGAATCAATATGTGGTTTCAAAGCAGTCTTCCGCTCGCTGCTTTCTCAACTCTGAAATCTCCTGGGTACAGGAGTTGTTCTGAGCTTTGGTGTTTGTCTTCTGGTAAAATAAAGCAGAGTGATTTTTAAAAAGGCTCTGAGCACTGAATAACTTGGAGAAAATTAAAGGGGCAGTCTTCAGTTCTAATGATCTGGCAGGATAGAATTTCATGGTCTTCTCTTTTTCAGTGCTCACTTGCACACAATCTGGTGTACATGCTGTTTTACAGCAACACCTAGATACTGTAATGTGCAGCTAATGCAGAGAGGAACAAACTGTTGCTTGAAAAGGCTGCACTTAAAGTGGTCTGAAAGTTGTGAACAGGTATAAACAGATGTAGAAGAGCTTGTTTGTTAACTGAAACACATGTCTTTCAGATTGCTTTGTTTGGATTGCAAGGGTTGTTTCTCTTTTCTTCATGTTCAGAGCAACCAAATAAATTCTTTCATTTTATTCTTCTCCCCCACCCCCCACCCCCCCCACAATGGGGAGAGAGACCAGTGGAGCATTTTCGTAGCAGTGAGAGTGTTAACTAGAAGTTTCAAGCTTCAGCTTTTCACAACAGTGTCATCCCTTCTTGATAAGGTCACTCTCACTTATTCTAACTTGCTTGCATTTCAGGGGTTTGTGTTACGTGTTTGATGCTAAAGCATCTGTACACTGAAAAATGACCTTTCTTAAGAGTCTCTTCAGAGTAAAACAGTCGTAACTTCTTCAATCTAAGGATTCATAGCAATATTTTAGAGCAACCTCCAGGCCACCATCAAGCAGGGTAAAGCATATACCAACCAGGTAGGGAGGATGAATCTCCATTGCAACAACCAGAGATGCTCAGCACCATACTCAGGAAGCACAAGCAGATGAGCAAACCACTTGATCCAGGCTTGTAACTGAAATAATGATAACCTAAGAGTTTGTGTCAGTCTATGTTACCCTGCTTGTAATCTATTCTGCCTGTTCTTCGCTGCTGAAGAAACTGGAACTTCAGTACTAACAAAAGGATAGATGGGTACCCTGGCAAAGACAGCCATGGAGAAAAAAAGGCATTTCTGCTTTAGGGATGAGAACAGCTCAGTACCATATGGGAGTGCTGCAACTTACAGCTGTGGGGGAGCCTGTAAACACTGCTGGGAGAGCTGATACAAGACCTGCATCACCACGCACAGGCCTCACCACCTGTGACCCTTTACTCTGCAGGGAATTTCACTCTAAGGGAAAGCTTTACAAAAACTGAGCACTCATTTAATCACCAAATTAAGGTCTTGATCGGTTTCCAATTGAAATCCAAGGCATAACTCACCAGTTTCTGTAGCACTGAACAGCATGTCTGGGACTGCCCCACTTAGAAACTCCAGTAACAAACACATGGGAACTGCAGAGGAGCAAGCATCCAGAGCTGTGTTTGCAAGGACTAATATTTAACGCTGGGAACATAAATACTTTTTAAATGTTTAACACAAATTATTGTTGCCATAAAGCTGGAGTGGCGCAGGGGCTTCATGCATCTTAGAGATGTTTTGACATATAGCCTAAACGAGGATTTAATAAAATTCTTATGCTCTAAAAGGTACTCATAATTTTTGCCCAATTTCTACATGTTTTCTCCCCTTTAATTGTAGTTCAACAAATCAGAGGGACTAATCTCAGATAAAAGTAGAAACACCAAGATTAAAGCAGCACTTCTGTTTATTTTTAAGGGCAGTGGGTTAATATGAGCACTCTATTGTTGATGTCAGCATCACAAGCCAAAGATAAACACCACTTTTCTGCATTTACATCACATTTTCAGGACATTATTCTTCATTAACAAGTATTTTGTTCTGAAATGGAAAAGAATGACTTTGTCATAAGCTTATTGGCTACCAATCATAACCATTTTGTGGCTGTTCTGTAAAACATTTGCCCCTTTTTATCATGATCTTAACATTTATTCAGCATTGGTTTACTTTAATTTCCTTAAGTTCTGACTCTTTTTTACAGTGGAGTTATTCCAGGTTTTATAACACAATAATTTCATTCTTTAAATGTATGGATTTTCTCTATTGTACCTTTATCATTACCTCAAATTATATATTAGAAACATAAAACTCTTGCTATCATAAAGGTTCCAAATGTACTGTGGGGAAGAGTTGATAATGTGTGTTTACAGCACTGTTCCCTGTTTCTGTTTTCTTTCTCTTGCTCAATTCACTGTTGGAGACATCAGCTCTTTTGGGAGGAAAGGGTAATAATTTGCTTTAGAAAGACTGGGAGATAATATCTACCTAAGTAATTACAAAGACGCTAATCATTGCAATCTTTCTTCTTGCCCACCTTTTAGAGTGTCCCTTTAAGAAATCTGTTACCTGCCTCTGGGTACTCAGGTCCTCCCATAAAAGATTCAGTGAATAGCATGATTTTCTAGAAGAGATTGAGGGGTTTCAAAGCTGTGGAGAGTCATCTTTGTTCTACATTTGAAAGGCCTTTCTGCAAACCATCGGGAAGCATATCCTACAGCTGTCAGCAGTTACATGCTTCTGATGCTGGTATGTAGGAAGTCATGCAACATAAAGCTCCACCATGTGAAATAACATGGACAGCTTGTACTTTAAAATAATTTCTTGATGTCATCTGATTTTGACCTGTAGCTCTTGCAGGGCAGTCTCTGAAATGTATCTGTCTTTGCTTATCTATGTCAAAATCGTACCTCTTATCTATACTGTACAGGGGTACACACAGCTTATAGCAAATATCCTTACTCTTCTACTCCTATTGAACTTCAGGGAGAAGTCAGGAGGAAAGTTTAATTTTTCCACACTTAGAAAGTAAATTTAGGTTGCATAACATTGAGCAAAACCTCACTGGACAGGTCTGAGTGAATTTTCAATTACTATTTTCCTATGAGGAAGCTTAGAAATATTCTTTTTCCAGTTCAGAACAATAAAATTTAAAAAATCTTGAAATCTTTCTCAAACATTTTCCTTTCTTTATGCGGTTCTGACTGACAGAAGGACTGACTCAAAGGAGCTACCGTGGTTCAAGAAGAGACTAGAAACAAGATGGTGTGATCGGAAGGACCAACTGCATTTTACCAATGCTGCTTGCATACCACATTATATTCACTGATGTTCCAGGAATAATTTCATGATACATCATTCTAATTTTGAACAGGTAGAAAACCTCACCATGCAATCAAAAGAAGAAGGAAAAAAAAAAGTTATTAGAAGACATTATTTGTTGTGAAACATTTGTTGTCATAGAATCATAGAATAGCTAGGGTTGGAAAGGACCTTAAGATCATCTAGTTCCAACCACCCTGCCATGGGCAGGGACACCTCACACTAAACCATGCCACCCAAGGCTCTGTCCAACCCGGCCTTGAACACCAGCCAGCGATGGAGCATTCACAACTAACCTGGGCAACCCATTCCAGTGCCTCACCACCCTCACAGTAAAGAATTTCTTTCTCATAGCCAATCTAAACTCCCCCTGTTGTCATTTAAGTATAATCCGGTATATTCTTCCTGGCACGAATACAGTCACTGTGAAAGAATCTGAAGAAAGCTCATTGCTATACTGTGACCATTAAATGGCAGGTTATCCCACTGAAGCAACCAGAATGGTTCCTGGTTGGTGGTATAAAAGGTACTAAAAATACCCATATATAGTCCTAAAATCATTTTCTCTGACTATATTTAAAATACTTAGCCACATGTGTTGTATTTTTGTGAACAATATGTAGGAAATAAAAGCATTAGAAATCAGCTTGCTATAATTGAGTGTGCTAAGCTGCATGCTGTTATAGCACTCTGGTTTATATACTCATGTAACCATCTTTATACATGAAAATCCCGTATTTAGCGTGCATATAAACAGCTTGCAGATTAGGGTACCAAAGAGACTATTATGATCATCTAGTCTGGCCGTCAGCCGGAAATTCTTCTTTGCATCGAGTTATTTGTTCTTGTCAATCTATTTTTATGTCCATCCCTCTACCCCTCCTCAGTTGTGAATTTTCTGAGCAAAAGTTCACACTTCCTCAAATTTTTCTATCCACCCACTTAACTTTGAACATCTCCCTCTTCCTGGGAAAAACTGATCTGAATTCTTTGATCTTCCAAATTCTTCTTGTAGGACAGCAGGCATCCAACTTGATCTCTGTATGGCTGCATTTGCATGAGAATAACTTCTTCCTATGCATGTTTGGGAAGGAAAGCAGTGGAATGATATAGTTCTCAGTGATGTTTTCCTATTGCACAGACTCTGTAGTAGCAAGGATTCAAAAGGTATTTGACTATAATTTCTACAAGCTGATGTCTGAAATTCTCTCAAGATTTCTTACATCAGAAGCAAAATTTGCAGCCTAAGAAAACTTACACTGTTAGTCTGTACTAACAGGTTTGCCTGTTTTCATTTAGGTCTGTCATGAAAGTGCACCTAATAATCTCACTCTTATCTCAGGGTCAGCTAGTGGGGTAATTTGTAAATCACCTCTCCTTGTTGAGCCCTTTGGCCACAGTCTTTTTATAACATTATTAATTGTTTTGGCATATGTCCTTCAGTAGTGAGAACTGAAGCATCATGCTGTAGGAGCCCTAACATGCCATTACATCCAATTGATGGGTGTTACAGGTTATGCATCCAGTAGTCATAATCATACTTTCATCAAACTCTCATGTAAAATATATTTGGTACTTAGCTGCCAGTCTGCCTCATGGCTAGAACCATGCTCTTCTGATAGTTAGAATCTTTTTCTGTGTTTCCACCCTGAATGACAACCTCCCTTGAGTATACATACAGGCATTATTGTACCAAGTGCCAGCTTCAAATGAAACATTGTTCCACCCTTTCTGTGGTTGAACCTGTTCTCTGTTGTCATATTGCTGGGCCATACAAGAAGTGCGCGGGTTTTTTTAACTTCTCCAATATCCTCTTCTCTTTGATCTTTGGGCTATCTACCTTCTTTACAGCTGACCCAGTTGGCAGAGAGTGGTGTTACTCTTTAGCGTCAACAACCATGCATGTTAAGGAAAACATTTACAGCTTTGCTAAGGTAAAAGAAAGATGTCTCAGCGTAACTAGGTTGGAACACTAGACATCAAAACAAAGGGAGTTTTTCTTGCCTCATTCATACATTTGAGAAAGCTGATATAGGAGGCATATGCTCTAGACTAATCAGATTGTAATATAATTCAATTAGGTAGCTCATCTTCAGCACCAACCTCACATTTATAAAAAGCAAAGCTTAAACTTGAGCAAAGTCATATTGCTTTACTCTGGCCTAATTTGCAATTATTCAAATAGCAGTACTACAGATAATGAATTCCAAGTTAATCAAATTGTTGTACAAATGAGCTTGATAGTTCATCTTCAATTTCAAGTTCATAAGTTCATTTATGGCCAGCTGCTTAAAAAAGAAAGCCTTATCTTCATCAAAATTGTAGTCCATTTAGGTTGCGATTTGTGTCAAGAAGAGGTTTAGAAGAGAAAAACCCACAGACATTAAAGCTGAATGATAAAATTAGCTCAGTGAAGAAACAGACCAGTCTAAAGGAGCCTGTGTGCTTTCAGATGCCTTTAAGAAATATATGAAACATTTTGCTTTTGTGAAATATAATTTTACCTGTGATTCTTTCCATACTTAATGTACTAACCAGCTATTTCACCAACAGGTAAATAAGGCAATATGGTCATACACGCTTTGAATTTCTGTGGGAATGCATAAAGCACAGTATGAAATCATCTGCTTAACTGGAAGGGAAAGTCATCATAAATATGCCTTTATGTGTTTGTGCAAAATGTTTTAGACAATCTTCACAGAAGCCAAGAGCATTTTCTTTTCACCTACAGCAGAAGACCCTCCTAAGTATCAATGACAGCTTTGTACGTTCCTGACTCTTTCCTCTTGGTACTTTGAGTTCCTATCAAGGTGGCTACATGCTTTGAAGGATTTTCAGTGAAGCCCCCACAGTGAAATATTTCTGGCCACTAGAATCTTTGTTACCAAACATTATGTAGGCAACCAAAATCGGGATGAGTGACAGGTTTCATCCAAGGATGTTGAAATCTATAAGACACCATAGGCTGATAAAGGTCCAGAACTTGGTCTCCTCCGCAGTGCCAATGTGAGGGACAGGATCCAGTCACATACTTTCCAGCTAGTAGAAAAAATTTCCTCCTCTTTGATGGACGCAGGATCGGCCCCAGTGTGACTGAGGTCCATAGCAAATGACAGCATTTGTAGTGTGTATATACACTAGGGCAAAGTACTTGGTGCCACACCAGGAACACAAACATATGGGCTGGAGTAGAAGTTGGGTTTTTGCAATCAGCTTTTCTAGTGCCTGAACTAGGAGCTTGTACCCGCTGCATCAGATCATTCACTGGGATGGAGAAGGGGGGTAGAAAATTGACCTGGGTGGTGGATCTATGGCCTGCTGGTGTGTATGCTCATGTGCTGGAACCATCTGAGTGTTAACACATGGTCTCCCTATCAAAGGTCTGTATATGAAACTCAGCTGCTGGAGTGACAGAAGATTTTGTGCTGTTAGCGCACACTTCATTAAAATACCAGCTGAAATCCAAGTCTGAAATCCCACAGTTTGTGTTAGTTGATAAAACTCAATTGCCTCCAATTACTGTTAGTATGGTTTTAAAATAATATTTTGTCGTAGTAAAGGTCCCCTTGTGATGAGGAATAGCTGGTATTCACAACTGGAAATTTGGGAGCAAGCATAACTATGTGTCAGGGTGGAGAATATGATTAAGACTGGTTTTACCACTGTACTTTACATCTTCCAGCAACAGCACTGTAAAAAACAAAAAACAAAACAGGGATGCAATACTGAGCAAGAGAAAGATTAAATATTTTTGCCTCCAGCAGTTAAATGAGCTTGCTATGAAATAAAGCAAACAATCGCAAGTCTTGTCTGAATCCAAGAGATGGTTTCACAATCTAGAGAGGAGAACCTGTCACTGCTTTATATCATTTGAGTAGACCTTAATCCTGCAAAGCACTTGTGTGAAGACAAGACTTTTTCCCATTTTAATCCCCAAAACTCAGTTGTGCGTGTAGCATTCAGCTTGTGTTCACGCATTTTGCAGGAGCAGGACCTTGCTAGCTGAAGCATCTGCTATTGGACCCTGCTGTAGGTGCTTCCTTTGCCTGCATGCAGGTATGCTCTCACTTAAAATGAGCTCACTGCCTCAAAGCACAATTGTAATGGAGACAGGCACAGTTGTGGGTTGTTGGGGTTTTTTTCTGAGCAGCTTAGCTATTGAGTAGGCAACCTCTTGCCTTGGATTGATCTTCATACAGTGGTAAAAACCTTGCTGCCTGTAGGTTTTTAAAACAGGATAAGTGTGCTGACTCTCCTGTGCAGTATGTAGTCGGTTTTATTCTAAGACAGAAAGAAATGTGATCAAGGTTCTCAAAGTTGTGTTTCAAAGCTACATAGTAGTACTGTTACAAATATTCATATAAGGTGTTCACAAAAAATCGCATCAGTGCATTTGTATATTGCTTTAGCTACAGGCTTCTATTCATGACAAACCATTTTAAAAACATCATTGGATACCTTATGAAAGTTTAATAAGACTTTTTATTGACACAGTAAGAAATCTTTTCAGAAGATTTTCTTTAAATCAAAACTCTCTGGACTTCTTGCTGAGAAGTGCAAATGACCCCACAGTCCTAACTGATCTCCACTAGCTGTAGATGCAGTTGCAGAGAAAAATGGAAAAATCCAATGATGGACAAAAATCCATTTAAACAGAAGGAGGCACGAAAACAGTCAGTGAGTGCTTAGGCATTCATCATTTTATTTTTATTCTGTTGATTCTGGTTGCAGCTTTATACTTCAGCAGGGCCAAGATTGCATGCTGGAGCATGAAAATGCCAGCAACCACCAGATTTACTCCTAAATAATGGCCCTATTACGGAGCTGGCTGGATTCAGGAAGGCTGCTAAACTGCCTTTTGCCTTTCAGTATCTACAGCCCTCCATAAGGCACCTTCTCTTTTGCCATGATGCCTGGGGAAGGTGTTGAGCTTGAGACCAGGTCCCATAGAAGACAGCTGGCTGAGCAGGCACCAATGTGCTAACTGGGAGGAGTGCCAAGGCCCGCGGTGCCTTTAGGCCCTTCACTTTTCTGGGGGTGACTCTGAGTTGAAAAAGAATGTTTCTTCCTGTTCTTGTTTCACTGGCAGTCAATTCAAATGACGCAAGTGGTGGGTTTTATGGCTTGCTCTGCACTCCCCACTAAACACAAGTAGAAGTCTTTGTGCTGTTTGCAAAAGCAGCAAAAATTTACTTTCTGCCTGTAGGTCAGCCATGGGACTCTCAGGCTGGTATGTATGTTTGTCTGGTTAAATACAGAGACATGAATCATAGGAGTTAATGAGAATGGAAAGTGCTCTGCGCTGGATATATAGGACATTCTAAACAATCTCAGGTGCCCATGAGTTTGTTAGAAATGTTTCCCAGGACTTTGGGCTTTTCTGATTCTGTTGCGCTGGAAACGTTACAGGCACGGTCTTTGTTGCAGTATTTGAATGTTTCCCCCGGCTGAACCCAGAGGTGCACAGCAACAAGAAACAAAAGGAACTTTTCACACCTCAAAATAGATTTAATTTGGGTTCAGTCAGAGTTTGGGGCAAAGGTTTGTGATCTTTCTCGTTTTAATCAAAGAAGTTGGCTTGTGCCCTTAAAACTTTCATTGTCAGAGTAAGATCAGCAGAATTCACTTGCAGGTCCATTAAGCAAACAAAACCACATTCCCTGCTGTCACCTCAGTTCATGCTTTGGCAATTTTTAGAAGCTGTCTTTAAAAATAACTTTCTCTGAGTTCCAGGACTGCTATTTCTACAGCCTGAGTGGTTATATGTGTTTATATAAACACAAAACACAACCTAGTGAAGTGCATGCATCTACCTTTTACCACCATAATCCGTACTCTGAAACAAAACAAAACAAAAAAAAGAGATAAAACTGCATTTTGATAACCTTGATATCCTTTAAAGCAGTATTGAAACCTTTCCAGAACGTGAAAGTTATTCTGGCATTTTGCTGAAGGTTAACTTTAGCATTCTGGAAGGATTTCAATAGTAATGAAAAGGACAGTAAAGAGAGTAAAGCTATTTCAGAAGCATTCCTGAAGGATAATGCTGGCATGCTAGAAAGATTTCAACAGTAGGCTAGAGGGCAGCAAAATTATTTCTGAAGTATTCCTGAAGGAGAACTTTAATAATCTAGTAGTATTTAAAATAGTTCTGCTGCTGGTGGTAAAACTATATGGCAAATGTCCCTAACAGGTAATTTCATTCTTTGAAATAACAAGGCAAAGCCTCAAAAATACAAAGCCTGCTACTCGGAAACTACACCTCTAAGAAATGGGGAGGCAAAGTAGTTGCTCTGGAGGCTGGGAAGTGTCCCTGACAGAAGTCACAAGGAGTGGAAGGTAACTGTCAGCCTTGTGCAGAGGTCTTTGTGCAAGAGCTGTGCACAGTCAGAAGAGGTCTCACATGGGACTGTGGGGTAACAAAGGAGCCCACGTGTCCCCTGCGTGCAGGGTTATGTTCAGTTCTGTCAGGGACCCAGACCTGCAGCATCCCTGGCAGGTCCGTACCCTTGCATTTCTCTTCTGAGAAAGTAGACATATAACATGGTGTCACCTCCATTGTCTCCCTTTGGGTCAGTGATCTTTAGGCTCAGGTGTCAAGTTCCTTCTTTTCATTTAACCTAAGGACCTACAGATCTGGTCTGGATGGAAAGCGAGTGGAAAATCTCACCCAGTGGATTTTCCTGAAGGTCTGGATGCTACCTACTTTTGACTCAGCTGGGAATATCACAAGCTTTCTTATAATGTCTCACTTCTTAGTCCAGCTGACTCAGAGAAACACACAGACGTGCAAATTAAATACAGACATAATTTAGCTGACCAAATATGCAACCCTGCATTAAATTTATTTGGGTTGGAGCAAATTTTGGCTAGTAGTTGTAGCTCCTTCTTATATATCATACCCTAACTGGTATGTTGTATAAAGGTGTATATTAGAGGTAGCCATGATCCAGTCAATGAGGAAGAATTAACTTGTGCCCCCATCTTTTCCACATTTCCCCGTGTTCTTTGTTGAGAGACATAAAAAGGACATGGAACTGTTGGAACAAGTCCAGAGGAGGGCCACAAGGATAATCAGGGGACTGGAGCACCTCCCATATGAAGATACGATGAGAAAGTTGGGGCTGTTCAGTCTGCAGAAGAGAAGGCTGCGTGGAGACATCATAGCAGCCTTCCAGTATCTGAAGGGGGCCTATAGGGATGCAGGGGAGGGATTCTTCATGAGGGACTGTAGTGAGAGGACAAGGGGTAATGGGTTCAAACTTCAACAGGGGAAGTTTAGATTGGATATGAGGAAGAAATTCTTTCCTGTAAGGGTGGTGAGGCACTGGAATGGGTTGCCCAGGGAAGTTGTGAATGCTCCATCGCTGGCAGTGTTCAAGGCCGGGTTGGGCAGAGGCTTGGGTGACATGGTTTAGTGTGAGGTGTCCCTGCCCATGGCAGGGTGGTTGGAACTAGGTGATCTTAAGGTCCTTTCCAACCCTAACTATTCTATGATTCTATGATTCTAAATAAAGGAAAAGGGCATTTTATGCCCTGTCTGTGTAAGGAGCAGTCTCATCTGCAAGCAAGGCATGATTTGTGACAGGGAGACTATCTTTATTTTTTATTCTTTCCTAAGAGCAACTGACGCATTTGGAAAAACTATTTCAAATTTCAGTCATGCTTGGAAAAGATATATTACATTTTGCTACCCTCAGGTCATTTATATGCTTGGACCACGGTGGTGACAATAATAATGCTACTTAGCCTTCAGCACATGCTGCTGTTTACCAGAGATTACTGTCTGCTTTTGTAGATTATACTGAACTCCTTCATTTAAAAAAGCCTTCCCAACACAAAAATGACAGCATTCTTTAGCTTAATTTTCACCTTAAGCACCTGTGTGCACATGTATAGAAAACAAGAATTAAATGAATACAACTACTTAAAATGCAATCCAATGAACTTACTGAGAGAAAAATTATGAGTTTGCATATGGATATTTGGTAAAGATCTCAGTGTTTTGGGGCTGATGTTGATTTTGCATAAATGCCAGTAAAGGTAGAAAGTATCCTAAGAGAAACCTCAGACCTGTTCTCCACAAATGCTTCAATCCAATACTGCAAAGTCTAGCTGTAACCAAACTTCTGAGAACCTTTGTAGAGACCAGGGATTGTTCACAGGATCTGCATGGTGAATCATTCTAATGAATGAATACTGTCCAAGAAAATCATAATCTGCATGAGAACTGGGGGTGGGGGCAGGAAATGGAGAAATCTGCCTCATTTGTTTTAACATGTAATACTCTTCTAGATCTTGCAGTAACATCCATCAAAATTGAAGGTGCTGCCTTCAATTTCGTAAAATGTGTGGGTTTGCTGGTGTTCCCCAGAAACGCTCCCCAGCTCGTCCTCATCTAAAAGGCAATGTCCTGAAACTTTTGAGTTCTCACTTGTGTTTTACTTCTCTATTAGCTGTACTTAACTGTGCTGTATCATTCTTCAAAGGTGTAGCGTTTAAATCACTGCTGTTAGCTATAGAAAACTTTTTATTTTTTTCTTATGAGGATTATTGCTGTTTCCATTGGAGTCTGTAGGTCTCTTTCAGTGGCTTTTCACACTTATGAAGTAGGTGTTCACAGGTTCCAATAAAGTCATCATTTGCATAGCCTGACAAGGAAAGATTAGATTTATCAGCATTTTCTTTAAATGGATGTCCTTCAAGGACAGCCCCCAGAAAGCAGAGGTGAATGCAGTAAAGGTAGTGGCATTAATCATCTTCAACATTTGAAATAAGGAAGAATAAATAAATAAACAGCTTAGCATCATGATCGTCTATCAGGGTTTACTTCAGGTCACATTCGCATTAAATGTAATCCCAAGGATGTCAGAACCAATGTTATGAATGTTTTTGTTAACGCAGTTTCATGAATGGCAAGGTAGAGCTTTGCATTAGGCTATGTAATCATGTTATCAATAATAATAGGGTGTATATTGTGGCAGTGCAATCAGTTTGTTCTGTGTGTGAACCTTTCTGTAAGTACAAGTGTTCGGGCTTTCGTGCTTTGGTTTGGAGCACGTGATGGGAAATGCTGACACAATGACATCTATGGGTTGTCTCTCCTGTCCTGTGGGCTACTCTGTGGGCAGTTCATACTGAGTGAAAGAAGAACTGGCATCAATACAAGAAGGAATATCATTAAAAAGACATGCTAAGGGGAATAATAACCTCACTAAATACTAGAGAAGAAAAATCTATCTCCCACTAAGGAGGATGAGGTGGTGAGGTGTGGGGCTGAGGAACAGGGAGAAGAAGATTATCATGAGCATGATTAGCCAAAGGTGCCTGGGGTGAACAAGCTGGCATCTCAAGAACCAATTAGATTATCAGGGCCAAACTCTTTCACCAGTTTTAAATCTGAGTAACTAGGGTGTTGTTATTTTGTGGGTGTTCTGGCATATGGTTGCATATGGGGTTCTGGAAAAGATCTTTCTGTAGAGAATTGAACTGAATTCATCCATTTCAGTACTTAGGATTTGTAGTTATTGCTTACAGGAAAAGGAATAGACAATTTTTTCAAAAGCCTGTTCAAGTGTGTAACTTTGCACATGAGAGTAGCCTCAATTTAATATGACTGAAGATGTGGTTACACACACATTGCCCGAGTAGAAGCATGCAACAATTTATAGTGACTGAAAATTATTATTTTTTAAATATTTGGAAGAGTGTTAATATCTTTCAGATAAAGCAATAGTTTGTAAACACTGAGAAAGGCTTTTTAATCATATTAGTCAGAATCTTTATAAAGATATTCAGTTCACTGAAATTCTATAGTAGGAAATCAGCATCTAACAGAAAAATGATGAAAAATATAGAAATTATCTGCAGCTCAAAATAAGAGTCCACTTCTGTCCTTAACATAGGAAAGCAACTTCAAAGTGATAACATTGTCCATGAAATAATTCCCACTTTTGTCTTTATTCTGATACATATTAAGAAAAATATTAACAGCTTCTCAATGAAGATTTTATGTATTTATCAGTATGAAAGCATCCTGAAGGCTTTCTGGTACAGTTTGTTACTAGTGTCTCTTTGTTCTTTCCGACATCTTTTTAAATAGTCAGAATTTTAACAAGCATTTTAACTTATAAAAAGCTAATTTGATTTATTGGGGTTATTTTTATTTATTAACCAATTTGCTTCTGGGTTGATTTTCTTAAGTGCTAAGCTTCATAATGGAAATGCTGACACAACTTTAAGTATAGGAGCAAATGCTATTCTAATAATTCAGCTGAATAAATACCAGCCAGCATTTAGTTATTTTCCCAGGAACTGGATAAACAGCCACTTCCTTTTTAGTGTCTCTTTGTAAAGTAAAAGTTCCACAGCCTGCTAATCATCACTATGAAATTTGCTATTAAAAAACCTCCAACCTTTCTTTTGTTTATTCTGCAAGATCTTTGTGGTTCCATATTAGTCATGGTAAAAAAAAAATAATCAAAACAAATACGCTGACTTGGCAATGAACGACATTTTGTCCTATTTCAAAAAGCACCGTTTCTGAGCACTGTGGCTTTTACAGATGAGAACAAGAGAATGAGCTCAGTTGAATAATTCAGATGCTGATCTATGTTTCAAATGTTCAGGACAATTCAGGTTCGGAGATTTTATTTTTACTATTGTTTTGGAATTTGCAGTGAGATTGAGAATGAGCTTACATCACAGCAGCCACTCACCTGTGGTGCATAAGAAAGGCTGAATTGGGTGTTCCCCAAGATATCACCACACTTTGACAAGGTGATCTGTTGCTTCAAGCTTATTGTGGTCTCTGAACTGATGTGAGTTTGGTTTGTAAACTGAATGGATGGACTAAATTAATGTGGCACTAGGGTTAAATTAATACAACACCATCTGGTTTCATGAACAAAAATTCTTCACAAGGGGTGATAGATAACCTGCTCCTAGTGTGATGCAGTGTAACAGTCTTTCTGCAATTTTATCTGATATATCAAACTGTGAGTGGTGTGGTTATTGTGTTATGTCATGTCAAGGCTCATAAGAATGGGTTTACTCTACAAGTTCCTGGTTTTTGTTTTTTTGGGGGTTTTTTTACAAGGTGGGAGGGAGTTGCTTTCCCAAAAAGTTCTTTTAGTGAAAGGACAGTTTCTCATGGAAAACTTCAAGCCTGAACTTTTTAGGAGATATGATGGCTGATCCCAATATATGCACCAACACTCCTGTATAGATCCACAGGTTACTGACAGGTGCTTTTAACTCAGTTTTGTCTGGAAATAAAGAGAACAGTCAAGAAAAAGAGGTTAACCATATAAATCTTCACTGACACAAAGTTTAAGCCTCAAACAGCTTAATTTTCCCAAGCTCTGTTAATGCCAGTGGAGCAGATGATCGCCCTGCCAGTGCTGCTGGATTGTCCCATCAGCAACTGAGAGAAGTGAGCTCTGTGTGGAGCCAAACCCAGTGCAAAACTGTAGTGGAAAAGCAGGCACAAGGCTGGGTCCCTTGCTGACAGAAATATCCATCAGCCTCTGCTTTGTGCCACTGCTCACAAAAGTTGTATTATTCAGATCATGCAGCCCCTGTTTTGCATGCTGGGCCTTCCCTGTTTCCATTTTGCTAATAGCTACCCCACTGGGTGGATGGCATGACAGCTCCTGAGTTTATACATCCTTAAACTGTACTAATTACTGGCTTTTAAGTAGCTAAGAGTTTTTATGACATCTTCATTAGGGTAATAGTAAGTGGGTGGATACGCATGTCAATCAAGTGAAATGGTAGATGAATGGCACATGGTATTTCAGTTAATTTGTTCTGTTAATTTCCTTGTGATATTTGCAGCTGTTGAAGGCAGCCTCCTCTGTGGGAAAGAAACCAGCTCAGTGCCCCCCTGCTTCCTCCCCCACTCGAGCAGTTACGTGCCTTTTGTAGTATGTGTGGAGCTGTCGGAGAAATATACCCTGAATGTTGGCTTGTGGGCATAGGAAAGGGAGGTGGTGGGGAAAGAGGTGGTTGATAAGGGCTGGAAAGCTGGTCAGACGCCTGTGTTCTCAGTACTTCTGTAGCTGAGGCACTGATATTTCGAAATTAAAAAATCATGTAGTCTGTGAGCTCACAAGAGGGACCTCTTAACGTGTGCCAAGGAGATAAATCTCAGAGGAGGGCATGCTGTAAGGGAGCAGTTACAGACTGACTTTGTCAGAGGTATCTGATCCTATTGTGGGTGCTAGCAATTTAAGCAGCTGTTTCAGCTTCTTTCTGAAGGGTTTTGATCTGATAAGGTGGGCTCTGAGTTGAAATAAGGGAAAATCGTGCAAAGCAGTCAAGCCCTTTTTTGGTGTGCTTCCAGGACTTTTTTAAAGCGGGTGTAATGACCTGTTTGGAAACTTAAAGCAATAGAGGAAAAAAACTAAACAGTTGAAAATGGGGCCAAATATGTGCTGCCCTGTTCACCTGTATGTGTTTTCCTGCCTTCTCCTGATAACAACTCTGAAAACTAAGAAAAGAGGGGAAGCCCTTGGGAAAGGCTGGGGTGGGCTGGTGAGGGCTCTGTCAGCCTCCTGCCAAAAGAAGTTGTGAAAGTCCTGGAGAAAGAGGAGAAGAGGAGGAATGATCTCTGGGAATGGACAGAGACCAAAGATAAAAATAGCAAACTGAAAGAATTTATTTATTCAGCTGAGCAATGGTAACTTTGGTTGAGAGGGGGAAGGCTGCATTCTGTGGAGCGGCCCTTGTCACATAAGGAGCATTGCCCAGGTGACGAAGCAAAAGTGATGAAGCATTTACTTGGCTTGGGGGGTTTGTTTGATTTGACATGTGTATTTTATTGTCATGGATATTCACGCAGGCACTTTTTTAAAACAAGTGGGAAAAGTATGAACTTCTAAACTTGCTGAAGCCAGCAGGACCATTGCTGTCTAAAAGCAGTTACAAAAAGTGCAGCTTCCAGGCTGTCCCAGCCTATGCTTCAAAACGTGAGTTTATTGTGCAGTTCAGCTGCCCTAAAGGAGAACACCAACATTTGCAATGCACTCTAAAATAAGGGAGTTTCTGACAGTAAAGTTGCACTGGGCTTTGTCTGCCTTTCTGCTGTTTAGTTCATGAGCTCAGCAGTTTGATGCTGCACAGTACCCCTGCATCTGTCCTCCTGGGCATCTTCCAGGATGCAACCAGGAGTGTGAGCACCTTTACTTGCCTGAGGAGGGCCAGGCTGACATATGTTCAGCCCCACTGCCTATAACAACAAACTTTCAGACACCTCAGATTGATGGGTGAAGAGTAAGTCCCACTAGCAAAGAGAGATATTTTTTAGGTTTTTTTTAGTGGCATGTTGTATTACTGGGGTTTGCTGTCATAGTTATGTCAGTTGTGGGCATGATTTGTGCTAACAGACGTGGTTATATCAGCAAGATACTTGAATAGAGCACACAGGTAATTAGTTGTGATTCTCAGCTTTCCCATGATGTGGAGATCATAGGAGGATCATTGATAATGCTCAGAAAACTATGCGAAGAGCATCTTACTGTTCCTGTGAGTGTTTTATCACAATGTCGGTAATGTTATATACTCCGTTTTATGGACTGTGTTTTAAAGTTATATTTCTCACAGGAATGTGTCACTTTGATTACTCTCGACAAGAAATTTTACAGTGCAACCAGATAAGCCTCTTCTGGTTAAACTTAAAAATTTGCTTTTGAAAACTTTCCGCAGATTCGGCTTTGCTTTTTCCCTTTTGCCTCCCTTTTTAACACTGCATACAAAGGAATGGAAAAAGGTTTCTCCATATAATGTTTCATTTTAGCCAATTTAACTCATAGCATATATCATTTTCATAACTGCTTCAACTTTCAGAAGTTGACTATAGAATAATCGCAGTTTATTTTCTTTTTTGACCTCTTAAGTATCAGTATAGTTCTGACAAACAAAAAGATTTCTAGAAAGAGCGGGAAAAAAAGAAATCAAAACTGGGTGAGTATGGGGAGAAGAGACCCAGGACAGCTTTTTCCCTTTCAAGTCAGCAAAAGCAAATGTTCAGGAACAATTTACAGATATTAAAATAAAAAAAATAATAATAGAAAACCCCAGTGGAGCGTAAGTAAATGTGTAATTTTAGAATCATTGAGACCGTTGGGTATCCACTTTCCAGAGGGATATGTTGTGGGCACATCATAGAGAGCCCTTAGCTCTCTAGGGCATTGACATTTCTTGAAGGTGTCAAGAGACGTTTGCTGATATATTGATAAATGCAAGAAGTTCCTACAAACCATAGATAGGTGGTAGGATTCTTTTACATTTGGTCCAAGTGGCCAGTGCATCCCATCAAACTTCTTAAGCTAAAATCCTTTAATCTGAGAATCCAGAAGCAGTAACTGGCTATTTTTAAGCAGAAGGACAGCACCCAGATCTAAAAGTACAGGCCAAGGAGCCAAATTACCTCAATCCTGTCATTGACTTGGAGCAGAGACGTGAGCCCAGCTCCCCTTGCTTTGGAGACTGCAACTGCTTCCGTACACAGTGCGGCATCTGTTTAGTGGTGCAGAGAGGCGCTGCCCAGCAGGTTGCAAGACAAAGGGAAGCAACATCTTTCTGCTCCACAAACAAGACAGGGAAATTTAGATAGACCAGAGGTAATTTTCCAGCTCGTTTTTGAGGTGAAATGCTAACATCCTCATTTTTTATTTAAAACCAATCTCTTTAAAGCAGAGGGGAGAAAACCCACTGTGTAAGCGTGATTCCATTCCAGCTTTATATTGCAGTCTCCTCTGTGCTCTGGTTACTGCTTTGATATTATAATGGTGTTATTTCTTGTAACATGGGGCTACTATGGGACTCATTAGTCATAAACCTTACCCCTGGAAAATGTAAAAGTCAACATCAACCATCACTAATAATGTATTTCACCTACTGTTATTGTAAGTATGTGAACACAGTCAGAATCTGCTCAGTGCCTGCTTAGGTTGTCCTTTGGAAATATCCTTTTGCAGAGTCCCTTCCTCTGCTAAGTGCAGGGTCCATTGAACATATTTATTTCACATTTCCAATATTTTTCTACTTATAAAATGAAGCAATTGAACCTAGGTCATTGCTTTTGAGTTTTTTTTCCTTAGGAGGAAATAAAATTTGGGTGTGGACCTGAGGGGAGATACCCATTCCACACTTCATCTCATCCCACCCCTCCGTTCCTTCTCGTAAATTTTTAAAAATCCATGTGTTTTGAAGTGCAGGATCTGTTAAATGCAGCATATTCTTTTCAGAGGTTTGTACACCCAACAGATTAGCTGGAAAGTAGCCACAACCGTGTATCAGTACTGTTTGTGATGTGTAGCTTGTCAGCTTCTTTGGAAAAAACTCAGCTCTCCCCTCATCACCAAGGTTGTGTAATTCAACTGCAGATGATGCTTTCCCTTATTCCCCACCTCCAAGACAGCTCATTAAAAACCAATTACAGCATTACACTGAATGGCCAAGTAAAGCAGCAGTGAGAGACCATGTGCTTCTGTATGGGTGGCTTATTGGCTTTCAAAGAGATGTAAGAGAAATATAAAAGAATACTGTGTTATACCTCTGAGCTTACCCAGAAAAAGAATCTGACAGGAACAAAAAAAAATCCCAACCTTATCCAACCCTGTTAGCAGACGCACTCAAAGCATGGATTAGCACTGCCTGCAGTTTGGCCATGCTTGTAATCCCATGTGTAATGAAGCAGCTGGCATCAACTCTTGAAAAGGAGCAAGGCAGAAGTCTAGACCTGGCCATGATTAACGTATCCACGGGAAGAGATGATGGTAAAATCCAGGGATCTTCATATCCAGTTGCTCATGCTCACTTTACATTTTCTTTTAGTTAGTGCAGTAACCACTGTGGCTAGGGTTGTCCACATATTTTTCACCATGTTGTTGGTGTAATTAATTAACTCAAAAACCATCAGCCACTGACTTTCCATGCCAAATTCAGTAAATATGAAAAAGAATCTATAACCCTACATGCTGCATAACAGCAAGAGGGAAATATATCTTTCAATCACATGTCCTTTTGTTACTAGTCATTTAACTTTGGTTTGCCATGTATAGATATATACTTTTAAATCTTCTAGATTGAAATAGTTGTGGATAGATTGATTGTGAACTGATTTATGATCCGTATTGCACCAGAGAAGTAATTTTATGCATATAACTTCTTTTACAATTACCTCCACCATGATTTCAAAGGATTTCACTGCTTGTGGGAGACCGTCAATAAGTGGCACTTGCATATTCATCCATTTCAATCTGAGATTTTTAAAGGCGTGAGGGAATAGAACTGAGCCACTGGAAATTAATTTTTTTCAGCAAGTTTTCTTTTTCATTTTTTTAGGAATAACCATGCTTCACTGAAAGCTTTTTTAAAGCGATAGTACTCCTAAATTCACAAATGCTGAAAGCTGAAGATTGCCACAGAAATGTAGCAATTCTTTTCAATATCCTTTGTCATTCAGTTGAATGTGAATCTTGCGTCTGGGCTTTTGTAGATATTTCTTTTCTATTAAATATGCACTATTCCCAAGTGAATTAAACTACTCAGAAATGAGTTTGGTTTTTTACTAGAAGATCAGCTTTCCCAGTTTCTTGGGTTATTTAACAGAGCTGTGCTTTTAAATTTACCAGTTTAAAACTTTCAGTCCTACAGCAATGAAGTATCTGTGGGCCAGTTTCCCACCATCTTTATTTCTCTCTTTTGCACTCAAAATGCCAAATTCTGCTCCCATCTGACAACGAGCAAGCAGAGAAACAAATCTGCTCTCATTCCTGGGTTAGGTGATAACACCCAGTGCCTGCTGCTAGATTGGTTAGATTGGTATCACCGTGATGCAGGAAGCAAGCAGATTTCCAGCAAGTTGTTGTAGGAAACAAATGTCCTGGGAGCTTCACACAAGGGATGTCTATGCCACACTGCCATGTGCACTGTTGAGCCCCCTAAAAAGTTTGGTACATCACCATGTGGAGTTACTTGCTCAGGTCTCATTAGTAGTTCAATTGCATGAATGTTCATGGTGCTCAGGCTAGTAATTCCTGCCTTTAAGCCAACTGTATTAACTTCATCGCTACCCAGGCATCACACGCATTTGATACACAGCTCCCAGTTCTGCAGTTGCTTTGGCTAGTGGCAAATCAGATGTCTCTCCACTGCAGTATGTTGTACAATGGCACCTTAACTGTGGGGAGCAATAGTAAGTGTGCAGCAAGTACGGTATTTCACCCAGTCACATGTGATAGAAGCTAGTTAAGGCAAACCACCAGGTTTTTTGAGTTCGGATGGGTCCTGCTAACTTCTTCCATAGGTACTTCTAATTCCCACTCAAACACATCAAATACTGCCCAGACATTAATTATCTCACATTTGTTTTAATGTGAGAACACTGTCTTTGAAAAGCCGTGATAGCCACTCCTCTACATCATTACCCCAGCCCTTAAGATTAATCACTAGGACTGAAGAAAGATTTTGGAGGGACACACATTTGTTCAAATATTGACTGCACATCACCACAGTTTTGCAATCTCAAGCTACACGTAAACACTAGAATAAGCTGAAAAAAATATACTTCCAAAAGTCCTTTTTAATTTGTAATAAATCCATTTTGGAATTTACTAAAGCCAGCACCAGATGGCCCAGAGTATGTTCTCAGTCATATTTCAAAACAGAAAAACCTTTCTCAGAATCTGCAAGCTATGTCTTTTTCATGGGGATGATTTCTGTTGAGCAAGGAAAACTCAGGTTAATTAGGCCAAATAAGCTGATGTAGTCAGAGGCAGAGACGCAGAGGTTGCAAGTTTGAAATCCATCAAGACGCCATGTCGACCTCTTAACTTGTTTGTTATTTGGTAGGGGGGTTGGCCACATAATTGTGTAGAAATATATTGCTTTTGTTACAATAAATATGCCAATGTAGGTGGTCTTCATTCAGTAGAGGTACAAGGTGCAGACAAGAAAAACTGCACCTCGTGAAGACTACAAGAAAATTATACTATGATGATGGGGATATTGAAAAGTTCCATCTCAGTAGCTGTAAAATACCCTTGACTATATGAAAATGAACACTGTAAGTGGTTTTGGGGGAGCTAGAAGAGAGGTCCGAAGCAGAGGAGTCCCTGATGTTCCTTCCCACTTACCCTCCTATCTATAATTTTGTGATTTGAACTCTCAGAGTCACAGAGAGCTGGACACCAAACTGGGAAGAAGTACTATAGGAGGTGAAATGGAGCAATATGTAGCAAGAAGTGGGACCTTAGGCTGAGACTGACCATCTGAGAGAAAGAAGTGGTGAACACTTATATCTGGCACTGATGGGCACATCTAAAGCGTGGGTTTAGAGATGCTCCCCATAGGTGCAGTGGAGGTCAACCTGATGCCAACCAAATCCCTGTGGCTGGGCAAGGTGGGTGTCATGAAGCAGCCCACGTGTGACCCCCATGAGCAGGGTCTGTAGGGACATCTCTGATGAGCTGAGAATTAGTGTCAGTCTGCTGGTCACCTCTTTCAAGGCAATTAGGTGGGTTAGGGATGCATTTCCAAAATGTTTTCCAGTACTGGATATGTAAAGTTTTTTTAAAAAATTTTTACTTTTTTATTCCTTTTTTACTTCATTTTTTATTTCATTTTTTAATTCCTTTTTTACTTCATTCATACAGGAAGACCTCTTATGGAGACCCCAAAATACACAGTCCCCCAAACTGATTATGGCACCTGGCCTTTGCCCCCATGTGATTTGTGCCTGCAGTTTGTAAGGAACAGAAAAGTGTCTAAGAAGGAGTGGACACCTTGCGCTTTGTTCCTTGCCTGTGAACTGCAGGGCCAGTGCCCACCCCTAACATGAGCATCTTGGAAAAGAGAATGCTGTAGCCTGCTCTGTCTGGTTTTGAGATATTTAACTGCTAATGAAGAGCAATAGGCATATTCCAGTATTTGCAGAGAAAGAGGGGAAGACTAAAACCTAACCTCTTCATGCTATTGAGGTCCAGCAGCTTAGAACTTAAGTCACTTCTCTTCACCACCTACACCTTGAGGAGTCTCCAGCTATATTGTTGTCTCCATTGAACCCTGGATATTTCATAACCTCTGAAATTAAACAGAGAGATAGACAGCTGGAAAGATTTAGAATTGCCTTAAATCTGCCCAGCAATTCATCTTTACTAGCAGTCAGCACCAGATATTTCTAAGGAGGAAGCAAGATTTTCAGCTGCTCTACAGAGCACCATTATACTGCATATAGGTTTTTTCCCCCAATTTTTGTAACTATGGGGAAACAGGCACCTATGTGATTCACAGCTATCATCAGGGGCCAAGTTCAGACACAGATTTTGATAAACATCTTCTTATACAGGCTGGAGGAAGAAGGAGATATTTTCTTTGTCCAATTTGTTTCTGCCATTGTGGAACTCAGTGCTTTGGTGCTGTTTTGCTGCCCACCAGCAGTCTGCCTGTGTCAGTGCGCATACAGGCACCCATCCCAGGCCTTTTCATAAGCATTTGTCAGGGGGGTTTGGCTGTAGTCAGAGCAAGGGTGGATGTCTGCCTCCCACAGCTCTTTGGGTCCTCACTGCCACCCCCAGTCAGCCTAAGAGCATGCTGGCTCCATTGACAAATTCCATCACTAACAACATGTGTCAAATGAAGATCTTCCCCATTTCTGATTGAGTTATCAATCTGCCTTCAGAGGGCGTGACCTCGATTTACCCTTACACACTGTGTAGGTATCTGGACCAGAGAAAATGAAAGTTAATCAGAGAAGGATCCTAGCCAGTTTCAAGGAATAAACACCATCTAATGCAGGTTTATGACAGGACTGGGTAGTTCTTGGAAAAAAAACATCTTCCACCATGGTGCTCTTGAGCTACATTAAGTGCAGTAGTTCCCTTTGTCTGCCTTCATGCATATCCAAAATGGAGTACTGGTTCTTTAAAATAAGTCCAAAATTATGTCTTCCATTTTGACAGCCGAATGATTGCTCTTTGCTCCAGTCTGCGGGAAGCAGGATGGTGCTGAGTTGAAGCCTTTGGGATGGGACTCAGGAAAGACTCCGGCCACAGGCTGCTTTCATAACTTTGGATAAGTCAGCAATTTCTTTGTGCCTCTGTTTAGATACATGTGGACATGCCTCATGTTTCTACACATCTGGATCTTCTTTTCCATGATGCTCAGCCTTCACCATTTGGAAGGGAAGTGCCTGTGTGCTGTGGAGCACAGTGGACTCCCAGCCTGCAGGCAATACTGTTGTACCTAGGTAATGCTCCTGTTCACAAAGCAGAGTATTGTACAAAATATTAATAACTGCTCTGTTTTGCCTAGTCTTTTAGCAGTCAGTGACTTAGCTTTGTTAGAAAGCACCTAAGACAATCTGATTTGTTCTTAGAGTATCTTGATGTGTCTGTGCGGAACATACTTTTGGGTCCTAACAAAAATACCTTTGCCTTCCTTTGTTGAGTATTTTAGAGGGAATGTGGCCAGGACACTGGAAATTCTAGGTTATATATTCAGCCTGACCACAGGCTTGCCAAGTGAGGAGGTGGCTTCATCATGCTGCACCACTTTCCTGTATTTCTCCACTTGTGTTTGATTAGGTGGTTGCTCCTTGGGGCAGCAACAGATGCTAGAGCCCCATGCACACTCAGCTCTCACACCTGGCTGGGTGGCCTGGGGCTGCATTTGCTGCTGCTAAAAATAATAGAAGTATCAAGTGAAGGATACTCCTCCACTCCAGGCTCACCGCTAGACCTCCCTCCCATAGTCAGTAGTACACAAGGGGACACTCATGGATAGCGTGATCCACACACGTGCGTGCCCACACACTTATGTGCATGTGCTCTCTGTGTCTCTCTCCATATTTAATGTCTGCTCAGTGCTGATGGAGTCTCTTTTGAAGAAGTGCTCATACTGTGCTCTTGTAATGGGGCAGAAAGGCTAGAATGCGAGAGGGACTGATCTTTGTTTATTTTTCTTTGGCAATTTTGTGGTGAGTGCTGTGGTTGGCATGCAGACTAAGAAGTTACAGGGAGGGAGAAGTTTAAATATAATTACAAGTCACTGCTTTCTACAGCCAGCTCTGTAGCTTATATAAAAGATGGAGAGAGCATTTTTCCCATGATGTTAGGGGGCACAGAGGATGCCCCACTTGCTGAAGATCTGTACAGATCTGAAAGGCAGGGAGTTCTGTTTGGGAATTAGAAATAGCCTTTGGGAAGCAGGAAGAGAGCAGAAAACTATACTAGCTGCAGAGCTCCTCATGCATTAACAAAGCTAATAGGAAATTACTGTAATCTGCAAGAGTGGGGTGTTAGGAGAAGACCACTTAAACTTCATAATCCAAAGTGCATCTATTTTCAGTAGGCCTGAGGTGGATAACCTTTAATTCTGGGAGGAGTGAAAATACTGTGGAAATCTTTTCCCTGTTGGGAGCATTTTTCCCGATTTGTTTAAGATCATTCATCTCTCTAAAGTTATTTGTCTTCTCAGCTAGAGTAGCAGACAGGTGTTCAGAGGCACCAACCTCCTTTCTGGCTGCTCTTTGTTGACAGTTTCTTTTACTTTTACTATCTACACCCTGATGCACATTACAGCATCTTGTGGATGCTTGCATCTCTGCCTCAGTGCGGAGACTATTTTTGATGCCTACTGAGATTGGTGAATTTGTAATTTTTTTAAACAAGTTGGTAGCTTTTGGAAGCTCCATGAGTGCACAAAGAGCAGTGGTGAAGGCATTTATTCATAATTGAGGTTGAGGATGCACTGGTAAGGAAGGTAGAATGTGCACAGTAAAGAAAGGACTAACAAATTTCAGTATGTTAAAGAAAATGCTTGAGTTTGGTAGTAGGTTGGTAATGTTGGCCAGCTTGGTGTGTTCAGCCTTCCAGGCATGTAAACCTCTTCCCAGGAAGTCTGTTATGTTTTGGAAAATGCAGGCAGCCTCTCAAGCACAAAAGTTGTTCTTCAGCTTATCCTCAAATCTTTTGTGAGCAAAAGCTTTTCTTCTGTTTTGTTGTATTTGTTTCCCTCAAGTGCATTGTTTTGAATTCCTACAAAGCTTGCCTTACATCTATTCAAGTAAGACAGCACCGTGCCTTAAGGTGCTCTTATGGCTCCCCTGTTATTTACTTAATGGTCTTACACACATATGAGGAGAAGATATTCTCAACCTGCATATAATTTTGTTTTATGAATTTGTTACTGCCAATATTTTTGAAACCCTGGCTAAGAAGTACTTGGCTCCTGAAGCACAGAGTTGCAAACGCCTCTAGTGTTAGATAGTTCCAATACATATTACTACGGTTGCATTCATGTTTTTTAAAACAACCACAAAATCACATCCAAGTACTAAAGGTAGAAGCTGTTTTTCCACTGAGCTGAATTCTTGAAGCTCCTGACAACCAACAGTTATCTAGATTAAATTGTAGTAAATGGGGGTGCTTTCCTTTAGGGGCTTGAACCTGCTTAGAGTGTCAATTTGATTATTTGCGTAAGAAAACACTGGCCTGAGGTTTCGTTTCTGTTCAGGATTCTCTGATTCACAAGAGAAAAAATGAAGATAAATTAGAAGGGGTCAAAATTCCCTTCTCACATATGCATGGTAAATCTGAAATAATTTCACACTACTTTCAGTTCAGCTGAGGTAAATCTGGGATCAGAACAGTGGAGCTAGCAGGCTGGCTGTGTTCACACTGCTGCAACAAAGTGCTGAGTACTACAGAAAAAGCTTCAGGTTTTTGGTGGTTGCTTGTTTTGGTTTTTTTTTTTTAACTGAAAATGTGTGTCCTGTGATTTAAAACTCTGGTATGTTCATCTCCAGAAACAGCG
Organism: Myiopsitta monachus; assembly: GCA_017639245.1. Classification (NCBI taxonomy): domain Eukaryota; kingdom Metazoa; phylum Chordata; class Aves; order Psittaciformes; family Psittacidae; genus Myiopsitta; species Myiopsitta monachus. The sequence continues at coordinate 54,620,103 of CM029917.1, read as the reverse complement.
GGAGAGAGAAGCAGTACTTCCAGATGGGAAGCTGCATTAGAAGTGTGGAGTGTCTATCTGAAAAGAGACACCTGGGTAAGCGAAGATACTAATAAATAAGCATCCTCGGCTTTGAGCCTTGCGAGTGCTTGTAAGAGAACAGTTGGAAAGCCTTAAGTGAGGGTGTCTTTCTCATATGCAGCTGACCAAGTGTGTTGCTTACAGTTACCATGTGTCAAGATGTTTCTTGCTCATTAGTTTTACACTGATGGAAAGCAACTTTAAATCACTCTTTAGAGGAATCCACTGTGAGGCATGCCAGCTGTGTGCCAGATGAAGGAGTTGTAAAGTCATGTTGAACAGGCAAGAATATACCAGAGAGAGAGATTTAAAGTCATGAGAAAGATAATTACTTTGCACTCAGAGATTAGCCATAGGAAAGAAAAGGGAAGAATTATACTCTGCATTTGTTAGAAGGTTTCCTGCTCTCTCTCCATCCCACTCACACATGCACACACATGCACACAGCTGAATTTACTGTCACAGTGTCAGGTTAGCCAGGACTGCCAGCATGTGAGAAATCCTTATGGGAAGATTTCTCAGCAAGCACAGACTCACTCCTCTTCTGTCTCATTGCATTTGCTTTTACAATGCAAACTGCGGAAGATGTTGCCCCGGACACGATGCTCTGCTTGTTATGAGGGTTTGAAAACATTACCCCTCTTTCATGACTATTGCTAAAAGGTAGGATTGGAGCTGAGGCAGGCAGTGGGCAGCATGTCTCCGGAGGTGGTGAGGAAGGCAGCGGTGTCTTTGGGCTATTGTCAGAATCACTGGCTCCTTCGGACCAGAGCCCAGTGTCTTCTGCCTTCCTGGTCCTCCCAGCTACTTTGGGTTCTCCTTATCCTCCTATTTAAGTGCTGTTATGCTTTCTTTCAGACAGAATAATTAATCTTTTAGGGCACTAGCATTATGCTTGCAAGGGTTTGGGGGCATGTTAGTGATATGGGGAGTTATGAACTGGTGAGCTCAAGAGATTCTCTGGCTCCCACAGAAGAGCTGATGTGCTGCAAGCCCTGGCCTTGCTGAGCACGTCCCGCCCGCAGCTTGCATAGCTGGAAGTTTTGGAATTGATCAGATGTTGTCCAGTAAACAGATAGCCAACTTGGAGGGCTCTCAGCCTTCATCACTTGGTCACTGTTTGTATTACAGTGGTACCTTTGGGCACTGTCTCAGATGAAAGCTTGGCACAAATGCTGTCAAAAGAAACAAAATTGCTTTTAATGTCCCTAAGATCTTTTATATGTGAAATCTAATTTTCTTTAAAGTGGCGCAGCTACCCCAAATATGTTCACTAGATATATTAGGAAAAATGCTACCAATTAAATTCTTCTGCCTAAAATAATAGGGCTTTTTTTTTTCTAACGGAAGTCTTTTGAGCCCCTTCTAAAAGGCCACCAGCAGATGCCCTGACATTGACACCCTGCTCCTAGAAAGGCAGGAGATGAGATGTAGGGTTTGCACTGCATGTAATCACCCTTGGTGTAATGAAACTCTCCTTTTTGTCATTGATTTGGGTTTGGTTTTTTTAAGTCATTCTATCTAAATGGAAGTATCTTTACAGGAAATTTCTTTCTGCTCATTTGTCAGGGCCTCAAACACAGCAGTTGCAAACATCACTGCTGCCTGCAGATAGGAATTACAGCCCTATGAAATCTCTATAACATGACCCTACTACCTGCCCCCCTTCCTCCCTTTTATCTCCCTTTGTGCATGGATGGACCTTTTGGAAAGTTATAATTTGGATGTGAAACAATTATCCTAAAACAGTTAGCCAGAGCAGAGTGGACACACAAATTTATCTTCTCTCTCTGTCTTTTGGTGAAGAACATCTATCTTCCATGACCTCTTGATTACTGAAGCCTTCAAAATATATTCTTCGGTCTGTGACACTGTGCTCAGTGCAGGGCTGAGTATTAAATATCACCCTCTGTGATTAATTGGAAGTTAATTAAATCTATCACTGAAACAATGAGAAGCCAATGATCTATGTAATCATTGAAATAGTAAATGAAATGTTGTAAAGGCCCTTCATTTCACTTATTGACAGTGATGGAGGGGTGCCTGAGCCCTGCTGCTCAGCTGTGATTTTTTGCCTGACCACACAGGCCTGCTCAGGCAGACACAAACTTTCCAATGAACCAAGTGACAAAGCAGAGCTAATGGTTGTCTACTAGATGCTGCTTCTCTTCCTTTGCCACTTTCAGATGCTGTTCAAAAGGGCTCTAAGGTAACTGGTATTTTGGGTGTGCCATGCAAGCAGTGTATCTGAAATGGTAATCCCAAGGGACAAAGCCTTTCAGTACAGTGCATGGATTATCTTGCTGCGTTCAGCATGAATGAAAATGTTGCTGTTGTGCTTGTTTGGTAAGCAATAACATTACATTTATTATTTTACATTTTAAAAGTACTTCTTACATGAATCTATAATTTTTCGATGGCTCTGATGCTGTTCATCCCATCCTGGCAAGAAATGTTGAGTACATGATGTTTTTCTTCTTGTTTCTTACTGATTGTTAAAACAGTTTAAGCAATGAGGTATCCTAGAATACATAAAAATGCAGCTGGAAAGGATGCCATATATTGTAGCCAGTACCCAAGCAATTTTTCTAGGTGTATTTTTGGGAAGAATGGAGATATTATTGACTTCTCTCTTAAATGACGTTGAAATTGATTTTCCTTTTGCATGCTACTCCATAGCATGAAAATATTACTTGTTTTATTATAGGAGATTCTTTTATATTAATTTCAAATATCAGATGCATGATGATAACACCAGGTATTGCCCTCAAATGGCACTCTTAGTGAACCCTCTCTTACTCTGGAAACAAAAGGACAGCAGCCCTGAAGGAAAGGTCAGGAACTGTCCACTCTCTTTCTCTCTTCTCACCTTGTATTTTTCTTCAGGCTGTCCTGGGCACATGTACACCTCTGAAAGGACACAAGTTTCTGTGTTCCTCTTTGACAGGATGGGGACAGTTCTTTGTGTTGCCTCCAAGGGCCCTCAAAGTATACCCAGAAGCTCCAGAGAGTTGTAAAATTAAAGAGGTTTCCCTTATCTTGCCCATCAGTTCAGTTTTAACACACCTCTTAGCCAGGAGACATAATCAATTCTCGGTGTACTACTCACTCTTTCATGCAGATGTCTAGATCCACTACTCTGGTAGCAGATATGCTTCTCATGTCAGCTCTGAGTGAACTTTGGCTTTACAATGACAGGATTTAGTCTTTCAAAAGCAGAAAGCAGCTCCCCACAGAGGACCAGCTCCATTAAGCTGTGTATGAAAACATGCATGTATGCAAAACAGCACAGAGAAATCATCTGCTATGCAGAGAGCTAGCAAGCAAAGTAGTGTAAGCTTCTCATCTCCCCAGGAGCAGCTTAAGTTTCATGTCTTTCCAGGGTAGGATATTTTATTCTCTCCAGCAATGTTTTACACAGAAAAACAAAACAAAACAAACCGGTGGCAGTGCGTGCAATGAGGGGTGAAAAGGCTTTTCCAAAGAGCCATAATTCCTTCAGGAAGGAAAATATATCATAATTTTTTTCCTTGCCCTCCTGACTCTGCATCTTCCAGTTTCTGTGTTCTTTTCTTACAGATAACCAGAGGTGATGTCCAATTTGTTTAATTAAATGAAAACTAAACCTGCTACTAAGCAATAGTTACTGACTAAGCAGGAGGGAACCGTTATTTATCATAAGAGCTGTAAGGGAGCCCTTTCCATGTGGCCTCCTCGCTAAAAGCAATAAATTAGAAACCTCACAGTATCCTGATAACTGCACGAGGTTGCAGGCACCTGCTCAAACCACTGTGGTCAGGAGATAGTTTTTCTGTGTTTTGTCTCTGTCTGTCTTTAAGCAATAGAGGAATTATTTCTGAGGTGATCGAAGGAGATTGTCTCTGTTCCAGGAATATTTGAAATACTTGGTCCTCACTTGAGAAAATCATGTCCATCTTTTTTCTCTGTAACTAATTAAGGAGTGTGAGATCTGGGTTTTACACTCTGAATTAGCTTTCCTAAGAGCCTGGCAGCTTGTTTGGTGTAGGGATCTGAAAGACATCATCTTGTGGGAAGCTGCATTTCCTGCCCCAGGTGAGCTCACCCATAAGGCACCTGCCATCCAAAAAGGCAGCTGGAGTCTCTGTGGGTGGGTGAGATGCGTGGCAGTGGACTGTCTGAGCTGGCATGCTGTCCTGGATTCAGCCAGACACTGGGACAGGCAGTAACTCAAAATCAGACCCAGCCCAGCCAGAAGACAGTGCTAGCTTTGCTTTTCTATCACAGCTGCACCTCGATCTCCCATTTAAAGCTTCTGGGGAAAACGAACCCAAATTCCTGGGTGAAGAATGGTTCAGATCACGTTTAATATTCAAGGTCAAGTTCCTACCATTTATTATTTATTGAGCTGTGTGAGCTTGCTCAGCAGCACACAATACATAAAGACACAGACTCTATCATAATGGATTTGCAGTCTAAATTTCACAGTGTAAGATAGATATTGGTACATATTATACCTGGTTGGCTAGGTCACAGTGCAATCTCAGAACAACGCAGAGATTTTTTTAAAACCTTCTTCCATTAGTAGTCCATTAGAGTCGCATAAACTTTTTAGATTTGAACAATTAATCCCCCTAAAAATATTCGAATGGATACATTGAATATTTTAAATACATTTAGCACATGTGGAAAACGCTGACCTGACATAACTATGTATCTATGTCCTCCTAGCCACAGAACAGCAACAGCAGAGAGTCTAAAGAAGTGGTTTCACATCCTCTGTAGAGGTGCAGTCAGTTTAAAACCATTGCCACACACCATTCCCAGCACCAGCTTCAGTATGATGTCAGAGCCAGAGTAAGTGATTAGGACAAGAGGCTCACGCCACAAGACACATAGGTTTTGCAGGGCTCTGTTCTGTGTTTGCCCCACAGACATGTGTTTCCAGAAGAAATCTGTGATGTCGCAGGTTAATCACTGCTTTCATGGAGGGACCCCAAAGGTAACATCTTCCCAGCCTCTAAATCTGACTACCTCCATGGAAAGCAATGGAAATGCCGCAATGTGGTGCAGTGAAGGATGCTGTGCTTGTAGCTCTCTGAAGCCACTCTCTTGATAGGATGAGAAAGAAAAGAGAAGCTCATTTTAGTAGAGCAGCTGCTATCAGCTAGTCCAGGAGGCCACAAACAGGAAAAGATCCTGGAAAGCATTGTCTTACAATGATCTTACAAGAGAAACCTGCCATAAGACTTTATTGAAGAATAAAATGAAGAAACCCAGGTGAGCATGGTAAAGAAATAATCATTTGCAAAATGAGAAAACAGGGAGAGAGTGCTTTCAAAATCACAGTATAAGTGGTTATGCTACCAGATGTGGTTTATCTGTATGGGAAGTGGTCAGAATAGCCCCTGTCATCATGCAAGGGACTCTTGCTAATGCTATGCAGTGCATGTGCCGCCTCAGGGAGCTCCCTCCGTGTATCCTTTCACAGGAGAGCAGACATGAATGCTTTGTTGTATGGATATTTCTCTGGGTAAACAGACTATTATTTGATTTTTGGTTCTGAGAGCAAACTTCTGACTACTTCTTTTGCCATTAGAGTTTGTTAGAGCTGTGTGCAGGGGAAGCAAGATGTCTGTGCAAGTCTGCATCTGAGGGCTAGGTATGTGCTGGTGAAGCTGTGGTCTAGTCTACCTTTTTCACTTCCTACAGTACCCTGAAGATTGCCCATTGAAGCTGTTCCTGCTAAGACAGAGCCCAAACCACAATGGGGAAACTTGGCTTTTTCTAATATGCACTTTGCACTTTTTGAATAGCAGATTGCTTCTTAATTTCTCCCCGATCCTTCTGCTTGCAGAATTCCCTCTGTGCTGATTCAAGAAACCAGTGCAATTAGAGACACTGTTGGTAAGCTCGCGGAATAGACACATGGAGGCTGGGGACAAAATAAATGCTGAAGTTGTCACTTTTACTCTACAGGGAGCTTGGACATAATTTCTCAGCACTATTTTTTCTAGTGGGTTAGCTTCCTAATGACTTTATAGTGGAACATTGAGTACATACCCTTCATATTTACTTTGACTTGAGGTATGGTTTTGGTAGGACCTATGTTTTCCTTTTCAATCAGAACCATGTTCTGTTCTACACACTGCTCAGCTGCATTTTTGTCCCTGGCAAAGGAATAGAGGTTTCAGTAGGGCTTGAGTTTATAGTTAAAAACAAGTCTCTCAGAGCCTTTCATAAATATGAGTGACATTTAGGGAATCCTATAAGTGTCTCTTGGGATACTACCCGGACATCACATGGAAATTTGGAACTCCTCTACTAAAACTAGGAGAGAGCTGATTATTTTAACACAGCAACAGACACAAGCAGATATTTCTTAACACATAAGATAAATAGGAGAAAACACTAAAATCCTGTTGTGTGTTCAGTGGTATTTCTGTCCAAAGCTGTGTGCCCACAGCTAATCTCCTCAGTTATATACCACATGAGAGAAAGACTTTTTCTTCTCTAGGTTTTTCTGAGTGTTTGAAGGGCTTTTTGTGTAGAGAGCAACTCCATGGGGATGTTTCCCACCTCGCTAGCAGTGGGAGCAACCACAACTGCTAGGAAACATCTTAGCAGGAGTACTGTTTCCTTGACAACAAAACACTATGGTGAGCATTTACCACAATTAAGCTGGTTCAGTAGAAGAAACTTGAAACATTTAAGGAAGAGACAAGAAAGCAGAACATAATCTTGCCTTCTACTCCTGGTCTGCTGCCTGGAAATGTTTTGTCAGTTTTTCTGGGGATATATCCATCACCAGCCCAGTGGATCTGCTGAATACTTCATGGGCTTAAAAAAAAAAAGACCTCATGATTCCCATAGGCACTCCAACCCTTTCTTGTTCTAATTTCAAAGGCCCTTTTGAGTGGGAAACAAAAGGTTAATTTTCTCCAGCTTGCCCAGGCTGACTTAATGTAACAGAAGGCAGCAAATTGTATTGATTTAGTGACATGCAACTGTCCAGAAAGAGCTATTTATACATTATTCAGGACAAACACTGTCATAATGGACAAACAGCAGCAGCATCTGGGATGTTAATGTCTACAAATAAGATTATTCTTTGAAAGGATTAGGACGAAGCATTTTGTGTAATTAGATTTCTCAGTTTCAGGAATGAATTGCCTTTTAGCAGTAAAAGCTGTCACTGGGGGAGCCATTAGCTCCTTATAACTGAATTAAATGCATAATTAGTGACATGATCGCATTAGGATTTGTTTCATTTTTAACTAATCCAGGGTGCAGGGGGGGTGATCATTCCAGGTCGCCATTGCCCACCTCAGCAGGGACCGGCCTCAGCTGGCGTGCTGGAGCCGGTAAAAGTCAGGCGCGTGTGAACAGGAGCTGGGGCCTCGCCACGGTGCTCGTGGGGCTATTCATCACTGGGTGGTGGGTGACAGTGACTGATGGGCTCGGCCTGGGCCTGGCACTTTACCAGTGCAAGAATCATACGAGCCAGGGAGCAGAATGACAGCTGGAGCGCCGTGTCAAGTGGTGTAGAGACCAGAGCTATTAATAATCTGTGCCACATGATCTGTGCCGCCAGAAAACAATGATTTAGACATTGGTTAGAATAAAGATTTCACATTTAGTATGGGGGGACATCAGAAGAATAAATCGCTATTCAATCAGCATGTATGAAAATAAGGCAATGAATACATTAAGGGTTAGAAAAAAGGAGGGGAGCCCCATTCCAGGATGAATACTGTTAATCAGTATTTCCTTAGGCTTCAGTGAAGCTTGCGAGTGATGGCATTAAGTGGTACTTCAAGAGCCACTCCTAAGTTCTCTGGCCGATTGCAAGTAGAAACAGCAAGGAAATCACATAGGTCCCAGAATTAGCATCCCAACCTCCTGGTCCTGATAAGCCTTCACGCACACTGCAGCTGTGCCTGGTCGTACTCTTCCAATTTCAAAAAGCACAGCAGACACCTTTTGCCAAGGCAGCCCTTCCTGCATCCATTCTCTTGGAGAAACTGCTGAGGGAACTTGGGCTGTTCAGCCTGGAAAAAGTGGCTCGGGGGGGAGACCGTATTGCTCTCTAGAACTACCTGAAAGGAGGTTGTAATGAGGTGGATGTAGGTCTCTTCTCCCAGTAACAAGTGGTAGCACAAGAGGAAATGACATCAAGCTGTGCCAGAGATTTTGATTGGATATTAGTAGAAAATTCTTCATGGAAAGGGTTGTGAAGCATAGGAACAGGCTGCCCAGGGAAGTGGCTGAGTCACCATCCCAGGAGTTATTTAAAAGAAGTGTACATGTGGTTAGAGCTGGGTTAACAGTTGGACTTGTTGATCTTAAAGGTCTTTTCCACCCTAAATGATTCTATGATTGTAGACCTTCCTGGTACAACTACATTTTTTTCCAGCCTCTACTATGTCAAAGGGGAAAAACTGTGCACCAGCACATTCTAGTCCCAACAACCATGCGGACCGGGGAGGGCCTGTGATTCACTCTTCAGAAATGGTGCACAGAGCAAATTTGTTCTTAGCCTCTCCACAGCATGTAGCATAAGGGTCAGCCATGAAAGTGGGGAGGCTTGGCAGGTTTGCAGCCACCAGATGTTTGTTTCTGTAGCTCTGCTTCAGTGGCTTTTGTAATAGTTCAAACTGTGGTATAAATCAGTCTCTGAATGGCATTTCTGGTGGTTTTGTCCTCAGTTCTGGCTCTCTGTCACTTAAATACCAGTAGCAAGGCTGTCTTATCCATTGTACATTTTAACTGAGATCTTTGATGTTTACATGCTTCCTCCAAATGCTAGGTTTTGGCATGGTTAATTCGGATATTCCTCATTACTTGATGACCATCTTATGGATAGCTTCGATTGATGGAGTGGGGATCGGAGTCAAATTCCTGGGGAAGTTCTGGTGCAGGTACCATCTGAAATACTGGTGCTCCTTTCAGAGAGATGTGTTTTCACAATCTAACTTTACTTGTATGTGGAGTCATTCTGATTCAGCTCAGCTAATCGTCATCTTAATGCCTATGTCACATTGTGAGTTCTGTTATCACTAGTGTCTCATAAGGTGTTACTAAGGACCAGCTTTCATCTATCCCAGGTGCTGAAAAAAGATGGTCCCTGCTGCAAGGAACACAACATCTTATTCCTTGACAAACCTTATCGTTTGTCAGGGAGTGTCATTTTAGGAGTGTAACATACATATGAAAACGGTGGGTTGTAGCCAAGGCTCAGTTTCTTAATATGAAAATGGGAAGCCAGAATAAGCCTCAGAGCACAAAGTATGGAGGAGCAGCAGAGGAGCACTTGGGAAAGCCATTGGGTGAAAGGACATCTCAGATGCTTCTGCTCCCCACTTTCAGCTGTCGCCAAGGGTCTTTCAGTGTCCCATGTACTTTGGCATCTCCTTCTTTTTCCTTTTTCTTTTTAATTTTGTTGCAACTGCTTTCACCAGCCCTGAATCAAAGCCTAAGTGAGTGATAATAACTCATCCTTTGTGGGGTAATTTTTTGCTGTTTGTGTTTTGTACAATTATATATTGTATAATCTAAGCTCTCACAGCCAGAGCTTAATATATTTGACTTTATTGCTTTTCGTTTTATGGAAATAAATTATTGCTCACAAACTGACATTTAAATTAAAGGATCTGCACTAAATCTTGTGTGCCACAATAAGAAATAAAGAGAGCATTCCCTGCTAAACAAGCAGAGCTGGAAGCTCCAGTCTGTCAAGCATTCTGTCCATTTAAACCAGTTTACAAAGAGACCAACATGTTCAGTTCATTCTGCGCTTCAACATCAGTCAGCAGACATCACTATCCAAGGCAGACTGGGCCCTGGATGTCTATGGAGATGGCTTTCACAACCCAGAGGAGGTCAGCTGGGGAGGCTTGTTGTGTCCTAGGATGCGCATGTGCCACACTGATCTCTGGAGGGCTTTATTTCCCACTTGCTTGTGAACAGGTTCATGATCAAGAATACTCTCAAAAATCATATGCAAAATGACATGACAGGGGGTCCCTGCTTGGCTCTGCAGCTCTGAGCCTTGCACAAGCAGAGACCAAAGTAACACAAAGCTAGTTTAGAAATGGCAAGCTTTTCAGAAACCACAAATTGGGAAATGCGGAAGGGGCCTTTTGGTTTCTAAGCTCTTCCTGTGCGTGGGGGTGGTGATTTCGAGCTTCTCAGTGCTGCATGAAGGGCTGAGATGTTCTTCCATGGAAAACTTGAAGCATTTGTGCAGTCCAGCCTCTGCTGGAGTATTTCATTAACTGTTTTATGGAACTCAAAGTAAAATGTTGAGGGCTGGCAGGACTGCAGCTCCAGTGGCATTAAGTGGCACTTTTCTTTCTTTCTTTTCTTTTCTTTTTCTCCCATTATCCATTTTAACCTTCTGTATGCTATAATTTGCACCAGTCAGGGCCCTCTTTTCCTACAATAAGAACAGCAATTTTAACCAGTTTGTTCCCAAAAGCAAGCTTCACTGACTACAAGCCATTTCCAGCTGTTGTAGAGAAATATTGGAAGGCATAGTGCCATCATGAAAGCTCTCAGGACCAGCTTTTTCTCTGCACCTGCCTATCCTAAAGCACCTTTTCTGTGTTAGATGCCTGAATACTCTGTGAAGTTTCAACCCAAGAAGATTGTACATTTCTAAGGGAAAGATGAGTGAAAAATACATTTTATGCAGTTACTAGAAAATCACATTTCATTGTGGTATCTGTCTTTCCTGGGCTTGAGGCCAAGACTAAATGCAAAATAAACTAAGAGCACAGCAACCTGGATACAATTGCCCTTCAGTTAGTTCAGTAGCTGAAATCAACAGGGAAGTGTACTTTGCATGTACAAAGGGCTAAAACTGGACAATTTTAATGGCTGCAAAAAGCAAGCAGAAATATTTCAGAAAATTAAAAAGTGAGTTTTCATCATCTGAATCTCCCAGTGCCCATTTCCCATGTATGAAATGAGTGCACAAAAAGTACTGCTTTTCATGAGGACTTCACAGAAGTGAATCCAGCAATGCTTGTGAAGGGCTGAGGTAGTGACGATGGTTAAAGGCTGTATCAGAATTCATCTGTGCAGCTTTGAAACCTAAATTTCTTCTCTCAGGAATGACAGACTTTGCAGCCCCTGCTGTTGTCTGCATTATGTAATAAATTGTACTGCTACTTAATATAAAACAAGCAGTGCAATGTCCTTAGAGTTTGATGCCAAGCAACCGCTATAATTTCAGAATCCCAGGGGAAAGCAGACCTTTGGGTTACACAAGACAACACAATTAAACATGCTCTGAAGTGCTGCCAGACACAGAGGCCATTGGTGAGGAACAGCTTGCAGCTTTGCTTGAAAATCCTCTTAGCTTCCGGAGCAGGGTGAAGATGTACATTGTTTTTTGTGAGCAATCCCAGGTGCGGATGTGCACTCTCTGGAATTGTACCTGGGCATCTTTTAAGAATGTACAGGTTGGCATGGACCAAAACAGTGTCAGGGAAAGTTGTAGCTGTTTGCTGGGGCAGACAACTGCATTGACATGCCCGGAACTGTGTCCTCTCACTGCCTAATGCGCTCATCTTGATGTAACCTTGATGTCTAGTTGACCCATGTCCTGGTGGTCTGGCAAGGCAGTCATCCTTCAGCTTCATTTCTTTGGTTGACTTGGCCAGTAGAATGTTATTGTTTGAAAAGTCCTTTTGTGTGCTTATGTGGCTTCTATTGATGCAAATTAGTGGCACAGTTAGGACAAAATGTAAAACAGCCATTAAAAGCGTTAGAAGTTATACCTGGACCTGAGATACAGTGTCAGGTAATGAGCACCACCAAACGGCTTTGATATACTCCCACAAGCATATGAGTAGTTTATGTTTACACATTTCAAGTAACGGCATGTAGCTACAGGTACTCAGCTGGCTGACTTGGTTTTACCTCACAGCAAATTCTGGCCTCTTGAAATTGTTTGATCTCCTCTTCCTTTCTCAGGGGGAAAGAAAAACGCAATATGCCTTAATAGTGAATACCTGTCACTGGAACAAAAGTGTGCCTGGAATGACACATTTCCCTCCCTCGTGCAGAGATCTGAAGAAGACCTTGCTGAACTGCTTGCTTTTCCTGCCCCATCCGCCCCAGATGCTTGAGCATGTCCTTGGTCAACTGCAGCCCACCGGACCGCCTTAGCCGCTGGAGGGCATCAGAAAGAAGCGCAACATCCAGCTAACAGTGACCGTAGGCTGCCTGTGTCAGCGCAGGGCCGAAGGCAGGAGGGCCTGCGGAGTGCGGGGGGTCTGCGGGAGGGCTCGGACCCTGCCACCCTATAGCTGCCCAAGAGGGAAACAGGGCATTGTTTCACATCCTTCTAACTGCATTATTATCTCATGGAGGATTACATATTCCAAATCAAATTTGCAACATAAATGGAATTTAGGGGGGTAATTGTCTTGTTTCCAAACCGAAAGTACAGGAAAAAGTGATGAAGATTTGTGTTTACTTTCAAACGTCAATATACTTAACAGTAATGAAGTTTAAAATCTGAGTTATAACAGAATCGAAAAGGCAGTGTGTTTCCTCTCCAACCATATGCTTTTGAACGTTTAGAAAAAACTTTTGTTATGAATTTCTCCTTCAACCATATCTGTAAATGGAAGCAAATTTCTATGCCTGTGAAACCTAGGCAAGGGACATGCTGATCTTACAGTGCTCTCCCCTCCATGAATGAGGGTGATTCCCCAAGTGCTGATTGGCTGGAGCAGATCCAAACCACCTCCTTCCCACTGCAATGGCTAAAAAGCAACAGCCAGAGCGCAGCCCTTGCGTCTGGCATCTCTGTGATCAGTGGCCAGCCCACCTCCCCAAGCAGCAGTGACTGCAGCCAGCCCCACATCTAGGGCTTGGAGCATGCCCAGGGCCTCCACAACAGTGCAAAGCCAATGCACTGAGGGTGGGATTAGGGATCAGTGGTGATAATTCCTCATCCCTGTGAAAAAGGAGAGGGTGAAGGGAGGGTTTGGGGACTTTGTGACATTCTTATGCCAGCATACAGTAATTTTTCTCTTTCCAAGACTGCAGCAGATACTTTTTTTTATTTGGAATAAAAAGGCTATTTTTAGTAACTGATACTGTGTTGAAAAGAATAGAAAGTTGTGGCACATTACAACTTTTCTTCAGAGCAAGTGATCTAGATCTAATCCCCTCTGTTTCATCTGAAAAAAGCCCACTTACGTATCTGAACATAAGAGTAAATTAGGCAGTGCCTATGAATACTAATGCCGCATAAACCCTACTTTAAGCCTCTAAAAATGAATAGTACCAAGATAACTAAATGAGAAGAGACAAATTCAGAAAGATTTAGCATCTTCCTTAGGTGCTTTGAAGAAAAATATCTAACTTTGTACCAAAAATATTAAAATAAGAGGCTTTGCAAGCTGGAAAGTAACTAGAAAAACCTTCGTGCCTGTTGCCAGTTCAAGACCGAAGTTTTTTATGACAGAAAGTAGGCATCAAGGGTGCAATTGCACGTGCAACTGTGTGTGGAGGTTACTATTTTATGCTGTTTAACCCAATCCAACCAGGGAAAGATTTGGGGTTTTTTTAAAAGAAAAGTAGAAAGGGGGAGAGTAAACTTCCAATATACTGAGTTCTGCTTCTGTGGGGTTTTTTGCAGATCTCGTGTGGGTGGGCTCAGTGGTCACGCAGCAACCCAGTAGATACGTGGAACAAGATTTCACCTCCCTCTTTTCAAAACAGATCTGGAGGTAGAGGAGAGAGTGGGAGAGAGGCCTAAGGCAGAAAGACACTGATTTAGTCATGGAAACATAGTGCTACCGCCAGCCCCTGAAAGTAATGATCCCTGTTTATCCTCTGGTGGGCTGCTTAGGTAGAAACAGGGTGACATTTTTGTTCCTAATGTGAATCATGACTACAGAGAGGTTTCAGAGCAAATAAGGAGGTAAAACAGCATATGAAATTCTGCTGACCCACACTCCTGAGAGGAAGAAGAGCTAGAAATAGTCTTTCTTAGAACATATGCTAAGAATATATGAGCCTATAGAATCCATATGCTTACCAAGAATGACTGTCGATGTATATTAAGGATATAGAAGGCCGAGGAGAATGGGAGCACAGAGAAGTCATGTTCCTTTCTGAAATCACTTAGCAAGTCAATAGCACAGGTAGGAGTTAAAGGTGGATGTTGCATTTGATGTTGCATGCCTGCCTTGCACAGCTCTACAACTGGACTGGGTACACCACAACATGGGCCAGGAACTCGGTCTGTCCAGAACACAGATGCACTGCTTTGAGACCAAGTGAGACAATATTGAACCCATGTGGATGTCTCTTTATCCTTTCATTGAGTTGTTTGATATTCAGGGCTACGATGATTGTCATGATCTAGCATGAGGGGAGGTGACACTCCCATTGCCACTCAGACCTGATGCAGTGCATGTTTCCCTTCCATTTCCTTCTCTTACCTTCTCTCCATGCTTTGTGATCCCTGCATGATCCACATTGTTATAAGCTTGCCATTTTGAACAGGGTCATGCAAAAAAATTTCCCATCTTGGTTGCTGGTGAAGATATCACCAAACACTTTGTGGTTCAACAGAGGGCAGTTTCTTCTGTGAAAGACAGGGGGGCTGGCATTATCAGAGGGGGCTGGCATTATCAGAGGCTGCTTATGGGCAGGGAGAGAGTCATGCTGGCTGTTCGAGCAGCCAGCTTGCTGTGCTGCCTGCCCACATCAGGCACAGGTCAGGATTTTGCAATTAGTGCCGTTTCTCACATTGCAAGGAGAAGCTGTACCTGCTGCCACTTGCTGGTTTGCTTAGGGCTGTAATCTGGCTGTGAAGACGTCCTCAGAGAAGCATCCTCTGGCACTGAGCTTCTCACAGCGTTCATTTTCTTACCCAGTCTGGAAACAAGTATCCAGTGAGTGAGTGAGGCTTTTACCTCCTCTGAACTAGTCCAGCTCACACCCCCTGCGCTTACTTTCTGGGGTCTCCCAATACTGTGTGTGGCATTTGGTGTCTATGTGCTTATGTGACTTAGGGAAAAATCAACCCCACCAGTCCTCTTAGCTGGATGTCATCGTTAGCTGAGGAGAATGGCAGCATCTCTGTTACCACAGAGGAGAATTGCACATCACTGAGGTCAGGAGCCATGTGAGTCGAATTTCAATGATCTCTAGTAAATGCCAAAATAGATGAAGAAGCCCATCCAGAAAACTGTAGCATAAGCAGCTGGGTTTTCAAATGTACTGGAGGAAAGGAGAACAAGAACAAATGCATGTAGGAGCACAGTGCTGTGACAATGTAAGCTGCAATGTTTTGTGCTCTCTTGGTACCTATGACATGAAGCAGCCTTACCGGCAGGGTTTATTACCAGGGCCTGATTGCCCAGACTGAGAAAATATGTCCTTAGAAGAAAAGGAGAAAAGAGGTCTCTTTTTCTCTCTCCTTCCCCAGGGCTTCACAAATAAGTCTAACAAGATCAGTCCCCTGCCAATAAAACCAGTCCTCATAGATACACCGGCTTGCCTGTCTTAAACCGCCCCTGAGACACTTAACCTGCTGGATTGCCTTTCTGCAGACACCTGCCTGAGCAGCAGACTAAACAAACAGGGATTCTCAACTGCACAAAACTTGGCCCCTTTCAGCAGGGCTCCCATCTGTTAAAAAGCCATTGTCTGAGCAAGTGTTCAGCTAGCTGGGGAGGCAACGCTCTTGCATATTGAGCTGCCCCTGTCCCCCATAAAAGTCCTCTTTAGCATTTTCTTTTCTCCCCTCTTTCCATCGCCTGATTTATTCATTGGTTTCACCTCTTCTCCCCTCCCCCTGTGGTTCATAAGGAGGGCCTCGTTGTCTTCTGTACCTCAGGGGTCATGTCTTTTCAGTCACTGGGACAATACCCGCTGCTGGCATCTGCTTCCAGATCCAATCAGCCATATTGTGATCACATCCTGCCAGAGAATTGTTCCTTCTTTTGCTCGGCTTTGTTGCCAATTTCATGCCATGTATTGCTCCATGTTTTGTGCTTCATGAAGCTGTCACTGGCATAAAAGTGGCCTAACCAGGGTCGTAGTAAAAGGGGTGGGAATGAAACATCCACCAAAATGTTGAGCAGGCCACCCACCAGCCACACGCACGCACACACACGCAGGCAGGCATGCAGGCATGCAGACATACAGAAACACACACGGCATCCCACAGCGCTTGATTGGCATCCCGCTGGGCTGCTTTATGCTGTGCTGAAGAGGCACAAACTTTGACAGGGAGCAGTGGCATTTTTATCCCTAGTAAAGATCAAAAGCAGAAAATTTTCTTGGCATTTCTGAAGGACCTTCACTCCCTTGTATCAGTGAAGCATTACTTAGCCCTGAACGTGAGAGGTGAAATTGGTTACTCGGACAATTGCACATGAGTCTGAGTTGCTAGTGAGTGTCAGAGGGGAAAAAGTACCCTTTAAAAAGAAACCTCGTAGGAAAGTTACATCAGTGACACCTGTCACTCCAGCCTCTTGGTTTCCATTCTGAAATCCCTTCAAGAAGTTACACCAAGGTCTACTGTGAATCCTGACCATCCTCTTCGATCTGAACTTGGGTGTAGTTTACTGGAGACTGAGCTTTATGCTGCTTTTGATGTCCATAAGGCAGGGGAACAAGCCCAAATCACTGAGCAGAAGAAGTTGGGCCACCTCTGTGAAAACAAAAGTATGCTTTGCTGATGGCAGAGAATATGGCCCAATATTCCCTATAGCAGAATTATTGCTTTCCTTGCAAAATACCTTGAAGTCAAATAGGAGTGAATTGCATACTTGTTTAGACATTAGAAAATGGAGAGAAGAAACGTCTTTGGTTTGTTCTTGGGTTTCGGTTTGGGGTTTTTTTTTTTCAATGTTCATTTGTTGTGGGTGTTTTCTGTGGTGTGACAGACTCATCTGGTGCTCTCCTGTGTCCCCCCAGCCTCCATTTTCTGAGTGCTGGGAATGTTTCTCATGGTTTATTTCCTGCCTGTTAGAACAGCCTGTAAACCTTGGGGAAAGGGCTCATCCCTCACAGAATACAAAGTAAGTCCAAGCAGGGTCAGGGGACTTTTTGCCTCTCCTTCTGAGGGGAACTGATTCCCTGTTTCCTTTCTTTTGGCTCGCTGCTGTCACTTGCATTCACACTGGGTACCACCTTCCCATGCTAATAACCCAATGGCAATCAATAGAGCTGTTCATGGAAGGCAGAGAAAGGAGAGGGATACACTCACCCCCCTCTCTCTTTATGCCACCGTGCTTGACAAGCAGGTTGGGGAGCAGGGATGGACCCACGCTTCCCAGGAGTGGATGCCAGGCACCAGGAAGCTTCTTGCATGAAGCCAGTATGAATTCCTCTCTCTGTGCCCAAAATTTAGTCCTTCTCAGAGAGTTTGGTTCTCTTGGCCCAATTTATACAGGCAGTAATTCCATTGAGGCTGCTGCTCTGTTCTCCTCAGAGGAGGAACACCTCATGTGAAGATTTTGTAGACAATTGGGTGCAAGGGGCAATGGCAGGAAGATTATGTGTTGTGAGTCTCCCCTGTGGAAGTGGGGCTCCTTAGGTAAAACCCTGGTGGTTTTGAAAACCCAGCAAGAACCTCAACATCTTGGGGTGCCTCACTTCCAAGCTTCCTATCTGCAGGATATCTGCAAAGAGAGAGTGCGTGGAGAGGAGAAGGAAATAAGAAGAGAGGACCCGTCCCCCTCCCAACACACTCAGGGGAGCTGGCTTCATTATTCTCACAACCCCTCTGCAAAGTTTGCTGGCAGAACACATGATTCCTGCAGCAACCTGGGGTCCTCACCATGCACTCACAGTTTCCTCTGCAGTACCCAGGTTTTATTTATATTTAAAACCGACACTGACTGCACAGTGACAGACGCACGAGAGAGTAGGAGGGCAAGAGACAGCTTTGTGAGAGTGTGTGTGTGGTGTGTGCATGCGTGCGTGTGTTAAACAATTTCATGGACATCTGTCATGCACAGTTAACTTTGCATTGCTGCATTTTAAGTTGTAGGCCTAGGCTTGGCCGTCAGTGATAAAGTAGTTGGCAGTTTTCAAAAAGCTGCTGGATAGCAGAGCATGAATCATAAAACACACTACTGTGTAGCAATATCCAAGTTCATTCAATGCAATGAAACCATGCAGAGGACCTTTATTCCCAGCTAATTATGTGGAAACGTCTAAGACAATAAAGCATCTGGTGGTCTTTCTTCCCCATTTCAATTTTTCTCAATATTGTGACAGGGGAAAGCATTGTGCCTTTCCCAGGGTAGTTGCTGTGAAGAGGAGTAAAAGCAAGGGTCAGGGAAGAGCAAATAGATGAATTTATAACTTTCTTTTTATTTATTCCTTTCCCATTGTTTCTCTGGAGACTCTTCCTTCAGGGCTGTATTTTCGAACCACTATTCTCACTACACTCTGCCTGAATACTTTTTTTTTAATACCACCCAAACTGCCAGGCCCCTCTGTGTTCTCTGGGTTTTTCTCTTCTCTTCTCCAGATGCATCCAAAAGTTGAAATCCAAGTCTGTGCTCTAAAACCTAGGTATTTAAGTAAGCATAATGTAGAAGCCTAGAAATAAGTAGTGTTTCGCTGAACAGGGAGAGGAAGAGTTTGGTTAGGAGAGTTTTTCCAGTCAGTTTGGGGATGTTCTTGTAACAGAGGCTCTACAATTCTGTCAGGCTCATTTTCTGTATATGAAATGTGGGTAAATTTGCTAATTCAACAGTGAACACTCAGCAAATTTGAAATAACTTCAGAGCAAATGATTTCTCTGTCACAGATTATTTCTAGGCCATTGAATGACAACTATTTCTCCCTTGGCTCCCAGGCTAGGGTTCTCATAAGTGAATATTTAACAAACTCGACTAATTCGTTATTTCAGAACAAAGCACATGAGCTTGATTTTCACTGGAACACCCTCCTTGATCAGACTATAGAGTATTTTTTACTTTCTGGCCAAAGGCTGTGAGAACAAAAGGGAACAAATGAGCCAGGTTCAGAGTATGGTAACCAGTAGAAAGGAGGAGTGTAGATTTTGGAAAAGAATGAAAGAATTATTTCCCTGGTTGCTAATGAAGCTCTCTGGCTAAAAGTAATACCTTATACGTGTTAAAATAGGACTTGCTTGGTTTAAATGCTGCTCATTTCTGTCCTGCTGTGACAAAAGCAGCAAGAGTCTGATTTGGATATCTGCTCTGCTAAGATTTCACCTGCCTTGGCCAGACATGGTGAGGCTGCTTGGAGCTCCCTACATAGGAAACATCTGGTCTAAAATGTTTAGTAAATGCTAACAAGCAGGTGCTCCAGGAAGCAGCTTGTTTACCAAGACAAGGTCAAGAGTGAAGAAGCCTGAAAACCCAGCTTAGACTCATCAGGTTGGTTTGGGTTTGCTTTATTTTTTGCATTGCAGTATGTAGAGAGATGCGAATCCAACGTTAAACAAGTACAAATGAAAGAAACAATGAAATTGGAAAGTGAGAAAGGTAAACTGTTTCCCAAACTGATTGACACTTGTGATCTTTCCTCAAGAGCAAACATTTCACATGTTTTTAGACTGTATCCTCTGTTTTGGGCATTCTCAGCTGCCACCATGACATCTGAGGACGGCAGCAATCAGCAGTTTAACCTCAGAATACACATAGGAAGTATTATTCATCCTCATGTTTTAAGTAGTTGCAATTTGTACAGCACAGAATGAGGCTCAGCTTCACTGCGAGGAAATCAACCCTAGGGAAGGAGTTGTGTTAGCAAAGACTAATGCAGACATGCAGAATATTTGGGCTAGGAAGATTCATAGGTACCATGGATCTGGGAGATGTAGAGGTGGAAGCGTCAAAGAGAAACTCCTGATAGACCAAATGCATGGCAACGTGTGGAGTTAAGTAGGAGGAAGCAGGATCAAGGAAGAGGAAATGTTCCTGATGGGAGAAGCTCAAAGCTGAATTTCAGTCACTGCCACCCTAAGGAAAAATTCCTGTACTGGTAGTGTATTCTTAACTCCTGAAAGGACCTGACTACATCAAAATTCATGCCTCTGGGAAATATTTTAAGCAGTATCTAAATTTTAAATAGGAACCTTGGATCAGGAAGGGGCTGCAGTGTAGCTAAAAGTGCCAACTAATTGAGCATGGCATTCATATTTCTACCACTTGGTCCTCTGCATGAAGCGTAGGTCAAATCTGCCCTTTCCTACTTTTTAGGTTTCTGATAAATGAAATAATAATTATGGCCGCAGCTTTGACATCTCACGGTGAATGTTATCATTAATTTGTTTCTAATATTTCAGTTGCTTTTTTCGGTGAAAGAGTTTGTGATCGACAAATATGCAGTCCTGTTATTAGCCCTGCTTCCCTTAACGCACAGCGCCCGAACAAAACAAGACTTGAAACATGTAGCAGAGAGAAAGATACAAAATAAAAAGAGGCAAGGGAAACAGAAAGCAGCAGCAGGAGGAAATACACAGAAATCATCAGGTGAAATCCAGCCCTGCAGGCAAGTCAGGGTTATTTTCTTCCTCTCGGGAAGCCACATAAACATCAGCCATTTCATCTGCTCCCCTTAGCTCTTCAGAGTGACACCAGTGGACTTTTGATAAGGCCACAGGTTCACGTGACATCTTTTATTTGTTGGTGAGGGCAAGAACTTGTACAGAAAAAAAGTTCTGTAGTTTACCAAAAGGCAAAAATCGAATAGGCTGTCTTCAGTAAGATACCCATTATTGCCTTTCACCATAAGGTTTGCAGGCACCTGAAGGTGTGGTGAACGTTTTACAGCCTAACGTGCATGCAAAGCTGTACCAATCGTAATCTAGAATTGCCTAGAAAGAGAAGGTTGGGAAAAGCAAAGCAAAAGAAAAAAGTAAGTGTGTTAATAGCTGAGTATATGCAGGTAAGAATGGAAAAGAAGGGAAAGGAAAAATAACTAGCTACCCAAATATTCAATTTTGAATGAATATGGTAATATCCTGGAATTGCTAGAATTTCTCAGCTGGCTACAGCGTGGTGGAATGTGTCTGTGTGAAAAGGTCACATTTCCCAGTTGTGCTGCAGAAAAATATTCACAAATACCTATGTTACATTGCAGGAATTTCAGCGTTTCAAGAGTGTGCAACAGATGCATGCTCAGAAATGCCAGTGTAGGGTTTGAAATGTTTTTCTGACATGGTAGAATTAGGAACAGCATATCAGGAGGTTGTGACTGGGAGAGACAACCGTGCACTGAAAAATGCAGGTGCACCAGGTTTTGTATGGTTTCAGCAGCATGCTGAGTGGGAGTGCATTTCTGCTAACAAACCCGTTACAGCCTCCCTTGAGAACTGAATCCTAAATGTGTTTCTGTTTCTGCTCTTATCCTCCCACTGCCCTCTCTGAACGGTTAAAGGATCCAATTCATCCATCCTCTCCCTTTGTCTCCCGATCCACATCCTTCTCAGTGAGCAATTACTATTCATTGCTATATAAATTTTTGTCACACAGATTGTTATCCTAATTACAGTCCCTGCCTGGGAGACACGAATGTAAGAATCAGTTTGTTTGCTGGAGTTATGCTCAGGTGATTGCTTCAGTGTGATGTATTTATAAGGCTTTTTGAAGTCACACCAAAGGGAAATGAAAACTCCCTAAACCTGAGCCAAATGACGTTATCTTGTTTCAGTGGGCTGAAGAAGGCAGGTTAGTCTTAATTATTTATGACTGAATGTGTAGAATACCCCTCTGGTGATTATACATGTCTCATTTCCGCAGGCAGCCCAGTGACAGGCAGTATCATGTGGAGTCTTATTTACAGTTACATGGCACTACATTCACTTACACCGTGTTACACAGCAGAGATTCATGTTAGAGTTAATTCCTCTGTAACACTGGGCAAATAAATTGCAAAAGAGTGGTAGGAATCTTGATCTGCACCTTTTGAGACAAAACAGGCTGAGATTTTCTGCAGATGGTGAGAGATGGTGCTCCTGCTCTCACTAGCACTTGCGTTCTCTTGCACCATTCATTGGAGCAACATTCAGGACACCCGCTATGCTAAGATCCTGCTTCAGAGCTCATTGCAGCCCCTGCAAAGCCTCCAGACCAAAACCACTTTGCCTTCCCTTTTGTTATTTACATTTTTGAATGCTGGATAGCACTGAAAGGTAACTGACCCTGTATCTTTCGTAGAAATGGAAAGGGCCATACGGCAAAACTATTATTCTTAATCAATGAAACATGTACAGCACCATGACCCACCATGAAACCACAGAGAAGGTAAGCTAAAAATGCAAGTGCCTCTTTGTGATCCAGATCTGCTACCTGAGGTGGAGATGTCACAAGTGTCTGCAGAATGAGTGCAGGGCATGGCAGGCCCAGACGGAGTAATAGTCCTTGCTTAGTCTGCTCGTGGCAATACAGTGCAGAGAGCTGATCTGCTCTCCAAATGAGGTCTTAATCCATTGGTTATAAAGCACTCAGAAGACAATAAATCTACCACAAATTCAGTGGGGAAAAAAGGGGGATCTTCCAGGGGCATCTGAGAGCCAAAGAGTTTAGACTGTCACTCCCAAGTATACAGTATTAAGATGCTGAAAAGATAGGTTACTTAGCAGACACCATGCTCTGACCTTTGCCGCTATTTTGCTTCCAGTTTCTGGGCTAGAGTTCTTCACAGAGCTGGTTTGGGTGTCAGTAAAATGTGGTAAATGCTATCAGTGGACTTTCCATCTGCTCACTGATTGGGAAATGCTGGAACTGTGCCTGATGTTATGAAGTCTACCAACGTTCAGTTTTATTGATCACTGATTTTGGCACCATGCACAGCCTGAATAGCCTTCCGGTAATCTGCAGAAACCCATCCTGCTCCTGAGGCCACTGAAACAGCACTGTCAGGTTATTGAAATGGTGTTTCAAGTATTCTGTTAACCTCAGGTCACAAGCTAAATTTATAGAAAGGATTTCAGATCTGCAAAGTCTATAATGACAGTACTGGAGGTGAGCAGCTCCTGCAGTCTGATAGATCACGGGGAGTGGACATTTTTAAAAACAAAGTATTTTTGAAGTAAATTTCTCTAATTGATCATGTTAGATAACTCACATACTTTGTTCTTCCAGGAGTTTTCCAAAAGGAAACTAGGGCATCGGAAATGTCTTGTTCCTGGTCCTCTGGTATACAAGCATATTTTGGTAAAAATTAAGTCTAAACTGATATAAACTGGACACAGTGGTTTTGAGACAGAGGAATTAGAACCACAAGAGGGTCTTATGCCTTCAGAAAGCTTCCTGGTATGCTGGAAGGGCACTCTTATGTTGATACAATATCCAGATGCTTTGCAAATGCACTATGGAAAATAGCGCCCTGACATATTAGGTGTTTGAAGTTATTTGATGGATATTTCTTTTGACTTTTTTTAAGGCTAAAAAACTCCAATAGTTCCTTCTCCTTTTTGGGAGACTTCTGTTGAAGTTCCTATGCAAAACCAGCACAGCTGTAGGAGTTTTGAAGGGAAGTTGCTATCATCTCAGCAGACAGGCTGCTGGCATGGATGAATTAGCACAGCTGCTGTCTACAACATGATCTAGTTCACATGCCATCAAAGAAAGAACAGTTTGAGTTTGTTAACTTATTATGTGAACAAGTGAGTAAAAGGCATAATGTTTAAACAGTGAACAGTTTCCCAGATTCTGACTTTTTACAAGCAATTCATTATTTTCATTATTGCTTTTGTGTTCTTGCTCTGTGTTAACTTGCTTGATTCCACCTTAATGGTTTGGGGTTTATCTGGGCTTCAACAGCGCTGTTGGATGCTACTCTTCTGTTTAGAAATGGGATTCCATACTACATCAGCCCTGTGATCCTGCTGCTCATGTGCTACTTGTGAGTGGAGACACAAACATGCTTTCAATCCAACATTTTGTTTGCTAGGAAATTGGGCCAAATTCCTCTGCTGTGAACTGAAAAAAATCCCTCTCCAAACTGGAGAAAATAGAGTGAAAAAAGGATCCATGTTTTTTACATTGTTGTACCTTGCACTCACAGTTTTGGGGGGGGGGGGGGGGGGGAAGGAATCCCAAATCAAAGGGAGGGTGAAAAAAAGAAGCCACTCTAGTATCTTTGCTTTCCAGCAATGTTAAATCTCCAATCTCCACCCACATGCAGCACATTGTATGCACAGATGGATGGTGGCATGGCCGAATAGCATGCTCCTCTGTAAAGCAGAAGCTCTGCCAACTCCTGGGCCAAAAATTCAACACAGGGTACCCAAAAAGGCAAGTTTCCAATGGCAAGCAATAAGAACACAGGCAACAAAGACCTTGGCAGGGCTGGGTTCTAGCTGCTCCTCCTGGCTCTTCCAGGGCTGCTCAGTTGGCCGATATGGTGCCAGCAGGGGCAATTGATACCACACAGATTCTGCGCTGGAGGGTGCTGGCAGACTCTAAGCACTCACCCATGCCATGCAAACAGTAGTCTGCCTCCAGGTCACAGGATAGCAGAGACAGTGACACTTAATGGCAGTGATGTTTAGCCCTGCTTTACATAACAGCTGTGAGAAATGAGGAGCTGAGGTGAGTACCTTTGCTGCTGCAGTCTGCATCACTAGCTGCTCCAGAGTTCAGACAGGAGCATTTTTATGGGGTGGCTGAGAAGGGTTCATTTGCAGCACTGTCAGGCAAGGAGCCCCAAACCAGATACTCCCTTCCAGTACCCACAGAGGGAGGATGGCTGGGCATAGTAAAGTAGAACCACCCTAAGAAAAAGGGTAACTGCAGCACTAGGTCTCAGTTTCATTTGGATTATCCACATCCACCGTGTTCATGTCATGTCTTCTGGTTTGTATAACAACTCGGCAAGGAGGGGAATCAGAATTTAGCCAAGTACTTTTGCTTTACTTGTTACCTGGTGTGATCCCTCTTGTATTAGTAACATAGCAGAAACAATGCCAATGTCAACAAACCAGGGGAGGGTATGAATGACCCTCACTCTAGAACTGTGCTTATAATAAGCTCTTGGAAACAAGAACCAACTCCCCTATTCTGATTTACAAAAGCAACACCAGAAGCACACGAATCAAATCCTGATTTGCTGGGGAAGCATCTAAGCATAAGGTCTTGTCTGTAGTGGTAGACCCATGTCACTTGAGTCTGCCTTCAGTCAAGAGGATAATCCAAATTGAAACATCACAACATTGCATTTGGAGGGGAGATGACTTATGTTGGAGAGAAAAACATCAGGGGAAAGGTGTATAATTTAGTGGGAAAGTTTCTGGCAGTCGTCTGTAACATTAATATATTTGTTCATATTGCTGTTGCTGCTAAAATGTAGCTCCCCAAAGTATCTCAGCTGACATAACAATCTGTGTAATTCTGAGGCATTGCTCTCGCATTTCTCTCATGTCTTCATTCTCTGCTGCTTAACCTCTTCACCCTCGCCCTCATCCTCGCCTTCTTCTGGCTCATCTCCTGCTGCGCTGCTGCTAGAAATCACTCTGCTCTCACTCTGTCAGCTACTTACTTATTTCTAAATCACTTCCTTTATTTTACTTCTCAGATTCCTCCACTTGTACAGTAATACATCTGTCTGTGTGTGCTCTTTTACATTTTCCCTCCTGCTGGTTCTTTTACAATATTCCTGTCAGAGGCAGAGGGATTATCTCATGACACATTCTGTATTATCTCCTGTAACAGATTTCACGTGGTCATTTTCTGTTGTACACACATCGCCTTTGCTGCCCTTCTTTTTCACATTTTGCAGTCTTGATAAGGCTTTCAGAGAACAGTCCTTGATTCGGAGAAAATTTCACATAAGCCTTCTCTAAGAAACTGTTTTATATAAAACTGCTTCGCACCTTCTCTTAGGGAGGTATTCGAGTATTTAATTCTTGCTGATCTGCAGCCCAGCACAGAGGCTGTTCCCATCTCACATTTTCTCGGTGGCTGTTTCTGCATTGCTAGTATTGTGCCTACACTGACACTGAGATGCTGAATGTGATGACAGAGGTGCAAGTTGAAGCCCACATCTCCTGTTGTGCTTCACTGTGGGAGACGTGAGCTGGCTTCCCTTCAGCAGTAGGAGAAGCAAGGGAGGTGTTCCCAGAGCAGGGACTTGGACCTCAGGGAAGTCCCTGTGCCACTGGATTGAGCACACAGGATTGCTCAGAGGGGAGGCATGGGAACTTGCAGGCCCATCAAATAGGGACTGGTTTGAAGGAGTGCCTGGTGAGCTGCTGAGGGGAGGGATGCACAGCTAAGCATCTCATAGGCAAATCCAACTGGTGCTTCGCCACTTCACCTTGGTTTCAGAAAAGAAGACTCAGGAGATCTGAGTTCTCTGCCACTCAAAGGTATAGCAGGACAGCAGTGTAGCGACAGAAAATTGCAGGTATACACGTACCGAATTGATCTTTAATCACTGTAACCCATCCTCTGTTCCCTTTTCTGAGCGGTGTCTGGATGAGCAGTGGTTTGGTAGCACATGGAGCCTGAGCTCCCGTTGGAATCTGCGTTTGCTAAAAGACAGGAAAACCTGCAGCCTCTGCCCCCAGAAACTCAGGTCTGTATCTGTGCATGTGTTTGGATGCCCCTGAGGAGACAAAAACTTTGCTAGAAAGGGCTGCTTGCAACCATTTTGCTCATGCAAGTGTGTGGCTTTAAATGTGTGGAAGTGCAGTGTTAACTGGATGCAGATTCCATGCAAGTTTGTGCAGGATGGGGCCTGGAATTCAACTGGCCCTGAGACCAGAGCTTCCCAGCTGTGGGAGGTGCACCCCCATTCCCCCAGCCCTCTGGTCTCGGGGTGCTGCAAGACCCAGTTCTCTTGGTGTCGGTGGTTTTAGGGCAGGAAGGGAAGGAAGCTGAGAAATGAAATGAGGCAGGAAGGCTGCACCAAGAGTCTTTTATCAGGTACATCTTCGTTTTTCAAGTGCCTATCATATCACACAAACTGCTCTTGAAGAGCCCTCCATTTACCCTCTCCCCTAATTAAATGTGCACTTCATTAATGTAAATTAGGGGTTTAATGCTCTTGTTGAAATTCTGAAGAAAGTGCTATGGCCTTGCGAAATGCTTAAGCATCATTGCAAATTAGATTAGGGACCAAGAAAGGCAGTAAAATTAGAATGATAATGGTTGATGTGGCTTCCTGACAGGCGTGACTATTCAGGGATCAATGGGATGGAGGACAGTTTCCCCCAGCCTAAAGCGAAAGGCAGGGACAGACGTCAGCCTACAGATGTGGCTTTTGGAAGCTCTTTCAATTAGTTTAATTTGGTAAATGGTGGGGATTTAGAGGCTCTTAGCCAGTCATACAAGACAAGAATACATTGAAATGTTTCTTCGCTTTTTAACATAAAATAGGATTGGTCACATTTGCATTTCTTAACGCCGGGGTGGGGAGGCGGAGGGGGAGGAGTGGGCTGGGGGGTGTTTAACCAACTTGGGGTTTTAAAATGGAAATGCTAGAGCTGGAGCTCGTTCGGGAGCCGTCCCGGCCGCAGCCCCAGCGCTGCCCTGGGTGGGGGTCTCGCCCCGCAGCTCCTCCCCGCGGCCCGGGGCTGATGGTGGGGGGGTCTACGGACCACTGGGGAGGCACAGCCTGGGAAGTGCTGGAGCGAGGAAGGGGGAGAAGAACAGACCCTTAAACACGGGGGGTGATGGGCGCCTGCTCCGGAGCCCCCGGCTCAATGCAGACCAGTGACCCCCACTTCTCGAGGGGCTCTGAATGCAAACAGCATTCGCTGCCGCACTTTCCTCCACACGCGCCTTCTACTGCGCTCTCTGGCTCTGCAAAGTCGGTAGCGAAAAGGCAGCGGGAATATGCAAATAGCACTGCTTTTTTGTGTCTCTGCAGGAGCCAGAAGTTGGTGCTTGTTTTTTAATCCCCTTGCTGGGTAGGTAATTGTAGTTAATGAGGTGGAAAACAAGTTCAACAGATACCAAGTGGCTCTGAGACTTGGCTGAGTTTGTGTGGGGAAGAGGTAGGAGGAGGGTACTCCTGACTGAGAATTTCTTTACTATAAATGTGCAAATAAAGAAACAGGAACATAAGCTTTTATGGAAAGCTAATGTCTTAGAAACAAATCAAATCGTGCAAACATGTGCGGTGGTGCGTAGGGTGACTCTAACAGCCCAGCGCTGGCTGCATGCAAAAGCCCCCCTGAAGCAGGGGGGACCTAACCCACAAAGTTGAGCTTTCACTGGGAGTCTGTCCAGTTAACTGGTCTCAAATAATATTCCCTAATCCTCTCTTGACAGAAAATAATTCATGTGCCATGAGGGCATTTGCTAGAGGAAGAAACTGCTCCCCATGGGGGGTGAATTTTGTTTGGGATCAGTAAGGTTTGGCTTGGAGGTGCTGCCTGTGGAGATTAGGCAGTTCCTGGGTAGGTGTGGCCTTGAGCAGGGCCATAGGAGAAGGAAGAGAGCAGCACTGTAAATGGTGTGGCTTCCTTTGTGGCTTCGTATACTTGCTCAGCCTCAGAGAAGAACCCCTATTGAACCGTAACAGTTCCTAAGTCAGTTTTCGGATGTTGACTGAACCCTTGCCAGTGGGCTTGTCTCCATCCCTTTTCAGATAGTATTGCAAAATGCCATACCCGATAGCAAGAACTCCAGCTGTCAAACCCCCAAGTGCCATGTTGAAGTATGACACATTTGGTAATTCCTTTTCCACTGTGACTCAAAATAACTTAATATGTAGGTTTGCTCGGTGCTGGGCAGCTTGCCTTAAGTAGCCTGTTAGATGACTGGGTTTCTCTTGCTTTGTGTTCAAAAACCAATCCCAATCGACAGGGGATGAGGTCTGGGACTTGAGCAACCAGCTTTATACACCTCAGGATCTAGAAGCCCTGTGAGCAGCAGAAGGGAAGCTCCTGCAGAGCCTGGCAGGCCGGTGCCTTGTGCGAGCTATTGCTACCGGTCTTTCAATTTCATTAGCACTAAATTCACCTTTACAAAAATTTAATTTTTAAAACCTGCTTGACTTGGCAAGGGCACCAGCTGAAAGATCAAGTTACTGTTTGTAAATGCCAGACAGGAATTAATTCAGCAGTGCACTTGTCCTGACTTTATGAAAACATATCCCAAATATTGACTTTCTCCTTCTTCAGTAAAACCTCTTTTCCTTTGACAGGTGAGGCCTCTGTCTGTTGGAGTGAGCTGGTACTGAGTCACTCTGAAGCTTTTTCAGTGTGCTGCTCACTTGGAAATGTGGACACGAAGCTGCTAGGTCTCTGCTGCTGCCTGGAGAGTTAGGTGAAAGGATTTAATAGCTGCTTTTGGGAGCTGGGTAATTCCAGTACACTTAGGGCAGGCCTGCAAAAGTGAGACTGATGTTACCTTATAAATAGAGAGAAGGAAGTGTCATCAACTTTGACAGAAAACTGGGAATCAGGTCTGGATGCCAGTTAGCTCAAAACTTTTTGCTGTAGAAGCAGGGGATGGACGGTTGTGTCTTGTTAACCACCAATGGAAAAAAAGGTGGTTAAAAGGAGGTGTGTCATTTGAAACAAAACAAAACCAACCAATCAAACAAACAAACAAAACACACAAGAAAACCCAACCAGCCAAACAAGAAAGGCAGATTAAATCCTTGCAAGTCAGAAGTGGGAAGTATCTGAGGGTGCTTTTTCTGTATACCAACCAGTTCGTGCCCTGAAAGCCACAGCCACAGAGCCAGAAGGAAGCCCAACAAGCCAAAGCAGCACAAAAGAGGTGAAGGTAAAAGAGCAGCCAGCAGGCAGAGCAGATGGAAGAATAACAAGGAAGGGGCTAGTTAACCTCAAGTCTTCTTTAGGCAGTCAGTAAGTAATTTGCTCTTGTAGGGGCTCCCTGTGCCCCTGTGGACAGCCAGTGCTGGGAAGCAGAGGTCTTCCCTGCTGTAAGGGCATGATTAGGTGTGGCCCTGTGGATCACTCTCACTTATTCAGCTGTTAAAGCAGCTTAAACCCTTATAAGAACATTAACATTTGGGTGCCAATACCAGCTTGACCTTTATTCATAAAGTGCAAAGAGTTGGAAGTAGAACAGATTGGTTGCCAGCGATTGCCTTTTATGTGCAGTTTAGAGGCTTTGATTTCTCTCCCCTTTCTTCCTTTAATCTGACATCGCTGGCTTGAATATGTTTGTGCTCTAAGTAAACAGGGCCAGTGCAGGCCTCCCTTTTTGAAGAACTCTGTGTGTGTGAGTGAGGTGGGGGGTGAGATGACCTTAAAAGAAAAAAAAAGTTTGCCTTTGGAATTAGAGGGCTTAAGAAGAGATGGAGGACGCTAGGGCTGAATGGAGCTGTGCACGGATCTCCAAGCTGAGCTCCTCATCAGTCCTTAGGAGCCCCAGCTATTTATTCCAAATAGACGTGTACATGGGGAATGAGAATATAAGGATTTATATTAACTCTCCTGGACTTTTGACTTCATGACGTACACAAGAGAGAAATTTGGAGTGAAGCACAACAAAGATGAAGTGTTTGAAATAGTCACACTGCCTTGTCAGCTGGCCATCTGTGAGCCACTGTGTTCCTGTGTTAACCCTGAGGTAGAAGAGATGCCCAAGTCTGGGAATGGGTTTGTTTGGTTTTTTTTTTTTGCTTCTGGTGGCATATTTATCCTGTGATTTAAGATTTTCTGTTCTTTACACGTTCTGCATAATAATAGAGTGAAGTTATGGCTGACCCTTTTCCAGAAGCATGGAGGATAATCCAAGAGGAGGAGGGTAATTGCAGAATAGAGGGACATTATATCTAAGGTCTCAACACAACCAACCAACAGCATTGTTGGCTAACAGTCAATGCCGCCATAAAAGCGGGGCACCCTGGCTCTGATTTCTCAGAGGTATCAGCTTTGGCAATGGTGCCTACAAGTTTCAGTGTTGTTTGGCCATTTGGCTCTATCTTAACACCCTTTTTAAGCCTTTATTACTGACTAAAATACCTTTTGGGTGGGTTTGTTTGTAGGGCACTAGTCTTCCATAGATCCTGTAGCTCTTTATCAAATTATGCTTGGTCAGGACAGCAGTTTTCCAGCCACTCTGTTTTTGCATTATAAATGGCACAGAACAACCACTGGTTATTAAAGGTCATTCAGCTACATCTGCAATGAGCCTCATAGCTTGTCTTTGGAAACATCTCCTAAATCCAGATTTCCCTTTCATCTTGTTGTGGAAGCATGGAGACTGCCTTGGCTTATTAGTTAGATTGATGCTGCAGCAAAGCAATTCTTTCTCTTCTAGTTTCCTCAGAAATGGTGTTAGTCTTGATTTCTTCAGATGCTTGTGACCCCATTACTGTGTAACTGTCATCAGACCTTATTCCTCATTTAATCCAGGGGTCCTGCCCAGTCCCCTTGTCCTGTACATTGGCCTACTTGAAGCCTTCTTTCTTTTAGCAGGAGTTCAACCAAACCGACTGCCCAAAGCATTCCTTTTAGTAAAACTGCTTTTTTTTTCGTGCTGACAAAACATGCCTATATAGCAGAAGGAAGGCTTGAATGAACATTTCAAGTCTTACCTGTCACAAGCCATTAGCTGAATTGCTTAAAGAAATCCCCTGACAAGTGTAATTGCTGGTTTTGTGTTACAGAGCTTCATGATATTGCCCACAAGAAGAAATTCTTTTACAAAAGCACTGTCTGTTTAATAAAGTAATTTGTTCCAGGAACAGTGATAATAAAATTGCTGAAATGAAACAGGATTGCTCAATGAGGACCTGAATCCAATTTGCTGTACTAGTACGATTACATTTTTATCTTGGTGTTTACTCATTTGTAGAATCACTACCAGACTTTTTATATGCAATTGAGAGGATTAATGGCTCCCAGGATAAACGAGACAGCACCCAGGAACATAGCACCTTATTTTGCATGTCAGTGACACATCAGCCTTATGTGGGGTGTTGCCTTAGGGTGCAATGCAGAGTAACAAGCTGGTTTCCCCTCTGTTCTTTGCAGCAGGTAGGGGGATCTCATGATATTTGGTGTGTTGACCTAAAGCAAGGTAAATTACTACATCCCTACTGCTATGACGTCAGAAGAGTTGCTTCTGGCTCGCTGCTAAGAACAGAAGCTTACCTATGTTTCCCATCGTGCATGGGGCACGGGGGACACCACTGTCCTTTGAGTTGAGAACAGCTATGAAACTATTGTTCAGTACTGCTTTTTTCTTCGTGTGTCTGGAAATTACTTGTGAGCGATAGAAAAGCATAATCTTTGCTTCATGGTGACCGAGGAAGTGCCCATACAGACAGATTTATACTAAGCTTTCTCTTTTAGAGATCCGCAGAGAGGAAGATGAAGGAGAAACTTCATAGTGTGATGAGCGACCAAGGGCTTATTACAGTGGTGCCTCCAAACCCAGTGTTGAATGCTCTCTTTAACTTCAGCTAAGAGAGATTAAATTTCCCCAATTCAAGGTTTGTAAGCTAGTTAACTTCACAGTTTACAAATGCAAATAAAATGTGCCAGCTTCTGTCCTCTATTTTCTGGCACTCTTTCACAATTCCAAAGCTATAGGGCTGATATTTGAGCTTCTAAAATGGGTAATATTTGGGGCTTGAGCAGTGAAAGTGACCAATGATAGATTAAGTGAGCAGAGAAATGGTAGTTTGCTTGCTCCTTAAAGCTTGCCATGAGATGATGTTAGGTGCAAGACTCAAATGCTCCATCAGTCACTTCATGCACAGACATATTTAGCTCCTAATGAGGGAATGCAGGCATACTCCATGTGGCTATTAATATTCACTTGAGTCCTAGTGGCACCAGTGCTGTGCTCGCTGCTGCCCACACACACAGCCAGAACAAGCACTGCTCCAAAGAGCTGAGAGTGTAAGCAAAAGCATATATAGCCTAAGGATTTGCAATCCTGGAGACAAACTGAAAGCCCTTTTGATATATTATTAACTCAGGGATATAAGCATATTTCACTAAAAGCTTGACAGGTTAACCTGCTAGTTTTTATTAAATGCCTGGATTGGGGGAAGAGCTTACCATCTTCCTTTTGGGAACCCCAGTTAGGGAAGATTTTTTGAGAGCCAGTAGGCAGCTCCCATCTCTGGGGCTGTGAGGCTGGCTTCCATACTCACAGCTTCCGAGCTCACAGCTGATAGTAGCCAGATGAGTTTGGTGCCAGTGTCAGCTATTTGGAACAATCTGCTGTTTCAGAAGATAGGTGCACCTTGCTCCAGTCAGATGCTTCTGCAGTTATTAAGGGAGCTGGACCTCAAACAATGGCAGGTATTTTAAACTGATTTTAAAAATGTTATTTTAATTAGGCATCTTCTAAACCACTTCTAGCTTAACACAAACAACAGATGTAGAAATGGTCTGATGCTGTAGTAGAGAAAAACACTAGGAAAACAGGGAAATCATTTACATGGTGCCTATTTTATTGCAAATTTAATCAGATGAGCTTTTAGAGCCAAAGTTGCCAACATTTTCACTTGATGGAGATTTGAGGCCCTTTAACACCCATAAGAGCCTATGGCTGCAGGGGCTGTCTGGAACTCCTGCTGATGCCAGGGTAGTATTACAAGGGTGTTGTAAGGAGAAAGATGTTTATGTTTAGTTCAAGGGTGAGTAAAAAGATCAGAAGTAGTATTAACCAAATGAGGTTGGGAAAAATTCAGCAAGTCATTAGAGGACAGACAGAGGATAAAAGAAGGGAGGGAAAGAAACAGAAAATCATTCTTTCCATTTCAGCTCACAAGTACTGCATTCTCAAAGACATTCCCTTCTTCCCTTCCAGCTTCAGGTTGACCACTCTGGCTCAACTGATATAAACAGACTTTTATCATTTGGTCAAACAGTAAAACATAAAGGTTTTACTTACATAAAAGCTAAAAAAAGAAAAAGACATTCTGAGGTGGTTGACGTAATGTTCCAAAACAGCCAAAAAGTAATGTGTGCCGGTAAACAAAATATGTAACTTGTTACTCCACCACTAAGAAAAATAATTTCCTCCATAAACTTTCCTTTTAAATGTGAGAAGAAAATGCATAAGCTTGCGAATTTAAGTGTGTGTCTGGAGGTGCAAGGTGCTGCATATGAAGGTGTATGTCCTGTACACTAGTTGTGGTTTTTTAGTGTAGAGGTACTTTATGCATAAGGGTGGGACTATATTTAATGCACAGAACTGCAACTCAGAATGTCTGTATTAAGTTTTCACATCTCTCATGCTCCTGTGTGACACTGGGCAATATTCTCTGGAACTCATTTCTCTGTGTAGAAATTAAAATCCTTCAATGCCAGGTGGATTTTCCCTCTACCTTTCATCTGCAAAGACCTTCACTCAGTCTCTTGTAGGATCTGTGAATGTTAAAAGTGCCAGTGCTCTGAATTCTGTGGTTAAGCCCTAGGATATGTGGAGAATTATCTTGCCAGTACAGTAACCCAGTTTGCAATCTACTAATCATGGCTCTGGACTGGGAGCTGTTTGAGTTAGCATTCAGTTAGGGCATCACTGGTATTTACTGGGGTAAAAGAGGAACCTCATCCTGAAGCTCCAGGTGGCAGGTAGTAGAACTAGGTATGCTGTTGATCATGGTAGAGGCTTTGGCCTGTGGGTACGGTATCTGGAGCAGAAATGCCAACTTTTCTTGTTGGTTCTGTTGTGTTGATCTCTCAGTGTTGTTCTCCGGCTTGTGGCAGGAGAACATTATCTGCTGGAGGGCATGACTGTGCCGGACAGGAAGCCTGAGGGGAGAAGTCTGTAGGTGGCTTACTTAACATCTGCTCCAGTACCAGAGTTTTCCCCTGTGCAGTCACTAAATGTGCGGCATTCTGAGGGACTGTCCTGGGACACTTTAGAGTGGACTGCTTAGAGATGTTTGTCAGTTACCAGATGTGTCAATGCACTGCTCTAACCATTTGACAGCAGTTATCAAGCACACCACCGCCCCTCCTTGCTGTCAAGGAGCCTTCCAGCATCTTTTGAAGCTTGTCACATGAGCACAAACATCTACTATCTCTTCATAAAACCTCAAACTGCCTTATTTCCTGGGGACAAGCTAAGGAGGGTGAGCAGGGACAGCAACTGACTGTGGCTTCTGCTTTCCACCTCATCCTGTACCACGAGGATGCTCCTCTGATGTGTGGAACAGTTTTCCAGTACAGAGCGTAGGTACCTCCTGTGCATCCCAGGGGATTTCCATTTTCCACAGCATTGTGCTATTCTGATCTTTACAAGAGTTCTCTATCTCCCCAGAAGCCCTACCATCTTGCAAAGACCTTTGGGAACTGATTAAGCTGACAACAGAATAAGTGCCAGCCTTCTTGACAGTCTTTGTTGGACTGCAGTCAACTTACACACCTTAGAGCAATAGATTATTCAATGTAAACTGTAATGTCTTCCGTACCTTGGCACTTTGTAAGGACTCTTGCACAGCCTGTCTCAATCACTTTCAGTGTCCCTATCAGAGAAGATTTCTAACTTATTGGAGCTAACTACCAATATTTTTCCCTTAGTATTGTAGCAGTGTCAGCTTTGAGCATTGATACAATGCTGGTCTGTTTGCCAATGTGCTCATATATCACGCAGCTTCACCATTGAAATAAGGTAAATTTAGTCTGAACAGGACTGTTGAATTTTATGTATGGCCTAATCCAGAACCCACCAATGTTTTAAAAGAGAGAGGTTCAAAGGGAGGAGGGTTTTTGTGGACTGCTACATGCTTTGAATTCAGCTGTCTAAAAGGTCGGGCTTGTTAGTGATACTGCTGATAATTCTCTTGCAGTCTTCCAGACTGACAGCTCAAAACACACCACACCACCGTCCCCTTCCTCTACATTGAGACATTTCTGGCAGTGGAGCAAGACCAAACAGAAAGCAGGCTGGCAGGAAACAGCCACCACCTCCAGGAGGGACACACAGGGTTGGGGTTTAGACCCATCTTTATTAGTCTTGGTTTCCATAGGTAACATCTTCAGCAGAAGTTTGTGTCTTTTCATAGGTAACATGGGTATGTAAGAGATGTTGGCTGTCTCTTCAGCCATGCTGTGGGTACCCTTACGCTTCAGATAGCTTCCTACCCGTAGTTTCTGTACTGATGGGAAAGACTACATACTAAGTATCCCCGCAGAGAGGGAGGCGGGTTTGATCCTGGTATTGGGTGAGGGACGCCAAGGTTGGGAAGGGTGTCAGTCCTGCTCTTCGGAGGAGAGTGTGGTTAGGGCATCGAGCACCAGGCCGGGCACTCGCTAACTAGTTTATTCTCTGCATTCTCACAACAAAATAGGGTTAAACCATACTAGTTGCTGTTTGTATCAATCGTCCAGGGGCTGTAACAGATACCAAGGCTCTGCTGTGCTCAGAGCTCTGTTAAAATGCAGTAATATAGGTTTTGGAGTTTTTTGAGGAAATTTATGCTCTTTTTAAATAAGATCAGACAACTGGTGAGATCGAGAAACAGAGCTGGGGAAGATACATCACCTGTCAGGAAACAACGCTCAGCGGCAGAAATGTGGACAGCTATGAACTCTCTTGATCCCAGCCCTAGTTTTATATACACTACATCACGCCTCCTTCACGGTGAATGGGCTAAACCAGTATAACACCCATTTTCAGTGATACCTTTTCTTCACTGGTGTATTTACACTGTCAGAATGACTTGGGGGTTAAAAAGAGATGAAAGCTAGAAGTGACTGGACCTTTACGTATCAAATCAGGAGAACTTTTCCTCTGTTGTTAAGCAAGCAAACTGGTTGCACACTGAGCTTCAGCAAGCATGTGCGTTTATACTCGAGGCTAAAACCCCAGTGTCAGGAGTCCCCCCTGCTGCACCAAACCTGGGCCTTCTCTTTGCTGCCTCATGTGAAATCCTCAGTTGCCCTCAGGCACTTTGAAGAGCAAGACGCAATAGTGCACCCAAAGCCCAGGTATGCGAGTGGCATGATCAGGCTGTAATGCTGAGCTACATTATGGCGCTTCAGCCTGTTGCCATGAATTAAGAGGATTTATTTTAAATATTTATGTTGCTTCTCTCATTTTTATTTCCCCCCACCCCCAAGCTGTTGGGAGCCCTCCTCGGCCCCTTTAAGACCCCCCTCACTGTGGAGCTCCTGGTCCCTTTGGCCAGACATGGCAGGAATGGATGGGCTGTGCACAGCGGGATCAATTGTAAAAAGTGGAATTAGTCATTCTAAATCATGCAGCTGTGGTCGAAGGGAGCTCTTCTAAAAATCATTAAACAATCATGTATTCCTATTGATTTATTCAAAATACCTTGAGGGAAAGCAGATTAAACACAAGGTAAAAGTAAACTAATGCAGATTAAATAGATGAAGGATGGGCCGATAGTTCCCTAGGCAGTTTTTGTACTAATGAGAGGAAAATTATATGTACACTATAACCAGTATAAAAGGGTCTATTAGAGGTCTTTTGCTTGACATATTTATGTATTTCAAATACTAAGTAGCACAGTGAATTAGGTTTACTCTGGACATTTGTTATTTTCATTGCATCTCCAAGTGATAAACAGGGCTTTCCGTTGAGGGCAGCATACTGCTTTGCTCAGAAAGCACGACCCCATCTGCATAGAAAAATGCTGAGATGACGATTGCATTTTGGATGCCGTTTATTAACAATCCAAGCACAGTTTTACACCCACTTCTGAGAATTGCAGCCAGTAAATGAAGGGTGCAGGTATATGTCCATATTTGAAGCCACCATCACCCCATCTCCTTTCCACTTCATCTTCCTGAGCTGCTCATCTTGAGTGGCATTCATCCAAAAGCCATGTGATGACTCGGGTGATACATTCACTATGCTATTCTCCCCCGTCTGTCATATGCTTGCTGCAGTGCCCTGAACACAGCATGCTGCAGGAAGATGACATTGTTAAAGTACAATGGAGTTGTCATCTCACATGTGCTTGCTCTAACTGCTGTTTGTGTTCAAGACGGGTGGGTTCAGACCTTGGAAACAGCCATATCAAACACAATTGGAAACAGAGCAATCATATTTGAAGCAGTCAAATTCCATCTTAAATGTAGACAAGTATCCTCTCTTTTTGGTTTATAAAAGCATCTGGATGTAGTAGAATCAACCACATGGGTAATTGTCAAGGATATTAAATGGCAGGAGTCACTTTATAATTACGCAGGAACTCTGAGTTGGAAGCTGTAACACTGGTTCCTGCTGCAGGTAAGGTCAGGGCTGCTGATTGCAGCCTCAGCAAGTTGCAGTCTGCTTCTGGGTTTTCCACAGACTGCAGTAAGTACCACTGCAACAGTTTTAAAAAGATGTATCTCAGAGGAAGTTAACATTTTGAAGAAAACAATGATGCTGCTTCAAGAGATTTGCCTGCAAAGCCGAATTACCACTATTAGAAAGAAAATGAAAATACATAACCTTTATTAAAGTGCATAGTACAGCAAGTATTTGCCTATATATATGCAGAATGGTATATGAAGCAATCATAACTCGAAAGCGGACTAGTTGCATACCTCATCTACATTTGCAATTATTATTTTTGTTGATTAATGTGTCTAAACTAATTTAAAAAACAAAACCTTCTGACAGCTGGATATAATGTTCAAAACTACACTGATGGGTAATTTCATTATATGTTGCGCTTGACAAAATATAGCTAATAAGCTGCAGAAACTAACTACAGAACTTAAGGCTTAATATGTAATTTTTAACATGCACATAAACCATTAATTATGGGCCCTGTTGTGGTCTTGTCAGTCAGTGAAGAAATATTTGCCCAGTGGTTGCTGAAGGAAGAAGACAATGCAATGTGGCCTGAAGATATATCCACACAAAGGCTGACTCACTCAAGGAGTGGAAAGGTTTTAGACAACAAAGATTTCAGTAAGTATTAATTACCAGCACTCTTCTGTATATCTGGTGGTAGAGACAATTACATTTGCATGTTTGGGAAGGGTCTCTGCCTTGCTGAGCTGCCTAGCCTGGGTGTGATGTGCAGGAAAATCCTGGCTAAAGTTGTTGGGTGTCCTTTAAGTATTTCTCTGCTCATGGCAAGTGTTGTTTTATGTACTCAGACAGCTGGTCTTGTAAGAAAAGAGTTTGTGAACCTCAGTGAGAGACCTTGTGGAAAGCTTCCACAGTTTGCACTGGCTTTACACACATTGTTTCTAGGATTTGGTTTTGTGTTGAAAAATGATGTTGTAAGCTAGTCATCAAATCAAGTATCTTTGGCTTTGAATACCCAGTGTCTGCTTCATAGTAAATATTGTTTTCCTAATTCAAATACAGATACTGGAGTCAAGCATTGCTAAAGATATGTAGTAACTGTGGGTTCCTAGGAGTGAGCAGCAATGGAGAAACAAGATGACACTGATGTCCAACCCAGCAGCAACAGAGGAGTCGTCTCTGCTTAGCCATACTGGAAGCTGCTGCTTCTGTCGACAGGTACTTCGGCACATACAGCAGTGCAGTGAGAGCAGGTACAGCAGCTCTTGCTGGCTTCCTTGCTGTAGTCTGCATTCTTCCTGCCTCTGAATGAGTAGGTCCACAGGTATTTGGACTATCACTGCCATGTCCCCATTCCTGTACCCAAATGTCAGCCAAGGTATTGGTGCTTCCATAATCGAGTGACATGGGGGTGATACTCAGGCATGTGAGCAGAGGAGGGTTCCTTGCAGATCTAGCTGGTTTCACCAGCTGGGTTTAACTCTGCAGCTAAGCTGCAACTTCCCCATGCCCATCAAGGAGGAAAAGGAGTAACCTTTCAGAGACATCAATAGGAGGTAAAGTAAAGTAGCAGGCAGAAACAGAAAGGAGGAGTTCAGTGAACAGCCTCATCAAGCATGAAAAAACTGGCTTTCCCAACAGAGGAGGAGGGGGTTCCTTGTGTTGCAACTCGCTGCCAGACAAAAAGCAGTTGCACTAGTCTGCTTGTGAGCCAAAGTGAACAAAAGGATATTTTAAATGATCGACTTAATTATCTCCCGACAAATTTTAATATAGTCTGGATTTTTTTAATGATTTATTGGTGTGTCAATAACTGGAGAGTTGTTTCCCTTGGCTGTTTCAGGGAGCTGTCTTGAATGCCAGGTTCAGTTCAGTCTGGGTTTCTGTTCTGCAAGAAGACAAAACTGTAGAAATTGTCAGACTTGATCAGAGCAGGCAGTCCATCTGATCAACGATCCTGTCACCAGCTTACTTGAAAAAGAAAGGCTTTTTTTTCTTGCTGCTCTTTAGCAGCAAGAGAAAAAAATCCTTTCTGCTCTACATCTCTTACCTTGCTGTTCAGGCTGCCTCTAACCAGAGCAAAAGGAGAGAAGTGACTCCAGAAAACCAGTTCACCCCATCTTTGTTAGCTATCTGTTCTTGGATTCTTGATATTTGTCCTTGAATTCAGCCCCAAAACCTGGCTTCAGAAGTATAACTTCAAATGATGATAGTTGCGCTAGAGGAATCCAGGAGTAAATGTCAGTAAGAGCTTGGCAAGTAACACTAAACAGAAAATAAATATCAGTTTGAGGGAGAGGAGGGAAAAATCCTTCTACTGTCAACATTTTGCGTCTTGTAGAATGGTCTGTCTTCAGTAATTTCTGTGTAGGTAGTGTATAGATATGACAAAATATAACCTGTCCCAATGTCTGACCCACAAACTGTCTTTCCATTCACTCACCCATTGAGAGGAGAAAGACCTACGTTTTTTCCCTCTCCCTATGTATATGGGGCACCATTTCTGTTCTTTGTTGGCATTGTGGCAATGAAGCTTGCAATGAAAGCCATCTATCAGCCTGTGAGGAGATATAACTCCCATCTATAAGTGAAGCTGTTGTGAAGCAGTTCCCAACTGGTACTTACTGAGAGTAGAGAAGAGCTTGGGGAATCATAAGCAATACAAACATTTCCCTACTTCATAACTGAGGAAGAAACAGAAGAGTAGGATGGCTTTTTTGATGAGTTGATAGGAGTCCACTGGGTTTGCATATGTGTACTCTTTCACAACACGCCACCAGAAGCACCAACAAAAAACTGAACTCAGCAATCATCTGCTGCCTGGAGAGCACCTATTACTAATCCTGTGCTCATTGCATGTGCCCAGAGCATCTTTTTGAACTTCAGAAGGCCTCAGAGCCCTGAACTTTTTAAAGCATAAGTTAATGTCTTTTGCATTGTAACAAGCTGTGATGCCATGCTTCATCGTACTGAAGTTCTCAGCTCTTGGCTCAGCGGTAGGAAAATAACAGGCAAAATTAGTTGGAGATTGAGTGTTCAAGTGCCCCTTTGGACCATTCTTTTTCTGCTTGCAAGGTCTGCTATGAATCAAGGTCTTAATTGCTGGGTATCCACAAAAGAAACAAAAGAAACATTTAATATGATCAGTATCAGATGTGCTTGTATGCCAAGCACTTCCAAGCACTACTGCTGGCTTCTCTGGCTTAGCATACAGTCATTGGAAGAAAGTTGTTACATGGTGAATTATTAGGGTACCTGGAAACTGAGACTTGATATGTGAGGGATTATGTTATTCAACATTAAGCAAGCAATAATTCTGTATGCCCATAAGCTGTCAGCCCAGGTCCTTCCCTGGAAAAGTGCCAAGCAAAGCTCCGATTCATGTTTTGATGACATGAAATGTTTGTGCCTTTTTGCCTGAGGCCCAATGTTTGTCACAGCCTAGACAGCAGTGACAAAAGACATGAGGCATGGGATTTTTATAGACTGGTGGTATTTGTCAGTCCCTTGGATCCAGGACATTTTTAATGGATTTAACCCTGCTCTGTTTATGACATTGGCGATATTTTCCTTATTGGATAAAACTGGGATTACTGCTTTTTTAAATTTTGTTATGGCCAAGCCATGACTGCTTGCTTTTCATGAGAAACAA
Source organism: Myiopsitta monachus (assembly GCA_017639245.1). Lineage (NCBI taxonomy): Eukaryota > Metazoa > Chordata > Aves > Psittaciformes > Psittacidae > Myiopsitta > Myiopsitta monachus. The sequence continues at coordinate 54,578,280 of CM029917.1, read as the reverse complement.
GGAGACTTGGGTAAAATAACCATTGTCAATGGACTATATCATCTGGCAACACTGAACATACTCAGTGGATTAAAACTGAAAGGCTGTCATGATCTGTGTGACTGTGACAATGTCTCACTTCCTTCTCTTGGCTCCTCTTGATATGTAAGAAATCCCAGTACTACTTCTGGATCACTCTTCCAGCTGGGAAACTGTCCCACAACAGCAGTGCCAAAGAGCTTTGTTCGGCAGATGCTCTTCAGCACTCTACCTTCCTCGAGGGCAAAAACCCCCTGAAACATAGTGCAAGATTTGTTTAGCCACAGAATTTGTAAAATAAGACTCTTTGACATCAGTCATGGCTCTTGAATGTGTGAAGATGTTCTCAGATGATTTTGATGAGTTCTGGATAAAGCAATTATGAGTTGTACAATTTTAACTGTACTGCCAGTTATCGTATATACTTGTGTTAATGTAAGCTTTTTCCCTCTATGCAGTCTGTCTCTCCATCCTGCTCTGACTTGGTACTCCCTGTTTCAGTATCAGCTTCTGAGGTTCCTGTTCAATGTATAGTTTAAGAACTATGCCACGTGTGTACAGTTAAGGGTCTCACTTGAGTTGTAAGCCATGAAACTGAATATGACTTGCATGAAAAAAACAAATTTCATATTCAGACACAAACACCTTCAACAATGACAAAAAAAAATACTGACAAAAAAATACTGACAAATGACAAAAAAATACTGACAAAAAAATACTGACAAAAAAAAAATTTTGTCCTGGCATGAAAGTGCTTTTCCAAATTCATCTTATGCCTCATGTCTGAAGCAAGGACAAGCATGGAAGAGGTCTTCCTATTTGACAAAGACAAAATTCTTCATGCTTGCCTTCAGTTCTTGTAACGCCTTTAATTTTCTGCCTTTCACATTAATTCAGCTTTCAAAATTTGTCATGCAAATGCAATAAAAACCACTGCAGCAGCGACCAAGCTGAGCAAAAGCTCTGGCCAGAACCCAGTTACATTGCTGGTACTGAGCAGCAGAAATGCACAGAAAAAGCCTGAAAGGCAGCTCTGGCTATGTCAGGTGGGCTGAGACGTGTCTGATTGCACCAGCTGAAGCTGTTCCTGCCCTTTCACTGGGAGCATCTGTCCCAGTTCAGTTGCTAGAAGCAGACCTGAGCCCCACCCTATACTCTGGGGGGACTTGACTTGCAGGGATGTGCAGATGGGTTCTGCCTGACTGTAGAGCTGGGCTCATGTTGAGCTTCCTGTGGAGCTGCAGCCTCTCCCAGAACATAGCAACAAATGGTTTCAAGGGCAGCCAGAAGCTGGAGCTGTCTACTCTGTGGGCAGGCAGAACAAGAGAAAGAGCAGAGCAAGGCTGGACATTTTCTGCGTGGAAGCAGATGGTACCAGTTTATTTGCCACACACTTCTGCAGGGCTGCTCTCCAGCCTCTCATCCCCCAGTTTGTATGTATAAGTAGGATTACCCTTTCTGAGGTGGCGAATCCATAAATTCAGTAAAATACTGTTTGTTGCAGCAGTTGCTTCTGAAGTTCCAAATGATTGCTTATCTGATGCTTTGAAGAGCAACACCATACAGAGATGTTTAAAGAATCTCAGTGCCTTTCCCAGTTTCTCTTTTCTTACAGTGGAAAAGAATAAAAACTCAGCCTATGCTAAGAACTTAAGACTTATTTATTGCTCCTGCTACCACTTAATAGTATGGATTTTCTCATTGATGCAGTGGAGCTAGTGGAGATAAAGTTCTGCTCTTTTCCCCTTGTCCTCTGCCCACATGCAAGCTGTTCCCTTGAGCACAGAGACTGAAGGATATTTGTAGGTCATTTAAAGAGAGGGTCACCTCTCATTCCTTTATTCTCTTCCAGGTTGCTTTGCTGGCCAATTCTTCTCCTTAAAAGTCAAGACGAGTAATTGCTATAAGCTGCTACAGGCTGTTCTCCTCACCTACATTGTATTTGAACTGGGGAACAACTTTAATCATCTTACCAGCACAGGAAAAATAATATATATGTTTCCGAGTGATTAAAAATCAGAAGAGGGAATGCTGAGGACTGTAGCCAGCTCAAGAAAATTCAGCTCTGTTTAAGCAAAGCTATATATCTTTATGTTCAAGAAGTTTTAACACCTCCTAGTCTCACCTCAGCAGATTTCATTTTCTTGGAATAAATTGTTAGCATTTGTATAAATTCGACACAATTATTCTGCAGGCTCTTTGAGAGGGAGTTTTGCTTCAGAGCTCAAACAAGAGTGTTTGAATGAATTTTTGGCTTCAAGCATGGATGTTTTTTTAATTGAATGTGCCTGTCAAGACCTCTGGCTTCCTGCACAAACACAAAATCATGAGACAGACTAGCTTTCCAAATCTGCAGTACCCTCACCATCATCCAACTGATCCTCCTGAGGAGCATCTGATCATTGCATATTCACATGCAGAAAAACAGTGAAGAAAACTAGACAAAGCTCAGGCAGTTCTTCACTAAGAAATGTTGTATGCTGTTGTCCTCTCTGCCTCTTCCCTTTACCCACCCTTTTGTGCTAGTTGGGGATGTTAGCTTAAATGCTTTATCTGAATGCTCAACTAGTGATATTTGGTGATAGTACACGCAAAGTGCTTGGCTTTGGAAAAGCCTATGTGCTGCACCAGTTAGAGCTTTTCCAAGTAAAATCCACAATCATTTGGCTACAGAAGTGACATGGGAGACAGAGGATGGAGTACAGGGATAATATTTTGCTTTGAGAGAAAGGGAAGCCATGTTCTTTGCTACCTGTGAATTTAATTCCTTGAGTCACTGAAAAAAAAAGTGGTGCTCTGAAGAGGGTACTGATTAATAATTGTGACCTAATTGACTTAATTTGGGTTTGTGCTTCTGACACTGGAATATTAAAAAGCATTTAAGTGCAGTGTGGTGGTTTTATTAGTAACATTTTTATTACATAGCACTAGACAATTCTCTAGCACTTTAAGACATCTAGCCAAAATCTAGCTGTGCTTTCAATGGAATCGAGAGTTCCCCAGCACTTACCATGAAGTCAGTTTTTCAGTGTGGTGGTCCCAGTAGGAACATCAGCCATTTTAAATTTTGAAAATCAGTGGCAGGTGGAAGTTGGACATCTCCTTTGTGAACTGGTGGTCCTTACCCTTTGTGTGTGTGGAACTTTAATGGCCTCAACCACATGCAGCAAGTAATTCACTTTGCCTCACCAGCTGAAAAGGCAGGAACTCCAACTTGAAGAATAGCAAAAGTAGCATGAAGTAGCAGAGTGTGCTTTTGGATGTCATTTGATGGCTTTTCTAAGTGGCAACTCTACTGCCCTTGTCTCTGTGTGTAGCTGGAACTGCATGGCTAGCAGACGAATGTAACGTAAGGTGAAGCAAATCTCTGTGTGCACTCTGACTGCGTGCATAGAAGAAAAGTAGAAGAGCTGCATGACAAAAATCTGAGTTACTAACACTGTCATAATTTCTTATTGGAAAACATATTCTTTAAACTATTTTCATAGATAAAAATTGAAAATGCTGTGCAAATATCCACAGTGGTTGGAAATGTGAATGTGTGTTGGAGTAAAAGAGGCTTGTCAAGATACAAAATTACTGTTCATGCATTCAGTACAGTTACGGTACTAGCACACACACTCACACACATATCTGCAAGCAGAAAAGATGCAATATGTCAGAGAAGCTCTCACTGTTTGCCAGAGGTCTTAAGAGGATCTTCTATTTCATTCGGTAGTAATGCCCTTTTTGTTGACAAAAGTAAATTGATGACAGGCAAGGGGGAAGCATTTGGTGGAAAAATTCTGTTGACCCTTCTCAGATTGAATTTGACCACAGAACAGGATACCAGCAGTTGCAGAAATGATAGATTTTTGTAATGACCGGCAAAATGGCCTTTTGGCATGTTTAAATGGCAATAAATTTCACTAGGAAGAGGGCAATTTAACTACCTTAGGGCAGTGAGGATATTCTTTGTTTGAGGTGTAAATAAATTGCGGTTCATTAACAGTGCACATATTGCTTTCACGGTACAAGTCTAAAGCAGATGTTAATAGTTTAATTGAATTTAAGCAGGTATGCTTTGCCTGTGTGAGGCTTGGGTTTGGTTTAGGCTTTTTTTTTAACTCCAGACTTTGGTAACTTCGGGAGACAATTTTTCAGGGGTCCTTTAGCCTCTGAAGGACCATGCTTACACAGCTCCAGTAATCGCAAATTAATTAGGGTGCATAACAAAGGGCAACCACTTAGATTGACTTTCCAGACAGCATAAATAACTGTGCCAGTTGGTGCCACTTTACACCAGCAAAGTCTCCAGCTTTTGGTATGTGGTGCTAAGTACTAATTGAGTAGTCATGAGAAGTGAGTAGATTAAGAGCCTTCTTGGTTAACACCAGTGCAAAACCAAAGGAAAGGCACTGAGTTAAGCAGGTAGAGGCAGAACTGCAGCAATGTTACTTCTGGCAGAATTGACTTCTCATCTTTTACCTTGACTCTGAAATTCCCCCTGTCCCTTGCTCATTATTTTGGCACAGTTCCTTGCTGAACTCTGCTGTTCGGGAAAGAGAAGGGGGGCAGGGAGGACATGTACCCAAATGCAGTTTGACATTTCCTCAAAAAGATTGTATTAAAATCCACTTACATTTAGAGCGCGCTCTCATTTTGGAATGCTAATAAGGCATCGTTTCATCAAGGTAAAGGGAGCAAAATCTAATCAAGACAAAGACCAGTTTGCCTTGCTGTTGACTGTGTTCCTGAGACATCATTTTAAAAGGTTGCTTTTAAGCACAGCTAAAAATGACAGACTTAACAAAAGTTTATAAATAACTGCATCACTTGGCTACTTACGTCTGTCTGTAATAAGTGAGCCTTATTTCTTTATTAAAGATTTTGGGGCTGTCTATGAGCTCATATCCATGTTGCTGTTTACACCAGCGAGCAACCATTCCCCCAGGATCAAGTTCAAGTGACGGGAAGGCAGGAAGATTTCTCCACAACTCTTGGCCCCTAACTCCAATAGCAGGAGCTTGGCCATGACTTCTCTTCTGGCTTTAAAAAAGCAAACCTTGATGGAGGAGTAATTTAAAAATCTAGTTGTTGTAAAGCTAAACAAATCAAGGAGAAATGGTCCCTAATAAATGTCATTCCAGAGCCAGGTTTATAAAGAAATTACTAAGGATTTGTTTGTGGGGGAAAAGTCTCAAGGTAGTGTGGACAATCCTTTCAACAACATAGGTAAAATAAAAACTACTTCCAAAATCAAATAATAAAAGTATTCAACTCCAGGCAGCTCAGGATCACCATGGAAGAAATCAGGGGTATGACAGCTGGAGTGCGTGGCCAGCAGGTGGATAGGCACACTGGAATCTTGAGGTGGCAACTTAGTGGGGAAATAGGGCAGGGCTATCCACAGGGATTGGAAAGCAGAGATGAGTGCTTTAAACCTGACACAACAAAAAAAAAAGGGATGCAAGAAGAGAAGTGCCAAAAAAAGAAGAGTAGGTCTCATACAACCATTAAAATTGGTGTGACTGTGATTCCTGTTGTGCAGAGAACATTATTTTCAAACAGCATTCGAGTGTCTTGTAAGTGCTACATGAAAAGGTGTGACTGATGTGCTGCTGGCTGCTTTACCTGCTCCTGGCATGGTAAGGAGGGATGGGGGTGCTGTAGCAGAATTTGCTTCTAAAGAGTGATGTTCTCATCTGAATTCAGTCATGGCTTTCATTAATAGGCTTTGAGCAGCCACTTTAGACAAGGCACCTCCCTGAGAAAGTCTCCATCTGCACTGCAGCCTCTCAACAACCATCTACAGTTCACAAATATGCCCAGGTTGGTAGGGGGACCAGAAGGTTGACCAAGATAACAAATGAGTTCAAAGGCCCAGGTGTAATGGAGTAATTAATTTATGGCCTTTGAGTGTGACACAACAGGTTACTTAGATAAGATAAATCCAGAAGGCTAGGAAACCATGTAAACAGGGAGCAAATGTGAATTCCTTGATGAGAATATTTCCTACATGTAAGAACCTACACAGTCTTAGGGCAATCATTCAAGCTTTCCAACTTGTTGTGAGCTTCCACCTGTGTCCTGTGGGTTGCTCATCAAGATGTCAAGATGCCCCATTAATACTGAGCACCAGTTTGAGAAGAGAGCACTTCCAGAAAGTTTCCCGAGAGTGATGCTGGCTTCTGTGCACACCAGGGGTGAGAGAGTTTTCTGGGGGAGGTTGTTAGATCAGTCCCATCAGGTTATAGTGGTGAAGCTGATTTTTGCCACTGTGATCCAGCATTGTGCGACTACTGCTGCGTGCAACATTTCTGACGGGTTTTGCTGTATTCATTGATGCCAAATTGTTTCTTATTAGAGTTTGTATAACACAGGCAGGCATCAAGAATTTTCTGTTCCTATTATACTGTTGGAAAAAAAATCGGAGAGTTGGTTGACTTGGCTCCCTCTTCTCCAGTGAGACCTGTACTAAACGCAGAGACTGCACCTTTTATGTCCCCATCCAGCTCAGACTGCTAGCCACGGGAATGTTTTCTTTGTTTGCTTTCTCTCTGGAATATTTCTCACCCTCATCTCTGCAGTGAATGTTTTACATGCACAACAAGGAAAACTCTGTTCGCATTTTCTCCCAATGATTAAAGTTTGAGGCTGAAGGTTGTATTTAGCAGACTGTGATTACAGATGGCTCACACAAGTTCCTTCCTTTCAATTCCAGGGAAGAAAATAACATTATTAGTAATATATTCTTCTGTTTCATTCCTTTTGTGGTCATGGCCCGTTTAAGGTTTGTACTGTCTAGAAGGTCAAGACTGCAATTTTTTATTACAATAGCATATTGTTGAAATGCTATCGGTGCATGCTGTAAGAGAAGGAAGCACGCACTGTTCTGGTTTTGCTAGCAGCGAATAACAATATTGGCTCTGAAAGCTTTTTGAGAGATCAAGGGGTAAGAGGGGAAAACCACTCAGTAGTTGATGCCTGTCCTGATTCTATCACATCACCCGCTTGAGCTCATATTTTATTATTTACTGTTTGTATTAATGATTATTTATATTCACTATCATTTATACTTATTGTTTATTTATGGTTATAACACACTCATCATACAATATTAGCAAACCTATGACACTGTCATTGATGGCTGTTTTTTCATTATCCTTCATGAATATTTCAGTGTAGTCTGCCCAATTCTTCTATTTCAGAAAAGCATTTAAAAGTGCTGTGTTGTGAGGTCCTGTGAATACCAAGCTGTACATCCAAATGTCATTCATTACATCTTCTCAGGCTGATTTAGATTTGTGTTATGACAAACATGTACTGTTAGGAAGAATCAGCCGTACATGTATAATGGTGGTCTTACTGAGTAGCCTGTGATACAATCACCTCCTACTTGGAAACTAAAACCTGAGAGTTGAAGTTCCACACCCCGCGCCCCCCTGCTTTTTTGTTTTTTCTTTTTTAGTTTTAGGAAAAGAATAGAGGTTTTGATTTTATGGTAGAATTTCCTAGACAGTTCCATATCTTAAATTGTCTGGTTTTCACTATTGCACTTCTTTCCTCCTCAGCAACAGAAGAAGAGCATTGCTGGATCAAATTAAGTTGGTGTAATATTCTGACAATGCAAGAAGGCAAATAAAAACAACGTGGTGGGCAGTTTAGAGAAGTGCTAACTCCTTTCTCTTAAAAGCTGGATAGTGCCTGAGGCAGGAAAGTGTGTCTGTCCCTCCCTGAACTGTTAAACCCTCATCCAGCATCAGGTGCAGGGTAATTTCTGTCCCAGTGCACAGCAATACAATAAAATGCCTGTAGCAGCTGCAGATATCTGCAGTGCAATCCTGCTTTATCAAGCTACAGGTTATCAAAATAGCTCATTAACAGAAAGTCTGTTTGTCTAGTCAATAGTTGGAAGAGGTTAAGTTGATAAAAAGTTTCTTCTCCCTCCCCAAAACCACTCCTGTGCCTGCTGCAACATAAGGAAGCTCCTAAATTACCCCAAATTTCCACAGCTAGAAATCCTTTTCCCTGCGGCTCCCCCACAGAGCTGTCATCCCCCAAGGTGTGAATTTTCAAGCAGGGACCAGGGTCAAGACAGGCCCAACTCCTCCTTGGAGGATTTGCATCCTTAAACCTGGGGCATCTTTTTCTGATGCTACTTATCCTACATGAGGAATTCTCCTTTCTTCTTCTCCTCTGAGGTTACCTGCCAAGAGCTGCAGCAGCCCTTGTAATGATCAAGCTTCTCTCTCCAATGAAATTCTGTGCTTCCACTATCATGGCACCTTAAGTTAACCACTGGAGATGGGGTCCTTTGGGGAGCTGGGGCTCTGTCCTCCTGCTGTTCACATCAATGCTTGGATGGACTTTGCTGGGAGGAGGTTTTCAGCTGCTGTGGAAATGAGGGGGAGGAGCACAGCACCATTCTCAAGGCCCTTTGAAAACATGCCATGGTCGAAGCGTGCCAGGCGGATCGGCACGATAGACCAGATGTGTGTTTTGCAAATTAATGAAATGCCTTTTGAAATGCTTTTAAGTAAATGAGAGTTAAATTCACCCTAATTGCATTAGTCTCTATGGAAAGCAGTGTCTATTCAGGGTCACATCAGTCTGGTTTTCAGATGCGCTTGGCACCTCACAAGCTAGGCTTCTCTGTAGAGAGGGGAGGAAGGCTGGATGTAAGTGTGCCCAAGCAGAGTCCCACTCTTGCAAGGTGTAGGGGGACAGTGCAGACACCCATTGGAGTAAATGGGAGATTATCTTTTGCCTGCAGGGAGATTTGAGTCATGTGGGAGTCAAGCAAAGGCTGGGGCCAGCCCCTCCGGGGTGCTCAGTGTGCTTTGGGGTCCCAGAAGGGCTCACCAGCACTGAATGCGGGCAGGAGGTGGGTGCCGATTGGGTAGTACTGAGCATCCCCTGAGACCCACCACCTGCAGACCTCGTAGAGACGCAGAGGCAAGCAGGGAGACAGGGAGAGTGAAGGCAAAGTGCTAGGCAGCTTCTCCATCACTAGGGCCACTGCCTTCATCTTTGTAGTGGTCCGCTCTCTTTTTTCAGATGGCACTTTGACAGAAGATTAATTCAAGTCAGCTGCTGAAAGTAATTATTGCATTATGGGAGCAGTAATCATTTTTTAGAACATGATTAAATATGTCTACGTCTATTGACTCTGCCTATGATTTATGTATTTGTTTAGTCAATAGTCTAATGTAAATGATGTAATTAATTATAGATGGTGGTGTCAGGTCATTGGTAAAAACAATCTGATGAGAACAAGGGCTCTGTTTTTTCCTGACAGATGCAGAGGGAGGGCGGGAGGGACGGGCAGAGTTGAGGGAATTCCAGGGGAACTTTTTCATGTGTGAATGGCGGCTGGGATCTCAATTTGCATGTTGTCTTTCTCTTGTTCAGCGTTCGTTTAGAAATTGAAATAACTTGTTAAGCAAAGGGGAAGGGAACACATGATTGCAAAGAGGACACCTGGGAGTAGTGACGGTGAACAGCTAAAGAGCCAGCTGCTCCCTAACACGAGAGAGCGTGCCACTATCATTTACCGCTTCATAAAATTAAGTGTTTTCCAAATTAAATCAGTAGGCAGCATGCAGGAAGACCTACTATCTCTAATAACAATTTTTCAATCAATATCGGGGGCCCGGCTGATCTGGAATCAGAGCGGAGGAGTCTGGGATTGGCTGGGGGGGAGCGGGGAGACAGGGAGAGGAGGAGGTGGAGGGGGGACGTTTGAGTACCACAGCTTTCAATCAAAGCAAAAGTTAAAAAAAAATATATATGCATGGTGGATTCTCCATCACTGTGAGTCTATTCCCCATAGATTTTTCTCTTAACTGATAATTCGGTCAGTCACATTCCTCAGAGGGAGGTCATGGGTCACCCCAGCCCCTGTCAGGCCTCAGAGAAACCATTTCCATTTTAATGCCACAGCCATAATCTATCAAAGATGTGATGTACAAGATACAATGAATTTAAGTGGTCTTCATATATCACTGAGCTTTCATGCCTTCACCTGGGTAATAGTCTGAATTACTCTCCCTACCTCACAATCTGTCACCCCCAGTAAAATAACTGCCACACGGGTGTTAATGGCAGGTTTGTCCAAATTGGGGCCATGGTAGCCCAAGGCATTACACATCATAAACTTTAGCATTCAGTGCTTAGCCTGGCGGTGTCAGCAATTGAAAATTATTCTGTAAATACTTCCGTGGCGCTGCTCTGCTCATGTTTTTATTTATGGCAGCTAAAACAAGCGTAGTGGGGCAGCACAGCGAGCAGCTGCTGCTGCAGTCACACACCTCCCTGCATGGCTCACCATGTCTGCACGCACACACACGCACACAACACACACACACATGCAGCCTGTGACAAAGCCGGTTTCCCAACACTATCTTAATTTTGCAGCTGCTCCCACTAAGTCCCAATGGGTCTAGGCATACGTGGGCTGATAGTTTCCATAGCAGTTAGATCACTAGTGCTTCTACTAACAGCAAAGTTGGGCTATTTATTGGTGCCCAGTGACAGAGCTGTCTGTGTCCATAACAGCTAACGCCTGCAGGTTAAATGGAGCATATCCGATTGCCCTTCCGTAAGGAAATGCTTTGATTGCAACCCTGGAACTCCTGGGTTGTCCAGTCTCCTCCGCAACTGTGCAACTGTGCACAAAGTCACAAGCCCCAAATCCATTCTTGTGTTCCCAGGTCTCAGGGAAGGACTTCCAAGCCAGAACAGTAGTACTGACTGTAACTGCTGGTGTAATTAAGTCTGTAGGAATATGGATTTCTTGCTTTGCTTTTAATGAGCTCTTGTACTAAGGCTTGGCTCCAGCTTAGCAAGCTTATTTCACCAGCCCAGACGGCACATGGGCTGTTTAGTTGAAGGTCAGGAGACACCTCCTCAGTGACAATAAATTAGAAAAAGAAAAATCCATCCTATTAAATCATATGAGGCCAAACTAGGCCTATAAATCAGAGCAGTCATAGGGAAAGAGGGGGAAAAGAGGTCTGAAGAAGTGCAGTCCTACAGGTCTCCTGAAGTTGTTCCTACTACTAAAGCCATCCTGTGGTGACAGTTATGATGGCACTGTATTTGCAGGGAATGGTTAGAGGAAGAGGCCCACTGAGCATCTGGTACTGGGTAGGAGATGGTGTGGGTCCCTAGGGACAGCTGGGCAAATATCTTTGCTGTGTTTTTGTGCAAGCAGCTTGCTTGATTCACCTCTCTAGTAAAGCCTCATCCAAGTCCCATCACATGAGAGCATCCACTTTGGTGGAGGCAGGTGTGAATTTTTTTGTCTCACTTTGTAGCTATCCTGTGTATAAAGCTCAGTAACTAGTGTAGGGAATATATCTGCCTGTTAAATGCATGAATTTCTGCAGTGGTGCTCTCATCTGGTCTGTACTGTGGATATAGGCTATTCTCTAACATGCTGCAGTCAAAGATACAGTCATGTGTGACCCTTTCTTGCCAGTCTAAGCCTTGCGCAGATATTGCCTCTCATCCTATTCAGCTCCATGGTTGTAAAGCAGTGTTAAAGGAAGAGGGTATATTATTTGGAGGAGATCTTGCTGTGATAAGGAGATGGTAGCAAATGGCTATATATTGGTCCAACTTTGTTGAAAAATGAGTGCATGTGAATCTCACCCTTTGCTGGTACCAAAGAGGTGGTGAGAAGATTTGTAGATTTTAAGTTCATGTGTGTGCACTGCGGGAAGCTGCTGTTAGTCCATTTCCATCTATTCACCTTCATCCACTGATCATGTCTTCCTGGAAAACACAAGTCCCCACAGCTCAGAGTCTTGCCTGACAAGAGAAAATTGCCTGCAACTTTTGTTTCTTGAAATCCAATGCCAAATGATGTTCTCCATCCTGGGCACTGGGTACTGTGTAGAGCTAGAAGAGTTATTTCCTACTTCAGTTATCTTCTTATTGTACAATAAAATAGTGTTGCTGTTTGCTGATAAATTGTTATGAATTCCCTGTTTTGATGCAGTTATATCAAACCAAATTTATTTCTAAGGCAGATGTAGCTGGTTTAGTGTATGCAGTTAGTAGGACACTCCCTTTAAATTACAGCTGCTGTCCATAGGCTTATCATTGTATTTGTTTACAAACAGCAGGTTAAAAGTTACTGTGTGCTCTCAGTAGCTGTTGTCTTTAGGTGGAGACTTTCACCGAAGTATTTCACACCTTCAGTCCCTCAGCAGATATGAAAAAACCTGAAGCGATGCACGCACAGTCTGTGACGTTTGTGCTCTGCATTTACTGCAGTAAATACTCAGGTTGACAAAGACGACGTGTGCAGTGATAAAGTGCGAAACTTCCAGGCAAAATTTTTCCTGTGGGAAAAACCCCTTACCTTGTAAAAACTAACACAATGACCACGGTTCTTCTGTGATCCCGGTGTTTGCTCACTTCAGAAGGCACAGAGCTCTCCTCAACCTTTCAGGGTCAAATCAGGCAATGAAAACCTGACTACACACGGGGGTTTCAGCCTTGCTCCCTGTGCAAGTTGCAGCCCTACCACCCTATCTCCTAGTAGCCCAATATTAATGCAGCCCAGAAATTATTTGCAAAGTTGCATTTTGTCAGAGATGTTTCCAGAATACTTTACGAGGGGGTTAAAATGCCACATTTCTCTGTAAACATAATGTTTACAGAGTGCAAGACTGAAGAAGTGTCTAAATAAAAGATATTTTTGTAATCTTTTTAATGGAAGAAAACAATTATATCCTTTGGCTTCAGCAGGACTTGAGCTTATGGCTGATTTTTAAGCACATCTTGGAGTACTTTCCTAAATCAGGATCTTGATTTCTAGCACTGTGGGTTTTTTATAACCTGGATATCATTTATAATAAATCGAATTCTTTTCTCTTTTGACATATTACGCTGATCTATGGCTTGGCTTTCATTTTATCCTGTTAACTAGAAACCCACTTCATCATGAAATATGTCCCTCATACTTTCTCCTACATAGTGAGAGAAAAACATTGATAAACACCAAGTGAGAGCCGTTTCTCAAAAGCCTCCTACAGATCTCAGAGAGGAAAATAAATACTAAGCAAACACTACTTGTTAAACTATAAGCTGACTATAGGAAGGAGTAAGTGGAAGTGGACATTAGAGGGGACAGACTGCAGGAAGCCATGCCTCTACCTGTTTTACATCCAGCTTGTAGGAGGCTGTGAAAAAAATCATTTGACTTCAGTTTAGGTGGAGATGAAATGAAGCACTGATGTCTTTCATGAGTAACCATATGATGTAGTTTAAAGTGCGGTGCTTCCAATGAAATGCTACAAGCAGTAGTGACCTTTCCCCAGCACTGCTCCTGGGGGTAAGCAATTGACTTGTTAGAGTAATTAGTCTCTTGCTGCACTAACATCAAACTTAAAATTTCCCCCTAAATTTCAGGTGAAACTTGTTTCCTAGGAGGCTTTTAGGAAATAAAGGTAATCCAGCTTTGGTCAAGTTGTAAGGCGGCACCTGGTAACATGGGTTAACAGTTATAACCATACAGCAAACCAGATCCGTCTGTTTGTGCAACATCCAAGTCTGCTGCAGTTGGCCTCCGCCTAATCTTTATGCATCCCATAAGCTGGATTCAGAGACACTGAAAATTGCTGCCTGTTGCACAGTGGAGAGGAGCTGTTTGAGCTAAAGAACAATATTGGCAGTGGAACAAATGGCTTTGAACTGACTGTGAATAAATTTAAGCAATTACATTATTTCTAGCCAGCTCAGGAATGAGACTCTGAAAGAGCCTTCTAATAGGAAAAGAAGGAACTGAGCCCTGGCCAGCTTTAAAATGAAGCTTGATGGGTTTATGAAGATAATTGTGTGACAGAGTCCTCCATAGCCCTCTCTAACTGCAGGGTGGATTCATGGGCCCGGCTGCCTCCTCCAGCCTGAAGCATGCCCACAAGGAAAGTTGGTTTTGATGGGTTCTGTAGTGAGGGATGAAATTCCTGTTGGTGCTCTCAGGGGATCTCACAGGGGGGCTGCAGGAAAGCTTCGCAGTTGTCCCCATTTCTTTCAGCCCTGCTTTTCTTTTCCCCTTCCTTGTTCACAACATGAACCTCTTGGATTCCTTAGTGACATTTTGCACACAGCCATAGGCATCAACAAACAAACACACAGGACCCCCGGCTTGTGGGTATCGTCCTGTTAACCCAAGACCCCCATCTGTGTCATCCTCAGCAGGTGGGAAGACGTCTACGTCTCTGGCCATGCAAAGTGACCCTTATATTGTGATTTCTGACAAAGGTGACAAAAGCCTCTGGGATCCTTCTCGCAGCAATTGGAAAAACCTGCTGCAGGAGGAGGCAGGAGGGCTGCTGAAGATCCTTGGCCAGGCTCCTGCCCAAACCAGAGCCAGCTGAAGCTCCTGTGGATGGGTTTGTACCACTGTGAGAGGTATGGTCTCCTACTCGGTGACTCAAACTTCAAGTCAAGGTAGCACTATTCTCTCTGGTTTTCTTCATCCCAACTTTTTTTGTTGGGCAAGCAGGGTCACTTGTGCTTTTTGAAAGAATGACAGCCTCACTGGAACCAGGAGTTTGCAGTCTGGGCTCGCACTTGCAGTTCTGTGCCTGGAGACTGATGGGCCTCTGCTGCCATTGCCGTCAGCCATTGTGAAGCGATGCCTTCATTTCTATCCCTAATTATAGGAAGTTTGGTAGCTTAGGAGAGATCTGTGAACCATCATCATTACAGGAGGCGTACTATGACTTGCCCTGAGATATTAAGCCCCCTGCATTCTGGGTTCCAGCCTTAAATCTGTGCTTGGAAGGATGCTGTATGCTTATTTACCTTGCAGGTGCTACAGTTCCTGCCCCTTATCTCAACACGTTTTACAGTGTGTGCATGCAACTGTGAGGCTCCAAGGCCCAGTGCTTTAGAAAAGCTCAGTGCACACTGCAAGCAGCAGAAGTCATGGTTGCCTTTCTCCTAGCCCTGTTCTGTCGAGATGCATGTCAGCACAAAGGAGAAAGCCCAGGAGAGATCAGAAGTGGTGAGGCAGCAGAAATACAAATATGGAAAAATAACTGATAAAGAGCTACCTATAAAGAAACAAATTATTTTTCCCCAAGTCGAAGACATTTTTATTAGTTTAGTACTTTGGTATGGTGCAGATATACAGCATATATGCTCTTTCCCAGAATTTCACCCTCAGTTCAGATGAGAATTTGCCCGTAAAGCTCCAGCAATGTTTTTCTTTTAGTAGTGACACTTAATGAAACAATTAGGCAATTAATTGCGTAACTCCACAAGGAGCAGCCATTATTTCTTTTACTTAAAACATGTAATAAGCTGTGTCATTTATTGATAGAGAGTCACATAATATTCCATGGCAGAACAGCCCTCTGGAGACATTACTCTATATGCTGCGAATGCATTTTGAGAATAATAAACAAAACTCAACTAAATCTTAAATGGGCTCATTCCTGTGTTTAAAAAATACTGCCATTCATTACGATTATTTATTGTTTATCAGTGCACAGATGACTACAGCCCAGCAAGAATGACCTGGCTTGTGCCCCCAGGAATTTACAGTCACAAACTCCATTCTCATACCAATACCTGAGCAGCTGCACTCAAATGAGCTCTGATTCAGCAAAGGGCCTGAGCACGTGCCTGGCTTTTGGGAGGGCAACATGCTCCCAGAAGTCCAGGTTTAGAGAAGGCATGCATTTCAAGAAGCTTGCTCACTCTGACCTTCCCATGCGTACAGGTGAGACAATATGTGGACTATAGTCCTCACACAGTAAAGGTGGCCAGAGGTGTCTGTTTTAATACAGAGCTTTAATTACAGTATTAGTAGAGTTTGGCAAAGGCGGAAGTGTAGACATTGTCAGTACCACTAGCTTGCTTATCTTCAAGTACTGTCTCTGACTTCTAAATAGACTCACATGTGAAGTTTTCAATTATACAGCGTGAGTTATCTTGGTTTTGTTGTTGCAAGCAGATGGACATAAATTCCTTGTAAACTGTATAGACCAATCTAAAGCCCCTGTAAGACTTAAAGTTATATTTCAATGGTACATTATCTGGTTTTTGCTGCTAAATTTGGTCTATGTGGTCTTTGCCCTAGCAGTAGCCGAGCATCAAAACTTTTGGGTTAGGGTAGTGCTATAATCAGTATATTCGAGATTCTGTATTGCTGGGCCAACTCCTCCAAGATCAAAATTAAAACAATCCATGATCTGAGAAAGGTTTAGACTTACCACTTCCCAGAAAGGGAGAAATGCCATCAGTGTGGGTCTTCCTGTGGTCTTGTGGTGCCAGATGCATGTGTAAAAAAAAGATAAAATCCCAAATTTCCAGCTGGTGACAAATCTGAAAATTGGAGCTGGGTGGAAAAGGCAGTGCAGTGGAGTATTGCCGCTGTGCAGCTAGCAGGATTGGAGGCAATTTAATTATTGGCTATTTTTTGCTTAGCAAAAAACCATCGGAAAGCCCAGTGTTGTCATAATGTGCCGCTGTGATGTTCTTCACATGCTGCATTTTCATATTTCATTTTGAAGTTAAACTCTTGGGATTTTTATTTTATTTTAACATGCTTTATAATGTGAGACTGAGCTTTTAAAATGCAAGTTGGAACATTATTCAGTGTGTTGATCGAAACGTCAGTTTGTCAGAAATGAAACATTTCGATTAGATCATCCTTTAAATAATTTATCTGGAGCTTTATTTTGCAAAGAATTTGGCAGTGCTTCCTCCTACGTGAAGCAAAACCAAATATTGAAACACCAGAGCCTTTGCAAACTGTACTTCTGTCTCCGCACAACCCCGATGCACACACAGCTATTCTTTTTCCTTTCTCCCCAGATAAAGAGGAATTTTATTTTAAATGCGAGTTTTTTAATGCCTGAGAAGATAGGGCAGTCACAGAGCCATGGCTTTAAACAAACTTTATTTGGGCGCTTCACTGACTGGCAATTGTGGGCAATCATTTTAGCTGTCACAAGGCCCAAAGAAATGTGGGAGAGCTCTTCCATGAAATGTTTATATTTCATAAACAAAATGATGTGCTTAACAGTCAGAGTGATGGGAGGGTTCCGGCTAATGCATTTTCCAATGTGTGAGGCAGATTATTAATGCGCTCCAGTAGCTGTTAATTTCAGTTTGCCGGAATGATTTATGGGGAGGTAAAGGAGAGAGACATAATCTAATTGAGATCAGAATCACTGTTCTACTAGAGGAGCACCAGCATGGACCCCAGCCGCAGCAGAATGATTAATATACAATAAGCAAATTATCCGTTAAATTATTATAAACATTACTTTTGACAACTCTTTTATTGGCAGGGGCGGGGGGAAGAAAACAAAACAAGCAAACAAGATTAACAAAATCCTGGGTAAATTTTTGGAGTATTTCTCTTCCATTACACAAAGATGAAGGTTGGATGCTTAGGAAAAAGAAAAAACATGGTTAGGAGGGAGCGTACACCCTGATCAATTGTAAGTCAGCACGAGAAGCACTGATGCTGTAATATGAACAACAATTGAACAATCAGAAGAAAATCAATCTTGAAAAGGAAGAGGGAGACAGGGAAAACTCCTGTGTTGCCGGCATGATCCACGGCTCAGTTTGCAGCCGGTGGCTCCTTGGTCATTACTGCCCTTGTTAGTATGTCCTGCCTGTGCTGCCCTTTGTCTTAGTGACTGGGATGTGAGCACTCAGCATCTCTTTATGGCACACTCCCAAAAGGGGTTGAGCCGTTCTAATCTTGCTTCTCTCCAATCCTTTGGCATATTTTTTGTGTTTTTCCATCTTTTTGTATTTAGTTTTCTTTACCCAGCAGGTGACTTGGATTTAGTCCTTTACCAGCTGCACGCAGGGAGGCCGCATTAATTATTCTGGCTGTGTGAAGTGTGTTGGTGGTGTGTATGTGGGTATGTGCATGTACACCTGCAAGCAGTTCAAATTCATGTTAAAAAATAATTGAAGGAAGCCAAATGAATCTGACATACTGCAACACAAAGCTTTGTCCAAATATTTCTCTCTTCATTTTCTCTTCCAGAAGGACCGTTTGCAGGAGTTAATATTGTAGGTTAAGTGTGCACCTACCCTTCCTTCAATTCCCCTGTGCTGTAGAGTATTGAAAGGGTATTTTGGATTAGTCAGAAACAAAGATACTCTCATTTTCAGCAAACGAGAAAAGATCCATCAAAAGTCTTGTAGGATCAAACAGAATAGAATTTTTTGACCAAAAATTAAATATTTCATTCATTATCAAGTTTGTTGCAATGAAAAAAAATATAACAAACTCAATATTTCCAATTAAAAAAATAGAAAAGAAAAAAGAAATGTGAGCATGTTGAAAAATATTAACCAAATGTTAACCAAAATTTCCTGTGAACCTGACATGGATTCAGAAAATATTTGGCTGGAATCAGAGAACAGTTTAGCCAAATGGATCTTTGGGGGCTATCCAGTTGAGCCTTGTGCTCACAGCAGCGCTACCATCAAAGTCAGGCTCAGGGCTTCATTCTGTCCACTAGCCTGTGCATGGGTGGAGATCCTGCAGCCTCTCTGGGTCCCTCTTCTCAGGTTTGACCCTGACCATCTTGAGGAATTTTCTGCTTATACCTAATAGCGATTGCCCTTGCTATTATTTGTGTCTGTCACCCCTGTTCACAGGGGCTCCCCAAAATCTGCTTTGGTCTAGTGAAGGAAATTCATCTCAGATATCTGACACCAGTTTAGGAACTGCCATGTCTGTGAGAGACCTTGCTGGGTCACCTGTCCTTCTCCCTCTTCCTGGGGTTAGGTTCCCAGTCCCTGTCCTAGACCAGGCTCCCCACTTGTATGCTGAGTCAGTATTGCTTGGCTGCACTCCCTAACACTGCACCACCTTGTACCAGGGAGGGTCCAGCTGTCTGTTTTCACACTTACAGAATGCTTCAGATTCCACTAATTTACGATACACATTGATTTCAATAGGGTTTGTCTTTATTTATGTATCTTTGCCTTTTCTGCTTCATCTTGCCCTGCCTTCTCATGGCTTACTGCCATAGTTTACTACCCCATGATGTGCTGGAGGTTGGACTTGATGATCTTAAAGGTCTTTTCCAACTTAGTTAATTCTATGATTCTGTGGGGTGGTTTTGAAAAATCAGATATCCCATCCTGTCTAGCGCTTTCTGTGGCATTCTTTAAAGTCCTTGTGCAACTCTGCTGGTCACGTCCCAAAGAAATAACATGATATCCATGAGCGTTAGCAAGCCCAATATAGAAGCAGATAATGTTTGTGCCTAATATGGCTGGGAAAACTATCTAAGAATCATCTGTCTGTTGAAAGCTGTGGTCCTTGCAATGCTGCCAAGATCAGGGAGTGCTAGGAGGTGATCACACAACTAGTGATGGCCACAGAAATCAGAATTTCTTTCAAGCTGGTTAAATATTTCCACTGGAATCAAATAACCACTAGTGAAGCAGAAGTGTTCCTCTCCTCAGTATAGGTAAGGCACATAGAGCAATCTTAATTTATACCCTAACACTGTGCACCTTGGAGACTTTTGGTAATGAGCCTTGTGCTGCTGTGAATTGTCATTGCTTCTCTACAGAAGTATGGCGGTTGATTATTACAGAACTTGTCTGATAGAGCCATGCATCCTACCCCAGGCTGGACTTCTGAGAGGAAGCAGTCATACATTAGTTCTTTGTTTGCTTAAACTCCTCAAAAGCCCCAAAATAGGATCTGGAGTAAGGTCAGTAAAGAACCTGAAACAATCAGCAAAAGAGCAAGTAGCATGATTTCAGCGCCAGAAAAAGGACCTAATTCCATTTAAAGGGTAAGAACATAGGCACCAAAACTTTGGCTTTTGTCTCACACTTTTCTAAACAGAAGTCTGCTTTACATTAGCCGGATGAATACATCCAAGAATGAGCCACAGGCTTTGAGCTGGAGTGCAGAAATTCTTAGTTTGAGTTATTAATCTCATTTGCAAGGCACTTCCTTTCCTTTGCCAATGCCCCCATTCTCACTGTTAATGATTATAAAATAACCATTATTGTAATGATTATTAATGATTATAGAATAACCATTATGATTATGCAAAGTCTTTCAGCTGGCTTGGAGACATGAAACCACAGCATGTCTCATTTTCTTGCTCAAAGGGAAGCCTTTCTGAGATAAACCCAAAACCAGAAGTTGGTTCAGCACCCACTGGACGCAGCAAGAAACCTTCTGTTGATACAGCATCTCTGTTGTGTCTTCCCTGTGCCCTAAATCAAGCACATCTGAAGAGGCTGATAGAAAGATTGAAAAGGATGCTTTCCAGACCCAGTTGTTTTTCTGTCCAGCTCCCTTCTCTTATAAGAAGACTTTAATGGCAGTGAAAGATAATTTCTTCTCATGTTCTTAATATCTGGCAAGCAGAACTATGCTTGAATTTTTTAGGGCTGTAGGTCAAAGCAGAAGATCCAGCTTTGTTCCTCCCCATTTCCCAAGCAGATCCTGCAGCCGAACAGATAATCCTATAATGGTGCTCTTTCCTGGAGGCTGACACCATAAGCATAGGGCTAGTGAGCAAGCAGCACCTTTTGTCATCAAATGGGCTAATACAAAGTCCACCGAAGTCAATAAAGAGACTGGCTTTCCCTGTTGCCTGGAGAGGTTTAAATTCATTAATGAGCAACACTGTTAAACGTATAAAAATAATAACATGAATGATAAAAACATATATCTTTTTCCCCGAATCGCAGGAGCATTTGGCAGTAGTCAGGCGCTGGAAAAGTTATTTAAAATCCTACCCATTTTTTTCTGGGTTAATTAAGCCTGTGACCCTGTGTTCTGCTCAACCTAATATTAACTCTGAGAAACTTTTCTTTTAATCATGTGGAATCTCTGTTTGTTATTCCGACTGTTGCACTTGGCTCCATTGGCTGTCCTGCTGCCTGGCAGGATCCTGGCAGTTAGCAGTGGAGAGCACCCACATAAACACCCACTCACCCCTCCCTAGAGCCAAAATGGTTTTGCTGATGCTAAGTGCAGACAAAAGGGAGTAGACATAGATCCATAGAATCATTTAGGTTGGAAAAGACCTTTAAGAGCATCAAATCCAACCATTAACCCAGCACCATCAAACCCACCACTAAACCATGTACCTAAGGGCCACATTTATACTTCTTTAAAATACCTTCAGGGATGGTGGCTTACACCGTTTCCCTGGGCAGCCTGTTCCAATGCTTGACAACCCTTTCAGTGAAGACTTTTACCTAATATCCATTCCCCCCAACACTGCTAACTGATGCTGCCCTTGGAGGCAGCCTGCCTGCGGATAAGCTAATTTCAAATGTAGCTGGGGTGAGCCACAAAACACAGACACTTATCCCAACCTCCTGCAAGGTTTCCAGCACTTTTGAGTCTGCCGCATAAGGCTAAAAATCTCCAGGTGCTCCTCAGTCCTTCTTGGCAGAACATCATCTTCTTCCGAACTCACCTCCAGAAATAGCCACACGAAGAAGTTGTTTTGACAATCAGCTGCTTCGGGGGACACCAAAGCCTGGGCTCAGTTCACTGCTGTGCATGACAGGTCCTTTGAGAGGACGCAGGCATTTTA
Organism: Myiopsitta monachus; assembly: GCA_017639245.1. NCBI lineage: Eukaryota > Metazoa > Chordata > Aves > Psittaciformes > Psittacidae > Myiopsitta > Myiopsitta monachus. The sequence goes on along the minus strand of CM029917.1, from coordinate 54,556,702 downwards.
TCTTTCATGTTAAAAATACTGAGATGAAAAGTTGTGTAGGACAGGCTAGTATGTTAGGTAACTTGGGATCATTGGGCTTTCTTTGCCAACCCCTGAAACTCTCCCAGGTTTCATTTCCTGTATGTAGAGTACTGGCTTTTGGTCCTGCAAAAGGTTCATTCTTCTCTTATCTTCTTTTCAATATTCCCCGCGGTTTATGTGACACCAGAAAGAAGAATGTGTGAAGTAATGGCACCCTTTAGGTTATCAGACCTGGGAACAGAGGCCAGTTTATTTGCAGTGCAGGGCATTTAACTTCCTAATGCTTACTTTTACAGAGACTAAGGAAAGTTTGTTCGAAACATGAACAAAGTTTTAACATGTGACCCTCTAGGATGAATTCCTGATATGACGACACATGGAAATGATGTTTTAGCTTCAAGGGCATCAGCAAATTAAATGCTGTTTAATATTTGACCTGCTATATTGAGGAAGGATCTGTCAATAAATTAATCTGTTGGTTGCAAAGCTAAGCTGTGTTGGATGTCTTCATTTTAGCACAGACGCACAAACAATATTCAAACCGAAACAATATAAAGTATGCATTGTTTTAGCTTAGTAGCCTGAAAATGAACCACTTGACATAGCTTAGTCTAATAGTTGTGAAATGAATATTTATGTTGTGCAGACTTTAGAGGAACACCCAGTATTCTGAGCAAGGACTCCAGCTTGTCTACTCCTGTAAGCAAGACTTGAAGAGAGGATTTAAAGAGCATACCCTCACATGCACACCTTTGAAAACATTGCATTCAGTCTCATTTCATCTACCTCCATCTATCTAAACTTTAATATATTACCAGTTTCATATTGCATTAACTTACAGATAATAGCTGATATTTGCAAAGTGCTTTGGAATCTGAGTCTGACCTTGTGTCTCAGTTTGGGATCAGCATGGTGACATTGCACTGTTATGTGTTCCACCAGCTTTTTCTAGAGGGCTTGCTAATAATTTCCTGAAATTTCCTCCCTTTGCTTCTTGTTCATGTATGTAAGTAGGTATGCATATGTGAATGTAAATATCTTTGTTAGCATACAAACACACGTGTGTAAGCACACACATAAAGCTTCTGTACATACAATACTTTTCATTATTTCATTGCATATATGGGAAAACACGCATAAGAATAATGAAATGCATGAATTAGTGCTTATGTTTCTTCTCAAAAGTACAGTACCTATATCCTATATGGGCAGAATTTCAGTTATACCCAAGGATAATTAACTGGCCACTATGCTGCTATTATAGGGGGCACCTGAGCGATGCTGGGCAAAGTGAACCACCTTCTGGCCCATGTGTCCAGTTCCTTCCTATGGTAATGATGGTGCAGGGAGAAATGCTGCATCCCAGACCCTCACACCCTAGCCTGGAATCCAGAGCTGGGCAGAGGGTTTTCAGCTGTGCTGAAGAATTGAGGGGGCTGTGGCTTGCAGCAAGACCTGGGTGTTCTTATAAATATTTCCCTTGGCTCCTTAAGTCCTGTAAAAGTGAAAGAAGAAGGTTCGCTTGTTTGTAGTCACTCATTGTCCCTGGACAGAAGGGCTCTTATTTAAGTCTCTGCAAGTTTGCTTCTGCATGAAGTTATGTGTTTGAAACTCAGGTTGGCTAGAGGTTGGTGCTGCTGAGTTTCCATTACTGTTGCTCTGGCGTTCCCCTGGATGCCCTCCTTGCAGGAAAGCAGAAGCAGCTAAGCAGACCCTCAACTCCAGTAGGATTTAGACATAGGCATTGGTGTTTTTCTGAAAGAAAACCCTGTTGGATTAGTGCCAAGGAAATTCAGACCTATCTCAGAAGCAAAGCTGGAGACAGATGCACAGATTTAACAGCACCATTTCGTATTTGGCTTCGAAAATACTTGTTCCTATGCTAAAGATCATGTGTCCCATAAGTCATTCATGCAAGATGTGAAACTTATTGTTGGTGTACACCAGCACATATCTTCATTTTCAAATCATTAGGGTCCCTAAGAACCTTAGTGGAAGCTGGATTTGACCTTTAAAACCCAGAAATACAGTTTCTACAAGTATAATTCTTATTCTTAAACTGTTTCCGTTGTAAATTATGGGGCTAACAGCCGGCTTCCAATGAAGTCAACTATTAATTGTATGTTCACTACCCTGCCTTGTGTAAATCAGTATGAGAAATGAGCAGTCTCCTACTATACAGCACAGACACTCTACATGGGGAGGTAATTTAAGGATGGATGTCAGCTCACTTGGAAAGGCTTCTTTGCTGCAAACAAGACAATGAAAAAACTTACTCCAGGGAAAGCTCCTCTTGGTTCCTATAGGCGCCAACAGAGAAATCATGCAGCTCTGACAGTGAAACACAACTGGTGCTGTCATTCTTACACAAATATAAGTATCAAGATAAATTATTGTTTAAATGAGCTGACTTTGCCTGTGGTGACACTACAGATGCCGTGCTATGTGACCAAATTATACCTATGAAGAAAGAGTGTAAGTTTTCAAGGGTTTTACATTGGATTTTCCTCATTTCGACTCACTTCACTGCTCACATTATGCTAGTGAAATCAGAAAAATTATTTCAGTTTTCACCCTATGTCCCTCAAATTGGGAAGTAATGCATTTTGTGACTGAACATGTGCTAGAAAATTGAGAGAATTGCCTTGGTCGTCTCATAGGGCTTACGAGTCAAAATCACTAGTCCTGCTGCCAGCTGTCTTACTGCAGAGCTGAGCACCCATTCCTGGGTTGCTGGTGTGTTGTAGTTATTTCCCTTCTGCAGTAGCAATGAATGACAGAATCTTAGAATCAACCAGGTTGGAAAAGACCTTTAAGATCATCAAGTCCAAACTTTACCCCAGGACTGCCAAGTCCGCCACTAAACCATGGCACTAAGTACCTCACCTACACAGAACTAGCTGTTAATGGAATAGCAAGAACTGCATTTCAGGCTTTTTTCCTGAATGAGCAAAACCCAGAAGTCATAATTCTGTCTGTGTTCATTTCACTTTTTGGTGGGGGTGTTGCCTGGGGGGAGCAGAGCCTTATCGTCAGACCTGTGACCCGTTCCTGTCCTACTCTGCAGCCCAGCAGTGGGACTTGGTGCCCTGCTCTCAGAGTTGTGTGATCTCACAAGCCAACCCCCCATTTTCCTGCAGTTGACCTCACAGCTCCCATGTAAAACCTCAGAGAGCTAATGCTCAGGAGTCAACAGTTATTTCTGTCAGCTAGGACCTGCCCAATCCACTTTGTCTATTCAAGGAGAAAGAAAATATGAGAAAACTATCAAGTTTTAAGTAAAGTGTTGTGAAGTAGCGGGGCATAACTGCACAAGCCTTGTTTCCAGCAGTAGATTGGATTATCTGTATATTGTACCATAAATGGGTTAGGAGTACAAGCAGGTTATGCCCTGGTCTTTCTTTTTCTTTTTCTTTTTTTTTTTATCTTCCTTTTTCTGCCTTTTTTTTTTTTTTTAAGTGGAATTCATGTGTCAGGAAATCTTTGACAAACATTATTTCCATACTTAAATTGAGTATTGAATTGAAACTGGCAAAGGAAAAAGGGAAGAGAATATGTTCTATAGCAGTGTCTTTTAAATTGCTTTATCTATTGATAGTTTTGTCCCATGCTAAATGCAATTTCAACAATATAGAAAGCACAGACTGAAAAACTGAGCTCTAATTAAATCAGTAAAGTTTCATTATTTCATGTGAACAATGCGAGTCTAAAGTGATCTTTCCACAGAAAAATTAAATCAAGTTCCATGTGAAAGACTGTCATTACAAATGTATTTCACATCCAGTGTTCCTAACAGGTTTGGCTTGCACAGAAGAGAACTGTTAGCTGTGAGAAGCCCCCCAGAAACAGCATTCCCACCTCCTCTTCTCACTGGTGCCTTCCATGGAGCTCCTGAGCTCCTCAGGCTTTCAGAAAGCAGTACCAGGATAACATCTTATGGATGTAATTACAGCCTCTGCTAAGTTAATAAATAGGTCTCTTTGGATCTTAGTTGGACTAGAACATATTTAAAAGTTGCTGGCTTATTGTGAAATCAGCTGCAGGTGTGTGTGCTCAAGGAGTGGGTATCATACTCCCATGTACCTTAATGACTGTACTGCTGGAGCAACTTGGCATGGTGTCGTTAACATAATGTTGCATACAGCAACCTCCTCTGACATAACCTCTCGGTGTGCTTTTACAGTGGTGGGGTCTTTTTTTCCATTACTGTTTTATACAATCCTAGAGAGAAGTGGCATAACATTTCCCATTCCATCAGGTAACTTTCAGCTCATGTTGCCCTGCATGACATCCTGCCTACTATCATGTAGTGAATGATGGCCAGTACAGATATCTACACCTGCCAAGAGCACCTGGTGGCTGTGCCAGGCAATCCTTACAAGGAGGATAACAATGGCTCCGTAAAGGCTGCTGTCTTTTCCACAACAGCTAGCATGTTTCCAAACAACCTGTACTCACCTACCTGTCAGCCTTGAGGGGGGTATTTCCCAGTAAGCTGACTCCATTTTTGGCAGCAGCTTCAGAGATTTGTATTAGCTGACGGGAGAGGGAAGGGATACATTGCTGTGGGAGGGTTCCACCAATCCTACCGCACTCTTACACAGGACACATTTGCTTTTAAACTGCATAAGAACCTTTTGAGTTCTTTAGTACCTTTCATCTGAAAACTGGAACCACCTATCCCTGTTGCATTTCATCCTTTTTGCAAGTAACACGGTTATGACTGTTATTGGTGAGGAAACGGAGCTGTGGTAGTGAAGCCAGTTTTCCAGGTTGACAGAGCCAGGAACCCTATGGCTACTCTGCTTCTCAATCCTCCATTAACAGAGCACAGGCACACAAATGCCAGACAAAGAGGAAAACTTCAGTGAGAACCAGAGAGGTACATTAACAACCTTGAGCTGGTCAGGTCCAAAAGTCACCCAAACACACTTGTTTTGCTAATCCACAATTCGTGATTCTGAAGAAAAAGATGACGATGATGGCAAAGAAGGGGGAGTTCGCAATTCACAAACCAATTTGTGTTGTTTCTGCAACACTGCAAAAGTGAGACTCATGAATATGCTAATGAAATTGCAATGAGAGTTTTGGCACCGTTTCATCACCTCAACTAGATTGGGGAGCAATCATGCTATGGGTTTACATGTCTTTGGGAACTGCTGGGGAGGGGGAGGAAAAAATAGATCTGCAATATTTATAATTCAACAAAAATTGCACTGCCTCTACCATAAAATAACAATAATGACCGTGATTTGATAAGAAACAGCTTCTGGGTTAGCCAGCAGGCTCACTGTTAAGACCACTTTCCATGCCACTGCATTGGCGCAATGGTCCCTTCCCACAGAGGAGCAGTCTGTGCTCAGATGTGCATGGTGCTGTACTCCCATGTTGAGTCCCATCCTAAAGCAAGCAAGCAAGAAGCACACCCCACAAGAGTGTAGAGAGGGCAGGACCATGGGATAGTCCACCTCTGCTCATCTTTCTCTTGGATAAGAGAGCAGGAAAACAGCAATGAAGGGAAGGTTTGCATCCCCTTCAGCTGAGGCAGGAGAGAAGCAGCCAAGCAGGGGTGAGGAATGAGATCTGGAGGCGTGTTTTGGACATTGCCTCCTCGAGAAGTTTTTAGGTTAGACTTCTACTGCCCCTGCTTTACATAGGGCAGTACTAGATCTTTGGACTGGGAGACATCTGGGAAGTTGGCCATCATGCTTGTTTCAGAATACAAAATATAGCCATAAAAAAAAACTTACTAATTTCACAGTTCAGCTGTCTACACAGTATGTCCTGAAAGAGAAGCGCACACGCACATTTTAAGTCCTTTTCATAAGTGAGAGCTGTGAATTTCAACAAATTAATCACCTCTTGATGGACCATGCACATGGAAGAGCACAACTTCAGCCCCGTTACCACTTGACCTCTTTTGGATGCTGTATGATGCACATGTTTAAAAAAAAAACCGAACAAGCATAAACAAAAATTAGGCTTCAGGTTTTGTGTTTTGGTTCCACAATTAAATCCAGAAATAAATACTGTAGATAGCTCTGACACATTGTACCTTCACATAATGTCTGTTTAAGCAACTGAATTAGTAATAATCCTAGGGTTGACTGCAGGAAGAGGAGTTTCAGAAGGAAACATGGCATAGAAATAAACCCACAGATCAGGTCTTCCTCATTTCCTCCCATGAATAGTCACACTGTGCTAAAATCTTTCCTTGTGACATTTCACGTGCAATGGGAATTGCAAAAGTCTCATTTTCCACAGCAACCTTCTGGAGTTTTATGCTACCTTCTACTCAGCCACTCTTCTTGCTTTTTTATGGGCAGTCATAAACTCTCAGTGGAGGTGATCCCATAATTAGCTTAACTCTTTCATTTTTGTGGCATGCATAAGCCAGGTAAGAAAGACTTGGATTCTTGGTCACCTTTTTTATTCTTGGTGACTGCGGCTGTTGCCATGATTACAGAAGTTGCAGTGTGGGATGATGCTGATTTATATCAAGTGAGGATTTTGCCCTAGAAACTCCTGTAATGGCACTTTCAGACCTGATGGCTCATTTAAAAGAAACTTCAGAAACGGGGCAGCACAGGAGGCACGGACAATCATGGAAATTTGCATCTAGTTTTTAAGGTTATCTCTTCTCCGATTTGTTCAGGGTTTTGCACGTACAGCCTAGTGCTGTCAAAACAAATGGCATGGCATTGCATTGAACAAACTGATGTCATAAAGGAAGAGGAGAGATAAATTCCTCAGAACTGATATAGAAGAAGATATCAGTGACTGCAAAGGGGTGTAAGGTAGCATAATTCATTCTAAGAGTCATTTACCTGTTTGATGCCTGGTAGGTATCTGGGACATCCAATAGTATCACCCTTGCTGTTTTATTTACTAACCATCATAGTTATTCTTTTCATTACCTCCACAGTGTAATGGCTATTTTATGAAGGCTCATTAAATTTAATGAGACACCACCAGATTTTATTGCCTTCTAATAAAACGGGTAGGGGGAGCTGTTTTCCTTCTGATTCATGCAGCTCCAGAGTACCTTAAATAGTCAGGTATTCAGCTGGGTTAGGAGCCGGGCCCCTGGCATTCTTTCTGGTGGCTTCCTTGGGGAATGTCAGCGATTAACAGCTATTCAAATAAAGATGCGTACAGGGATATGCCTAGATAGGTAAAGGTTTATTTTACAAACATGTCTATTTATCTATTAAATATATATGTGTGTGTGTATATATATATTAGACCTGGACATTTTTCTTGTTCCAACAGAAGACACGTTGCTGACAGAATCAGAAAGATATTCTCAGTCTGGAGCTTGAGAATACACTTATCAAGGTCCTCAGTGGGTCACATGGCAAACCAAGGGTAGTTTCTCATAGCAAAGAATCAGGTTCATGACTGCTTGGCTTCTTCATTTATTTATTGCACAATTTTCCATTGCAAATATGAATTTTATCAGTTGTTTATTTTTTCAGTGTGGCAGTTCGTGAGATTCTGGAAAACCTTGTAGTGTGAAAAAAAATAAATAAATGCCTAAACCAAGAGAGAAACCAAGCAACAATCCTCTATATATGCCTCCTCAGGATGTGAGGAAGAGGGTGGTACATTTTGCTCCTCTTCCAGAGGGCCATTGTCTACAAACATCGTATCACTAAAAAAATACTGAAGTGTGTTTCTTCACAAGCGAAGGCAACTGGGGAAGGAAAGTTCGGTGAAGGTGCAATCTGTGGCATGTGTCTGAGTCACCTGCACTAGCAGGAAGGTAGAAGGTGGGGCAAGTGCTGGTTTGAATTAGTCGTGTTGGAAGTATTGAGGAAGAAGGAGGCTGAAGGAGGCTGGCACAGCCAAGAGCTAACCCTACCCTGCAACGGGTCTGCATACAAATAGCTACAGGCAGTCTCAGGGTGAGATCCAATGGGTGGTTATGGGAGGAGAGTAAAAGGGACCAGTGATGTAGCATGCAGTGGTAGCAGGAGGCCAGCAGCCTGTACTGAGGATAATACTGTTTTAACAAAGCAACACGTTTAAAAATACGGGGCAAAATCAAAAAATGCTACAAGAGGAATTCTCTCTCCAACTGATATTTTGTGCTGCTGGTCTGGAAGCTGTGAGTGTCTGAAATCACTGTATCAATGCAAAGAAAAGAAAGGTTTGAATTTGGTGATTGTGTTATAATTTCAGTAGCAACACAACTAAATTTAGGAAGTGAAGACCCTCTGACAAACGTGTGGTGATGCAGTCTTCCTGGCTCCCAAGTGAACAGCCCGAGCAAATGCAACTGAACTATTTATTATAAATAAATTATCCAATCAATGTAGCCCTTTCGCTGGTCATAAATGGCCAAAAACCCAGTCCTGATTTCAGTAGATTTCTTCGGTACCCAGAAGCATGCGAAGAAGGAGCTGTTCAGGCGGTTGCTATAGTGCGTACCTCACTAGGTACTGTGCCGTTCACGCTCCCTGCTGTTAAGCTGCAAATAACGTTAGTGACCAGTTGCTGGGAACCGAGTATTCAGGTTTTCCATTGTTCTGTGTGGCAAATGAGCCCTCCAGCTCCCTCTTCTTCACTTATTTCCCTCGGCTGACTTCCCTGGTGCAGTGCACTGACTCCTTGCTGTGTCTCCATATCTCTCTCCTTATCGCCGTGGGTTGTCTCGCCTTTCCCAGTGACTCTCTCCAGTCAGAGTGGGAGATTTACAGCACGTCCACTCTAGTGGTCTTGGGCAATTGTTTTGGCAGACTGATAGTATTGGGAATGTAAGTCAGATCGTTATACCTGCATGTCAGGGATTCATCCAATGCCTGTATACTAATGCTCAGTATGAACCCTTACTTCTAGCCAGATGTTACAGCTCAATATTAAATGTTGAGCTGATTACAATTCAACATTACAAAGCAGACTTTTGCTTGCAAAATGTCTATCTGTCAAGCCACATCTTCCCCCTAGAAACTGTAATTTGGGTTAAGTTCTCCCCTAGAAAGTTTCTCCAGAGGAGATTGGAATTACACATCCAATTTGGGAAGAGATTGGGGATAAGAGTCACGTTTAGCTAGAGGCCCAGCAGCAAGGGTATTTACCTAAAAAGAAGGGACATCTGGCCTCTCTGCTCAGCTCTGATGCAGCTACAGACTCAAAGCTGAACAGCTCCATCCAGAGAGAAGTTCACACCAGAGCAATCTCCAGCCCAGCTGCAGGGGGGTTGATTGGGAGGAAGAGGATCAGGGTAGAAGTCCTTGTTTTTCCTCAGAAGAGATAATCAAGCTTGAAACGGGCTCTCCCGTTTCCATTGGTCTCTTCTATCCAGATTTTTTGTTGTTGTTGCTACTGTTGTTGTGGTTTAATAAACTCTTCAGAAAAAAATTGGATTTGCCTTGGTGCAGAGTGCAAAGCATTATGAAAGCTCAGTAACACTTTGCAGATTGGAAACTACTTTTCCATTTGGTTCACTGCTTGTAAGTACAATATTGTGGTGTTTTACAAATGAGGCTTGTTGGCTCTGTGAGTTGACATTCCCGGGCAAGTGCCTCACCATCCATGAATTCTGCTGGCTCTGATGATCACATCTCCACCGTGTATGTTTGGACATGCTCCTCAAAGCGGAGCAGAGCAACCTCGGGCTTTCTGGGGGGAGACAGGGAAAAAAGTAACGGGAACCCCAGCTGTCCGACCTCACAAATGAAAAAAACAAAAGGAATTAGGATGGACCAAGTGCTGCATTTATGCTGTACCGGTGTGAAGCCAGAGGACCTCCTGTAACTCGATTTGTGGAACTGACAGCAAGATTTCTTCCCTGATATATACCCTATATCGTTATCATAAAGGGAGCAGTTAAAAGGTATATAAAAAAAACCTGTCCGTCCTCATTAGAGTAAAGTTGAGTATAGTCTATTCTTGCTTTAATGCAGTGATCTAATTAACCTTTAGCCAGAATTAAAATGACCTTGAATTGGCCTTGTGACCTCCAACGCTTAATGTTGTTAACTTTAAACAAGCTTTTTTGGGGTGGCGGAGGGCAGCATCTGTTAAAATGGGCAAAAGGTCGAATCCATTTACTTAAATACACCTACTGCATACAATGCTGGTGGATGCGCTGGCTACGTTTTTAAAAGGGATAAAAGGTGTGGCTTGGAAGATAAAGGGCAGGCTGTATGTAAGAAACCGGCTGAGGAGAATGGAAAGCCGCTCTTAAGATGTGTTTTCACCATCTTGTTATATTTTCTCCTCAATAAGCCTCCTCGGGTTTTCATTTTCAATTTCTGCTACGTGTAACATATCGCAGCGTGCAGCATCAAGCCGCTCGGTAGGCTCTGTGCCTGGTGTTGTCCTTCCCAGAGGGAGGCGTGGGGCCGGGCGCTGCTCTCCTAGGGGCAGGAGGTGCCCCTCATAGCAGCACCGTCACGATTTGGGCTGAGCTTTGTGTTTCACCGGGGTGAGGGAAATGCATTCTCATGTGTAAAAAGAAGTGGATGCCCGGTTGAATTCCTGGATCGCAAGGTCACTGATGGAAATTGCTTAAAAAAATACACTGTCAGGACAAAGAATTTCGAAGGCAACATATAAGAATTTAGACGAAAACAATCTGTTCAGACGTCTCCTCTGATTGATACTAAGGCACCCGCCGTGTTCCGTGCAAAAGTCGTTTTCGCTCTCAACGCTGGGCTGCTGCCTGCGGGTGTCACGCGTGGACGCACCGGCCCCTCTCCTGGGGGGTTCCCGGTCCCCGCGCTGTCCGCGGCCCCTCTGCACCCCTGCACAAGCAACTCTGGCCGGCTTCTGCCTCTGCCAGGCTGCCCGTGGGTGCCCCGCGGCCTCCCGGCACCGGGCGCGTTGCCATCACCGCTACAGCGATGCTGTTATCGTTAACCGTGCCGGTAGTGCTGCTGTCGCCCCGGTTCCCGAAGCGTTTGCCGAGGCTGCTCCGTCCTTCTTCCGAGTAAAGTCAGACCTTAAATGCCGGCTATTTTCAGTACCTTTACATAGTGCATTAACATTTGTAACGTGATGATTATTTTACGTAATCGATACCATCAAGTTCCTTTTTCTTTGGGACCCTCGTGTTTATTTACACTTATTCCGCAGGCGTCAGTTTCCATCAGGAGCAAGCCCGATTTTTCTTGTCCTACACCTGCTCTCTGGGCAAAGTTAATTCCCTGCCCCGGCCCCTGTGATTCCGGTGTGTTGATGCCGCCCCGGCTCCTCCGCTGCCACGCTGGCCTTGAGCACAGCGAGATGGGGAGGGGACAGGGCGGCTGAGATATTAATTGTTGTTATTATTATTTATTAGTATTTCTTTTTGCGGCAGTTTCTGTTTATGGCGTGATGCATTTGAGCCCAAACACATTAGGTGCATTATTCATTGGGTACATTTGTCAGAACATGCATGTGTATAAAGAACTAATGATCCATATTAAATTAATGACGCCATAAAAAAGAAAAATACCCCATACATGCGGTTTATGACGGCAACTCCCGACTTTGATAAACCATAGAAAAGACCTAATCAGATGAAGCATTGGGCTGTTCCGTCTCAGAAATTACATTTCTCGAAATGTGCTTGTACACAATGTTGGTTTTATTAAAACAAATTAATTCAGTCATTAAGGAATCATACGGCAAGTGTCTCATAAGTCAGGACCTCCAGTGTAACAAATTGATTAAATGACTGTGTAATAGTCTCTTTAAACAAATCTAGTGTAACAAGTTAATAGATCTGCTCAATTACCATGCTGGGGTGATGAGGATGTGGGCAACTCTCTCATTAAATCCGGGATAGCGAGGGGGTGGGCTGGTAGCGCGGAGGTGCGTGTCTGTGGGGCAGGGCTGCGCTCCTGCAAGCCCCTGCGGGGAAAGGACCGGGACCGGGTGGAGATGGCTCAAGGCTCAGGGCAGGGCCGCCCCAAGATCTAACCGACGGGCTCCTCGTGACACCCCAGAGCCTGGGGCGAGGGAGGAAAATCTATTACCCCGCTACCATTTTGTTAAGTGTTTGCTCCCCGTTGTGACCCTGCCACTTTATCTGTTGATTTTTATTTTCTGAGTGCATGTTGCCCATATGTTACTCTAATAGTTGCTATAATTCTTGAGCAATAGGGCTCGTATTTTACCGAGCTGAATTAAAAAGAATGCACTTTAATAAAAAACCCGAGCAATACACTAATGGCTTGACATTGATGTATTTGCATAAAGATGAATTATATGGGCTCTCTTGACACGACTTGTAATAAATGATTGAGGACCTTATTGCAGGGATGCACTTGGGTGTGCTGCAGCGGGCTACGGCCGCCGGGCCAGAGCCGGGCTCTGCCAGCAGCCTTCCGGCCACGCAGGGCACCGACCGCCTCTGCCACAGCCGGGCCGATGGGCAGAGGTTGAATCCCCGGAGGCGCGCAGCCGTGCGGTGCTGCCTGCCCTTGTCGTTGTCGTATAAATAACTTTGTTCTCATAAATCATGTCCGCTGGAACGCGGAGCCGCGGGTGCGGTGCGGGTGCGGTGCGGATGCGGGATGCCCGCCGCTCCCTGCGGCATCCCCTCCGCCCGCCTCCCGCTCCCCGGCAGATGTTTGCGTCCCTCCCGGAGACCCTGTAACCGCTGTTCGAGACAGCTGGTACACGCTGCCAGAAACTTGTATCTGGAAAACACCTATCGGTGCAGAAGGCAAACGCGGAGCTGCAATTAGGAGGGAGCAGTTCATCTTACTTTTGAATCTGCGTGCAGCCACGCCGGCTCCGAGCGCGGGGTCGCCTTGCAGACGCCCGTCCCTCCCCCAGTGGCCTCGGTGCGGGAAGCGAGTGCTGGGAGGGCGGACCAGGGGTGAGAGCCCACCACCAGCATTTTAACCCCTTGTTTCTTCGGGCTGCAGGATCACTCGTGTCCCGAGGGAAGGGGTGCCAAAAAGCAAAGCCTCGGGGCTGGTGGCGCGGATATAATGAAGGTCTTGCACGCAACGACATCACGGCGTCAGGGAGCGGCAGAGAGTGTGCTTGCTATGGGAAGCGTTACAAATTAGTATCACTGAGAGAGAAATGACGGACGACAACGGGATTTCAGGGGCTCATGAAAGGCGAATACGCATGAGGAGAAGGGTGGGAGATGTCACCCGTTGAAGTGGTCTGCCTGTCCCGAGTGGCTGTCAGTCTGGACATCTCTCTGACGGGGGGCACAGGCACTGCTTCCCCTGCTGCATATGCTGGGGGCTCTGGGTGGGAGTTGCTGCCGCGATGGAAGAGCCCGAAGGCCTCAGGGCTGTGACAGCCCTGGTGTAGGGCCTGTCGGAGGCCGTGTAACAGCGGCGTAGGGACCGGGACACCTCCCGACACCCCGCAAATGCCCTGAAGCGAGTGGCCGCTTCTCTTCCCCGCGAGGATGGAGCTTTTCCTTCCTCCCCTGCCGCTGCTCCTGCCAGCCAGCCTCTTCCTCTTGTCCCGGGTGAAGCCCGGGCTGCGGCCTCGGGGACCTGCGGCACTGCAGTGCAGATCCTGCCCGCGTCCGTATGTCCCGCATCCATATGCATGTCTCCCGCGGGAAGTAGCTGCCGTCCGGGAGTGGGAAACGGGCAGCAGGGCTGGCTTCCAGCCCCGTTTTCCTTCCCGTGCCTCCCTTCCATCTCCCTCTTCCCGATGCCTCCAAGTGCCGACGACTGTTGCAGGGCTTTGGAGCGGGACCCACCCCCCGGGGCCTGTCGGAGGGCAAAAGAAATTTCCTCCGCCGGCGGAGCTGCTCGTTGGGCTGGAGAGGGACCGCAGCGGGTTCCCCTTACGAAGTTGCTCGGCAAAGCAGCGGCATTCGGAAAAGCAGGGAGGATGCTTTCGGCGCCCTGCGTTTGAACAGCCAGGAATTTCTCCCTCGCTCTCTCCTGCGCTCCGGGGAAGGCACATGGCAGGGGCTGAGGCAGGGCAAACCCAGAGGCAGTCCCTTTATTTCCTCTGAGCAGGGAAATCCCGCATATGTATGCGGTTTAAAACCAAGGGGTTCTGTTACAGAGAAAGGAAAACCAGGAACTGTTTGCGCAGGGAGATGTGGGGACCAGCCTGCTGTGGTCTCTCTCCACACAGCCAAGGACCACTTGCGCTGCTGCTTACTCCCCGCGGAGCTTTCGGCCCGGCCCACAGTGCGGGGTGTTCCGAAGGAGGCTCTGCTGGCCCGCCTGCCGCCAGAAACGGGGTCGTGTCTTTAATGTCGTTATCCCTGAGTTTATACCATCACACAGCAAACTCCTGCATGTTTGAAAGACTGAGCTGAAACTGCGGCTGATCGCTGCCAGGCCCCACGCACGGGGGGGCTTCACGCCCCGTGAAGCCCGCTGACATTTTGTCCCTAATTGTTCACCGAGATGTCCGTGGCAACGATCCCGAGGCTAGTTATTGTATCTCCGCCTAAAAAGTCCTCTCCTGGAGGAGCTGGAGGCTGCGCCTCTCCGCCAAGCAGGGTTTGGCTTCCAAAACCTGCCCCGAAGGGGGAAAGAGGGAGTGAGCTCGTGTGAATAACCTGCTCTTTTCTCCAGCGCCCCAGACAAAACCAGCCCAACCAAGCGAGCAAAGCTAGGCTTACCCCCTCCCCCCTCGATTCCACTTTGCCGGCACCAACTTCAACTGGTGGCCAGCTGGGTCTCCGTGCAGAAGTAAATTAACTGGAAAGCCTCAGTCCCTGCTGCAGTCAGCTGAAAGGGGACGGTGCTCACTGCAGCCCGGGACGCGCGGGAGGGCGCTGGTATCGGCGGGAAGCCGGTGCTCGCGCAGCAGGGAGCTGGGAGAGGCGGCGGCGGAGCGGCCGCCGGGGGAAGGCGCTGCAGGAGCACTGGGGTCCCCAGCCCGGCGGGGACCCCAGGCCCCCGCGGCCCCGGGCTGCGCTCCGCTGCCACGGGCAGGGACCAAGCCGGCAGCGGCCGAACCCCGCCCCGGCGGAGCGGGGCCCGCCGTCTTTTCATTTCTTTCCCAAAGCTCCTCAAAACTCGCGTGGAAATCGCAGCGGCGAGAGCCGCAGGGTCCAGCCGGCACGCTGGACACCGCCAGGCCTTTCCCTTCCTGTCTTTACAACGCGTCGGGAAAGACTTGGAGGGGTCGGTGTGCGACGGGCAGCCCCCTGCATTCCGGCCCTGCAGAGTCCGGGCGACCACACCGAGGTGCCCGCACGGCGCGGGGCCTCCGTCCCCCCCTCCCGGCTCCGGCACTACGCCGAAAGCGGAATAAAACTCCGCTCCTCATTTTTTATTTTCTCAATTTATTATCATTCCCCCCCCCCCTTTTTTTTTCCCATGTAGAAAATGATTCACAATTTTACGGAACAATACAAATTTATTTTTTCCTTCAGAAGAGCTGTCCCTTTACTCTCCCATGTCAGCGCTTCTGTTTGCTCTGCTGCAGCCGTGGATAAAGGCGATTGTTTCTGGTCTGCTTAGATATGGAAATGATCGCGTTGGGATAATGAGTTTCAATTTAAGCCAGTTGTTTCGGTATTGGGTCTATCTATTTACTCTAGACCCTTAGCCGGGCTCTTATTTTATTCACCTTCTTCTTCTCGGAAAGCAGTTTCTTTCCCATAATAACAGTAGCGCTCTTCCCCCGCTAATAGTTTGTTTCGCCCACCGCTTAAAAAGTTAATCCAGCCTAATCTGGGTTGAGACGAACAGCTCCGGGGCCGGATGGAAACTCTGCCTGGCCGCTCAAGGAGAGACCGGACCGAGCCGCCCGCCCCGGCCCCAGACAAGCCGCCGATTATTTTTATTTGCATCCTTCTTCAACCCCCACAACAAAGTGAACAACTTCCATCGCTAAAAAAAAAAAAACCAAAACAACACCAACACCCCCCCCCCCAAAAAAAAACCAACTCCAAAAACCTACTACTGAGATTGAACAAGAGAGCCTGAAAATTCTCTTCTTTTTTTTTTCTCCTTCGGTACCGTGGTGTCATTTAATCTCTGACGAGATCAGATTATCTGTATCGTTTAGTGAAGGCAGCAGAAGTCTTTAATCTGGTTTAATTGATTTATCGTTGGTTTTTTGTGTTTTTTTTTTCTTTTTTAACAGAAAGTGCATTACATTGAACTGGCCTTGCAAAGGGCTTTTCTTCTCTTTACAAACCGAATTATTTTTAATATAAATTAATAAATGTTAAGCTGCTATATCACGATATACCATCGTTATTAGCTTAAAAAAAGTGAAAAAAAAAAAAAGAAACCAATTTACATTCTATAGTATTCCGTATGATACAAAAGAAAACACACTTTAAATTCAATTACAGCAACTAAATGAATTTTATATTTTGACTGAAAGTGGTTGTGACAATTCCCACCAGCTACTATTTCAACACGCGGTTGGTTGGAAACGGTGAAAGCAAAACTCTGTCCCCTCCTCTCACTTACTTCCTGCAAGTGAAAGCGAACTGTCCCCTCGCCCTCTCCCCGCCCTCACCCCCCGCCCCTGCACGACGACCGCAACAGAAAGTGTTTCAAAAATACTAATAAATAGCGCTCGGGGCCGCTGCAGTTCCGGCCCGAGGGAGAGGCCCGCTGCAGCCACGGCGCGGTTTGGCTCGGCGGCCCCGCTGCCGCCCTCATCGGGGCTCTGGGGGTGCCCCAGTTCCGCCCGGCGGCGGGGAGAGCAGAACGGGCACTGGTGTTGGGGAGGGGACGGGACGGGAGGAGGCCCCCCTGCCCCCGCTGTACAAAAAAAGAAGGTATTTTACATTTTAAATATTCACAGTAAGGAACGCCTATGTCGCGGGGACTCACGGTTTATTTACAAAGAGCCGCAACAGGCGGCCGCCGCACCGCCATCACCGGGAGCGAGAGTGGGACCGGGAGCGGGGCAACCCCTTCGCTCCCCGCGACCCTACAATAACACTCGGCGCCGGGAGCCCGCTCCGCCGCAGTCCTCTCTGCTCCCCCTCAGGCTTCTCTTCCTCCTCCTCCTCCAGGGCTCGTAGAGTCTATAAAAATAGATCTGTACATCTCCGAAAGCGGCGGCGGGCGGAGCGGACTAGGCGGAGGCCTCCCCCTCGGGGGGGTGCAGCAGCAGCCCGCCGCCCCCCGGCTTGTGTTTCTTCAGCAGCTGCGTGATCTTCTCGTCGTCCGAGTTGGGGTCCAGGGGCTTGTTGTAGTCGTCGTCCTCCTCCTCGTTCTCCGAGGCTCCTTTCAGCCTCTCCGTCTCCGAGTCCTGCTTCTTCTTCGCCGTCGCCATCTCCGCCGCGTGCTTCTTCCGCCACTTGGTCCGCCGGTTCTGGAACCAGACCTGACCCAGCCGCCACCGTCACCACCAGCAGCTCCATTACCTACCCCGCCGCCCCGCGCTTTCCCGGCCCCAGCCTGCGGTTGTGACTCCCGCTTCGCCAGCGATCGCACCATTACCCCCTCAACGAAAAGCAGCCTACTCGCCGTACCGCGCTCCCCGCAGCCGGTGACACCTGGTCCGTGTCCCTTACAGGGCTGGCGAACCGCAGCCCCCAGCGGCCCAGGAGTTCCGCGGCGGGCTTGGGGCCCTCGCTGCCCTCCCGCCCCGAGGGCAAGGGTGTTGTAGTAACATGTGGTAAGACATATTTCAGGCTGAATCCTTCCCCAGCCGCCCCTGCCCCTTCAGATGTATGTATCTTCCGTCAGGGCGCTGCCAGCGAAGGGGGTATTTTCACTGTAGAGGCTGCAGTAATTTATTCGCAGCCATCGGGTCATATTTGCAGTGACAAAGGAGGGTCTCTGCACCACTCTGAAAGCGTGAGCACCGCCGAGAGGCGTCTCCGGCCGAGCCCGCCTCGTGTCCGCCGGAGGGCTCAGTGCAGTCCCACAACTCATGGCACCTCCGCTTTTTCACAACTTCGGTTTTCACTAAACGGAGAGTTTTGGGAAGCATAGTGCGAGCGGGGTGCGAAGTCCCTGTCCGAGAGGCCCGGGGCCGAGGTGCAGGAGCCAGGCGGCTTTGTGTGGGCCATAACTCCTGCTCCCTTACATCCCAACCGCAACCCGCGCATTCCCAGCACGGCGGCCATCCCCATGGCGTTCAGGCTGAACGCACCGGGCTTTTCAGTCTTGCTTGGGGCTTGTTTTTTTTTCTAGATAAGGTACGCTTTAAAACACTATTCTCAGTCCCGTCAGTAAGGTAATGAAGGGAGAAGTGCCGGTAGTCGCCGGGAAGCCCCCACCGTGACACGGCCGCCTCAGCCCGCAGCTGCTCCCGCCTCCCGGGGAGACCCTGTTCCACGGCGGGGCCAGGCTGCTCCCCTGGTTACCGCCCCCCCAGCCCCGCTCCGCTCCGGGCCCTCACCTTGACTTGGCTCTCCGTCATCCCCAGTGAATAGGCCAGCCGGGCTCGCTCCGGGCCCGCCAGGTATTTCGTCTGCTCAAAAGTCTTTTCCAAGGCGAAAATCTGCTGGCCAGAAAAAGTGGGTCTGGTATGTTTTCTTTTCCCGTCCTTATCCAGCAAAATTGAGCCTTGATCTGGCGGTGGGGGGAGAGAAAGGGAAGGCACGGACAGACATTAATCTGCGGGTTTGGGAATGCGTTTCGCTATCGAGCTGCCCCGGGGGACTGGGTCTCCTCTCCGGGGGGGGGGGGGCACAAGGTGGGGGGAAAAGACGACTGTGACAAAACTCCGGCCTCCCGGCTCCCCCTGCTTTTTTTTCCTTCAAGGATCGAAACTCCGAGCGGACAAACGATATTGTTTTCTAGGAAAGCTGCAGCCAGTGCAAACCGGCTGTAACGGGAAGTCCTGCTTGGGAAAGTTTGTGCGTGCCCCTAAAACCAGCCCCTGGACCCCCACGAGTCCCCGGAGGGAACGGTGAAAGCGGCGGCAGAGTAGCCGCCCTCCCCCGAGGGTGCTCCTCTGTTGGCCGCGATAACCGACATTTTACGGGGCTTCGCGCTCACCGAGATGGGAGGGAGAGAGGAAAGCAAACTTCAGAAACAAAAGCAAAAGAGGGAGAGGCAAAGCCAGCCTCTCCAGCCACGGCCGGGCCCGGGGATGTGGGACACGGGGCAGTCTTGCCGCGATGCAGGAGCGTCCGGGCTCCCCAGTACCGGGAGCAGACTCCCGACGGTGCTCCCCGTACCCGCTCCCCCCGCTGCCGCGCGGCGCTGGGTACTCACGAGGAGCGCAGGCGAGGCGGGCGTCCCTCCAGGGCGGGCTTTGCATCACCCCCGGCCAGAAGATGGGCGTCCGGCCGGGCAGCTCGGCCAGTGGCTTGGGGTAGCGCCCGGCGGCCACTGCGGCGGCTGCGGCGGCGGCCCCGGGGCTGAAGTAGAGGGCTGGCGGAGGCGGTGGTGGTGGGCTCAGGCTGCCGAAGCGGGGCAGCCCTGCCAGGAGCCCGGCGGGCGCCGCCGAGGAGGCGGAGGGAGAAGCGGAGGCGAGCGCGGAGCCCGGCAGGGGCATGGAGGGCCGGCTGAGGATGTCGTTGATGCCGTGCGGAGTGGCGGCCGAGAGCTGCGGCGGGGCCGAGCCCAGCGCCGAGAGTCCGCCCGCTGCGGCGGAGGAGGCGGCCGGCGCCTTGAGGCCGGGGGAGCCGAGCGGTGGCGAGGGCGAGGCAGAGGCGGGCGAGGCGGAGGCAGAGGAGGAGGAGGCGGGCCCGGAGGGCAGGGGGTACGCGGGGTACAGCGGCGCCTTCATCTCGGCCATGCTGTGCAGGGCGGCCAGCGGCGGGCTGCCCAGCAGGAAGGCGCCCTGCCGGGGCGCGCCGTCCATCTGCCCCAGCGCCAGCATCCCCGCGCTGCCGCCACCGGGCCGGGCCGGGCCAGGCCGCGCCGGGGGGCCCGAACGGCCCCTAGAGCCGCGGGGCCCCGGCGGCGGGCCCGGGGGTTTCGCCCGCACCGGCGCCGCGCATCCGGCCCTCGGGGGCCGCCGCCTTTAGCGAGGAGTTGCGAGGCCGAGCGGCGGCCCCGCCGCCCCGCCGGGCATCGGGGCGGCCGCTCCCGGATAGAAGAAGAGCGGAGCTGCTGCCGGCGGGTGTGTGAACGCGTGTATGTGCGCAGCGCCCGCGCTTACACACGTATACACCGCCTCTCTGCGCGCCCGCGAAGAAGCGGGGCTCACAGCGACGCGGGGCCCGCGCTCGCCGCCCCTGCCGCCGCCCCGGGGCCCCGCATCCCTCTCGGCGCTGTTCCCGCTGGCTGGCTGCCGGCGCGGCTGTCGGGGCTGCGGGCGAGGCTCGGGGCGCACTGCCGCGCCGCCCCGCTCCCTGCCTCCTTTAGCGGGGGCACGGCCGGCAGCGGGCGCGGCGGCGGCAGCGGCGGGCGGGGGCGGGGCGGCGGCCGGCCCTGCCCACCCGCGCCGTGCCCGCCTCGTCTGCAACTTAGGGCTCTCGGCCCGCTCCCCTCTTCTCTCCATGGCTCTTCTATTTACCCCTCTGCTCCTCTACTTTTTCCCGTTTCCTTTACTTTTCCTCTCCCTTTTCCTTTAATTTTCTTTCTCCTTTTTCCCTTTAATTTCCCTTTCTCTTTTTTCTGTCCTGTTTCCTTCTCTTTTTTCTCTCCCTTTTCTTTCCCTTTTTTCCTCAGTTTTCCTCTCCTTTTTCTTTTCCTTTTTTCCTCGTTACACCCCCTCTTTCTCCTCTTTTGCCTTTTCTCTTACTATTGGATTTTTTCTTCCCTTTCCCCTTTGCATTCAGGTGTTCTTTTTCGTTTTCGTTTTCTTTTTCCTTTTTTAATCTTTCTTTTTTCTCTTTTCTCTCTAGTTTCGTTATTATTTTCCCTTTCCCATTCGCTATCTCTTATGTATTTTTCACTCTCCTTTCCTCTCTTTTTCCTATTACTCCCCCTTCTTTCTCTCACTGTCTATTCACATCCTTCACTTCCCTTTACTTTTTGTCTCTTTCTCTCTTCCCTCTTTCTTTCTATTTTTTATTTCCTTTTCCTTTCTCTTTCTCCCTCCCTCTGCCTCTGTGCCCCGGGAAGGAGGACTCCAAGGGGCAAAGCCACTCCAGTCCCGGCCAGGCCGACCCACCCGCACGCTTCTGTATCTCCGTGGGTGCTTGCTGCACCCCCCGCACTTTAGAAGAAGCGTGCTCATCCTAGCAGGTCCCCGCTCCCTCCTGCCTGGTCCCGGCCGGTGCTGCACACCCGAGGCAGCCCCTCGACCCTTGTCCCCAGCACCCGCGGCTGCTCGGGGGTTCTTCCCTTCGCCCGGTGTTGGAAGGGAGAAAATCCCGTGTGGCCCCTACAGAGTGTCCCACTGAGAGCTGAGCAGTGCAGAATCACCCTGAGCACTTTTTCTCCTGTGCTGTCTGTGCCCCGAGTGTGTGTGCCTATGAGGAACTCTATTTCCTCGAGCGTGGAAAAGGGCTGATGTGGAATTCCGATCTTTTTCTTTTAAATTACAGACCTTATTTAAAGCGGAAACATGTTGATCCTCAACCTGCGGCGGTGCTCCCTTCTATTCCATCTATTTCTAAATACCGCTAGTTGCTCGGAATTGTTTTAGTTTAATTTACAACGCCGCTTAAAAGCTCTCGGAGTAAGGGCGCGTAGAGCAGGACCTTGCCTCGCCTGAACTTCTGCACAGCCACGCAAACTGCGCCTCGCGTGTAATTCTTGAGTTTGATTTATGATTATTTTCTTTTTTGTCCTTGGGTCGCTTTATAACTATTCGAAAAACAAAACAACAAAAAGAAATTCCTTTCCAGGTCGGTGTCAGTGCAGCCAGCGGTAGCTCGGCCCCGCAGCCCCACACCGCCGACCCCGCAGCTCCGGAAGCCTCGAGGCTCGGCTGGGGCTCAGGCGTGCGGAGGATGGATCCTTGCCTCTCAGGGTGACCGATTTGCATTTTAATTGAGGGGAGAAAGACTAAACCGTGTTTGGCAGTCTAGGGGCAGGAGCGGGGCGGCCCCGCTGTGTGGCCCGCACCCGGGGGAGCTGCTTTGCCCCGCCTGCAGAGGACACGGTGCGGGACCCGGGGTCCTCACTACATGGCGGGGATAGACAGAGGCTCCCCAGCCCCACCGCCTCCCTGCTCCTCGGAGCGCCCGGGGGAGCTTTGCCAGGGCCGTCCACAGGCAGAGGCGGCAGCTTCTGGTCCGCGGGGGGAGCCGAGGTCCGGAGCCTGCAGGGACTGCTTCTGCAGTGCTGCCCTGCGTGGCCAGGGCGGGGCTCGGGCCGCCCCGGCCGGTGACAGGCGGCCGCACCGTGTGCTCGCCGGCCCCGCGCCTCCCTCGCGGCCGAAGCGGGCGTGCAGCGCCCAGAGCCTCTGGGCTTGTTTGCAAAGCAAAACCCAGCCATCCCTCCCGAGCGAACCGCTTCTCTCTCCCTCCGCCTGCAATGAACGTGTGGCACCTTGAAAACGAGCGTTTATTAGGGGGCAGCCTCCAGCGACTTCTTTCCAAAATAGCATCACAGGTGAGACGGCGCCAAAAGGGCCGACCCGCGCTTGAGAAATAGTTCGAATTCAAAAGCAGGCGTCAACATTACTCCCTTTCTGAGTCTTTAATACCTGTCACACAGAGATACTTGATTCTATTGGTATTCAGTTCGCTCTCCGCTCTCGGTTTTTGTTTCCCAGAAACACAGTCGCAGACGGGGCTGCGGGGTGCCGCTCAGCAGCGGGTGGGGGGCACCGTGAGCACGCCCCACCTCAGTACTGCCGGGGTAACAGCGGTGAACGAACCGCAGCCCTAAAACGCCGCAGCCAAACTACTTCTTGAGGGGACTGTACGGGCCCGCTGGTGGTTTCCCCGGTTAGGGAAACACAACCATCTGCGTTTTCTCAACTTCCCTAGGTCTCGCCACAAACGCTTCGCAGCCCTGGTGCGGATAAATCAACGACCACGTTAAATAATACAAGAGAGAGCGGCCTCGGGACGAGTGGGGGGGCGAGTGGAGGGGAGGGCGAGTAGCAGGGCTGCGGGGAGGGGGAAGACGAAGACGACGAGGAACGGGGGCAAGCAGTCAGCAGGAGGAGGCAAAGCCGCCGCACAAGCTCCCGCGGAAACCTCGCAGGGCCCCGGGAGGAGCCCGAGAAGTCCCGGAAGGCGCTGTGGCAGCCGTTGCTGGGGGGCCGGGCAGCGGGGCACAAGGGCTGAAGGAAGTGCGGCGGAGATCCCGGTCACACAGACCGAAGACGAAGGAGAGATTGGAATTAAGAGGTACACAGAAGGAATGTTGTCAGAAAACGCTGTAGTTAGTCTGCTCGTTCGAGGGGGTAAGAAGTACAAGTGCTGGAGCAGCTGTGCCTCTGAAATTCATGTTTCTGCTGGAACGGTCCCAGCATATCTGAAAGGAAAAAAAACCAAACCAAACCAAAACTCAGACACATAAGAACAACTAAAATTAAAAGGCCCAAAGTGCTTTGGCATAGGAGGGTCAGATATTCTCCAAGCTGATGAGGTGGGGACCCGTACTGCAGCTTGCTTCACGGGGCCAGCTGCGGTGTCCAGCTGTGTCCGGGCTGCTGCCCCCAGGGGAGCGTTGGCTGGACCCTGCCCAGACCTTCGCCGTCCCCCCAGCAGAGGGGACAGGCACCAGGGACCCCAGCTTTTGCTCCGGGAAAGCATGGTGACTGGAAGAGGGGTCTGTCTGAACTAAATCGAGTGATCGTTTTATTTAGCAAATGAACTGTTTTGCCATTACCGTATGTTCTTCATTGCAAACAAGCAGTCGGTTACTTTCCTAAAGTGATGGATAGGTATTTAGACACCTTTTCGTTGTAATAGCACTGTAAAGCCACTGAATCATTTGTTGCCTGCCCTGCATGGTGGAAAGGAACTGAGCCAGGAAAACCTAATGTTCTTCTGGGTGCTAATTCCAACTCTTAATCAAGATCTGATTACCAAAAAGGAAGACAGAGCATAAAAATGCTATAAAGATTTAATTTTTTTCTATCTCAACCATAATTCACGTCTTAAATGTGTCCATTATGGAATTCACTCCAGTAGGAAAATTGTGATGTTGTTGCAAGATTCCCTGCAGCAGAGCTCCTGCCAATGGTGATGAATAATCTCGGTCCATATGCTAGCTCTATACAGCTCCATAGTGTACCAGCGTGCTCTCATTCTCTTTCTGCTTCCTCCAAAAAAAAAAAGTGGAATATCTGAAGAACAGTAAAAGCTAATTAAAAATAGTTAATAGGGTAATCAGACTGGGTCTTATATTTATCTAATGCAGAGCACTGATTCTTTAGTGATGTAGCTTTGAGGCATTACCACGAGCCAAGAAAATGAATCAGACGTTTAATGGAGATGTGGAAACGGAAATTTCTTGTAAGACTACAAAATCGCGAGCCAATAATACACTAAAATATAATAAAGTTATTATTAAAATTCCACGCATGGAATGCCGTCCTCTGTGTCCTCTCACTAGGCAATAAACCGAGGCAAAGCCGCCCAGAGAATTTCTCAGGAGACAGGCCTTTGGGTGCATCTCACCTGCTTTTTAACATTCTTGTCCCAGAGCGTCTGCCTGCAGATCTCGGCTGACAACCAAAGGCAAGAGGCATCACTTCGTAAGACACCCCCCTGCAGACCCCCTAGTTTGCTCCTCAGAGTGCCAAGGGCTATGAAACGCTGCCATCTCTAGCTGGAGATGTCAACTTCGGATAGATATTGCTCTGTATTACTTATTTGGGCAAACAGCATGGTTTCTGTGGGTAACAGGATTCCCTTCCCTGGCAGCGGTTGATGCTGGGAGCTCTGCCTTCCCGGGGGCTGCCAGTCACTTGTGACGGACAAGCTCATGTCACTTTGCTGCTCTAACTCTGTGGTCCCCACATCCTGGCCGGATTTCTGTTTCTGTTTACACCGAAGTGTATCCGGAATAACCGGGAACGGAGGCTGAGACTGTAATGGACTGGGTGGAAACAGGACCTGGTTATTGCCTTTTTAAAACAGCTGCAAGGACAACGAGGGTGTTGCAGGCTGCTGGTTACAGTTACTTCCCTTGTCATTTCCGCATTTCTCTTGCTTGTCTTAAATGAGATGATCAAGTATTTTCTGTATCTTCAAGTAAGGCAAAATGTTTTTCGCCTTTCTGGAGCACCGAAAACATTTGACGCTGGAGCTGAGTAAATGCTTTTACTTTTGATTTGTGATCGTTGGTCCAGCCTGACCCCTGCTGGGGAAAAGCCAGAGGAGAAGATTACAAATGCAGAGGGAATATCTATCTACCTGCCCGGGATCCAGAGGTTCACCAGGGAGCATTCCTGGCTCAGTCCTGCTCCCAGCCTTCTCCCGGACCCCGGGCCTGCCCTTGCTACACGCTCCCCTCTCACAGTACAAGCTTTACCTGAAGTTTGCCCAGTTTCCATCTCCAAAGGCTCCCCACCACTCTGTTACACTGCAGTGTGGTAGCCGCATATATCTATTTAATGTGGCTGCAGGGTCTGCTGTAGCTGCACCCAGCACTCTGCTGGCATCCTGGCTCCAAAGCCCTGGTAGCTATAGCCATGTGGCAGTTACAATTACCAGCATTCCATTTATCCTAACTAATTAGTGCACAACAGATTTCTTAACATTGCCATGAATGTCTATTCTTGTGTGGTGCTACTGAGAACTGTAGCTGGCACAGATGTGCCCATGATGCAATGTGGAATTTAGAAAACATTGCATGCTGGTGAAGGACTTCCATAATTGCAGTAGGAACAGCTCTTCTTTCCAGTGGCCACGGGAGCAGCAGTGCCAGAGACTACTGATGCCTCTGCCCGCCTCTGTCTGCAGCATAATTGATTCTGGGATGGCCTGCTCCATTTCCAGGAGCAGGCTTGGGGAGTCCTGTGAGAGCTGGGCATGTGTGGCTGATCAGACACTGCCAAAAAAACTATTTTAACCTGCTATTAACAGTCATGCTGAGATGTATATGTAACCGGCCAGATGTGTAACAGCAGGGACAAGGGGCACTAGTGTTCCATCTCCCTCATTTAGGTTTTCCGAAGGGCTGTGAAGTTGCCACCCTTCCAAAGCTATTCTTTTTCTTTCCACTTGTGCATTGTTACACATGTGTATGTGCACATGAGGTGTGGATAAAGATACCAATTTAGACCTAGCAGAAGTTCACCCATCATCCGCTGGCCTTAGTGGAGCCACCCAAGCAGGGCAGTGAGTGTCCCTATGGCTGTAGTTGCTGGGTACAGGTCCAGGTAGTACCCTGGCTTTCATGTCAGCACTTTTTTTGGGGCGGACAACCAGGCTAAAAGTAATGGCTGGCTTTACTTTGGTTTCACATTAACAGCAAAAATGTATGGAAATTTAACTGCCATAGCTGGAGCTTTTATATAACTTCTTTCACTCTGTGAGACAAATATATGTACGGTAGGCCATCGCTGGTGATCGATCTTTAAGCAGCCCCCCATGGAAATCAGCAGAGAGAGTGTTGCTTAGAAATTGTTGGCACAGGGTGGTCCAGGGTCAGGGAACTGGAAATCGTTAAACTGATAATCTAAATGGGGAAGGGAGGGAGCAAGTAGCGGCAGCAGCTATCATTATGTGCATATTTTTATGATTTTTAGAAAATCGTATTTCAGCATTTTCCATCACATCAAAGACTGACATGGCTTCATTGATTGGCAAAGTGGTAGAGAAGATTGCTGAGAGCGGTATACTTTGTAACACGACTTGGTTTCAGAAAAGATCTTGCTGGTCTCGTTTCAGTTGCCGGGTGACCGCAGGCCGAGGGGCAGCAGCGGCGTGCAGGCGCAGGGCTGGAACACGGCTTGAATCCCCCGGGACGCCCCAGGCGGTTCCTTAGGAGCCGGCTGGTTCCCATTCAGGAGCCGCCCGCTGGTGCTCGCTCCGGCAGCTCCACCTAGCGAGGAGCTCTCTCCTCAGCTGCCGGTCCCGGCTCTCTGCCGACTCTCCAGGGCTGGAAACCACAAGGGCAAGGCAGGTACCCCCCTTTCTTCCCCATCCGTCCCAGCTCTGGTCCCACGAACGACGAGGAACACCTCAAACACCTACTTGGCTTTCCTGTCTGAGCCATCAGAAAAGCAAGGCTGGGAAGGAGGAGCCCTCCTCAGGGAAGGGTGCAAGAAATGAGGTGGAAGCTTAATGCTTTCAGCCTTTCTCTTACAGCCTGCTGAGAAAACACAAATTACGTTGTCTGCAGGGGTTTTATCTCAATAATGAACTTCATCTGAGCTGCCACCCCTAATCTCTTTGCTTGTGAATCACTGTAACTCAGGTCACACTGAGCTTCCCTTGCTCCAAGCCCCTTGCTTTGCTTCTTCTCTTATCCTAGGCAGGCTCAGCAAGGTCCTTGGCCATGCTGGTCCTGGCCTGGCACAAACCAGTGACAGGAGGACAAGCAAACAGTTAATCTCAGTGTGAGGCCAAATACTGCCTGGACCAGTTGCCCTGCCCCAGAGAACAACAGAGCAGACCCCATGCTCTCCTTCCCACAAGTGTAAGACCTTACCACATCATGTCCTGTGCAGAGGCTGGCTGCTTGCTTTCTAACTTTATTAGAATATAATAAGGAAAGATATAAATCACTATTTGAATAATTGTGAAGGGCATGGTGCTCCTCTCTGCCCTGTGTCAGCAGAGGCTGCTGTCCCATAACAGAAGTGGCAAGAGCACCTCTCTTTCTGGGTGCGGTCAGGGCCATAGCCTGCATCATTGCTTTAAGTGTCCACCACTGCCTTCCTTGGGATTTGCTGGAGCAGAGCAGCCTGGCAACAGGTTGAGCAGCAAGAGGGGGTTACTTCCCTCCCTCCCATCTATGTGCAGTACCATCCAGTCCTGCAAACTCCATGTCACCTTACTGGTCCAAACAACAGCATGGGGTTTGTTAAAGGTGCTATGAGCACTATGCCATGAACAGCTGAGTGGCACCTTCAGAGACGTTAGGGGATGTGGTGGTTTCTGCCAGGCTCAAACTCATTCTCTGTGGGAGAGGACGAAGTGCATTGCACAACAGAAGCAGGGCTTCTGAGCTTGCCTTGTGGCCGTAGGGAAACAGAGCATGGCTGGACTTGCTCTCCAGAGGTGTAATGGGGAAGGCAGAGACATTTATGTGGAGCCTGGGAGCTGACAAGGGAAGCAGGAAGACTGGTGATCAGAGTTTTCTGTCATAAGCTGAACCCATAGGAGAGGAGAGTTGTTTTTTGTTTGTTTTCTTTTTTTCTTGTGCTTTCCTCTTTCCAGAGAAGGATAAGATTCCAGATGCAGAGCACTAAAAAGCCTGCAGCCAGAAGGAGCAATTTTCTACTGTGACAGTTTGAATTCAACTTCGCACTTCAGTTTGCATTGGCACTGCCAAGGACTCATACAGTAAAGCATGCTGCCATTTCTTGCCCCACAGAGGAAACTGTCAGTTTTCTGCAAGTTTCTCAGTCATCTCTACCAGTTCCTGCTCATGCTTTCCTTCTCATCTGTCATAACCACTGATGCCAATAGGAGTCATATTCTGCAGCTTGCATGAGCTTCTTTCTCATGATACTGGGGACAGGGCAGCAGGGAATGCTTGGCTGCAGCACAAACCCCAGGTGTTTTGTCTCTTCTGCTTCCAGGCATGTTCCTGATGGTTTGTTACACTGAAATAATTTATCCCAGCACTAGCTTTGGCTAGCTCTTATGGTGGCAGAAAGGATGCTGTTCACAAAGCACCTTCTGAGGGTGTTGGTACGGTAGCTGGCTGAAAGTGAGTCTTCTTGCACTGGCAAACAGGGAATTCCTTTAGTTTGTAATTGCATTAAAAAATATGGATCAAAGAGTGAGACTGAAGATATGGTCCTGGGCTTTTTTGTTTTGTCTTTGCAGTATAGGGTTCAGGTAAACAGACAGCTGTCTGGCACAACAGTAAGAGCAGTAAAAAGCCACTTGCTGTGGTTGCTCTCCATTCCCATTTCAGCTCTTGCTCTTTTGGCAGTACCTAACTGAGGACCAGCCAGTCTGGTCACAGCCCAGAGGGAGCTAAAATGCTAAAAGCAGAACTGGTATCTCTTTTAGGTACACAGTCCTCCTGTTGTTGCAGGTCCTTCCTTCACCATGATCTCAGAATGAGGCAGGCAGCCAGCTGAGGGGCTTGAGGGATAGGAAATAGGCTGATTGATCACAAATTCATTGCCCCATTTAGCACAGAGAGCATTTCTCCAGACAAAGCTGTCTGGCACCTCCAGGTAAGCAAAAGAAGCATGCCCGTGTGTGTGCTGGCAACTTAGGCGGAAGTGAGAACAGGAACAGGAGTGATACGACATGCATCCAGAAGTCACTAGTCAAGATTACCAATAGGGCTTCCAACCACAATCATGAAAACTTAAGAAAGGGAAAGGCCTTGAGTCTCTGCTTTTCATAGCTCAGGTTTTCTTGGCTCTTTTTAAATGAGAGGAAGATGCTTATCTCAACCTGTATCCTCCTAGTAAAGAGCTCAGGAATCTGATGTAACTCAGAACCAGCCCACAGAGATTGGAGAAAGAAGGCAAAGATACCAAAGGTATAACCAGTTAGTAATTTCTAGGGTACTTTCATGACTATACCACTAGAAGATAACTGTCAGAGAATTCACTTAAGTGAATATGTAGGAATATGTAAAGCACAAGATGTACTTCAATCTGAAGACTATCACGATAAAATGGCAGCAAACCAGGACTTTACAGGGAATCTTTCCAGATCATGACTATAATACTTGGCTTAATTGCATCCTGCCGACTGCTCTCCAGTTATACACAATGAGCATGCCATAATGCTCCGCCTGTCCCCTTAGATAAGATACTAAGATGGTATTGCTGGCAAAACAGAGTGATATTTCATGAACTGCTAAAAATCAATGGCAATATGCCTTCTCGTACCTTAGATGAACTTTTCTTATGAACTGGAAAGTCATAGGGTGAGTAATACTAGAGTTAGATTAAATGAAATGACATGAAACTTGAAAGCAGTATAAAAAGGAGGGGAGCAAATCCAGTGACAGAAGTGCAGCCACAACTCAAGTAAACACTTGTAAATACTTCACATGGAAGCACTACTCTGAGCCGAGAATGGTAGAATATGTTGCTGAAACTGCAGAACAACTTTTGCCTCAGCATAAGATGGCAAAATACATGGGATTTGGGCTTGGCCTTGTATCTGGCATGGGGGAGCATATGTCTGTTGCAACAGATTGAAATGGTGACAGCTTACAGTGCAGTAGAAAAGCCCACTCTCTGAGAGCCTACCAGTCAGAGAACTTTGTGGTCTCCTCAGTTACATAGAAAGAGCCAGACTGACCAGAGACTGAAGAGGAAAAATAAAGTATGGACATAAGCACAGTCCCCTTGAGATCATGCAGAAGGGATTAGCTTTGCAGAGGAAGGCAGCTGGCTGTTAGATGCAGGCACTTGCAGTGTTAAGGCTGCTACTATATATATATATATTAACATAAACAATCTCCACCTCTACTGAAACTGCTGGGAAGTTCACTGGGCACAATGAGTTTGCTTGGCCAAGTTTCTCCTGTCAACAAGGTTTTGCCAAACAAAGTAGTGGGGGCTGTGTAGGAGGCAATAGGTCTCCTCTTCCTTCCTCCTGCCCTGCCTCCTGTAGGCTGTGCATAGGGTTCCTGACCTTGTTCTAAGAGTGAGCAGGTGTCCCAGCACCCCGAGTCTCTGCCAGGCTGGTACCACTCTGAAGGTGCTGGTGAGCACAGCAGCCTCAGATGTGGGGTCACCAAAAGGAACTATTGTGTATCTAGTGGGTCCTTGCTTTAAAAGCACCTTATAAAAGCACTGAAGCATCTCTTGAAACCTTATGGAGAATGGATTGCTTTTCAGCCCTATGCAAAACACTCAGAGAGTAGACTAATTTCTGCAAATACTTTAGTCTGAATTGAGCAGGGAAGAGCTGATTCTCTTGGTGCTGTGTTTCGTGGGACTTGTCTAGAACAGAACCAGCTCCTCTTTCCTCTCTGGCAGTCACTTGTGTTTTGACAGAGTAGATGCCATCAGTCCCTTTAAGTGATCCAGTGATTACCTTTTCAGCCTTATCCGGCTGGAGTTGCAAAGGTATAGTTTCTACCCGTGCCATCAGCCAGTCTGTTTCCTCATCAGGCTTGTCCCCACCTTTTTCCATGCCCACACACTCCTTGCAAAAGGTACCCCTGCCTTTTGAAGTGTGTGAAGAGCTGCAAGCTGTAAGCTGATACATTTTGGTGTTCCAAGCAGAGGTTTGTATTAAAATAAAGGATCTGTGTGGATAATATAACATACAGTGTATGTGAAATCACACAGGAAGGGTGTGCTGCAGATTCATGGCATGTTCAGACAGCCACAAGAAGTAAGTTCAAGAATTAATTTCACATCTTCTATGACAACAGCAGCAGCTTGCCAAACATTGACCACATATGAACCCTTTCCGGGGAAAAAACAAGAGCATCCCAGGGATTATGACAGGAAGGAAGGGCCAAGAATAAGTCAGTAGCTGTGCAGCTCAGCCTCTTGGACCAAACAGAAGGGGACAGCTGCCTGGGGCAAAGGTTTCTGCAGCCAGACCTTTCACAGTGGCCACTAGACTATGTTCTTCAGACTTCGGTGCTTAATTTGCGAGTAATGAGGTCAGTTTGCTATGTTTGTTTTGCTGTTCTGTTTTATTTTTTTTTCTGGCACACAAGTGGCCTACCTTATAAAGTTCAAATGTGCAGGTAATAAGCAAATAATTCTTGACCACAAATACCATGAACTATGTCGGGTTTATGCCAGACTAGAAAAAGTAAACAGATTATATGACATGTTAACTAAACAGAAAAGCACAATTCAGTGCTTTCGGTAGGATTTACATTACAAACATATAGATATGTATGCTCTATTCAGGATGCCTTGGCAAAGCATTGCTAGCTTTTGACCCATGTTAAACCCAGCAAAACAGTATTAGAGCTCATGCTGTATTAATTTTGTGGTGGAAAAGCAGCCTTTTTGTTGACTCATACAATCCTATATTCCAGTGAGGCTTTCTTGTTGGTTTTTTTTTAAGCATCTGAATCTAGTGCTTAGAGCTGGAGGAGGATTCATCTCAGAGTGCACCGGTTGTGTAACAACAAGCTTCTGACCTGAAATTTCAGCTCTGAGCATATCCCGAGCACCTGGGCTCCAGCGCCCTGCTCCCACGCACCGTTTCAAGGCAGCTCCAGGCAGTGTTTTGCAGCTCTTGGTTTTGTCAGGGGAGCATAGGGTATTAATAGCCAGCCTTGTGCTTTGGAGAAAAAACACACAGCATGATGTGAGGCTATTGTATCATTGTCCTCTGCTTCTTTCTGTCTCTCCCTGGTTCCTCTTTGTATAATGATTTAGGGATGCAAAAAGATTAGAAATTGTTTAAATGCAGCGCATTAAAACATAATTCATAATTGATATTATCAGAATGAATAATGTGCTGTTGTTGACATCATTTGACACTTGTCTATGCTGACCAGTAGGTATGAATATTTTTCACTTGTTTCACTTCTGCACACTAGTACAAATCCACTAAAAAAACCCTCAGAAAAAAAAACCAAAAGCTGCAAACAACTCCTGTTTCCCAGACTGCCAGCAACAGGGCTCCTCAATGTTACGTCTGCAGATGCACTGTTCTTTCCAGCACACATTTTGAGCTGGGTGCTTTCTGCTCCCCAGCTCCCAAGCAGACCGGGCATCAGCTCCTTCTGTTTGCTTCTGCTGCAGCAGCGACAAAACAGCCCCACTCCACTTCTCTCCTGCACAACAACAGAAGAGATAACAGACAGCAGAGATAACAGCAGCCCCTAGCTAGCTGCCTTTCTATCAGGAGGGTGCGTGCAGCTTGTGTAAGTTCTTTAATGCGGGTTTATATAACTGTTTTAATGTCACAGGACTTTAGCTTTGTATCTGCATGTGGAGAACTCCCCCTTCTGTGTGCAGGTCAAGGCAGACAGCAGAGAGGCAGCTCCCAGATAGGCAGGGAAGGCAGATCTGTCAGCTGTGGATAACTGGAGTGAGGGCAGTGGGAGCGTGGTGGTGGCTGGTGATGTGTCTTAAATTTGGGCACCTGGGAAAAGTGCAGGGATGTGCTTGTTAGGGGCTTTTCTGTGCTACAGAAAAGGTTGGGCCAAGTTGCTGAGGTTTGGGTTGTTTGCGGGCAGCTTTGAGCCACTAAATTCATGTGGGTATACAAGGAGGCGGCAAAGGCAGAACAGAGTAACAGAAACCTCCAAGGCCTTACACACCAAGATACTGAACTTTCATACAAGACAGGTGATAATATTTGCATATCAGAAAAGTCTGCATCTGACATGCTAATACCTTTGTGCGCAGAGACTGTGGAGGTTTCTGCCGCACATTCCAGGCAGTGTGCTTATGTGCCCCAAAGGAACCTGAGTAACAGGGTGTCGACTTGGAAAATTCCAATCAGACCAGTCTAACCAGCTGCGACTCAAGAGACACACTGGGCTCCCATGAGTGGATGGGGCTGCGACCCAAAAGTGGGACAACCATGTTCCCATGTTCTGCTTGCTCCCTAAGCCCCCAGGCCCTGCAGCTCTTCTGGGAGGCGCGGGCCTCTTTCCTTTGGGCTGGAGGGGCTTGAAACACTGTTTCTCTTGCCTTCCTCACATTTCTGGGCACTCCAAGGGTAAAAAGGTGCGTGACAGCAGCGGGGGCGCAAGGCTGGGAGAGAGAAGGAGCAAAGCTGGGGCTGAGTTCCCACCTGATCCCAACAGAGCTTGGTCCTTGTTTTTAATTCTGTCTCCTGATGGCCCTGCCCAGAAGATTGCTCACTCCCTCACCCCACTGTCACCAGTTGTTCATTGCATGCTTTCTTAATCCTGAAATGCAGTGACTCATCTTCTTGCACCAGCCTCTGCTCATTAATATGCTTTGAGTACTTCACCTTTGCCATTATTGTTACTTTCTTCCATCACACCATTTGCTAAACAAATATATTTTCCTCCAAGCTTTTCTAGGTGAATTCTTTTCCCCTTCACTGTCTAGATTAAGGATGGAGCAAAGATGTAGGAGAAATGGAGGCTCTTACTTGTCTCCTGCATGGGATGTAAAGATCTGCTTAATGATCTTTATGCAGGTGTTGAAGCATTGTCTCTACCTTGTCAACCACAGAAGGGTCTTTCTGCGGCAAAAGTATAGCATTTAGTCATTCTCAGGCCTATACTTATTAGGCCAGGTTTACCAGGAAGGTCTATAACAAAGCATGTACTTCTTCAGCTAGATCCAGCTGCTCGGTGGTGCCTGTAGAGCAATTTGTGTCCACTCCACCCTGAACTACTGACCTGCGTGTGGGACCTGCGGGCTTCCCGCACTGCAGCCTACCACGGGTGGCATAGCTGTGGAGATCAGACAAACCACTTCTTATTTTCTCTGTGAAGAGAAAACAAGTATTTGTGCTCTCCTCTAGACAGCTAGTCCCACCGCAGGGCCAACCAAATAAACACACATCTTGCACTTGCAGTAAGGGACACCATGCTTTCTTCTGAAAACTTTGCTGGAGAAATGCACAAAAGGAAAAATCTCCAAAGTAGAAACCTACTGTAGAAGGAGAGAGCAAAAAGGATACCTTGTTACCCATTGGGGTCCCCTCTGTTTCCAGTTCTCCTGTATGGTTTAGGTGTCTTCCCTGCTGGAGAACTGTTTCTCACCCACACATATTCTAGGAAGGAGAACTAAGTTCTGACTCCATTTCCCCCAAAATATTTCACTTAAGGAGAAATACATTTAAAATTATACTTGGTAAGAGCAGAGTGTGGGAGGACCCCGGCCATATCACTGATTTGTAGCAGGCTGCTGCTGTCACCATCGTCCATAAAGGACCTGATGGCAGAAACTCTGTGGCCTGTCTGGTCTGGTGTTGCGTCTCTGGTTTGGCTTCTGCTGGAACAGCACTTCTCTTAGCACACCAGGCGCTTTGGGACATTGGAGGCATGCTACCTCCTGACACTTTCGTCAGTGCAAGGGTAAAACATCTGAGAGACTGCTCTTCCTGAGCGCTGGAGGGTCCATGCTTGCTGGCAGTGAGGTCAGTTTATCAGTGCCATAATCCATGTCTGCTCACAGCAGCTCACTGTAATTTCCTAAACTGCAGCGTTGTCATTAAAAACATGCCGAGCATGCCTTTGGAGGAACATAATAATAATGTTGTTTATAGAATAAAACTAAATCATGGAATAAAACCAATCAGGCTTGGTGAAATCAGCCACCATGGGGATAATGTAAATGACAGCAGACACAGCTAGATGGTGCCTTGCCAGAGGTGCTGACCCTGTGTTTGCAGACACAATAAGCCAGCATGTGAACACTGAGGTGACATCTAGACTAAGTGCCTCTAAGGGAGTGCTCTGGGGCAGCCAGCTGTTGCCATGGCCAGACTGTCAGTAGACATATGAACATGACAGGCACTGGCATGGCAGCTGGAGGAATTCAGTGGACTCTGGGAAGCGACAGTAGTGTCTGTTCTCCTGGTAACCCAACAGCTGAAAGGCACACTGGTACAGTTATCTGAACTGGACCAGAGGGCTGGGATGACACCAAATTGTAGTAAGTCTCAGCAGATAGGGGTGATTTCCAGATAGCTCATGAGGTCAGGGCATTCAGCAGGGTATTTCCCTTCACAGAGATGCATCCTGCCTTGCTGCACACAGGCCCACTCCTGATGTCTCCTGCACAGATACAGCTTTTATGAAGAGGGCCCATGCACCCTCTAGACCCTCTCTGGGGGTAACCTGCCTAGTGAACAGTGACTATTTCAACAGCAGGATAGAGCTGTCGGTGTAGTAACTGTTACAGATCATGTATAACTGCCCTTCCAGAGCATTTTTCTTGACTGGGTACTCTTAGGCAGATGTGTAGTATTTCTGTACAGGCCGGTGGCACCAAACCTGCCTTTTTAAATGGATGTAGAGCAGGTGGGCACAAGTATCCCAGTGAAAAGCAAAGCACTCCACAGACAACCAGCAGTGCCCATGTGGGCTGCAGTACCGGCGACCACGGGTATCCACACAGAGCTGGTTCCGGGGCTATGAGGAGACTCCGGGGCTATGAGGAGACTCCTGCCTCGTCTCCTTGCAGGCCCACAGCACGCCGGGGCCACTGAGACACACAGGAGAAAACAGACTCGTGGCACACACTCGTGTTGCGGGGGTTTGGGGGCGGCACAGGAGGAAGCCCGAGCGTCCGCCGCGGCTGCGAGTCCCCACCGCACCTACCACCCGGGAGAACCACAGGCCAGGCCTGACCCGGCCGTGCTGGGCCCCGCCCCCGGCCGCTGTACCGCCATGGGGCACCGCCCCACCCCGATCCGCCCCTTGCACCGGCCGGTGGCGGGGCCAGTGTCGGGGGCGGAGAGTCCGGCGCACCTGGGCGGAATCGCCCCGCCCTCTCCGCCTCAGCCGCCGCCGCGGGCGCTTCTCCGCTCCCGAGCAGTGGCGGCGGCGTCCGCAGCGAGAGCGCCCCCGACCCCGGCGGGGGTGGCGATAGCGCCGGGCTCCTCAGAGGAGAAGGTAGCGGCTGCGGCGGCCGGTTTCCGCGGCGCGGCCTCCGCGCTCTCCCCATCCCGGTCGGCCCGGCCCCGCCTGCAGCCGCTCGCCTCCGGCTGGGCGCTGAGCTTCAGCGGCGCGATGTCTGCGCGGCGGCGGCGGCGTAGGGCGGCCGCCGAGGAGGCGGAGAAGGAAGAAGAAGCGGCGGAGGAAGGCAGCGATAAGGTGAGGGCGCGCGGCCGGGGGCTGTCGGGGCAGGTGTGCGGGTGGGGGCCGGGAAGAGGAGCTGCCGTCCCCTTCCCGCCCCTCAACGCGCGGCTGGGCCCACCGGGAGCAGAGGCGGGGGATGGCAGCACCAAGCGGCCTCTGCGTCCGGTGCGCTGCGGTGAGGGGCCCACGCGTGTACTGCCCCACTGCCACCCTCCCCGAGACCGGAATGGGAGCGTCCGGTGGCTCCGGGCTGTGCCCTGCTGGGCTGCGTGTTGTAGTTCACCCCTGGCCGGGGTCGCTGGGTGTCGGCGTTGAAGCTCAGCCCTGAGCGAAGTACCAGGCACACCAACCCCCCGTGGGATGGGGAGGAGAGTCGAAAAATAAGGGTAGAAATTTCGGGTTGGGATAACAACAGTTTAAAGGAAAATACTGTAATAATAATTGTAATGGAAAGGGAGACAACAAAAAGGGAGAGCGGAATAAAACCCAAGGAAGACAAGCGATGCGCAGTACAGTTGCTCACCACCTGCTGACCAATACCGAAACCAAGCAGACCCTCCTGGTCAACTTCCCCCAGTTTATACACTGAGCATGATATGCTGTGCTATGGAATACCCCTTTGGCTAGTTCAGGTCGGATGTCCTGTCTCTGCTCTCTGCCGGCTTCTTGTGCCCCTCAGTGGCAGAGCATGAGACTGAAAAGTCTTTGACTTAATATAAACACTACTCAGCAACAACTAAAACTTCAGTGTGTTATCAGTATTATGCTCATACTAAATCCAAAACACAGCGCTGCACCAGCTACTGAGAAGAAAATTAACTCTGTCCCAGCCAAAACCAGAACACTGGGCCAGGCAAAGGGTGCGCTTCAGTGTGAATGTGCCAGTGTGGTCACATGGAAATAACCAGGGAATGGTGATCTGCTCTGGTTAAAGGGTGTGTCAGCACTTCCCCAGCAACTGGTTCTGTTTTATGGCCTTTTAATTGATAGTATTCACCTATGGCCCAGAAAGGACTTTCAATATGGCATTTCTGCAAAGGCAAGAGGTTTTCAAAATACTAAGTCTATGCATCAAGTTCATTGCAGTGGCAAAACAGCCACGGTGCTGTTCTTTTGTTTGTGTGGAGTTAAGGCTTATCCTTACAAAAGCTAAGCACATCACAGTTGCTAATTGTCTGAATAAAATGAAAGAGATGCTCTCACTTGCCAACTGGAATTAAAAAGGGAAAAAGCCAACAAGCTTTCTGATTGCTAAATTGAGTTTGCAATACACTGTGGAGGGCTCCTGAATCGGTGATCATTTAAACCTGCATGGATGCTGAAGTTGCAGAGTGTGGAGTCTGCCTTGGGCATTGTGACAAGGAACTGGAAAGTCAAGCTCAATAGTCAGGTTCTATTCTGCACTTAGGTTGAGTGAACTCAATGCTAATGAACTTGAAAATTTGTTGTACTGCGCTGCGTTGTGGGCTGCCATCACATAAGGTAACATTTAGGCTGTAGCTGTGCAGAGAGTATTTCTCTGTAGATGAGAGTTAACTTTTAAACTTGTTTTCTTGTTGCAGTGTGCTCAAAATTCTGTTTTTCTGTGGAGTTGTTCAGATTTGCTTTATTTTACAGCCTAAGTTCATTTCTGAGGTGCACAGTGAGCTGCCTTCAAAGAATCCTTCCCATCCAAAGCCTCTGCTCTCCAGATCTCAGTAGGGTGGGCCTAAAACTTGCTAATACTATTTGTTTATCTGCATGATTTCCAGAGAGAAAATATCTGTGCCCACTGTGCTTTTACTTTAGCTGCTTCACAGCCTAGTGTTTCACCCAGTTTCAGATGATGTTGAACAGAAGGGATGCTGCTGCTGTGCTAAGATGTTGGTTACTGACATATGTCAATACGTATACATTTGTGATGACTGCTTGAACTGTTAGATACGGAAACCCTTTTCCACATCACAGAAGACTTTTTAATGGATTATTTGGGGGGCTTTACTTGTTCCCATTAAAGTCCAACCTATCTGTGTTGCGCACAGCACTGGTCAGCCTTGTTATGGCTCACAAGCAAAATTAAGGATTGTTTTCACATATTAAGTTGTCCATAGTGCCTTTGGTAACTGTAAAGGTAAACAGCATTTTGTACTGAGTTTTCAATAGGTGGGTCACAGTTTGGGTCTCCATGTTGAATATGAGTAAGCAGGTAATGTCTGCTGTAGGTGATCTGATGAGAAGCATCTGGTCATCTGGATTCACAGATGCCACATAATAGGCCTTCCTAGATGGTTATCTTTCTGCTCTACTTCTTGCCTGACCTTTACAACAGGTGGATAGCTTACTGTCCATTGGTGTAGTAATTGCATATTTAGAGCCCAGACTTGTTCTTTTCTTCCTAACTTCTCAGGATGGCCATGGTGCAGCGGATTTCCTCTGCCTCCTAGTACACAGCTCAGGAACATCTCCCTCTCACTCTGCTTGTAATGAAGGAGAAAACTTGCTTGTCTCCTTTCATATGGTAACTGCTTTGTGCTACTTCTGCTGTTGTTGACCCTATTAATTCAGACTTCCAGATACATAAAAACGGTGCGCTTTAAAGCACCTTGTTTGGCAAATTGGAGGAGTGCTCTGTGTTTCCTGAAGAACTTCACGAACACTAAATGTTTGCAGGGGTTTATCTTTTGTACTTTTAGTCCTGTTTTCAGTATGTAATCTGATACTTTTCATGTTGTGCTTACTATGCCCATAGATGCTCATTTTCTACTGACTTAAAGCTGGATTTTGTTGTTTTGTTTTTTTTTTTTTTTTCTCATCTGCATGTGTTTTTTTTTTACCACTAACTGGAAACAATTGGTAGCCATTTCTATGTCGATATAATTTCAAATAAAAGTTAACTTCATTGGGGTTATATGAAGGAACATGGCATGCTCTTAGTGAAGCTTCTTCCTGAAGTTTCCAGGGTCTGCAAGTCTGAGTGTCTTAATTGGTTCAACAAGCTAGTGAGCAACTGAGTTTTTGCAAAGTTCCCATGAACATGCCTTTGCCCTGTATGACTTTACAATTTCACAAGTATGTTCTTTCTGTGGCATACAGGAGTGATTCTTTGGTTTCCGCTTTCTTACTTGCTGCTGCTTGCCCTGGACACTCTTTTTCTAAGAATGTCTTATCAGTGCCTCCATACACGCTCTGCAGCCCTTGGGAGCAAGAGGAATGATTTGGCACTCGAATACTTAATGTGTATAAGTCAGTTAAAGTTTTACAGATTGATCTCTCTGCGTTCACACTTCTGTTAAAGTTCCAGTTGTTTGCATTCTTTACTAAATAAAAATGACACTGTTTTCAGATACTTCAAAAAAAATGAATGTATCCTGGAAGTAACCACACAGTTATTAGTCTTTGTGCTGTGCAGAGTTATCAGAGTAGGATGGGAGGGGACGGTGGAATCGTGTTGCATTGCTGGCCATGAGAACAAGGGACTGTGTGCCTAAGGTCATTGTTAAGTATTTGTAACTTAAAAAAGCCCAGAATTGCTGACCACTGTTTCTCCTTTGGTATTGAAAAAGCTGCTTCTGTTCCATGAGACAGCCCTTCCAGGGAATCAATTGCTAGATAAGTTCCTCAGACCTGTGAAACTGGGTTTGGAACTTGAGTCTTTGATGTCCAAAACCTTCCAGACCTGCTTGGAGGTAAATGGCAGTATGGATTATGGTGGAACAACGGAGTCTATCATGGATCACTTAGTTGCTTCATTTGACTTACTTCTTTTGGAATACCCAGAAAATGGATCTACTTAATTTTCACAGAGAAGTCTGACCTCTAACCTGTCTGCTGCAAACATGGTAATAATGATAGTTGATTATTTCCAAACCTCTGTTTTTGTGGAAGTAGCGGTGAATTAGTTCTGATGCAGATAGTAAAGGATCTGTAAGTTTCAGTCTTGGATTCGGTGTGTGCAGTTCTCTTGTTTGTGTTTCTGCATATGTCAGGCTTTAACAGATCGGAAAAAAGGTTTCATTATTCAGTATCTTCTGACACTTTGATATCTTGACTTTAGAGGAAGGTATCAAGGTACACCTAATTAGATATGCTGTGATGTGGTCTAAACTATTGACTTCATTGTAAAGCTTGTGAGAGACACTGGAAAGATCAAAGCTGGAGAAGAAAACTTACTTTAAGTAACACTTGCACAGGCAAAATGACAGTAATTCTTTTGCTTACTAACTTTTTTTTCACATAAGCTATTGGAAAATGTCTTTGTTTTCTCATTTGCTTTTCATGTAGATGGTGCATTTTCCAAGAAAACAGTATTTGCTGTCTACTTGGGAATTCCCTATTGTGTCCTGGAAAATATGCAGTACATGCAAAACATTGCAAGTGCTTTTGTAACTGTAATAATTCTGTGTGTGGTTCAATTGGCATGTGTTAATTGTGGTGGAGAGCATGTGGTACAAAACAGCAATTCAGATGCCTATATCCTTTTAGGTGATGAATGATTGACATGTCTATTTTTTTTTTCTGCATGACACATGGCTATATTCTGGTAGGTGTTATGAAGTAGCTAGCAAGCAGAAATCCACATAGAAGCTTAATTTGTGGCAAGATGTTACATCTTGAACTCCTGTTAGGGAGGCTTAAGCTCCTGACTGTTTGAGCTCCTCCTTTGTATGGCCAAGTATTTATGGTCTTACACAGAATATTTAGCTTAGGGATGAAAATCTTAAGAATACCAAAATTAAAACAAAACAGAACCTTACAACTGAATAAACCTTTGTCTTGGGATACTTCGGAAATGATGAAAACTGATGAGCATGCCAGTGTTTCAAATAGGCGTTTTTATTATGTGCTGAGCTAATTGTAGCATGTGAATAACTGTCATGCTTGCTTTCTTCCCTGTACTTTTTAGGCCTGCATCACTTCACCCTTGTTGGACTTATATTATATGAAGTGATCAAATAGGTTATCTTGAGCACACTGTTCATGTGCCTTCAAATGAAGAGAAGCAAGCAATGACCTTATTGCGAAATCTATCCATTGTAGGCACTTGGGGTATGAATCAAGGAGG
The DNA here is from genome assembly GCA_017639245.1 of Myiopsitta monachus. Classification (NCBI taxonomy): domain Eukaryota; kingdom Metazoa; phylum Chordata; class Aves; order Psittaciformes; family Psittacidae; genus Myiopsitta; species Myiopsitta monachus. Next base: position 54,515,122 of record CM029917.1, on the reverse strand, counting down.
CAAGAGTGGCACACCTTCTGCATGTAAAAGGCTCTGTCACCTGCAGTTTGTGAGCACTAGAACAAAATGAAAACACCTTGGATCAAACATTTAATTTGGAGTTGGGTTGAAAGATGTCTTAGTTGCTTACAACAGTACAACCTCTGCTGTTTTCAATTAACCTTTGAAAACTTTATAAATAGCTGCTCATGGTATGAGACCCATGGCATTTCAGTTAATACCCCTCACAGGCCCTTGTTGTTACTGTGTGTTCAGCTTGGCCAGATCCCAGACCTGAAGAGAAGAAGGAAGGGCCACTTGGTTTTATACTGAACTCCAAAGCTGCTTCTACTACAGGGTCAAGCTGAAGTAGGAAGACTCTTGACTTTTCTGTTTTCTGAAGACTTTGATAATGATTAACTTAGTGTTTCCTCTTATAATGATTTTCATTATTTGCGGGTATAAACTGGAATGTTTATAACCAATCATATAAAATAATTAAGGCAGTAATCAGCAAGAAAACCTTGTCCCCATTAATGGGATTCGCTAAGCACTTCATGATGCAGTAGACAAATAACTAGCTTTTAGTGAACAACTTCCTCTGTGGCTTCTGACTTTGCAAATTAAATGCCGTATTCAGGAAATGGTTGTGGCCACTATAGCAATTAACTGGAAAATAAAGTGTTCAAGGTCATTTTTGAGTTATGTTACAGAGGGAAGTTGAAGATGGTTGTCTCCCACAGGTTGTTGTAGCAATGTAAAGCTAAAAAATGTCCAAACACACGTTTTATGCAACTTGCAATTTGCCCCAGCCAAGCTCCCAGTATCAGCAGTATGAAGCATGAGCTACTGAAAAACATATTGGATAAACAGCGACCCTTCTTCAGGGTGTTCAAATACTCTGAAAAATGCCATGCCCCTGTGAGTTCAGATGTCGGAAAAATCAAATCTAAAATACTGCTTCTAATGAAGTGCAGAAGTAACAGTTGTGTCTTAAATATCAGAGGAATAATAATTCAGATATTAATTTTTAATTTCTAATTATTTTTTTCCTTTTTTTTTTTTTTTTCCCCTGTTTAAACACCTTTTGAGCATGGAAACGTGTTCTGCAAAATACCTAAAATGGAACAAAAAGGTTTGAGGGTGTTCTTAGTTACAAGTGCTTAAACGAGAGGACATCTCTGCCATGTGCAAGCAGGGATTAATATTAAAGAAGCTAAGGCATGGTCTTAGGGCCAGGATTAATGCCCATCATCTGCACAATGAGTAGTCTTTTCTATAACTGTACAGGGTTTGCTGTACTCCAGTGTAGGTCACAGTCATTGGAACATGGCTTTGGAAGAGATCTGTGATCCCCACCCCCTTAGCATCAATAGTTGATTTCCTAAGCTATGGTACAACACTATGCGAAACATCTCTGAATAGCGACACTGCAAGCACAGTAGTTTTAAATTTATTTTTGTGCTTTTTCATGTGTTCTACAGACTTTCTGAAGTGTGGACCACAGTTAGCATATCTGCGTTTTGTTACTTGTGTCCTGGTTTTGGCTGGGACAGTTCTTTTTCTTCCCACTAGCTGGTACAGTGCTGTGTTTTGGATTTAGTATGAGAATAATATTGATAACACACTGAAGTTTTAGTTGTTGCTGAGTAGTTTTTACATTAAGTCAAGAACTTTTCAGTGTCTCATGCTCTGCCATTGAAGAGGAGCACAAGATGCTGGGAGGGTGCAGAGACAGGGCACATGAACTAGCCAAAGGTGTATTCCATACCGCAGCACATTATGCCCTGTATATAAACAGGGGAAGTCACCTGGAAGGAACTGATTGCTGCCTGGATTGGGATGGGTATTGGTCAGCAGGTAATTGAGCAACTTTATTGTGCACTGCTCTTGTTTATTGGTTCTTTTTTCCTTTTCCCTTTTAGTTTTATATTCCTCTCCTTGTTATTTCCCTCATCACTATTATTATTAGTAGTATTATATTGTACTTCATTTTAGTTATTAAACTGTTCCTGTCTCAATCCAAGGGTTTTACTTGCTTTGGATTTTCCCCCCCATCCCACCTGGGGAGGGGAGAGGGGGCATGCATGGGTGAGCAAGTGGCTAAGTGATACTGAGTTGCCAGCTGGGTTTAAACCGTGACAACTTGTATTAATTATAGACAATATCTGTGTAATAATCATGGAACTGTGGGGTTTCAAAGAATAGAGAAAATATGGATCATGTTTTTCAAAGAAGTAAGTGATGTAAAACCCATTCAAGAATATAATTTTGAGCATGCGTGTGGTACATAAAGTGGATGAGAAAAACACAGGCCTACCATTAAAAAAGATAGTTGCTCTTCTTTTGTTCCCCATTTCACTTGTGCATGTGTGTAGTGCCAGCTCACGGTCTCGGGTTCTAAAAAGAGAAAAACACATTTAAAACGAAAGGGATGGTGTTTTCCCTCGGACTAGTGCCCCTGGAGAGAGCGCCGGTGTGTGCGGAGTCTGGGGTACAGCCCCGCACCGCGGAGAGGGCTCTCCTGCAGCACCCTGGTCAGCTCCCGGTCGTCCAGGGCTGCGCAGGACCCCCGTCTTCCCTGTGGCCGCGACAGCGCTGCGCCTGCCGTATAGGTTTATGAGTATAGGCTTAGGCCTTGACTTTGGACATCGAGGTTTGAACAGCCTTATCTTCTCCACCTGTGTTCTTTACAAAGGTCAGTCACTGAGAACACTGGAGTGTAACTCCCTGGCAGAGACCAACAGAATAAGAGGAAAAGGCGATAGCCTATAAAGAGAGTAACATGCAATGGCTGGGATTGCAGGCCACCTTAATTCTGTCATGCCTTATGGATGGGGCAAGAGGGAGGACATACCTCTGCTGTCTTCCAAAAGGCCAAAAATACTCAGAAAAAGGGAAAAAAAGTATTATAGAGGAAAAGTAGGAAAGAAAAGCAGTCACATTTGTGGAAATAGCTTAAGGACAAAACCCCCTGAGATCTGTGATAAGGAAGTTGGAAAGAGTGGGAAACTGAGAAATAGCAGTATGGGGGTGGTGAAAAAAGTTCTCAAACACAGTCAGAGTTCCCAGAGCCGTTAAGACCTGATGAACTTGAGGTAGTAGGGCAGGCTTGAAGCTGCTTGGAGTTGTAAGGGGGTGAGATAGTTCAGGGAGGTCAGGAGGAAGTTCAAGTCTCAAGAGAGCCAGACACTGAGCTAGAGGCAGCTCTCTGCCTTATTGCTGCACCAGGGCTGAGTGCAGCCTTCTGACTCTCTGGAGTTGAGGTGTTTGTAACATTAGACCAAGTGAAGTAAATTTTGTGAAATCATCAGCACCTTTAGTGTTGGCTTTAAGTGAGGGGAAAAATAGTCTTGACAGTCTACTCTGACGGTGGCAGTTTGCTACTGTCACCAAAAAATGTGCTGCCTATTTTGTATTTGGGTTAGACACACAGTCTGTATAGATGATGTCTTCCTGAGTGTTCATTAGTGAATAGTGAAGAAACAGCTGCAGTGTTGGAATCATACAAGCAATTATTCTGAGTAAGACTCTGTAGGACACTTAGTCACTTCACAGTTTGGTTTTGGATTATTCTTTTCGAGCTGGAGGGTTCAAGCCCTCATGTATGTATGAGATTGTGCCAGCAATTTCTATTCATTGTACAAAGGGACTATTTTTCATGCATTCCATTTAATTTTTTTGTTTATTAATATGACATTAAACCACCAAGAAACCCTTCTCCTTATTCCACAGAGGGTTAGTTTGAGATATAAGTGAGAGAATGTTTTGGAGGGCTGGAGATTTCTGTTAAACTCATGTGTTCGATGTCAGCTGTAGTATTTCTGGAAAAATATATCCTCATGCTTTCTCTATGTGGGCTGTAAAAGTGCCTAGAATGTGAAGATTCTTGAGCACAGTAGGTAATGTCACAGCATAGAATCATAGAATAGTTAGGGTTGGAACAGACCTTAAGATCATCTAGTTCCAACCCCCCTACCATGGGCAGGGGCACCTCCCACTAAACCATGCCACCCAAGGCTCTGTCCAACCTTGGAACCTTCCTATTGGAAGGCTGCTATGAGGTCTCCATGCAGCCTTCTCCAGGCTGAACAGCCCCAACTTTCTCAGTCTATCTTCATACGGGAGGTGCTCCAGTCCCCTGATCATCCTCGTGGCCCTCCTCTGGACTTGTTCCAACATCTGAGTCCTGGTCTTCTTGTAAATATTTATTGGGATATATTTGTCTCCTAAAATATCTGCAGTTTCACTAGTACACCACTGCTGTCTTTTTAAATGGTAATGTAAATATTATCAGTTCCTAAAGCAATGTTTTTGACTCTGAATAATGTTTCCTGACATAATAACTAATGACCTTGGGTGTTTGCCTTCTTTTTTTCCTTCATAGGAAGAGGATTTGGAAAAAAGGCTTTGTGAGTTGGATCTTAGAAGTGATTTAGATATTCCTGATATTCCTCCACCAACAGACAGCACTCCAGAAATCCTCAAAAGGGCTTTGTCAGGCTTGTCTGCCAGGTATAGTAAAATCAACAGCTCTCAAATTTAATAGCTGCTGGCTAAAATTCTTACAGATTATGTTGCAGTTTTAATTCTTACAGATTGTTCTGCAGTTTTAAATTTCATATGATGTGCATGTAAATTCAAGGTTAAATTTTTACTGGATATCGTTGATTCATTTATGCTTTGACAATTCCTTCAGTGTAATATTTTTTGTATATACCACAAGATTGTTCACTGCATACATTTCTAAGTACACTGCTGCAATCTTTAGCTACAGTTTGCATAAAGATTTGCCAGTATGCAGTCTAAGCATTGCAATAAAATGGGCTAAAGAATAATAATTGGTTTTGATATCCAGAGTAACTGACTCTCGGGGTTGTAATAAACTGATTTCCTATATTCAAGGTTAGGGGGGTAGTATTTGTGTATGAATGAAAAGGAAAGAAGTGTAAATTCTCTGGGTGAGCTTTGCTCGCTTTTTCTGACAGCATTTATACTTCTAAATAATTTTTCTTTATAGTTAAATACGACATAACTTTTATTTTCATACCTTTTGAAACAACATGTATTTTTTTTCCTACCGTCTCTTTCCAAACCTAGGTTTCTTTCTTCACACCCTGTTCAAAGGAGCTTAAGGGCTAGTAAGTGCCGGTGAAGGTGCATGTGCATAGATAGATAGATAATCGTAGGGATCTGCATATTCACAGAGGAATAATAAAGTTCCTAGTATAATTTTTTTATGCAGTCCCTTTTGCAACATTTGATCAGTCAAACCCTTTGGAGGTGGCAATTCACATCACATTTTTTCAGTAATGCAATGTAAGATGTAAGGAACCAAGCAGTATCTAATGTGTATTTTAGATGCACTTTAGGTATTGCAAGAGTTGGAAGAGGGACCTCTAATCCAGACTGTGACTAAGATCTTCCAAGACCTTACACAAAAACTGATCTCCAGTAGGTATCTCCAATAGCAGTGTGAAACTATTTTTTTTTTTTTACTTCCTTCTTTTTGTAATCCATTGTCTATTTGTGTCGTGGTGTTTGGGAGCTGTAAACAAATTCATTGTTCCGAGGTTTCAGAAAGCATGTTTCTAAATTGCACAGGCTGTAGGCAGAATATACAGGTCAAGGGAGGTGATCCTGCCCCTCTACTCTGCTCTCGTGAGACCTCACTTGGAGTATTGTGTGCAGTTCGGGTGTCCTCAACATAAAAAGGACATGGGACTGTTGGAACAAGCCCAGAGGAGGGCCACGAGGATGATCAGGGGACTAGAGCACCTCCCGCATGAAGATACGATGAGAAAGTTGGGGCTGTTCAGCCTGGAGAAGAGAAGGCTGTGTGGAGACCTCCTAGCAGCCTTCCAGTATCTGAAGGGGGCCTATAGGGATGCTGGGGAGGGACTCTTCATGAGGGACTGTAGTGATAGGACAAGGGGTAATGGGTTCAAACTTAAACAGGGGAAGTTTAGATTGGATATGAGGAAGAAATTCTTTACTGTGAGGGTGATGAGGCAGTGGAATGGGTTGCCCAGGGAAGTTTTGAATGCTCCATCGCTGGCGGTGTTCAAGGCTGGGTTGGACAGAGCGTTGGGTGGCATGGTTTAGCATGAGGTGTCCCTGCCCATGGCAGGGGGGTTGGAACTAGATAATCTTGAGGTCCTTTCCAGCCCTAACTATTCTATGATACTATAGTGTTCTCTACCACCATCACGATGCAGGGAGTATCTAGTTCCTGTCACTTGCAGACTTCATTTACCTTGTTAAATGCTGCAGAAGTGTTAGGTCTCCAAATCAGACTTGTTCCAAAAGTCACTTGCATGGTCATACCCCAAAGCCTGCAACGAAGAGGTGCAGGCAAAACCTGTCCTGTTTTACATGCTTGAAATTCTTTATTGGAGTGTTTGCGCAAAGGTTCTTTGAATGCAAAATAGAATTCTTGGTGCTTCATGAATGCTAGATTCAAAATTGCATGCTTATTTAGTTGCTGGCAGTCCCACCAGAGCTGTTGTCATAAGGTGCAACATGAATGAGTTGCAATGTAACTCTCAGATATACTGGCCTTTAGAAGAATTCGTAACTTTCCAGAGGGGGTTATGATACAACTCGTCAGGTGGCTTCCTGCCTTGTGGAGCTTGTCTTACTGAAGCTGTCTTTCCAGTGCTGCACTTGTCAACACCTTCAAGATACTGTATGATATTTCAACATAATTCATAAGGAAAGTTAAATTCTTTTAAAGGATCCTTGCTCATTATAGAAATGCCAGTAGGGGCTAGCTGTTACTTTATAGCCCACATCATAGAAGAACGTAAAATATCTGTTGCAATAAAGCCTGTTGTGCCTTTCTTCTGATACTTAAGACAAATCCAGTTAGTAGTTTTAGCTGCCATTAACCTGCCAATGAATAACATCTTTGAAAATCAAATTAAAATGGTTGAAGTTTACATTAGAACTGGAGTATGGTGCAAAACTGAGTGTCCCATGAATCACCTGATGCAGCAATGAAGCATAAGACTGATACAAAGCAAAACAGAAAAATGTTTTTATCTATGAAAACATAGATTTCTTTAAGTGGTAGGAGGAGTTTTCTGTTTAGCAGTAACTTGTAAGTAGATGGTTCAGTGTAATTTTAGAGGCAAAATTCTTGAAGGGAAAAACAAAGGCAAAAGAGGAGAAGAACTACTGAGAAAGGAATATGAAAAATAAAATATATACTATTGTTGACTAGAAACGTTTTCATGGCAGAGTGGAGCATGTGATGAGGGTTTTAATTACTATTTTTATTTAACTGGGTTCTTGATATTTCCTAGTACAGGCCTTTGGAGGCAGGGGGGTAGAGCTGTGGCAGTTCGGGAAATAGCATTTTGGATACTCTAGAAATTACACACAAGAAAACACCCCCACCCCCAACATCATCATCAAAGACTTCCCAGTTGTTTGTGTTTGTTTTTTTTTTTTTTAAGGACCACTTACTTTTGCAAAGAAGGCATCCTGCACCTCAAATACTCTGTTCAGTTTTGGGCCCCTCACTACAAAAAAGACAATAAGGTGCTGAAGTTTGTCTGAAGAGCAATGAAACTGGTGAAGAGTGTCTAGAAAGCTGCCTGGTGGAGAAGGACCTTGGGGTATTGGTTAACAGCCAGCTGAATATGGGCCAGCAGTATGCCCAGGTGGCCAAGATGGCCAAGAGCATCCTGTCCTGTATTAGAACTAGTGTGGCCAGCAGGACTAGGGTAGTGATCATCCCCCTGTTCTCAGCACTGGTGAGGCCACAGTTTTGCGACCCTCACTACAAGAAAAGTCTTGAGGTGCTGAAGTCTGTCCAAAAAAGAACAATAAAGCTGGTGAAGGGTCTAGGCTACAAGTCCTGTGAGGAACGGCTGAGGGAACTGGGGTTGTTTAGCCTGGAGAAAAGGAGGCTCAGGGGAGACCTTATTGCTCTCTATAGCTGCCTAAAAAGTGGTTGTAGTGAGGTGGGTGTTGGTCTCTTCTCCCAAGTAATAAGCAATAGGACAAGAGGAAATGGCCTCAAGCTGTGCTAGGGGAGGTTTAGATTCGATATTAGGAAGAATTTCTTCTCAGAAAGGATTGTCAAGCACTGGAACAGGCTGTCCAGGGAAGTGGCTGAGTAGCCATCCCTGGAGGTATGTAAAAGACGTGTAGCTGTGGCATTTAGGGACATGGATTAGTGGTGAACCTGTCAGTGCTGGGCTAATGGTTGGACTTGATGATCTTAAAGGTCTTTTCCAGCCTAAATGATTCTGTGATTTTATGGTAACAGGAATTTCTATTTCGCTTTCCTTAGGTAGCCACTTGCAGCTGCAAAAGTTTATGAGAGAAAAAAAGTACAACTACTTTGATCCATCACCCCTTATTGTCACATGTCTTTCTGTGCTGGTTCCAGCACTCACAAGAGCACAGGACTGTTTTCAAATGATAACCCACTACCTGGCAAAATAACTACTTTGGTGCTATGGAAAGTTGGTGATTGCCTGTTTGGTTTTTGTTGGACTTTTTTTTGGCTGTTACTCTCAAAACTGTGTCCTTTTCACCTGCAGCTTTTCTTTCATATGTAAGCTTTTACATGATGGGGCTCCTATCAATCTTGCTGATTATGTGTTGCTTTTTGAGGGTCATGATGTATTTTTATAGCAGCTTCAGTATGGGATTGATCCATTTAGTTGCAAATGACATTTTTGGGGGAAGCATGGAGGAAGAAGAAAGGTGGCTAACTTGAATTTCTTTTACTGTGTATTCTTATTAGTTGGATAGTTGGTTGATTCTGTTTCCTGTTTTATTAAACACTGTTTAATAATACACTGTGTATTGGAAACAGAAACACTGTTTCTAATACTCTTTAATCTTCAGTGAGTAAAGGAAGTGGCATTTATTTTTATTTATAATTGCTTGCTTTTTATTATCTTTTTCTCATAGATGGAAAAATTGGTGGATTCGTGGAATTCTCAGTGTAGCTATGATTTCTGGGTTTTTTCTGGTCATCTACCTGGGATCGTTTATGCTGATGCTTCTGGTAAGTTTGTTTAAATGCATTCTGCCATGTAAGTGTTCCTTGATCTCTTATACATTGTGCCTAACAGAACTGGAAGCAAACCACACAGGTAATTCAGAGCATTTGTCTCTTACTTGTGTAAATGTAAATACTTTTTAAAAACACTGGACATATTCACAACTGGGTGTTGTCGATAAAGCATTTCTTATATAATGTAATTCATTTGTTTTTTTTAAGTAGGAATTAAAGTAACTTTAAGAGGTTGAATGATTGTTGCCTTAAAGTTCACCAAACTACTGTAATCCAGTTCCTTGTGCCATTCACATCACCTACTGTTACATTCTTTGAGGTTTAAGAAAATAATTCCCCCCCAAAATAAGCAAAAAATCCAAACGAAACCAAAATAAAAATCAAAACAGAACTCAAAAAAAACCCAAGACACAAGAGTTTCATTTCTGAAGTTGAGGAAAGGAGGCAGCTCTGGTCTGCTGTCTGTGACCAGCATGAATGCCTTTGCTCAGGCATGCTATGTTAATTCCCTACTTCTTTATGGGGCTGTCTTGTGGCCTTTGGTTTATCTGGAGAATGGAGCTAGATCCCTTTCCAAGGTACACAGATAAAGTGAATTTTTAGGTGATGAAGTTAAATAATACTACCTATGCATATCTGGTCAGCATTTACTAATTCTTTCCATTGTTGCCGATATTTTTATTGAATAATGGCTTTACTATCTTTGCCAGTCATGGCAAGTAAGAGGCAGGAATGTGGATTCTAAAACACTCAAATTGGTACTTCTGGGTAACTACTTTGATTTTTGAGTCTAAATTTGTTTAACTGTCAAAACATGGTTTTGCTTTTTTCATGGTCTCCTGTGAAACACCTTTTGGATTGTATTTATAGAATCATTTCCATCAAGGTTGGAAAAGACCTTTAAGAGCATCAAGTCCAACTCTAAACCCAGCACTGCCAAATCTGCCACTAAACAAAGTCCCTAAGTGCCACATTTACATGTCTTTTACATACCTCCAGGGATGGTGACTCAGCCACTTCCCTGGGCAGCCTGTTCCAATGTTTGCAACCCTTTTTGAGAAGCAGTTATTCCTAATATCCAATCTAAACCTCCCCTGGCATAGTTTAAGGCCATTTCCTCTTGTCCTATTGCTTGTTTCTTGGAAAAGAGACATAAATCCACCTTGCTGCAACCACCTTTCAGGTAGCTGTAGAGAGGGATAAGGTCTCAGGTGAATGACGTAACAAGCTAGTAATTCATTGTTTTATTGGTGGAGGATTTTCTTTATTGTATGTGAAGAAACAACAAAAAATGCCTCTTTAAAGTGTAGGTGATTGTAGAGAGGTGTTTTTTTCTTTCCTTTCGTAGTCTGTTACACTTCAGAATGATGATAACTAACAAAAGGGAACTAATCAATTTGCAGTGTAATTCATTGTATTAGTGGTATACTCTGAGGCTGCAATCATGGGCAAAGTTACCAAGTGATGAATCAAAAAGTAATTGAAGTTGTGATAGAATTGGAATAGAATTCTCCCTCTGTTGTAACACAAAATAAAAGCTGTCTTCTAATATAGTAAACTGTTCATAGAGTTGATATTTTATACTACTTCTCAAAGAATGGAGGGGAAAAACCAGTTTTGTTAATTATTTAATTTCACTGGAATCAAATAGTTTGCATTTAAACAAAAGTTTACCCAAATACTGAGACTGAAAATACCCAGAAATCTGTAGGAAGGGTAAGCCAGTGAAGTTTGGAGGATAAGCCCTGAGATTGCTCTGAGAAGTTGAGGCACATTTTGTGTTTGCCAGTTGCTAAGGTAACGGGCACAAGCTTCCATGTCATTGAACCCTAGTGTCCTTTTCCACTGTGAGATGCAGTCCTTTCATGTTGTTCTTGCATATAGCATTGAGGTTTTCTAAGGTAGGGTAAGCAGAAGAAAGAGCACAAGATAGGGGAGCTTCAAAATTAACTCAGTGAGGTGGCGTAAGACTCTCTTAAACTGTGCTCGCATGTTGAGCAAGATGAAATTTATTCATGAATGCCGGTGCTAAGGGAATACTGCAAAGCCTAGCATGCTGACATGTGCAGTCAGCGCGGGTAGGTTCTTACTCCTGCCTCTGCATGGGATTAGAATCATAGAATAGTTAGGGTTGGAAAAGACCTTAAGATCATCTAGTTCCAACCCCCCTGCCATGGGCAGGGACACCTCATGCTAAACCATGCCACCCAACGCTCTGTCCAACCCAACCTTGAACACCGCCAGCGATGGAGCATTCACAACTTCCCTGGGCAACCCATTCCAGTGCCTCACCACCCTCACAGTAAAGAATTTCTTCCTTATATCCAATCTAAACCTCCCCTGTTTAAGTTTGAACCCATTACCCCTTCTCCTATCACTACAGTCCCTAATGAAGAGTCCCTCCTCAGGCATCCCTATAGGCCCCCTTCAGATACTGGAAGGCTGCTAGGAGGTCTCCACGCATCCTTCTCTTCTCCAGGGTGAACAGCCCCACCTTTCTCATTGTATCTTCACACGGGAGGTGCTCCAGTCCCCTGATCATCCTCATGGCCCTCCTCTGGGCTTGTTCCAACAGTCCCATGTCCTTTTTATGTTGAGGACACCCGAACTGCACACAATACTCCAAGTGAGGTCTCATGAGAGCAGAGTAGAGGGGCAGGTCATTAGTGATGACCTATGTTTGGCAATACTTGGTATCTGGGAAAAGCGATCTGCTTGGTGTCTGTGGATGAGGCAAAACTGCAGAGAGTCCTTTGGTCACCAGAGACTGACAGGACCTGCTATGAGACCTGTAGGGGCAAGCACTGAAGTACTGACATCAGCAAAACAAAATTAAGGCCATGGATGGTGTGATATTAAACCTGAATTAGATGAGCTTTATTTCTAGTCAGCAATACTAATTGCCCTTAATGTGATGTTTGCAACTGGAAGATGTGGGTGTCCAAGTTGTGTTTTACAGCTAGTTTTTTTCCTCTGGGTCTAGAAAATATTTCTTAAACTAAATTTGAAGATAAAACCTAGCCAAAAGACATAGAAGAGCCTTATTTACAGCAAGTACATTTGACCTGCTGCTGCCAAACTGTTTTAATGAAGAAAAGTCAGAAGTTTTCCTTTGTTTCATGAAGAGTATTCTTGCAGATAGCCCAATGTGTTTTTTTTTTCTCAGCCTGCTTAGGGGTTGTGAGTTTTTTTTGTGGGGGTAAAATGAAGCTATAATTTTCCTTGGACTTGTTTTGAAGCTGACTGTTTTCTGTATGGCATATGAATTCAGAATAGAATCTCCCCTTAATACTACTTGCTTTAAGAAACAACTGCAACGTATCAACATAGTTTTTTATTTCTCTTATTTTAGGTCTTGAGTATCCAAGTGAAGTGTTACCATGAAATCATTACTATAGGTTACAGAGTCTACCACTCGTATGATTTACCATGGTTTAGATCCCTCAGCTGGTGAGTAGCAAGCAAGAACATCAATAAGCAAGGATGTGACACTTAAATCTTCATGTCCTGTCATGGTGGAATAATAGTTTTGCAGGTCGTGTGCTGTCATAAAACTTGATATCTGTCTGTAATACAGGATTCTGTAGTCGTCTTCCACCTGTGAACTTGAACAAGTCATTAGGCCTTTAGCTACTTTATTTTTTTTGTTGTTGTTATAAATATGTATATATGTACACATATATATATGCATGCTTATATGCTTTAAGTCAGAACTAAGCATGCGTAAGCTATCTAAAAATATGCATAGCCAAATAATCACCTGATATGTATTACCTGAATGGCTTTAGTTTTGGTTTTGTTTGTTTATTTTTTTGCCTGTTTACAATATATAAGAAGTAAATAGAACGGATACGTTAAAGGCTCCTCTTTACACACACACAAAGAAATAAAATAACACACGTTTTAAATCCGTTCCAGTTGTGCATTTATGGGGAAGTGTTGGACACGTGTAGTCTCTGAGGTGATTAAGGATATAGTTCTTCAGACATGGCCTATGTTGTGTTGGTTTGGTTTTGTGTTGGGCTTGTTTTTTAAGGAATTGAAATATCTAGGTTATTGCCTATCTCTTGTCACATTGTTTCTTCACTTCTAGAAGCAGCTTTACTATATAATATGGTGGATTTCTGCTTTTGACTCTCCTGTAAATACTAATCTGTTCCCCCCTGGTCACTGCTGGATTATCCAGGGGACTGATCTATTGTCTGCTTTATTCTGTAGCTTCTGGAACTACAGCTAGAGCAGACTCATACATGAATCATTCTGTGGTCTCGCCAAAATTTATAGAAAAGGAGATGTGCACTCTACCACTTAGACTACTTTGGCAGTTGGCCACTATTATTTTAGTATGTGGAGCTCAAAATCAACTCCTCTGTACTGTCACACTAGTTAATGTCAAAGATCCTTTCGGTCCAACATTTTGCCACTGAGACTAAATATTAAGACATTTCAGTGTGAAGAAAGAATCCTTTTAGTAGTCCGAACATCAACTATTTGGTTTATTTAAAGATGTGAAGCCTTGCAAAGTGAGTGTCAGCCTGTATTGGGGCGAAGAGAATGAGTACTGATCGCTCTCAAACATCCAGAGATCCAGTCTTGAATCATAAGTTTTTATCTTCTGTGATTGACAGAAGTATGTTGCCTAGAGAAGTGCATCTCTTAGTGGTTTTGTATTTGCTATTTATTGGTTTTTATTGAGTGCTGCCTTGGCATTTGAGGATCCCAACTTGACCCTAGAAAGCTGAGTTACTTGAACTTACATGAAAAAGGTGACAGAATTAATTGTGTACTGACTGTCTTGAATGAAAGGGGGAAGATCCTTCTGAAAGAGATGGCTGAAGGTGACATTTCACCTCAGTTGAACTTTGGGTGCAGACATACTCTCACAATATTGTTTTGCAAAAGTTGTAGAAGTAGCTGCATTTACTGGTTGGCTGATGGATTTAGCCCTGCAAAATTAGTACTCAGTCAAGAAAGCTTAAAGAACAAAGTGTATGATAGACTGGAGCAGGAGATGCAGCAGTAACTCTTTCAGATGAGAATCTTCAGGCTGGATAGTAAAAGTACTGTTATGTTCAAGTCCTCAAGCCCCATGTCAGATTCGCTGTCCTATAACCTCAGAGGATTTGTTATGCAAGTAACTTTTTTCCTGTTTGTAAGTCAGAAATCAGAAGCTACCCTTATTAGGATACAGGAAAATAATATGCAGAATTGCTTGTGTCAGTACTGGTGATAGCCAATCAATGTTCTGTACTTACAGAATATCTGAAAAGGACTTGCATAGGTGTGGAGTATTCAACACTACTTAAGGATTAGGTGACTTTTCCAACTGTATCCAGCAAAATGTATTTGTTTTTCTAGTGTGGTTGCTTTAGAAGAAGTAAATGATGAAAATTGCCTTGTCAGAGGAGACACAAGGAGTATAAGACTGGGTTTATACTTGAATTTTATTTTCATCACCTGTCTCGTCCACCCTTCTGGTTTTTCTTCTGTCTTATGCTTTACACTGTGGTTTTTTGTTTGTTATGTTTGTAAGAATTATGCTTAAATACATATTACCTTGTTAAAATAACTGCTAGCTGTTGTATGTTGTAGGTACTTCTTGCTGTGTGTGAACTACTTCTTCTATGGAGAAACTGTAGCCGATTACTTCGCTACATTTGTTCAGAGAAGAGAGCAGCTTCAATTCCTAATTCGCTACCATAGGTTTATATCTTTTGCACTGTATTTAACAGGTAAGTGCAGGAAATTGCAAAAAGGGAAGAACTTTGTGCTGCATTTGTTTCTGTGCTTATTTCACAAAAAAGAGAATTTGCTCCCCAGGTTTATGCACTTTCAGTTTCTTTTCCCACTTGACGTCTGAGGGAATCAGGTGTTTGCAGTTCCATTTTTCATGTGAAAAGATGAATATAAAATTTTGCATTCACTGAGAAGAAGAAAGCAGCCTTAACAAGTAGATGATCTTGAGGAAGTTGAGCTAATAGCGCTCAAGAGAAGCTGGCGTGAAGTAATTTTGATTGCTGAAGAACTGCAGCTCAGTACCTGAATGTGTGAATGCTATTTCGGCAGTCTTTGGAGATGACTTGTGTATGTAATTGCTGTGCTGGGTTAATGCTTTATTGTGCGAGTGTTTTGCTAGGTCTACAGCAATAAGATTCACTACTATATTTTAAAATGATTATTCAAAATGCCTGAGGCTTTATTTTCTTTGCAAGATATTCAGATGCTTGCCTCATGAATAGATTTTCCTCCCTATCAAGGGAAAGACTTTTTTAAAAGCCTTTTCTGTAGGAAGAAGTGACAAGCTGGAATTCCTGTGGGGTATTGTTTTGTGAATGTGTAAATACAGCCCATAGTGTTTTCAGCAATGCAGTTAATGTTATGTTAGCCTAAAGTTAAATCAATGGAAGACTCAGATTGGCCTAAGGGTCAGGAGATTTCTATGCTACAATTACAATTAAGAAATGTGATCTTCATGATGAACTGTCAGTCTGTTTACTGTTCTTTGGGTTTTTTGGGGATTTTTTTGTTTGGTTTTTTTTAAAAAAAAAAAACAAACAGCAAAACACCAAAAACCCTAAAAAAAAAAAAAAACCAAACCCTAACAAACAAACAAAAACAACCAAAAATTCTGCTAGGTGCTTCTATTGCGAACTTGAAACCAGCTTTGCAAGGCTTACCCTTTTCCAGCTGGCTTTGCCTTGAGGAAACTAACTTAACTAATGCTTTGTGACTGCTGAAGGGCAATGAAGGGTTTGATGAGACAACCCAGTCATGAGCAAAAGCAGGAGGCAGAGCATAGCAGAGCTCCTTGGCAGATGTCACACTGGGATTTTGGGATCACTGCAGGGCTGTCTTCAGGATTCTTTTGAGTGTGTCTAACCCTTCTGGCACAGGAAGTTGCCCTAGGGGAGGAGAGGTGCTCTGTTAGCCACCCAGAATATTTCTTTCAGTCTGTTGAGTCCTTCAATGCCTGCACTTCACACTTCTGTTGCATGCAGCCTTGTGCCTCTCTGGGGGAAAGGGGCAAGCTGGTCTTTTGCTTTCAGTCATTTCTGTTAATTATTCAAAACCAGCTTGTTGACCTGGTTTTTGAGTGTTTTTTAAAGGTGATGGTCTCCCCTAAAACTGATGCCTATGATGATAACTTGTAAGTAAGGAAATAGATGCTCTTTACTGATGTCAACTAAATTATTGCTCTAATAGTAATATTTCTATATGTACGCTTAACTGAATACAAGCAAATGCTTCTAGCCACAGAGGGATTGAAAGTTGTTTCAAGGGAAGAGAATTACTGATATATCACAGTTCAGTATAATTAAATATAAGATGGTACAAACTACACTTGCTTTGTTTTACAGGCTTCTGCATGTTTGTTTTGAGTTTAGTGAAGAAACATTATCGTCTGCAATTTTACATGGTGTGTATTACCCACTTTGCTGTGGTCACTCATGTTATGAATGTCACTAGAAACAGTCATGTCCCTATGTTCATAAAACAGCTTGGAAGAGGTGGTGTGGAAAATCTGCTTAAACTAACAGTAACGTGAAATTTAAGGTGAGGTCGGATGGGGCTTTGAGCGGCCTAGTCTAGTGGAAGGTGGCCCTGTCCGTGGCAGGGGATTGGAACTAGATGGGCTTTAAGGTCCCTTTCAACCCAAACCATTCTGTGATTCTATGAAATCAAGTGGATTTGAGCTGTAGGAATCTGTTTGTCTTGCAGCTTATTATTATTATATCAGAGAATGTGGCCTTTCAGCCAATGAAAGCTGTCATGGGTAAGGCCTTGTGCATACACAAAGTGAAACATATCCCTTAGTGATAGGCTAACAGGAAAGGGATTCCTGGAGAGAGAGGGTGTGCATCTCCCTCACATCTCTGAAGCCAAGCCATTCAGCATAGTGGGGAAGTGGTGCTTGTGACTCAAGTGTTACTTTGCAGGGGCCCTGCTGAAGAGCTCTGAAGGGAACTTGAACTTAACCTGTATGTGGAGGATTGATTGTGTGACACTTAACAGCAGTTCTAGTTGTCTACTTTGCTGTGCTTCTAGATCAATAATCTATTAAAAGAAGCCAGTGTTCTCATTTCTTGTGTTTGTCTGCCTAATGAACAGCATAGTAGCTTATCAAGAGCATGAACCTTTTTGTTATATGTATCTTCTAGGTCAAAAACTAATTTTGTAACATCACAGGTAAAACAAACAACAAAACAAGAAAAAACAGCCACTAAACAAAAATCTCACCCCAAACCAATCCAAAAAAACCCAAGTACTAAACAACCCCACTTCTATATAGGAATTATTAGAAGCAATAATAAACCAGTAATGTAGTACAGCTCCTGCCTTTAAACAACTGGAGCAATCAGGGCATTGTGCAACCTTAAAGACTTCCTAAAGCTCCGGGTATTAACCCCTCTGTTTCTACAGTACTTTAGGTAGCACTTTAGAATTAAGGGTCCCTGATTCTAGACTAGGACTTAGCTGAGCCCTGTATGAGTATGTAAAAAAAGTCTTTTACTCAAACAAATTCACCCCATTTGTGGAGAACTTGCATGACAGGGAGATGCAGCTTTTCTAGGAGAGGTAGTCTATCTTCTTCTCTGACCCCCTTCCTCCCCAAGTCCTCATCTTCAGATAGGCATAGGGCAAATATATTAATTTTCCATGGTTTTTTTTGTCTTTTTCGCCTTAGAAAAAGAGTCAGAAAAAAAGGGGGTCAGCCATATGACTTTAAGGTCTGACTGCCTGAGAATTGCAGTAAAACAGAGTGAAGCTGTGTATCCATCGTGTGGCAACACTGCTTGGACAGACAAGGAGAGTCGCCATTCATTTTTAGGTGGTGTTCCGGTATCACTGTACAAATACCAAAAATTTTGCTGCAGAGATGCTCTAATTATCCAGCAGGGAATATTTTCACAAACCTTTAGTGAGGTCCTGCACCCCTCCTTTTCAGCCTCCTTGCTGGCTGCCATAGGAAAGCACATGATAAGAGTATTGAAGTAGGACATTGAGTGCTAAGTCATACAGACATTGAGAGTGCTTAAATCTGGCATTTAATGGAAAAACTACAAGTTCTTGATTTACAAGTTTTGGAAAATAAAATCTATTGTAGAATCTTTACTGGTAAGCTGTTTGGAAACCACTTTATTGTACCCTGGTGCTATAGAAAAAACACCAAGTATATACAGCAATACTAGGGAAAATGACTGTTTAAATGACCATGCACATAAAAATTGACACTTTGTTTTTGCTAATCCTGCGAATGTTCATGTTTCGTTAGAGGGCTGGTATTCTGTTATGAGAGAGATCCACATCTGTGTACCATGACTCTTTCATGAGTAGCTCATTGCCATTTTATTGTTAAATTTCTAACACGTCTGTTGTATGTATGTACAGAATATCACATTGCTTACATTTCTTTGCTGCTTTTATGCTGAAGGTCTATGTCTTATTAAATCAGATGTTAAACTGCATGCTAAAAAATTCTGGGTGGAGGTAAGTGATGGGGAAACCAGTTAAAGTTTCAGTACTTGCTTCAGAAAGCCAGCTAAGTTGTGATATACTGTATGCACAACATCTTTTGCATTATCGCTAGTACCGGTTTTTCCTGTGAGCTCTTAAGTAGCTCCCCTAGCTGACACACCAGTATTTATCAAGGTGTACAGGATCGGTGTTTTCACTAACTGTTGTGTTGTTGCATTGTTAACAGTTCGCATGGACTCATGTCACTTTGCTGATCACTGTAACTCAATCTCATCTTGTCATCCAAAATCTCTTTGAAGGCATGATCTGGTAAGGGGACAGTAATAAACTGATTTGTAACTATTGCATTGAAAGGTTGGTTGTTTTACATAGATCTGGTTAGGGAATAATCACAGGAACAGTTAAAGCAGCACAAATGGAAGAAGTAATAATCTATAGTTGGAAGGGGAGTTGGAGAAACTGAAACAGAGACCCCTTTAACTAGGTTGGCAGCCTCAAGTGTGATAGTTTTGAACAACCACTTCATCTACTTGCAAGGAATAGGATTGCTTGCATGCTTGGTGAAATAGTTTCCATAGCATTTTGCTGAATGGATAAATATCCAGCAATTCTTTCTCAATTACACAGAAGCTCCAGGTTGCTCAGAGCTATTGAAGTTGGACCTTTTAATTTGAAATCCCCAATCTGGCCACTTTCCCCGTTCAGATCAATTCAGATTACTTAAAGTATTTTAGGAATTTAAATCTTGGATATTGTTGGGTCATCTTTCTGCCCCGTTTCCAGCAATATACTAAATTCTGATGATGCAGTTAAACTTAGAACCACTTCTCAAAGAGGCTGTGTGTTTTCCAACCCCACACTTCTTTAGAGACAATGTAAACTGCAAGTTGAGAAAGAAGAGGCACATATGGAAGATGATTTATATTTTTCCAAGGACATAGTACTGCATGTTCTCCTTTTTCTTTTCCTGATATATGTACAACTGGGGAGATTATAGCAGAAAAGATGTGTTCATAGTTAGAAAGAAAACCCAAAGGCTTTCACAAAGTTTGTGTGAACAGATTCTTTTCATAGTGATCATGTTCATGTGCCAAAACCTGAACCTGGTTGCCTTACTAACCTATTGTTTCATATTTCCACTGATGCTAAGCAATTTGGCATATGGTCACAAAGTCTGACTTTTGGCGTATTAACACATCCTTGTTTTGAAAAGGGGAAAAAAGAGGTTAACAGGCTTGAGTAACAAATTCAGATGCTGCCTGCATGCAAAGAACACTTAGAAAACTAACACGGGCTGCTCCAAACTGACAAGAGGAGGAGAAAGAAACTTCTTTTCTTTTTTAATTTAAATGCCCTTAAACTTTACAAGGAATTTGCTTGCCTTGATGCTACCAAAAACATCAACGTGCTTGTATCTGTTGATTTCTTCCTAACTGTTGTACCAGTCTTCAAGCCTTATAGGAAAAAATCAGCCTGTTCACATATTAAGCTCATGCACCAAAACTGTAGTTTAACTTGAACTAACATGGAACTGTAGTGGTCTTGACTGGCTGAAGACTAAAACTAGTATAGCTAAATATGCTGCTCATGGGGGAACTTGATGAGCACTTTATGAAACGTAATTCCTTCTAAGTACTACAGAAAAATTTCCCAGAAAGAAATGCTGTTATTTCAGTTTTTGTCCTGTGTTTAGGTTTGGGCAAGTTTTCTTTATGAAACTTTTAATGTCTTTCTCCAGGTTTCTGGTTCCAATTTCAAGTGTTATCTGCAATGATATTGCTGCCTACATTTTTGGATTCTTCTTTGGCAAAACTCCACTAATTAAGGTGTGTGCTACAGCACTTCCTCACTAACAAACTTTTACAATTTACAGCATTTTTGATACTTGTTCAAAACCATGTTTATGGAAAAAATACTTTTCCAGTGTACTGCATGGTACACATTTTCGCCAAAAAAGCAAACTGACTCTCTTATTTCTGAAAACTTGTAAGTGGAAACTGGGATTAATGTGAAGGTAATATTAGCATTACAGTATAATGCAGTTTGGGCCTGTTAGGTCATAATTTATAATTAGTTCTCTTTGGATTTCACATGCAGGTTTAACTGCACGTTTATTGTAGACACTGTAATTTGAAATAAGCTGCTGTATCTTATTAGCCTATTTCTTGTTTGGTCTTGTTGACATAGCACTGAGAAGTAGTAATCTTCCTATTCTGACAGAATATATGCAAGACCCTACAGAAAGCCATGAATATTTTTATGGTTTTGCCATGTTAACTGTGGGGTATTTAGTTGGTTCTGATTTTGAACTGCTCGTAAATTGAAAGCATGATAGAATTTGATGAAGAAAATAGCTTGCTACACTGGTGTCTCTATGCCTGCAGGTATTGGCTGTATTAGTTTGCCAGTCTGTACGTAGGAAGCTAGTGTCTCCTGAGAAGTGTTCCCAGCATTAACTGTCTATCATCCAGGCTTCTGTCATGATCTGAACATGCCCTTGCTAGCAGAGGTCTCAACAGAGCCATAGCACTCATACGTGTTTCCAAGTCTTTTGCTTGAAGGAGCCCAGCTGTTTAATCAGGGTCAGCTGTGGCCAGATGCAGGCAGCATCCTCCAGACAGCAGGAGCAGATGGGAAGGGAGATCTCAGTTCCCTCAAGCTGCCTACTGACACCAAACTGTGGCACTTTCTCTCCTTTTCTGGGGCAGGTCCTAGCTATATTGCTCTATTTATCATGTT
The DNA here is from genome assembly GCA_017639245.1 of Myiopsitta monachus. Lineage (NCBI taxonomy): Eukaryota > Metazoa > Chordata > Aves > Psittaciformes > Psittacidae > Myiopsitta > Myiopsitta monachus. The sequence goes on along the minus strand of CM029917.1, from coordinate 54,493,890 downwards.
CTGTGGCTGCAGTTGCTGACATTCTCTATTTGACCTTTTTAAAACCAGGTAGGAGCTTTAATGTTCACAAACAAGGTCCAGAAATAGAGTAGAAAAGGGTTTGTTAATGCAACTGATGAGGCTAACGCTACCTCTTTTGTGCCTAGCTGTCTCCCAAGAAGACCTGGGAAGGGTTCATTGGAGGCTTCTTTTCCACAGTTGCATTTGGATTTATTGTAAGTAACCACAGGACTTTTGTTATATAGAATCATAGAATCATAGTATAGTTAGGGTTGGAAAAGACCTTAAGATCATCTGGTTCCAACCCCCCTGCCATGGGCAGGGACACCTCATGCTAAACCATGCCACCCAACACTCTGTCCAGCCTGGCCTTGAACACCACCAGCGATGGAGCATTCACAACTTCCCTGGGCAACCCATTCCAGTGCCTCGCCATCCTTACAGTAAAGAATTTCTTCCTTATATCCAATCTAAACTTCCCCTGTTTAAGTTTGAGCCCATTACTGTTGTCCTGTCACCACAGTCCCTCATGAAGAGTCCCTCCCCAGCATCCCTATAGGCCCCCTTCAGATACTGGAAGGCTGCTAGGAGGTCTCCACACAGCCTTCTCTTCTCCAGGCTGAACAGCCCCAACTTTCTCATCGTATCTTCATACAGGAGGTGCTCCAGTCCCCTGATCATCCTCGTGGCCCTCCTCTGGGCTTGTTCCAACAGTTTCATGTCCTTTTGATGTTGAGGACACCTGAACTGCACACAATACTCCAAGTGAGGTCTCCCAAGAGCAGAGTAGAGGGGCAGGATCACCTCCCTCGACCTGCTCATCACGCTCCTTTTGATGCAGCCCAGCATACGGTTGGCTTTCTGGGCTGCAAGAGCACACTGAAGCCAGCTCATGTTCATTTTCTCATCGACCAACACCCCCAAGTCCTTCTCTACAGGGCTGCTCTTAATCTCTTCTCTGCCCAACCCGTATGCTGTGCCTGGGATTGCTCCGACCCAGGTGTAGGACCTTGCACTTGGCATAGTTAAACTTCATCAGGTTGGCATCAGCCCACCTCACAAGCGTGTCAAGGTCCCTCTGGATGGCATTCCTTCCCTCCAGTGTATCAACCAAACCACACAGCTTGGTGTCATCAGCAAACTTGCTGAGGGCGTGCTCAATCCCACTGTCCATGTCACCAACAAAGATATTGAACAAGACCGGTCTCAACACCGATCCCAGAGGGACACCACTCGTTACTGGTCTCCAGCTGGACATTGAGCCATTGAGCACAACTCTTTGCGTGCAGCCATCCAGCCAGTTCTTTATCCACCGAGTGGTCCACCTATCAAATTGATGTCTCTCCAACTTAGAGACATGGATGTCATGTGAGACAGTGTCTAATGCTTTGCACAAGTCCAGGTAGATGACTTCAGCTGCTCTACCCCTGTCCATCAGTTCTGTAGCCCCATCATAGAAGGCCACCAGATTGGTCAGGCAGGATTTCCCCTTAGTGAAGCCATGCTGGCTGTCACCAACCACCTTGTTGTTATTCATGCGCCTTTGCATGTCTTCCAGGAGAATTTGCTCCAAGATTTTGCCAGGCTCAGAGGTGAGACTGCCTGGTCTGTAGTTCCCCGGGTCATCCATTTTCCCCTTCTTGAAAATGGGGTTTATATTTCCCTTTTATATAGGTTCGGTCTTTAACTTTGCTTTTTTCTTGAAGCAAAATTACTCACAAATCTGATCATCTCATACTGCTGAAAGCCCAAGAGTTGGGGGTTTGGCTTGAGAATTGTGCCAATTCTTAACTAGCTAGGCAAGACTTGCACCTTCTGAACGGGTTATATTAACCGTTTTTGTCATTACTATTATTGTATCTGGAATAGTTTTTAGTTGTAGCCCTATTTTGAAGTTTATTGATAGCATTATTTATGCTTTGTAAAGTAGTACTTTTGTATTACATACTTTATAATCACATTTCTCCTAAGAAGTAGTTTATGCTGATTTAAACTACATGTAAACTACCATAGAAGGTTATAACAGCATACAGTAACTGTTCAGATGAGGAATTGATCACCAAGGTCAGCAGAACTTGTGGCTGCCAAATTTGGTAGAAGCGATAGTTTGAGTTTTAATGGAGAAGTGAACTGAAAAGAAATTACGAGTGGCTAACATTTGGGGATTTTATAGTGCAGAAATGCCCAGTAGGTATGAACCTGAGAAATATGAGAAGGAAAACAAGTTGGGAATAAGAAGGAAACAAGTTGTCTGCCTTTTTGAGGCATTCTGCAAATTAAACAGGCTGATTTTGCACCATTCCGCGTCTCATTGTTATTAAAAAGATTTTCATTATCCTCAGTTTGTGATGACCAAGCTATCCATTACTGTATGATTTTTAACTGTAACAACAAATGCCTATTTCAAGAGTCCTTGTTTTGCTTTTCAGTTTTCCTATTTTTTGGCTCAACATCAGTACTTTGTCTGCCCCGTGGAATATAACAGTGAAACCAACAGATTTGTGACAGAGTGTGAACCTTCAGAGCTCTTTCAGATTAAGAAGTATCCTTTGCCACCATTGTTTCAGGCTGTGTTGGGATGGGTAAGGAAAAAAACCCAAAACACCCAAGGCTTTGGTTAAAATTGAAAGTATACTTCGCAGCTTGAACAGTTCTATAAACCTTTCTGGAAAAGCATAGGACTGCTGGTAAGACTTGAAGGGTAAGAACTGGATCGGTAGCATAAGCCTCTCTATTGCTCAGGCAGGGCAGGTGGTCACCCAAGCAGAATTGAAATGCATTATTGGAGTCACCTGAGCAAAACGTCCTTTGTTCTTGTGGCCTGTGTCCCATTTGTGCTGGAAATGGATGTCTCTTACGCATTTTGCAGACAAACTTATTTTTGAAGAGCAACCTTAAAATTTTTGTGGTGTCATTACTTCTGTGCTGAATGAAGCATGAGCACCAGTAATTGTTCCTTGTGATACAGTCACCAACCCTTTTCCTCACACCCATCTTGCAAATTCCTTTAAGTGAGCTGTTGTATCTTCACCTGTCAGGAAACAGGTCATCAATTATCCTACCCTACAAAGCAGTGCTTCTGAGCACAGGCTCCAGAAGCACTCCAACAGGAACAGAATACCAGATAGAAACAAAGTAGTCTGTCATTATCTTTCCCTCAGGGTAAAAAGGAGGTGACTGGAATAAATGCAGAACAAGTGGGTTTGCAGCACTCCCCTTCCCTGTGCAGTGGCTCTGTGCAGAGTGAGTGCCCAGTACTAGGGAAGGCAGTGGGCTTTACTTGTGGTTACATAGGTGTAACACTGAAGGAGAAAGTTGATGTGATTACAAGAAGAAAGCACAAACTGGAAACTGTAGCAACAAAGCCTAAGACTAAACCCAATTAATAACTGAAGTTGGTACTTGGAAAAGCAAGGTTACATCTAGAAGGAGCTCTGGTATTTTCCTACCAAGTGAATGTACTGTTGCTTCAGGGGCTGTGGGGTTGATTGCAAATTTAATAAGGATTTTTCTGCACAAAACCATTGCATGGACTGAGCAGAGAGAAATATGTCCAGTAAATGTCAAGGAGATTGGAATGTTCAGCTCTGTGACAGTCTAATAGAGAGTTATCAACCTTAGAAAGAGGTATAGTTCCATGTGCACTTCTAGAGTACTTTTGTCAGGCTCTAGCAAGCCTTTTGAGGAGAGAATTAGTTTCAGCACTCTTTAAAGAGTCACATTGAATCTACTTTTTTGGTCAACATCCTGTTTTTGGTTTTCCCTCTGTTACTCAATTCCTGATGTGCTGTCTCAGGAATATGACCAGATGTTATGTTTGGAAGACATTTTGCTTAGTGTCAAAAGATGTCAAGCCTTGGGTTCTCCCAGCAAAATTGATTTAATTTCAACTCATAAACTTTTCTGTTTGACGAACTGAATAATTTAGCTGAAAGGAAAGGTGTCTTAAGATAACCGCACAAAGTAGTCAAGAAGCTAATTGGTGTTCACCAGCTGTGATTCAAATTGAAAACACAAGGAGCAGGATTTTTCAGCCATAGATGGTGTTTATCAAGATCTGGCCAGCAGAGGTGTGTTCTGCTCTCAGGAATGTAGCCAGCATAGTGTTCACTCAGAGGCTGGATCTGGTGCCATTGGCTATAAAGTGCTTAACCAGAAAGACCCTTTTTTCTAATGTGTGTCAGGAAGGCAGACAGGTACCTGTTTCCAGTGAAGTCTCTCTTATCTGTAAGAAATTGGATGGATCCAAACAAATTTCAAATCTGTGAACAGGGTGAGAGGAACAATATCTGTTTAAATGCAAACCGTAAAGTATTAATTGGGGTATATCATCTCCCATTATTGCTGTATGTACACAAAGGTATGTGTGTACAGTGAACAGTGCAAAATTCATATCTATCTTGAAAGAATTGCATGTGGGTGGAGAGCACTGGACCACTTACTAGAGCAATACTAGGAATTAGTGGAAAGCTCCACTGTTTACAGGAAATAGAGCTGGAAAAGACCCAGGAAAGACTAGAGAGTAGCACATACATTAAGGAATTAGTAGTTCTATTCCTTATGATCAACTGAGGGATTGGGTGAAAACCACATTGTTCATTAAAGTCAACTTCCATAGCAACCCTGAATACTTTATCCTGTTCACGTGACCAGGCCTTTCAGCAGCTTTCTACAGCGTGTCTACTTTTCCTTTCTTTACAGTGTTAATTTGTGTCAGAAAAACTGGGGCTTTGTGGAAATTTGCTCTGTAAGAGCCCCGTTTAAAAATATTTAAGCTTAAAATGTTTATGGTCAAACGTACTGAAATACAGCGCTATTTACTTGTAGGAAACGGTGAATATGTACCCATTTCAGTTGCACAGCATTGGACTGTCGACATTTGCTTCATTAATTGGACCATTTGGAGGCTTCTTTGCCAGTGGATTTAAAAGAGCTTTCAAAATCAAGGTGTGTAATGAATCCTGTAAGCCAGCCTTATTTTGTGGGGTTTTTTAATTAGCGTTAGATAAATTGGTGGGTTGGGTTTGGGCTCTTTTAATCATTCGTTGTAGTACCTAGTGTTTCTGCTAAGGTGTGATGACGTTTGAGCTGGTTCTTAGCATCAGCAGCAGTATTTTGTTTTATTAGATGTATGTATGTGTTATGTTGATCATACAAAGTTTCAGGAATGTGACTTTAGTGTTGGAAATCTGACAATAATTTGGTTTTATATTTTGGTTGATAATTACTCTTCCAAGTCATGCTGTAGAAGGGGTTTAGACAAGCAAGATGTGAGACATTACACTTGACATGAAAGGCAATCTGTAGATGCCCAAGAGGCACCAACAAAAGTTTTACCTTTCAGATTGGGGCAGGCTGCATTTTACCAATAGTATTTGTGTTGTACGCAGATACTGATGTGTCAGATTCACCAAAGCATGAGATGTTTGGCTGCCTTTGCCAATACAGTGCTGCCTTGTAATAAGAGTGTGTATTGGCAAATGATATGATGTGCTAACCTCTGTTTATTGCAAGGTGTGCGCTGTCGCTTGTGGCAGTATTGTCCCTGGCTGATATTAAGTGGCAGCAGGAGTATGGGAAGAGGGCAGCCCCAAATTTTCTCCCGACCTTCTTTATGTCTTGGTAGGACTGCTGTAATTCTTATCCTGTTGCTTATTGTTGTTCTTGTTGTTTTTCCCTATGTCAACCAGTTTTGGCATGTGCTTTGCACAGACACATATCAACCTCTCCGTTTGTGCTGAACTCCCATACATGTGCTTGTACTTACCCCTCTTTCTTGTACTGGTCCGAGCAGCTTGTCTGGCACTGTCTGGCTAGCTACAGCCTTGTGTGCTGTCATACCTGTATATGTCCAGGTAGCAAAAGACTGTGTGAAGAAGGGCTTCTGAGAGGAAAAAATGCTTCTGGAAAGCAACACTTAAAGTAGAATACAAAAAAGTAGATATTAATTTTTTTAATATATATATATATATGTTTCTGGGCCTCAGTGTGGTGACCAAGGGACTGTCAGGAAGACAGGGATATTGTGGAATTGTTACTGACGGCAGCATGTAGGCTAGATTGGACACTTCAAGCTTTCCCAGCACTAGAGGGCTGGAATGGCAGTGGCACAAGACTGGTTTAACTTGCTGGCAATTGCCCTACATGACTAAGGTCAGAGTTTTCACCCAGGAAGTTCACAAGTGAGTGTGAATGATAAAAAGGATATATGAGAGAAGTTTGATAAAGCTGTTCTATGGACAAGATGGGGTAACACAAAGGTAGTGTATTGAGATTTGTTTGCATCAGAAATATTTTGAAGTAGTGGCAATTTTTTCTCTACAGGGGTTTTTGATTGTGTTAAATATATTTACATAGTTTTTAACTATGGTTACCAAGAACCCAGTGAGACAAACGGCGCGTGAATGGGCAGTATAACTTTCAAAGAGTCCTCAGGTTAATGCTTCTGTTGTAGCCAATACATGCTCCCTGGTAACAAAAGTTTCAGCAGCAGCTACCAGTAGAGGAAAAACCAATGAAAGTATTAAAGAGGAGAACTGGATTCTGCACAGTCAAGAAATGACAGCCATTAGCTTAAGAGACTCGCTACAAAATGAAGTATGCATAGTCGTGCAAGTGTACCCAATACTAGCAAGCCTGCACCTGACCAAGTGCTGTCCTCTTGTGTGATACTGTGGACAAGTTGCTTCATCTCTTCTTTTTCTTCTCACTCCTTGACTCACCTTTGCAGTTAAAAACCTCTTTAGCAAAGGAGGCTCTTGCTAACTTTTGTCTCAGTGCAGTGAAACTGTAGCTTAATTGCGGCCTTAATGCGCTGCCGCCAAGTGATACATCATTGGTGTGTTTCGTTGGAATCGCTGACCATCACTTTTATCTTAATTTTTTCCCTCTCTGTCCTTCACACACAAAAGGATTTCGCAGACACAATCCCTGGGCATGGTGGGATAATGGATCGCTTTGATTGTCAGTACTTGATGGCCACTTTTGTTCATGTCTATATCACCAGTTTCATAAGGTAAGGGCTTTTTACAATATTGACTCTTTAACCTTGCATAGGAGCTGTACCATAGCTGTTTCTTACAAGTTGTGTTCCACACTGTTAGCATAGCAGATCGCAGGTTTCTAGATCTGATTTATGCAATGTCCTAAAATACAGAACTATTAAGAAAATGTATGTTGCTGCCTAGGATTTATGTCAGGTTCAAGCTGTGCCTTGATGTTTCTGTGACTACTGTTAAAGGTAACCTGTGTGCCCTAAATACCAGAAAGTTTTGTGTAGGAGCCTTTTAGAAGATAAACTAAAAAGGATCTCTAGATGAAAATGTTGATTACAGTGATTAAGGTTGAATCAATGAATCTCATTTGTCATTAGCCTTAATATCTCCATTTGGCAGCAAATACAAGAAATGCCTTTTAGTTTCTGTTAGGAGGATGCTCTGCCAGTATGCTCATGCATCCTGAGGAGAAAGAATGGGAGAAATCCCTAATTTGATGTCCCCCAAAATAGGAAGGCATTGTTTGTGCAGCAAGAGGAAAATGGAAAGCTGTTGGAAAGATTCTTTAGAGTGGCTGCTTAAAAAAATACTATTTTCTTTATTGACAGGGGTCCAAATCCCAGCAAATTACTGAAACAGCTGTTGATACTTCAGCCTGAGCAACAACTAAGTGTGTATAAAACCCTGAAATCTCACCTCATCGAAAAAGGGATCCTGCAGCCATCTCTGAGAGTGTAGTTTGTCAAAACGGAGGACTAGAAGAAACCTCCATTTACAAGAAGCCTGTGGAAAAGCATTGCAAATATAAACATAGGTAACAGCTAAAGGGAGAGTAGTTTGTGGTCTGGAAGAGGTGAATATTTCCTGAAATGAATGTGAATGCTGTGACTTCCTATTAGGACACAGAGGATCTCTTAGTCCTAAAGTAAAATGCTTGCAAAGTAACAGTTCACATGCTGCATATTTTAGTTCCTGAAGAGGATGGTAGCAGCCTTCCTTCAGCACCCAGCCCAACAGACTTTGTATTAAACAAGAAAAGAAAATTCACCGTTAGTTTTAAGGAGTTGTTTAATATTGTATATCTTAGCAATACTTTCCTTGGTCTCCTGTTGCCACTGAAGCATAAACAGATGAGGTCAGGTGGTCACTTGAATGTAGCTCAGTGCTAAAATGACAATTGGCCAGATAATTACTTGTTAGCCTGATCAAAGAGGTAGTTACAGCCTGCTGTGTCAGACTCCCTGTATTTACTAAATCGCTGTGAAAGTTAAAATCAGCTCTGTTTTTAATTAAACACCTTATGAAACTATTTCATGCTTTCAAGAGAAAAGAACCGTTGCTGAATTATAGGTGGGCTGTTTGGGGTGTGGAGCTGCTGGGTTTTATGTTAATGTTATGGGTTGTAAACAAGCATCTACATCCAAGAGTAGAGATTTCCTGAGAAAATGGGATTCTCCAACCCAGGAAACAGATTGGAGAGAATCTGGAGCTTAAACCCTTGGTTTCCATGGCCTGGTCAGTGTCCGAAGACAGTAATTCAAGCCTTATTCCTTGTGCCTCTGAACTATCATGTAGAATGGGGGTATTTCCTTCTTTTTAAAAGCACTTTGAGGTCCTGAGCAAGTGAAGTTTAACTGCTGTTTTATTAACGTTACTCAGTGAAGGCTGAAGCTTTTATCTCATGAATGTGCACAGTGCAAGGCGGGATATGTGGTTCTTCTGCTGTATGTTGTTATTTATTAAGAAGATCCTCAAGCAAGCTTGGGTAACCACATAGATGTTTGAATAGAGAATTTCATAGAAAGCAGCTATGCTGTAGACATGAGAAAAGCTGATGTTCTGTAATTCTCAATGCTAGCTGTTTTCTAACTTTTTTCATCATGTGCTATGTCTTGATGCAAATAAAAATAGACACTTTTTTGAAATGACAGAAATTACTCCTGTACAAACAGAAAGCACAAATGCCAATTTTGTTTTGGTGTACTGTAACTTGATAAAACTTAATTTTTCCAGTTAATTGTAAATAGGTTTTTCTCCTGCAGTTAACATCCCGATGCCACATATGTCTCTGTGTGTACATATATATTAAAAATACTAAAAGATGTATGTATGTATATATAGAAAAGATGAAATTTTTAAATGATTGGTGCTACTTGAGGCTAAAACCATGGAGAAAATCACTAGGGTGGGTGAAGAGATGCATCTGTAAAACACAGGCTGCTTTTTTTGAGCACCATGCAGGTGGGACCACTGCGCACTCCATTTTGCGCTTAGGCCGTGGTGGGCACCTTCTTGTCCATCAGTGGCTATATGACTTGGCTTATTAATTGGAGGGATCTGAATTTCAGCCCTTCCACCAGAAGGGTAGCATAGCCTAGGAGTAAAAGGTAGCACAGCCTTTCTGGGTGTCAGACATATGGAAGGTGCTTCAAAAAGAAGGGAAGAGAAAAGCAAACGAGAAGACAACAGAAGCAGCATACCTGGAAAGCTAACTTTTAGATGAAACTTTGGTTATTAATGCGACTTTAGTAAGTGCTTATGAAAAACCACAGCTGTGCTGGAGTTGGTATATCAAGTTGGTATATCTTTATCCTGGGTTTTTGAAAAGAAATAAAGATTTTAAAAATTATGTAGAGAATATATATATGAAGGTAATTGTTACTTTGGAAACTTGAAAATTTTAGTGTAATTTTATAGCATGTATAATAAGGAAGTTGAATTATATTTTAGCATTTAATACAACAGAGCATTTGAAATTAATTGCTATGTATTTGCACAAGAGAAAGTTCAGCACTGCAATTCTGCTGTTCAGTGTTAAAATGAAGAAGGAATCACTTAACTCACTCGTCAATTCTCTGGGTAGAGCAATAGCTTCCTGCCAGCTTAGGCTTGGTGTAAATAAACCTCAGCAGGACCTGTCACTGTATAGTGACAATTGTGCTTGCTTACTAAGAAGTGCATTTACCACACTTGTTACTTCTGTTAGTTCAAGCACTACAATATGATCAACAGGAAAGTTTAACTTTTTACACCAGTATCTCTTGTCATTTGCAGTTTTGTTCCAAGTTGCTATAATTACTCCCTGAGCAGGAAAACAAATAAATATGTACATTATGTAAATACTGTAAATGGTATGAGCATATAATGTCTGGTTTGGTTTGACTGTTTCAATCTTTCATCGAAGCAGGTGTTGTAATAAAAATAAAGCTGGGACAGAAATCCCCCTGTCCAGTATTTCCTACAGCGTGTACAGTGGGTGGAGATTTCTTCACAAGAATTTATATTCCTTTATATTACTGCTTAAAACTATGTTCTTAAGCAAGCGCCTGCTGTTAATTCCCTACTTTTTGCCCTTCAGGACTTCAGGCAGTCCCTGACTGTTCATTCCCTTTTAAGTCTTGGATCCAAGGCCATTCACCTCCTGCAGCCTCAAACAAGCCGAGTAATGAGTGCACCTCATTTCTGTATTACAGTGAAGACTGTAACATCTGTTAAACACTCACCATCAGCAAATCACATCTGTGCTGTGTACCTCCTCAGGCTTCGGAAAGCTACAGAAGCAGCTGTCCTGTAGCCTGCTTTCTGATGCTTTTCTGAGGAAAGGGAATGCGATGTTACCGATGAGTTTCCTCCTGCTAGACAGGTAGTTTTGGACTGTTTCTTGCACAGGAACAGGAAATGTTTACCTTCAACAGACAAAACCCTTTCAAGGTGTGTTTTCTGAGGCAATTGCAAGGAGCTGCTTTCAGGAATAGTGGTGCAGCAGCCAAAGTAATCCTTGTTCGTGCAGTTGCAACAGAGGGAATTTGTGACTTTTTTAAGTTGACCTTAGTTATTGTACATAACTCTTAAACCACACTGCACAGAGGCCCTTTGTCCAGCTCATACCAGAACCTGCACGTAGCTAAGGTACAATTGCTCTTTCTCTTGCGAATAGTTTCTCAATTAGAAAACGGATATGCAATTCCACTGTTCAGCAATTTCAAATTGCATAAACTTCAACGTGAGTCCTGTATCTGGCAGCATTCCAGAAACAGTACTGTAATATGTCACCCAGAATCACAAAATCATTTAGGTTGGAAAAGACCCTGGAGATCATGGAGTCCCACTGTTAGCCTAGCACTAAGTCCGCCGCTGATGTACCACTGAATACTACAGACACTGTGATTTTTTCATTGCATACATATTACACCCTGACTTCTCGTTACTGATGCTTGCTCTGCAAATTATATTTTGATCTCCAAAGGGGCAGGTGAGGAAGACCTGGTGTTATTAGGATTTAGTTAGCACAGACATAGCCTTTGCAAGCGAGTATGAAAAGGCAACATATTCTCATAGGGAAATGAAGATATAAAGCTTCAGCCCCATTTAGGTGCCACAGTTCACTTGCACTTTCCTATGTCAAGGTGCAATAGCAGCAGTTTGCTTCCTCAAGTGGTTGCAGCTCCCATACAAAGCTACCAGGCCACCTGCCCCCAGCTCAGCCGGACTCAAGTTTTGAGCTAGTCCAACGTGCAGCAAGAGGATAGGTTCTCACTTCTGCTGTTAGGACCCTGTTCTTTGAGCGCAGGAAATGAGGCACTCGTGCTATGTGGCAAGAATCGTGCACACCTCTAAATAAAACATAGTGAGAGCTCTAATTGCCCAGTAGTGCTTTATATTTACTAACTGGCTAATCACTGGGGTTTGTATATACTTAAAGGGGGTGTGTGTGTAGCTCTGCGTACTTTGACCTTATTTCTGGTGCGACAAGCTATGGTACCTGTCAAACTGCAGGCTATCCTGAGGCAGTGGGAAGCAAGCTCTGCCAGACTCTGTGCTGTCCAGCTGCACTAAACCAAGTTTCTGACTGAGACTCCAGGTGGAAGTGCTGTAAAATTACAGGCCAGGTCCCTTCTTCCTGCAGCAATTGTGGACAACTGGCTCTTTCGTTTTGAAGAAGAAAATCGCTGTGAAAAATGCCATGTCTGCATTTAATCTAATTGTGCCTGCTTGGCTGTGCACAGCCTCTCCTTTGTGCAGTGTCCTTCAGGCTAACTTTTCACCCCTGCACAACTGGCACTAGCGATGCTTTTGAGGCGTCACATCTACCACGTTGCAACCCACCTGAATTATACCTGAGCCCAGCAGACAGCGTCCTGCCTGCTGGCTGGTTTTCTCAAACACCTGCCTCAGAACATTTAAGGCCTGGCCGGAGAGGCCTGATCCCTCCTCTCGCTGCCTGTTTTGTAGAAGCCTTGTGTCAGCGTGGGGCTGGTTGTGAGCTGCCCATCTGCGCTGGGTCACTGGAGAAGTTAGGGCTTTCCCCCTGGTACATGGCTTCCTAAGCCCCCACTGGGGTAAGTGACCAGGCTCTAACCCTGGCTGGACTAAGGCTTCTAGTCAAGGAGCAGAAACTGCTTCTTTTTCTGGAACTGCTGCACGCAGGAGCTCGTAGCATACACCAGGCAAATTAACTTGGGTTTCATGTACTGTTTATCTTGAACTCAGCCAGGGAGAGCCTTTGAAAACCTCCCTGGAAGAATTTTAAGAGGCAGTTGCATTGCTTGGCTTCCTAAGCAATGAGGTAGTCCTTCTGCATTAAAATTTAAGGCAGGCTAACTCCACCGCAAGGGTGCAATGGTAAGGCAGGCTCTGCTGTAAGTGGCAGAAAGCCTTAATTCTCTGCACTTGTTCTGAGGGGGCAGATGACAATCTTTACATCAGCACACCAAAGGAAATCTTTTAAACATAATTAACTTGAGCTAACACTGAAACTCTTGGGAACTTGATGGTGTTCAGTGCAAAGGGGTGTTATCAGGGATGTGATACTACTGCTTGTATTAAGACAAGTCTTAATTAAACTTGACCTAAGTGAAAATAACAGTTGGGTTAATTATGTTACCTTTGCTTCTACTGTAGTTCTAGTATACTTTTAGAGAGAAGGACAAAACTATTGCTTTACTGAGGATTAATACAGCAACTTGTTTTTATAAATGCTATGCAACTTCTCCATTGCTTCTGCCTGGTTTTCACATTCTTGTTTCAGTAACTGGTATTTGGGAAAGCTCATTATAACTCAATTTATCAGCATTAAGCTTTGTTCTCTATCTAACAATTAGTAAATGGGATATTTTATACTGGTATGCCTTCTCAGGCTGTAAAGATAGCTGTCTGGTTTTTCCCATGGTTTTTTAACGATTTTTAGTTAAAACACACCAAAAGCTGCAGCAAAAATCCCTACAGCAAGACTTCTGAGAGACAAGCTGAGGAGAAGCTTGGAAATCGAAGCACATTCATACGGATCCCGAGAGACTGACAGCTGAATGCAGTATTTTGGAAACCAGTACTTTTGCCTGGGAGTAAGAAATTTGAATATGTTTTGGTAGCACAAATTAAACCCATCTCATTTTGACAGACTAAAGGGACCAGTCTAGATGGTCCTCCCAATGCCTCTGGAGAATGGCCCTCCATTCAACAAAACTCAGGCTTAGTCTTCTTGAATGCTGCCTGATTTTTCACGTACAAGAAGAGGAGGGAGTTTGGTTGTGTACCTGCCTCCAGAAGAAGCTGCTCGCAGCTTCAGAGCCAATGCAGATTCCCTCCTCCTACATGTGATCCGCTCCCCCCTTGCAAACAGTCTGCAGCCCTGCTGCAGGATCCCCCTGTTCAGTTGTGAAACACAGATCATGCCAGGCACCTCCCCTGCAAGGCTTTGTAAATAAAAATGCCTCAAAGTGGAGCCAATAGCTTGAAAATGCTTTATCTGGGTTTTTGTTGGGATGTCAGGTGCTGGAGGGGCCACTCTCAAGTTCCAGCCTCCCTGAAGGCAAGCCTGCAGCCTGCGCAGAGACTTTGCAGAGTGCACCCAGCTGGTGGTCCCACAGGGCTATGGGCACCTTATCCAACACCCACCCAGTCGAGAGACTGAAGTGTGACGCCTAAATTAGCTGTACTCACAGACCAAAAACCTGAGGGAAAGATGATACTTTCCCAGAATCAGCTACTTAAAACGCCAAGTAAATTTATAACATCATTTATCTAGCTGCAGCAACTTGGAAATCAAGTAATCTATCCAGGCATCACATCTTTTTTATGATAGCATGCAAATGTCTCCATGATTTTGGGCAGACCATCTTTCTGAATTGGCCACTTCTGCTTCTCACCTGCTTCTTGAGGTGAGAAAAAGAATAGCCTTTTGTGTATTGTGGGAAGGGGGTAAGGGAAGAAGCACGTGAAAGTTTTTCTGTTTTTCTAGTATTGAATGAAATCAAAGCGGTTGTGCAAATCAGCTCATTTAGAGATCCCTTCCCCTCACACGTAGCAGTGTGCTGTGTCTAGCCCTGGGAAGGAACACACAGCGTTTCCCCAAGGAAGCTGGCTAGCCCAGTGGGACCTATTCAAGCACACAAATGACACTCCACGCCATCTCCATTTTTTTCTCAACTGACAAAACGCTTCCCCCCCCAAAAAACCTCTGTGCCCTTCCCTGCCCTTAGCTCTTTCAAGCAGTTCTCTCCCCTTGAAACCCACCTCCAAAAAATCCCCTTTGTAGTCTCTTAGACACCATTCCTCTTTCTCCAAATCACTGCTCCTGTGCAGAAGAAAACCCTAAGCTGGAGTGCTGGCGCAGCACTCCCACCCCTATGGCACCTACTGGAGGACAGTTGGGGAAGGTCTCTCCAGCTGTGGTGTGTGTGATTGCCCGGTGCTGCCAGAGGGCAGGGCAGACTCAGCTCTGAAAATCCTGGTAGAGTACCGGGAAAGTCCGAATTAGCCAAATGGACTGGCAAAAAGCAGAAAAGCAGGACGTGACTGTAAATCAGAAACCAAGCAGTTAAAGCAAGATGAGTCTGGCCTTGCTTTAGCTTTCTGGCTGGTGCTGAGTAGGTGCTGAGATGCTGCCTAGGCTGGACATGGTGTTTGAATGCGCTAGGGCTACAACATGACCGTGTTCGCATTGCCCTGGAAACAGCAAGAAAGCCATGCTCTGAAGGCTCCTTTACAAATGGCTGCCAATGGCAATAGGACATCTGGAAACCACATGAAAGCTGCAGATGGTGGAAATGTGTTACGTGGGAAGTATGTGAATTGCTCAGTAAGCCTCTAGGAACTGTGATGGAAACTCCTACATGGTAGAGATCTTCCTTGGGTGTCTCAGGAAAGATTTTATCATCACAGGGCAAGCTAGAGCTTACACTCATGCAAAAATGTCAGTGTTAATCTGGATAGGGAGATTGAGTCACCTTTCAATTTTAGGTAAATCTCATGGGCAGTTTGTGTGACACAGAAACAGGAATAGAATGGCATTTGCAGGTCACGTAATGCAATCCCCTACAGCAGGTATAGCTGTACCATCAAGTCCTGCTGACAAAGCAATCTCAACCTTGAATTTAGAAGCTATTTTACCACTGAAAAACTGTCACAGAAATCTGGTTATTTTCTCAGAGTATTAAGAGGTATATGAGCCAACATGATTTGAGTTTTTTATCTTACCTTCTCCCACTCTTTAGACAGTCATGGGGCAAAAGGCAAATCCTGTAACTTAAAATGATATTGATTTATTTTCCCATTTAATATCTTCTGCTTAAGGTTGCATCGTTTTAAAGGTTAAAGTCCTTTAAATTAATCCAACAAAGCCAGTCTACCACAAATTCAGTTCCTAATATGAATTGTACTGTGAACACATGATGTTCTATGCTTTAGTCCTGGTATTGCTCTAAATTTGCTTCATTTTTCATTTTCACTACTTGTTCTAATAAAATCTGGACTGAAGACCACTTCCATAAGAGTCTGTCGTGGTTTAAGTCCAGTCAACCACAAAGTTTCCTCACTCACTCACTTTTCTCTCTTTCTGCCCCCAATCCCAGGGGGATGGGGAGGAGAATCAAAAGAATGCAGCTTGCACAGGTTGAGATAAGAACAGTTTAGTAACTAAGGTATAGCACAAACCACTGCTGCTACCACCAGTAATAATACAAGAGAAGTACAAGGAAAGAGAATACAACTGCTCACCAAGCCCGACCCAGCCAGTGCACCCCCCAGCAGCGAGCCCCACCCTTCCGGGTCTCTGCCCTCCGTTTCACACCCTGGACATGATGTGCTGTGGTATGGAATACCTCTTTGGTCAGTTTGGGTCAGGTGCTCTGTCGCTGCTTCCTCCCGGCTTCCCTCCTCCCTGGCAGATCATGAGGCACAGAAAGAAGTCCTTGGTCAAACCAAAACATTGCCAAGCAGTAACTGAAAACACTGGTGTTATCAGCGCTGTTCTCAGGCCCAAAATCAAAAACACAGCGCTGCACCAGCTACCAAGAAGGAGAAAAATGACCACTACTGCTGAACCCAGGACAGAGTCTTAATCTCAAAGCTGAAATAGTTATGTTTGAGACCTAGCTGTGATTCCCAGGTGAGGGGAATGAGAAGATAAACATCTATAACTGATGAGTCTGTATCACAGAGGCTAAAGTTCAGTATGTTTTCACCTGCAGTTCTTACCTTTCACCAAAGTTGAGTAATTTTGGTAATCACAGAAAAGGCTAAATTGAAGACATCATTATGAGGGACAACTGAGGTTTCAGTGGCCAAAAAATTGGCACCTCTCGAAGATGTCGGAGAATGGAATTACTGCAACAATTGTTCCTGCAAGCATTGCCGCTTATCTCTTTGGTATTGACAAGAACTAAGCAAGGCTGCCACCTTCCCCTAAAAAGATGGTTTACGACTTTGCTTCAAGCAGGGAAGAAAAATCTCCTTGTGTGATCTCTCATTAGGTGATGAAGGAATAGCCGAAGTGTTGTCTGCACAGGTCCATCTCTGAAATGTTTAGAAGCAATTGAATATGATGGTCATGATTTTCCTTACAGATCTCACTCCTTTACCTTGATTTAATTCCTGTAGCATCTGCTGGAAAATGGAATGTTTTAGACGTGTATTCCTATTAACTGGCTAAGAGAGTTTTCCAAGCTCTGTTGGCCACTTCCCATTTCCTAGAACACAGGATCTGCAGTAACTGCTTTGTCTTTGCTCTGTTATAGTCAGTATTTTCTGCTGATGACTTGTATCCCGGATTCAGCAGTAGCAGTCATTTTTCTTGTTCTTAGTAGCTGGTGCAGTGCTGTGTTTTTGACTTTCGGCCTGGGAACAGCACTGATAACACCAATGTTTTCAGTTGCTGCTCAGTAATGTTCAGTCTGACCAAGGACTTTCTGAGCCTCATGCTCTGCCAGGGAGGAGGGGAAGCCGGGAGGAAGCAGAGACAGGACACCTGACCCAAACTGACCAAAGAGGTATTCCATTCCATAAGTTGTGAATGGTCCATCCCTGCCAGTGTTCAAGGGCAGGCTGGACAGCACAGCATACCACAGCACGTTATGCCCCCTATATAAACTGGGGGCAGTTACCTGGAAGGGTTAGATCACTGCTGGGTCAGGCTGGGTGTCGGTCAGCAGGTGGTGAGCGGTTGTATTCTCTTCCCTTGTATTTCCCTTATCATTATTATTATTGGTGGTAGCAGCAGTGGTTTGTGTTATACCTTAGTTACTGGACTGTTCTTATCCCAACCCGCGGGAGTTACATTCTTTCAATTCTCCTCCCCATCCCTCTGGGAGTGGGGAAGGCGTGGGGGGAGGAAGATGGGGGGAGTGAGCGAGGGCTGTGTGGCTGATTTGCCTGCTGGGTTTAAACCATGACAACTTGACAATAGCATATCCTCATGCCTTTCTGATCGGAACCTGAAAGTGGAAAGAAAATCAGTTGTAGGGTTTGTGGTTTATTTCTTTAGAAGGGACGAGAGGAAATGATGGGGAGAGAAAGCTAATCAGTTGAGAAGAAGAATTTTATGTTCCATATGAGGGAACACCACCAGGAGGAGTTTGTGGATAGGAACTGTTTTCCAGAGGCCTTCATTGGATGTTTTGGATATTTTGGCTCATGCAGTGGCAGCGTGTGTGCAATAACAGTAAGGACTGTCTTCTGTCAGAGGCCCATCAAATTCCACAGAGTCCTGCTCTTAGTTTCTTACTGCTGACACTGTACAAAACTATCTGGTGTTTTGAGGAAGGAAGGATCATGTGATGGAGGAGAAGGAGGCAGGGGAATAGAGGGGCAGATTAATGAGACGGGGTACAAAATTACAAAATGAAATATATGAACTTTTAGAATCAATTTTAAGTAATGTTAAGTTTGACGGCTTTGTAACAGTAATAATGGAAAATTAATGAGATGCATGATATACAGAGAAAGAATATAGACTACAGCTAGAGAACATGCTTAGAATCCTTGTATAAGATAAACTGATGTAGTTGACGTAGTTTAGGTCTTTATGACCTTAGTACGAAATGAGTGTAAGAAAAACAGGCTAGAAGAACAGGATGTAAAGATAGGGAGTATCTGGAATGGCAGAGGCCCAGAATGGATTGCAGTTAAACTAACTGATAAGTGGGAGGATGGGATGATTATTATGTCTGTGGTGTTAATGAACCGATTAAGCTGGTATAAGCATCTACTGTGGGTGCTTCAAAGGCTGCCAGCAGTGATGAAGATTGTTGGAAGAAGTAAACGACCCTCAGAGACCACCACCACATTTTTGTATGCATGCGGGGAACTTTCTGGAAAATGAGATAATCCATACGTAGCCTCATGAATATGTATGTATGCTCTGTAGCTATATAAGGACTACTTGTGTAGCAATAGGTGGACGCACGTTAGGAGGAGCTATCCCCCATGTCTCCCGGCGTAATAAAGAATTCCTGCTTGTCAACTTGAAAACTTTGTTGGCAAGTTTGTTCCTGGAGTTTTCTCTGAATCATTAAAATAAATATGCAAGTTAGTTTGTGTGCTTTTTGATCAGTTGATTTAAGGGGGGAGAAGGGGGAGAGAAAGCTTAAAACATGCAGGGAAACTGTTGCCTTTCATACCCATGTCTTATTTTCAGACATGTTATCCATTAGCAATAAAATAAACCCACATGCTAACTGCAAACATTTTTGGGATGAATGCACATCTGGCAAGGTAGTGTTCAAACCCTGTCCTGTTTGACTGACCTGTGTGGCTGGCTTGAACTTCAGAAGTAGATTATATGTAAACCATGACCACTTCTGCCTCAGGAGATACAGTTATAGATCTGTAGATGTGGCTCTGTTTCCTTTTAAAAGCCTACATTTTACATCTAATATTGGCAATTGGGTGTTGAGAGAAAAACCTGTAGTTTTGCCTTGGTACGTGTGTACATGGCTTCTTCCAGAGGTTTTGGTGAAGCATTCATTTTGCCTATCAAAAACACTTTTTGTCAGAAGTTGGTTGGCCAGAAGGATGAAACAATACAAAGCCAGGAGTTGCTTCCTTCCTCCTGTGACTCAACGTAAAGTGTAATTTTTACATGTTTAAAATAAATATGCCAATATACAGATAGAAAATGTTGCTGACAGATTTGATTTATGTTGATTTATGCAGACTGCTACTGAAAAGCTAAGACCCATTAAATCTATTTTTTAACCTCGCAATAGAGGGTTTGCAATATGCAAGTACGCTGAGCAATGATTGCAGGCTGACAACTAAAATATTCTGGGAAACTAATAGGGGTTGTGAGGAAATCTCATGTTATTGCGGTAACATGGGCCTAGAGACAAACACATCTAGCTGCTTGGAAAGCACCAGGTAAATTCTAATCACAGATAGCATGGGCTGTGTTTCTTGTTCTCAAGACCACACAAATGCACCGAGGCTATAGCTTATCCCTGCTATAATTTCATCTCTCTGGGTGTCATGCTTATTTTAACCCGGTGGTTTCCCACTTATCTCAATAGGCAGACTCCTGGGGAATGATCCAGTGGAGATGTGGACCCTGCACTTGCTTTAAGCCTACTGACAAGGCATGGGCTCTTTCCAGCAGTGTTTCTCATGGCTTGCTTAGAAGTAGCCCTTAGTCACCTAGCAATCTACTACAGAAAATTATAATCTATTTTTGGACTAGCCAAAAGTTTGGCTAATATGAAATCTTTTTGGAGATGGAGAACACACAGAAAAAGCTTCTTATGTTTGAAATTAAATGCCTTTCCTAGACTGCAACTTGAAGGGAGACTGACAATGTAAGTTGCTGTAAACAAGGCTGCCACAGGCACTGACAGTATTTTTTGTTGTTTCTTAAAACTAGTTTTATATGTCATGGCTAATAATATCAGAAAGTCTTCAAGTTGCCTGATGGGCAAGGACTGACAAAGAAATTACTCCTCTACAGTAAGCTACATACACATCTAAAAGCTTCAGACTCCCTCCATGTACAAGCAAGCAATTCTAATGATGTTGAAGAGGAAGGACTCCAAGTGCTTCCAATACAGCATTGTTCATAAGAGGATCTAGTTCCATTCTGAATGAATGTTTTTTAGGAACAGATGTGTATAAACTGGCTGTAAGTACATTAAGGCTAGGAATTAAGTGGAAGTAGCCTGCTATGGAAATAAGGTTTTGATCAGCCTTTCTTAAGTGACATCAATCTTCATATAGCTTATCTAGTAATGCTTCTTTTTTTTCTACAGAACTTTAGTAATCTAGCCAAAGGGTTAATGTGGCTTGTTTTCAAAGGACATGGTAAATAATAATAAACAGTAAGTAATAATACCTATTTTTAACTAACATGTTCCCTGTTAATTACTTCTCTGCTCTTTGAAAGCTGGAATAAAAACAGCCCCCTAGTGATTTATGAAGTGAAGGTGTGCTAGATTTATTTGGTCTCATGATTTTCTGTACTTTCTGCAGTCTGTGTCATGACAGACTCAGATTGTTTGCAGGTATGTATAACAAGCCTGCAGTGGCAAAAGTTTTGTTTGGCTGCATCAGTCACTCACTGGAAGAAAGAAAGTTAGCGTTGAACTTGCATCTTGAGAAACCAGACATTTGAGTTATTAGCGTTGAATTTGCATCTTGAGAAATGAGACATTTGAGTTAAAGTGAGAAAATACATGTTAAGGCAGTGACAAGAAAGCCCTTTTAGTGTTACAAATGTCTTTCTTTGCTCAAAAACATGTTCTTTGTTCTGCAGAGTTGTACAAGAAGCCTTTTGGAAGACTCTTTGGTTCTCAGATTATTCCATGATCTTGAAGCTGTTCTTGGATTAGGATATCTTCCTGCAAAATTGATGGTGGTGTGGGAGTTCGTTGATGTGCAAAAGTGGAATGCAAACCTGAGATTTTGTGATCATTTTGTTGCAAAAATTACGTGTTTAAAAATAAATAAGGTATATAACCCACTTCACTCAGTTTTCTTCCAGTGGGAGGCTGACCTGAAGGCCTTGGATTTTTCCTGTGCCTTGGTCAAGAGACAAATTTAAGTTCACAGAAAGAGCTATCTTTATTACCGCTTCATCTAAAGTAGAGCAATATATGGGGTTTTATTTGATAAGTCATTTCAATGTCTCCAAGCTACCATTATGGCTTTCTGTGAAAGCCTGTAAAAATAAAAATATCTTAGACAAAAATAACACTCTCATTCTAACACTGTGGAATGTCTCAGTACGTATTTGGCACATCCTCTTAGGCTGTATCAACAATCTGAAAAAGGCTGCTGTAACAGGCGACTCATAAAAATAAGCAGTATTTAGTGTCTTGTCCTGTATCCTTTGAGGCTTCTGACATGTACTGACTAAGTGTAATTCACAATGCTCATAGGATAAAATAGTGGGCATTACAGGAGGTTGTGCAGTGATTGTCAAGGTCAAAGTCAGTTCTGCAGAAAAACCCCACTGAATCCTTGTTCTGTTAAACTGTTTCACAAAACCTGATAGCAAAGAGCAGCTGCTTGGTTCTTTTTTGAATGTACTGTGCGGATTTCAAGTTTCTTTTGATACACGGTAGTAAAATACGTACACATAGGATTTGTGATAGAAGCACGTTTTGCAGGTCCTTGGTGTGAATATGCATAACTTCATCAGAATAAACAAGGTGTATGGTATCCTCAGAACTAAGGGACATTGTTTAAAACCACCTTTCGTAATATCATCTGCCTTAAAGGCCACATGAATACTTGAAGATGCTTCTTTTTTGGGCAAACTACTGTACAGTGCACTTTTTCAGTCTGAGATTCAGCATATGCCTTCACAAGCTAGTCTTTCATATGCCATGCAGAATGGTAACACTTTTGAACAACAAAAAGACAACAAGCTTTTTTTGGAGGTCTGTAGGAGTGAACCAGCAGCACTGACCCCACTGCAGGTGAAGCACACCACCAAGAGAGCCCTCTTTCTGTTTTTTTTTCGGTTTCTCCAGAGGCACCAGATGGCAGCATATTTCCCTTACTCGAGTGTGATCTCATCCTCTCGGATTCACTCCTGGGATCATCAGGCTTTCAGGCCGTAAGCCGCAATGACCTCAGCTGACCTGCACCTTCTCTGTCGCCACCTGCTCTTTTTCCCCACTTTCGCTGGGTGTGCGGAAGGTGGTCTGAACACAGTCAAGGCTCTTGAAACTGCGGTTTGCCTTCTGCCTGTGCAGGTCTGAGAGTCCGTAAGAATCGTCAGCATACAGGCATGTGAAAATTTAGACCTGGGGAGTATGGCACCAACCTCTAAATTTTCCATATCCTCTAAATATCTAGTAACATGCAGTTTATTCAATTTTTCTTTTTAACTACTTGCTCTTTCCCGTGTACACCCATGCACAATGTGATTCTTGTTTACAAGCAAGTTTTGCTTGTGTTCTTTTCTATCAATGTTTTATTCTTTGAATCTTGTGCTAATATTTCACTGTACACCAGTTGTGTGTGACTAGCTGTGCGACTAGGCTTGTAACTTCTGTAGCAAGAATTCTGTTCTGCACAAATGATCCGAGGATGGGCAGGGATTTTGAGAACTTTTCAAGCTTTGGGGTTTTTTACAGTTACAGATGTGACCTAAAGCTTTGTGGGCTGGGAATTCTGTTGTTACACTGTCCTCTGTCCTGCTTCTTCCCCTCATCCTCCTGTTCTTGCTGTTAAATCCAATGCTGTTTTATCAGTGGTTTTGTCATAAAACAAAAAATACCCCAAACCCAAAATGTTCAGCTGTAGCAAACTATTCATAAGACATCCACCCTTGAACTCTGAACCTGCAGCATTGGGATGCAAATGTTAGTTACTTGAACTATATGTCTAACATCTACAGACAGCAGAAGATAGGCTATTTATCCTTAATAGGGATGGGCCCCAGAGGGTGAAGGAGGAGTAGCCATCACTGCTGCTGTCTTCCACTGTTACTCCATGGGGTTGCTGGCTTTTTTGCTGTGGTGACTCCGTTAATGCTTTACAAATGCTATGAGCTCAGCAGTAGACTATTTGTGGATTGTTTAATTTCCTAACTTCTGACAAGCAGCCCACTATTTCTCTGAAGAGCATAAATGACAAGGGATTTTCTTTTTCTTAATTTTTCAAATTTTAGCCAAATTCACCGTGAGTGTCACAAGATATGCACACTAGTTACTTCAACAACTCCACCCTTCCTCTTATTCAATACCAAAAGTTATCTATAAACAAGCAGGAAAGAGAGAGGGAAGAGAACTTCTCAAAGGAATTAATAGGAATCTTGTATGCTGAAAAGGTTGGGCTGCATAAATTGGGAAAACAGTGTAATTTTCTTCTGTTAAAATATTAAAAATAAAGGGGGAGGATAAAATTCCCTCTATTTTCTTTCACTTTCGTACTAATTTCTTTCCACTTCTGGTTTTCCTGTACTTTGGTATTAGCTAATATATCTCCACAGTTTTTAAGGATGGATGCAATCCCTTGTGCACAGTTGCTTTGCAAAGTGGAAGAAAAATTAATCTTAAATACTTTACTAACACTGTGATTACTAACTAGCACCTTGTTTGAGAAAGATAAGGAGGTACTTGTGATGAGCTTTGCAAGAGGAGAGGAGGTGTTGAGAAGGTAAAAAGAATGTCTGGTGTCACTCTGTATGGATTGGAACTGTTACAACTAACTGAAACATGGGGATAATAAACAGGAATGCAGTGAGCACTAACTGCACAAGAAGAAAAAAGCAACGTAATTTGGCACTCAGTAAAACTTGTATCTGACGGGCAGCTGTCTATGCAAATCCCACTGCCATCCTGGAAGATTTCTGTGCTTTCCAACTAAGTTTACCTCTACCTATAATGAGTTAGAAACAGCATAATCTCTGTAGGCTTTCATTCTTACTCAGTAGAATTGGCTAAGACAGATCTTGTTAAATCTTTACATATGAAAGATGCAAGTATCCTCCTACATATAAATTACAGAGAGATTTGTTTGTTTTGTGAAGTATAACTGTTATCTACCATTCACAGATGGCATCTTGCACAGTAAGTAAGTGAAATAAGGGTAGGAACAAGCTGATGAAATCAGTGCTTCCCCTTGCTGCAGTCCAGAATGAAAATAAAGCAAACATGGCCAAATTCTGCCTAGTAGCATACATCATGACTTTGCTTCTAGACTGGCATGGCTTACTAACTAAGGACAGTGCACCTGTGAAAATTCAGGCATGCAAAGAAATGTACATGTTAGATTTGAATGGGCTCAGATACAGACCCTGCTTGTTTTGTAGCAGAAACACACTCACCGTTGACTTCAAGCTCAGCCTTCACTCCAGGGACAAAATATTTCAATCTGGTATGCGATAGAATGTAACTCAACATACTTTGCTTCTGTGTATACGTTATTCCATGTTGTATGCAAAACCTGGTGAGTGCCCTCAAAAGGTATCCTCTGAAAGTAAGTCTACAGTTTCATGTTTTGACCCTCCTCATTTTCCCTTGCTATTCCTGTAGCATTTCTCATATGGCCTCAACCATAGACAACCATTGGTTGGGTGTTTTTTTTTGCACAGCTGACAGTGACAATTCTGTTAGCGTATGACGTGGGAAGGACGCTGCAAAGAGCAGTTTGGTGAAGTGCTTGGAAAGAGCTTGTTTAAATGCTCTGCATCCAGAAAGTGGGGAAAAGTAGGCATTTGGTTAGGAGGCACAAAACAAGATACACATGGCATAAATTTTAAGGTTGTTTTTATTTTTTTTCCAGGGACACAAGAATACCAACTGTCGAAGAGCTTCTGCCACTTATCATATTACAGTGATAGGAATATGGTGACATACTGTGTATCATTTCTCTTATAGTGTCTATTCCTCACAGAAAAAATGACAGGTATTTCAAAGGGCCAGTCAGCCCCATTCCAGCCCCACTAGCCCAGGCTCTTCTGAGTTGGACTAAATCTTGTTCCTGTTAATCCAGTGAATTTAGGGATGCGTGAAGACACCTTTAGTAAGTAAAGACAATGTTGTATTGTGTAGGCAAGGAGGTTATAAACTTGTCCTTGCTTATTTTGTTTTTTCTTGGGAGAAATGGAGTTCATTTGAAGTTATGCTTTATCTTCAGTGAGGGCTCCTTAGCAGCTGAATTAGCCTCACTCCAGACATCCATGAATCTTACGCAGAGGCCTCCTCCACCTAAATGGCAACAGGATGATTTCCACTGTCAGCTGAACAGCAGTACATCAGCCAGCAAAAACATTAAATGGATTTACATGCTTGGTGCTAACAGTCAGAGAAGGAAGACTGGGTAAATGGGGTTTACTCTGCCCTCAAGTGCAACAGGGTACATGGCTTCATTTAGAAAGATCCCGTAGTAGAGGGAAGAGGTTTAATTTGCCAGTGAAATATAGGGTCTTGGATGATTTGTGCATTGTTTATTGCAGCTTTTACCCCTGCAGCCAGATTCTCCAAACTACTATTTAGTCTTTTCAGTGAAGACTTCAGAAGGGATTTTGTAAATGAAAAAACACCCCAAACAAAACTGGCATGGGGTGAAAAACTGCTAGGTGCTGACTTCTTGATGGATGTGAATTTATAAGTGACTAGAAAAAGGCAGAAGGGTAACTGGTCACACACATGTGGACTCACCTTTGCACCATTCCCGGGAGAATCCAAGCAAATGAGGCTTTGCCCCAGCGTTGCAATGTGGGCAACAGCCTTTGGCTGTTGGGAATTTAACTGAACTTCAGGATTAATTAGGAAAAGAGTAACTATTTCAGTGTTTAAATATTTGGATTGTATGGATGAGATTGGCCAGTACAGATGTACGACACTTTCTGTGGTCAAAACTAGAGTTATCAAAGTGGACTTCCCCTAGATGTACACTTGACAAAAAGCTAAGGGAGATCACCTCAACCCCAAACCGAAGGTGACTTCCTTGCTCCTGCGCTGACCCGCGTTTCCTTCCTCATCCCACAAGCAGGCTCCTGGCTGGGACAGCTCTCCTCCCGGCACGCTGGGTAGCCTGTCATCTGCCTGGGCCTGTGGTGTGTGCCTGGCAGCGGGGATAGAGGAGAGGGGACGCCGGCTTGCAGTGCGAGAGGAGTGGGATTTCTGTCAGAGGACGGGGAGAAACCAAACCCACCGCTCTAAAAAGTAAGATAATTATAAAAAGCTCTTGAACTAAGAAAGGGGGCTGTGCGTCTGTCAAGCCGACCCGATCTGGGTGAGCAGAGAAGCCCCTCTGCGAGCAGCCTTCCCGGTGAGGGGACGGGGCGGTGAGCCGGTGTCTGAGGGGCTGCTCCCGGCCCGCCATTACGGACCGGCTCTCCTGAGGCGGCCGCCTTGGGCCGCGGGAGCAGCGGCGACCGCAGCCAGCCGGGAGGAGGAGGAGCGGAGGGAGGAGGCAGCGCTGGCAGCCGGGCGGGGAGGGGGCACTCGGCGCCGCGGAGGAGGAGGACTAAGATGGCCACCAGCCGCCGCGGGGAGCGGCCCCGCTCCCTCCGCCCCGCCTCGCGCGGCCCCCTCAGCCTGGCCTGGCGTTGATGGGGCCAGAACGACCCCAGCGCCTGGACTACTGCAGCGGTGGCGGTGCCTCCCGCAGGAGCCCGCCCGGGCCGAAGCGGGGGAGCCGCCCTCCCGGCCCGGCCCGCACCGCCCGGCCGCGGCCACCCCGTCGCGTAACCCCCCCCCTACTCCCGACTCGTGCCCGCGGAAAGGAGCGGAGAGAGGCGAGGAGACGAAAGGAGAGACCACCCGCTGCCCCCTCCCCGGCCCGGCGGGCCGGGCCGGGCACGGCACAGCGGCACCGACGGAGACCCCCGCCGCCTCCCGGTGAGTGCCTGGCGGCCCTGCCGCCGCTCCCCGAGCCCCGGCGCTTTGTTGTACTGCCGCTGGGCCCGCTGCGCCGCGGGGAGACTCGCCACCTTCTCGCGGGCCCGGCGCGGCGGGCTGCAGCCGCCGTCCCCGCCGGGATACTGGCCGTGCTTGGGTCGGCTCGGCCCGGCCCTGCCGCAGGCCGCTGCGATCTCCCCATTCCCCGGGGATGCCATACGGGAGGGCGGCCGCCTCCCTCTGTCGCTGCTGGGTTGGAGGAGGGGGCGGCGGCGCAGGTGCCTCGGGTGATGGATCATTGTCACTGCACGGGCAAACACCCCTCCATCCCCCAGGGGTTTTTAATGGTTTATTTTAGCGGCCGCCCCTTGGCCGCTGTGGGGCGGCAGGCTTGGCCCCGCCGGGCTGAGTGGGGCGGGCGGGGGTTGTGCCGGGGCCTCGGGCACAGCGGAGACGGGTGAGGGAAACCCGGAGGGGCCCTCGGAGCCCCGCGGGCGCTGCGGCGGCGCTGGGCCGCTCCGACGGCCTTTGTTGTGGCCGGGGAGGGCGGTTTTCCCGCGGGAGCCCCGACGGAGATGCGGGAGGGAGCCCCCTCGCCCCGGCCCTCGGGTGTGCTGGAGGGCCGGCGGAGAGCCGGGCTGCGGGATGGAGGGAGACCGCCCGCCGCCCTGGGCCAGCTTGGGAGGGACACTGGCTCGCAGGCGGGTCGTCGGGTCGCTTTTTTCTCTTGTAATTTTATTGTCGTTTTTTATGTGTTTATTTTTGTGGCAGTCCTCGAGCTACCGACCCAGTGGCGCGGCAGGGACATTCAAGTTAAAGTACCCGGCGGATCCCCGGTGCATCCTGGGGGACAGGGAGGTTGTGGCTCCTGAGAAGTCTGGAGTATGGTGTGGGGGGATTTGCAGAGATGTTGGGGTACCTGCTGCTTGTCTTCAGCATTCGGGAGGTGATCCACATAGATGAAGAGGTTTGCATGGAGGCCAGTTAGTATCGCTGGGTGCTGAGACCCTGTGAGCTATTCACCTTGAAAGAATAGTCTCTAATTTGTAGCTGTGCTTGTGTATGCCTGCATAGAGAGAGACTTATGAAAGAAATTGTGCAGAGGATTAAATGTATTTTGACCTGTAGTTTCATGGATAATCGAAATTTCTTGGCTAAGAGAGTAACTCCCAGGATTTCAGTGTAGACCTGTGGGTCCTGGCCTAATGATTGAATTTTGGTTACTTGGCAGTGCAGGTTTGTGACAAGGTCTGTGTGTGTCCATGTATTGGATCATGTAATTTTACTATGGAAAACAAATGGTAGGCTTCCGGTTAAGAAGAGTAAATTTTGTACCCTGTATCAAGCAGAAATGACCAGCTAAGTCATAAGTGGTGCCAGAACTGGGTTGTTCCCTGGTGCCTGTGCATGCCCCTGTGCACAATTATGGCTGTACAGCTGTATGATGTGCCTGAGCTCACAGATTCCTATGGATCCAGGCTGGTTCTGGAGGGAGCCAGCTTGATTGCATCCTTGGCACATTTGGGTGACAAGCTAGTGGCATCTTGAAATAGGCTACATGAACAAACTGTGCAGTTTGTGTGAATTGTGATTTCTGCAATATTTTGCTCATCCTATGCAGTGTTGGTAGACTTGCAGCATTCGCAAATATGAAAGTTACAGCTATGTGAATTGTTCAGTTGCAGTAATCCAACCAAATCCTTCTCTATGCTTTTAGATTATAGGCAGGCATGTTTATGAAACAGAATGCTTTGAGCACGGGAAATGTGCATTGATGTTAATATGGCATTGTGCCTTTGCTCTATGATCCTGGTCAAGAGGTGCTGGTAATCTAACTTTGGCTGTTTATTTGGACTATGCGTAGGCATCTCCACATTATGTAGTGTGGGTCTGTTCAGCTCAATTGGAGCCAATGCTGAAATACTCAACACCATTGACAGGATCATATTTTGGGTAGTAGAATGTTTCAGATATTAGTGGTGGTAGACTAGAGATCAGTGAATGGTATTTTTCAGTTTGGTATGTGTTTGCTAGGAACTGAATGCGTTTGTCTGCTTTTCCAATCCGCTGTGTGGTTTTTAGGCTGCTAGACTTGGAATACAAATGTAGTATGTTTTGGGTTACATGGTTGCAGCTCTTAGCTAGCTGATTATCTATTTGATTCAAATTTAAGCAAGTTAAGCATAATACTGTTGTGATTTTTAGTATCTTAAGCAGCCATTTAAAAATGCGTTACAACATTTCTATCTCAAGGTTTAAGTAAGGGTTAGTATGTCCAGTTGATTGTTTATTTGCAGTTTGATGCATTGAGATCAGCTACTTGATGGTATCATGTGGTACAATGTGAAAGAAACTCTTATTTCTTTCTTTACAAGCAGTAACAGAAAGAGGCTAAGCAACAAAATTAATTTTGTAATTTCAGCCTGGAAATAACAGGTTTAGTTAGAAAGCTATGTTATCTTCTTCCATCTTGCTACATGAGCTGGCTGAGGAGGTGAGCTAACAGTCCTCTGGTTTACTGGAGCTGTACTGCCAGAAGAAGTATGCATGGCAAGCAGGTCTTCAGGGGGTACTGATGTGTGTCGCTGTTAGTTAAAGTAAGACTGGCAGATGTAAAGTGTACTGTGAATTCTTCTATTTCATAGTTCTCTGCAAATACTCAGTTGGAATTTTTAGCATACATAAGACTTCTAGGATGCTTCATGTGCAGAGTATGGGGTGAGTGTGAGTGTATATTCTGCTTCCTTAGGACTGTCATGAGATTGTTTGGAAACTTTGGTGTTAGAGCATGGAGTTTCACTTCCCAAATATTGATGTTAGCTGTTTTGTAGCATTGGGTTGTGGGAATTTACTGGTGTTTCTGAAGATGTGCTGAGAGGAATGTAAAGAAAAGCCAGCAGTTCCCCCTCTGTTAAATTGCTGAAGGACAAATCTGCTGATGTTTAGTTCATGTTTGTGAGTGATTTTAGGTTCCTGTTGCAAAATAGTGGAAATACTGTTTCAGCAGTGGCCTTTGACTTGCATGACTTCCTGCTGTAAGGAAGTTTTGTATCATTTGTCCAAAATAAACAGATTTTGGAGAGGGCGGATGCAATATGGTATGAGGAACCATACATCTTAGTCACAATTTACCTCCTGGTGCTTGCCTTTTTGATCATTAGAACTGTGGAAGTCTGTTCTTATGGTACCTTACTGGAATTAAACTTGCATTTTGAAATGGGGAATAGAATCTCTTGTTGGTCCATAGCACAATTTTCGGTTATGTGTGTAGGGGGAAAATAAATGATTTCTTCATGGCTTTAATACTGAAGCTTTTAACTTCACTGGTTTCCTCCTTGATTCTTTTTTGTTGGTGGTGTTGCTAAGTGCAATAGTACAACATTTAAAATGCCCAAGTTGTGACAAATACTCATGCTGTTAGTATCTTTGAGTTCCTGGCAATACTGATTGTTTTAAAAAATTCTTTATTTGTTGTTGCTTATGTGTCCTGAGGGGCCTACAACTTGGGTTGTAAGTATGGGCCTTCACACACTCTTCAGTGTTGAAGGGACTGAGGCACGCTGATGTAGGATTGTCATGTGTCTTGCAACAGCTTACTTCTTTAACTTTGTAATTTGGTTTCCAGTTTTCATCTTTTAATAGTTTCACTCTTGTATAACTCCTGTTATCTTCTATTGGAGACTTTATATCCTGCTTCTGGGCTGTTTACACAATGTCCAGGCTGGGCAGGATAGGACAGAACATAATTATAAGGCCCCTGTGCATATTTGTTTTAACCAGCTGCCTCACAGGCAGTGTAGAAAGCATTGCTGTTTCCTATATTCCTGTTTGCACTCTCATTGCCAAAGTTTCTGAGGTTATGTATGAAATTCTGCTGGCGGCTCGTGACATTTTAAGTGAAGTCATTGGTGAGGATGTGAGAGCAGCATCTTGACTTGGATGATAGCACTGCAAACTTTGTGAGACTGAATATGCATTACTGGTGATCCAGCCTGGAGAGCATCTGTTTGGCAAGCAACTTATGTTTTGTGATGCACTAGTGCAAGCTTCTGCTTGTTGGTCACTTCTCCTCTTGTTCTGTGATATTACAGCTAAGTGCATACAGCAGCTTGTGTTTGGGTCACCTGTTGGATGGTGGGGATGATTATTTAAGCAAAGTTAGATGATCCGTAGCACAGTTGTTGCCTATCTTGCTTTGTCTTTATGCTAATACTGTGTCAGAGCTTAACAGAAGGAGGAATAGGAAATACTGTATCAAACTATTGGGTTAGTACTGTGTAGCACTTTGTGACTCTAAGTGGCTTATTTACACCCTGTATGTTGATTTAATACTCACCTGTAATTACAAAGATTTTGTTATGAATGGTGAAGGGGGAACAATCTTTAGCTAATTCTTTCCTTAAGTCTTTTATAAGTGAAGATGACACACATCTTTGGGGGTGCTTTTTCCTGTGAACAGCTCTGAGGCAAAATTTTCTGATTTCTGTTCTGTATGGAAATGTGCACTGGACATACTTTTTGCCAACTCTGCTGATGTTTTTGTAATTTTGAATGACAGCGGGGAATCTTTTTTACTTCTTAATTTTTATCTCCCCACCTGTTGAACAAAGCTGTGAGTGTGGAAGTAAAGCTGTCTGTATTGAAATTTTGGGGAAAAAAATTGTTTAACATTTCTTTGGAATTGGATTATTCCAGTAAAAGCTGCATGTCGTG
The DNA here is from genome assembly GCA_017639245.1 of Myiopsitta monachus. Classification (NCBI taxonomy): domain Eukaryota; kingdom Metazoa; phylum Chordata; class Aves; order Psittaciformes; family Psittacidae; genus Myiopsitta; species Myiopsitta monachus. The sequence goes on along the minus strand of CM029917.1, from coordinate 54,462,122 downwards.
TTTTGGGATCTTTCCCTTTTGAGGGAAAATGGTTTTGATTGCTTTGATGGCTTCATGTTTCATCAATGTCCTGTGATGATTTTCTGCCTGTCTTAAGCATGTGACTTCTCATGCTTCTGTCATATTGCAGAATGGGAACAAATTTGCAGAACTTACTTTTTTACATGTGCTACAATATCTTTTACAATTTTGAAAGTAATGCAACAGTGTTATGCTAGGAAGGAGTGAACTGTGTGGAAGAAATGAACGATAAGGGATGTTGAATGGTACAAAGTCACATAGCTTTATAAATTTGGGTATAAGTAATGTAGGAGAAAGATAGGATGGATGCATCTGAATTATAGCAGTCAGGTATGCATTAAAAGACTGTTTAGTTCTTATATCTTCACAAATATTGTTATTTCCATGTCATGCATTTCATTACCATGCTACAAGGAAAAAGCTTTGAGCAGGTTGGCTTAGTGTGCAGACAATAATACGTCTGAAAACACATGAAAGAAGTGGAATTTCCAGATGGCTGATTTCATCCCTTTCTTGCTCTAGAGAAATTACAATATTGCACTGAAAATACGTAAGAGTTAAACTTCCACTGGGTGGGTATTCCTTCGTTACATGCCTAACTTAAGCTTCTTGTGCTGAGTCTAAGACACTTATCTTAGAGAAGTCAGACCTTTTGGAGATGGCTTTTGTCTACTTTTTCTATGAACTGCCTAGTTGGTAAAAGAAATTATTCCCTCTCTTGAATAATTTTCTTTCTAATGGTCATGTGAGTTTTGGTTTTGGATGTGCATATAAGGCTTTCTAGTGAAAGGTTTCAGAGTAGGGAAGCAGTTACCAAAACTGATGCTTAACTTAAAGCAGCTGTGTCAAGTAAGCAAATAGGGGAAAGCAAAACCTTCAGAGCCTGCAGTTCAGTAATGATGAGGTAGGCATGTGGCTAGAAAGGGAAGATGTTCCAGCATGTACCTTAGACGTTTTTTAGAGTCCTTCATTTTTGAGACAGTGTGACTTACGTGAAAATGTGCATCAAGAGCTCTTAAAAATGATTATCTGGCTTTCTGTTTCACTACTGGTTTTGTCAGAGGTATTGCTGTGCGTTGGGTATTAGAAAGTAGCTCTACCTGGACTGTTTTGCTGTTTGTGATGTCAGTGTTATGCTGACAGGTGGAGTATTGGTGCAAGTGAATTATATTTTATGTTCTTACATTACCAGATATTATTTTCAAATGAAGACATAGTAAAAATCTCTGTATTTAAATTTTAAATTTAAAGCAGAGTGGTTTGATTTGTGTAACCTAATAACTGATGGGATGTTTCTTTAGAAAGTAGAGTGTATTTGAATGTCATGGTGATAAGTAGCGTTGCTTGAGGTACCTAGCTGTTGCTGTGAACCAGAATCTTAACGCAAAGCTGAACTGTAATAGAAAAAAAGTGTTTTGTACACCAGGGGCTTCCTAAAGCTTGTGTTTGATTACTTGGCAGTGTAAGTATATCCTTTTTTTTTGTGTGTGTAATTTGAGATTATGAAGAGAAATTGCAGGTCTAAGAAAATGGTTAGGGTGTTGTAGAATGGTTTGTGTTGGAAGTGACCTTAAAGATCATCTAGTTCCAACCCCTTGCCGCAGGCAGGGGCACTTTCCACTAGACCAGGTTGCTCAGAACCCCAGCCAGCCTGGCCTTGAGCGCAGCAGCCACAACTCTGTGCAACCTGTTCCAGTGTCTTACCACCCTCATAGTAAAGAATTTCTTCCTAATATCTAGCATGAATCTACCCTCTTTCAGTTTAAAGCCATTCCCCCTTGTCCTACCAGTACCTAACCTTACAAAAATTTCTTCTCCAGCTTTCTAGTAGGCCCCCTTCAGGTACTGGAAGGCCGCTATAAAATCTCCCCTGATACTTTTCCAGGTTGAACAAGCCCAGCTGTCTAAGCCTGTCTTCGTAGGAGGTGCTCCAGCCTCTGATCATCTTTGTGGCCCTTCTCTGGACTCACTCAAGCGGTCCACATCCTTCTTATGTTGGAGCCCTCAGAGCTGGACACAGTAGTGAAGGTGACGGTCTCACAAGAATGGAGTAGAGGGGCAAGATCACCTTCCTCGACCTGCTGGTCGCGCTGCTTTTGACACAGCCCAGTATACAGTTTGTTTCTGGGCTGAGAGCGCACACTGGCATGAGCCAGGTCATGTTGAGCTTGTCATTGACTAGCAGCCCCAAATCCTTCTCAGAGCTGCTCTTGATCCATTCTTTGCCCAGCCTGTATTTGTGCTTGGGATTGCCCCAGTCCAGATGCAGAATCTTGCATTTGGCTTTGTTGAACTTCATAACATTCCTATGTGTGAATGCCCAGAAGGTATGCTGTAAAACATACACACATGCTGTAAAAATGAACACAGAGAGAATGCCTGTGCTTTTTCATTAAAAATATGGCAAAATATCAACTTAACTTGGTCACAAAACTTTTAAAAGAGTTTTTGAGGGCTTGGATGATGGAGAATCCCAAAAGGGATAAAGACTGTTCAGAATGCCTCCGGGAGGGTAAAGATCATTAAGAAAGTTAATCAGATAGAAGCACGCCTGGCATCATCAGCCTCAGCTTTTGTCTGAGGTTTATTAGACTGGCATGGAGTACTGGCCTTTGGGCTGTTCATAGTAGGTGGACTGCTTTGATTGGATGATATGGTGGCTTCAGTGGCAGTACCAGCTTAAGTGGATCCTGCACCCAAACTGTGGTGAGCAAGGGGCGAGGCTTTCAGTTTTCCTGTGTGTATTTGTTTTAACACCTGAAGCTTTTGAATCCTCACTAAATGGGAGAGGGTGGGCTTTAGTGCTCTGACTGGAACAGGAGAAGAGAGTGTTTTCACTGCAGGCTGATGATAAGTAGACTGCTCTTTACTGGTTTTATGCTAAGAATAACCACCCCCATAGCATTCAGGGTGCCATTTATGATCTTGGGACTTGTCTCTGCAGCTGTATTCTTGCCAGGACTTACTTACTTCTAATTGGGTTTTATGGAGGTCCTTGGGTATTCATGGGAGAGCCAGGGACAAGATCATGGCCTTGCTCTGTATTTGTGTGAATGCACAGAGTACAGAATGTATTGTATAGTAGAATGACCAGCAGAGCAGATAATGAGTATGTTTCTTAATGCAAAAGTTGAGCCTTTTTGAGTTCTCAAGGTTGCTAACCTGAGAGTTAAAATGTCACAATGCAGGCCCTCAGTAGTGAGATTGAATCAAGTTATGTCTTTTAAAGCTTTAAGAGCATGAAATAAATAGATTTCTTTTTCGATACTTTTGAGTCTTGGGCATGCAGTTGACAATTTTTTTCCACAACTGTGAGGGCTACGACAATTTTGGAATCTTCACATGGCAAGATGCTCAGAATTGGGATGTCATGAATATGCTGAGACTAAGAAGGATGTGGTCAGAGCTGGCAGCATGCTTGTCATCTCTGGTTTTCTGCCTGATAAAGTGACCGAAGCAGACTGAAATTCATTTTATTTGGGAGTTTCTTTACACTTGCAGAAGAAAGGGTGCATCTCCAAACAGGTAGAAGTAAACATTAGTTATAAGCAGTCATGTGGAATAGGCACAGAAGCAGTTTCGCTATTGCATCACAAACTAAATGCTAATACTTGAGTCAGTAGCAGTTGAGCAGTGAGCAACAATAGAAATGTAAAAACAAAGTGTCTGTGGATATGATCTAAGAGGATGCTAATTTGCTTGTTAATTAAGTTTGCAGAAGTTTCTTTTTCACAGTTCTAAGTGGTGAGAATAAGCTGATGAAGAATATTTAATTTAGGTTTTGAGTGGCTCATGAAGTAACCAGGGTGTATCTCTTCATGCTTTTCATTATTAGAGAGTGGAAAGGCGCAGTACCAGCACTTCTTATTTGACTGTGGTAACTGCTGGAGAGAGAAATATTTTGCTTTCAGTTTCTTACCAGGAACATAACCATGTTCCTAGCAGTGTTGGATCAGGAGCAGGTGGGCAAAAGACTTCCTTGCTGTCTCTTTGAAATCCCTTGCAATTTCTCTGGTGTACTTAGGGAGATGGAAATCTGGATATGCTATATTTGTAGCTGGATATATTTTTTTTCCTAGTTACTGGTACAGTTTTTTTGTGTGAATTGGAAGACCATACTGATCAGTTAAACCACCTAAAACTATAACCTATTCTTATTTCAGTAAAGCACATATGTGCTTATGTATATGCTTCAAATACGCATAATATGAATGTTTGGGTTTGCTTTTTTTTAATTTTTTTTTCCCCAATAAATGGAAACAGAGGATGTGTATGTATGTATGTTCATGTGTATGTGTATGTACACTGCAAGTCATGTACTTAGAATTTTTTTTTTTTTTGTCTAGTTATAAATGTCTTTAAAATTGTGATCTTTATACAAGGAGATCAATATAGTTGATGTTTTTCTGGAGTAGCTCAGATTGAATAGAGACTATTACCAAGGTGAAGATTTAGCTTCTTCTGGTACAGGCAGACTAAACTTGAAAGATGACAGCTCTTCTCTTTTCTGCTCATCCTCTTTTCTCTCATCCTTTGAGGGTGAATTTGAACTTGCAGCCTGAGTAAGGATGAACATTTCAAATGAAAACATAAACTTATATAAATTGTTAGAAAAAAGGATACCATGATTAGCAGGTGTTCATATTGTGTGAAATTCAGGTCTGTCTTGTTGCACTAAGCTAAGGGTTATGGTGGTGAAGTGCATCTGCCTTCTGTAGTGCTACTCAGTGCTGCCTTTGAGTAGGAAAGTGGAGCATCTCAAACACTGCATGGCCATGAAAATTGAAATACATTCTTGATTTTGGTTAATTTCCCTGTAGCTCCACAATAGGTTACCAGGGAAGTTCACCAGTCTGTGAAGCTCTATGATGGAGTGTCAAATGTTCTGCATTCAGAAACCAATAGTCTCTTGCACTCTGTTGTTTATAAGAGGATGAAGGTTACTTCTTGGAGCTTTCTTGAAATATGGTGTCTTTATAACTATTTCTGTGAATGGCTGTGCAAAGTTATGCAGGATTCAGCTGCAGTTTGAGACTGTTCTGGTGTTCGTGTGGAGAGGCAGGAATGGATGGATGCCAGGTTTCTTTTGCTTTCACAGCCTGTCTCTGCAAATTTATCCTTAAAAGTGTGCTTAAAGAGGCATGGTGAACTTTGTGTCACTTCCAAAAATTCATTTAAAAATTATTTTATGTCTTAGGCCATGTCCAAAATGCCCAAGAAAACCAGGTGATTTTAGCAGTCCTATATTGTAATGTATTGCAGAATTCATTCCTTTGGGGATCTAAGAAAGGCTCTCCAGTATCTATGGGTGTCAGGACCATGTTTAAGGGTTTATTCTAGTATTAATGGTGGGGCAAGACTTGGGTGCAGCAGACTAACCACTGTTTTTATTATGTCTTGAGAGGAAGGACTCATCTTAAAACTTGATTTCATCTAGGACAGTTTGAATACATCAGAGAAATTTTGGTTGGAAGAAACATCTGTCAGGACATTTGCTAGGGTGTTTTAGCTGGAACGATGTGATTTAGAGACCTGACTTTTTACAGGAAGAGATAAGAGGTGATGAGTGTGCGGTGAGCTTTTGATGTGCTTTAAGCAGCAAGTGAAGACATGTATCTTTCGGGTGCACCGTGAAGTGCTATGGCAGTTGGGCAGAGGGTGATTTTTTTTTTTTAATGATTTTTTTCTTTTTTTGATGTGATAGTGAAAATATCAAGGTCATTTGTTATTTCATGGGATATCAAAATACTGTGTATTTTACTGTTAACTTTTTCACCATTGAGGTCACAAATGATCTATTTGTTAGATGTCTGCTGTGTTCGCTGTTGGTGTGGCGGGCAGCAGTGACTGGTGACAGCGGCTGGAGCATCCTATCCTGGTGGTGACTAATGTAAACCTTGTTGGAAAGTTAGCACAGCATGTGGAAAGGTCTTACCTCTGCTGAGAAGAAAGCAAGCTGTTTTTGTGAATTTAAACAAATTGGTTATAAACAATAAGGGTCCTTTGACCCTTTTACTTTGCTCAAGGAAATAAGCCTGCCAGTTAATCAGAGAGGGGGAGCAGGAGCTCAATCAGGAACTCTCTGACTTGACTGAAAGTTTAGTATTAACTTGGAACATAGAAGAGTGGTGAGAAGTCATACTTTCTTGTTAAAACATTAAATCAGGTTTGGTAAGAAGTCTTTGAATAACCCAGGTTTTTTGAAGAACTGCATTGCTTCCGATTAATAGATTGTCTTGATATTTAAAGAAAAAAAATCATAGTTAAGTGCACAGTGTTGTGTTTTCTTGTTAATGTATGAAGACTCTTGAGTAGTTTTCAGTATAACTGTTTCAGGAAGATATATTTGCCTGAATGAATGGAGAATGGAGGCCTGGTGAAGACTTTTATGGTTTGTCTGTTATTTTCTCATTAATGAGTATTACTGCTGTTCTTTAGACTGGGCAAGAGGTATTTGTCTGCAAATATCTTGAAGAATTTTGTAGAATTGTATTACCAAGACTACTTGACCTTTTTCTTTTCCCATGTCGTGGTTTAAGCCGTCTAATTAAGTCTAATACAATAGACTCAGTGATCATGAAACTGACCCGGTTTGTGTTTCCAGTGTGGTCACCAACTCTATACTTTGGGTTGGACTACTATTTAGGAAAAAGAACTGTTGTGGTTTAAGTCTCTAAAACTCACGAAAGTCGCTCACTCACTCCCCATCTTTCTTCCCCCAGTCCCGGGGGGATGGGGAGGAGAATCAAAAGAATGCAGCTTGCACAGGTTGAGATAAGAACAGTTTAGTAACTAAGGTATAGCACAAACCACTGCTGCTACCATCAGTAATAATACAAGGAAAAAGAATACAACTGCTCACCAAGCCCGACCCAGCCAGTGCACCCCCCAGCAGCGAACCGCCCCAGTACCAAAAACCTGACCATGCCGTGCACCCCCAGTCCACCACCACACCCTTCCGGGTCTCTGCCCTCCGATTTCACATCCTGGACATGACGTGCTGTGGTATGGAATAACCTCTTGTCAGTTTGTGTCAGGTGTCCTGTCTCTGCTTCCTCCCGGCTTCCCCTCCTCCCTGGCATAGCATGAGACTCAGAAAGTCCTTGGTCAGACCAAAACATTCTCAAGCAGTAACTGAAAACACTGGTGTTATCAGTGTATTTCCCAGCCCCAGAATCAAAAACACAGCACTGCACCAGCTACCAAGAAGGAGAAAAATGACTGCTACTGCTGAACCCATGACATCCCACCATGTTGATGACTACTTGTATGGCCATGTCCGATTTACCAGCTAACAAGTAAAATCTAGCAATAAAAAATAAAACCAGTAAAATATATCCTCTTCCCTCTTACCACAGTTTTTTTGGTAGCAACAATTCAGTAGGAAAAGAACAAAAGGGCAGTCTGACAAACAAGTCATTAAGATTTTGTTTTGACCAGTTCAGTATGAGTGTCGGGGTAAAAAATAAGCTTTCTGTTGCCCTCCGGATCTCTCATCAAGTACTGTTAGAATAATGTTTAGGCTGAACTGTGTGGAGAGAGAAGAATCACACTGGATTGCTTTAGTGCTCAGAAATATGCTTTTCTAGGCTTCACATGTTAGGGCAATAATAGAGGGTGGTGTGTGGAGCACGGGCCTTACTGTCATTCATAGCCTGGTGCACAGCCGTGAGTCTGAGGCTGGCCAACCCCACGAGATTCACAGGCTGCAGGAAGGACACCTCTTGTGACTGCTAGGTGAAGTCATTGTCTGTAGGGGAAACTGTGGCCTAAGTGATTGGTCTCCTCAACACAGGGGTTTTATATTCGTGTTTATAAAGCGCTGTTCATTGGAAGGATGACAGTGTTCCTTGTGCCAAATGGAGGAATCATGCTTTTCCTTAATTATAGCAAACTCTGCAAAAGTGGTAGTGAGTTTCATTACATGAGTTTCTTCTAATTTACCTTGCAGCTTTCTGCTTCCCATTTGCAGTGTCTTTCCCTTTTATTTATGAGCTGACAATAAATGGCAGGATATATCCATATGTGCTTATGCATATTGTGTTATTGCTGTTCCTTATTTCTGTCTCACAGAAAGGAAGTGGTGTTTTCACCCTCCCTTTTTTCATTGCTAAAGTATTTTGATGTTAGTAAGTAGAGCTTCTCACTCTTCTTTATGCTATTTCTAATGAGTGTTCCTGAGATAGGATTCCTAAGACCTAATAGAGTGTTTTGAATAGGGCTGGGAAAAAGATGGCAAAACTTTATTATGAGGTGGAGGCTTGTACTAAAAATACAGTACTGTCTCAGAGTTATTTTCTAGTGTTTGTTTTGCAAGCTCTTGTTGATTTATCTTGAAAACTAGCTAGTATAATTTCCCCCCCCCCCCCCAATGAAAATGCCTGGAAAAGGAGGAGGAGAGAAAGGGACCAAGAAAATGGACCATTTCAAAGTAAGATCTGAAAATCCTGTCTACTGAAGCAGTACAGAAGCTGACATCTTTTTGCTGTCTGTGGTGTCCTTTCTTAGTTAAAACCAACTGTCTTTTGAAGATTCTGGTATTTCAGCCCCGATCTTTGGATTCTAATGTTTTTTACAGTAAGAAATTACTATCTTTCCATATAAGCAGTGACATGTCACTGCATTGGTTGCAACATCTTTTAGTTGAATGGAAGTATCTCATTTAGAAAGATGTCCCATATAATGAATGGCTCTGAGTTAAGGGAAAATCTGACATACAATCTTAGCAGTCTGTTCTTCTGGTCAATTATTACTCTCCTCAGAGGTTTTTATTTCCAGACTGAAAGTGAGTTTGCTTACCTTCCTGTGCATGTTGTAATATCATTATCCACTAGGTCAAAAGAGCCCTGTGCTGTGTAAACACAATCTGCACACAGAGAAGATGACCCAGTCTCTTTCAACTTTCTCTTGACCTTCAGTAATAAATTTAGGTTTCAGGGATAAATTAAATACATTTAAGTGGTTGGTAGTCATTATTTGTATTCTGGTTGTCCTCTTGAGTTTAAGATCCTTTAAAAAGAGTGACCTTTAGATATCTCAGGGCCTTCTGATACATGGAATAAAATTTCTTATTTGCTTTGACACCCTTCCCACCTTCCCTTTCCCCCGCATCTCTCCCAGCTTGGGAGTACCTGCTGTGGCATACAAGGGTCATGTAAATCATATTGCCATGGCTTGTTTGTTGTCCTTTTGGGATTTGTGCTTTGTATACTCCTATCCCTTCTTCCTGCTTAAGTTTGTTGCAAGTAATCATGCATTTGACTGTACTAAAATGGAAGACATTAGGAGGTGCCTTGTCTACAAAGAGATCCAGATAATGGTGTCAGTCAGCAGTTACTACGTATGCCCCCTGTGCATTCACCCAGTTGTGTGTATTACTGGCTTTTGTTAAGATATTGGTTATATTAGCTGGTGTACTTTTAATGGGATTAAAATGAAGTTGCTGAGCCGAAGGTATCAGTTTAATGATGCTGGGCAGCACTTGCCAGCTGTGGTAGTTAATGCATATGAATGAGTGAATGAGACCACGTTTATCTCAAAATGATCACTTTAATAATGGGGGTAAAATAGAAAATATAAATGTCTTTGAGAAAGATGTCTGAAAAAAACTGAACTAATACAGCATGCCAATATTACTGTAGTCACATACAGTGTAGTCTCAAAATGGTAGAAATGTAATTTACCCAGTAGTTGAGGGGTTGGAGGGATTTGTGTTTTTTTTTTTTTTTTTTTTTTGTTTTTTTTTTTTTTGTTTTTTTTTTTGTTTTTTTATTTTTGTTTGTTTGTTTGTTTTTGTTGTTGTTTTGGCACGTGGTGTTTTGAGGTGGTGTGTTTTGTTGTTGGTGATGTGTTTTTGTCCCTCCCCCAGTAGTTTAAGCATTTCAGATAGTTTCAGAATATGAGGTCCTCTCAGTTTTTGGCTTCCACTCTGCTGGCTGTATTGTCAGCAGCGCAGGGAGTTGGAGACAAAGCAATGCCATTTGAGTTGCAGTCGTTCTTGGAAGACCGTTTCTCTTCTGATCTTTCTAGAAATACTATCCTGGTGGATCTGCAAACCTAAGAAAAAACTATATTGCAGTCATCATGCAATACTCTTTCTTATCCTCTTTCAGTTTAGGAAATAGCAGTAGTCAGTCTCACTTGGATGTAGAAAGAGCTTTTGTCCCTGTTCTTTAACTGGAGAAAAAAGTTTGGTGATTAGGGAAGAGAAAATTTGGTTTCCACCTCTGACACTGTTTGCTCTACAGTCACCCTGAGTTTTTATTGCTACCCTTCGTTTTCTTTCTTCCTGCGTCTCACTGGTTAGTGATGCCCTGCTCCCTTGTTACAGGTCTCTTCAGGGCACCTCTTGCTGGATGGCAGAGTAATTATTCACTGGTTGATAGAGGAAGAGGTGCAGTCTGAATGTACACTCTACATTATCAACATCATTATAAGTTTTCAGCTGTCTCTAAGCACTCTGCTGGCAAGTCTGGACAGGCAGAAGACAGGAATGCATCAGTGTGCCAGAAGTGAGAGCACTCAAGTTAGTGACCTATCTCTGTTTCACAGTTAGTGTTTCTCTTGTACTTCTTGTTCCTGTAAGTCTGGTGTGTGTGCTACTGTTGCTCCTAGGAGAGCTTTAAATGAAACAAATGTATTATTCCACTTTCCTTTTCTGGTTTGTTATGATATTCTGCTCTTGCAAAAAGCTCTGCTCATGAGAGTAAGCAAGGAGAGTGTGTGTGTGTGTTCCACAGTATTCATTTATCCTTTTTTTTTTTTTTTTTTTTTTTTGGGGGGGGGGGGTGTCTTTTCTTTGTGTGTCATAATCTCAAATTACATATTGTTCTTAATCTGCCCTTGAAAGAAAATTCTTTCAGAACTGTTTTTGTGGGCTTTCTACAGGTCCATTGCTGATACAGTCTGCTGGGCTTTAGTTTTGAAAGAAATGCTTTGGATTTATGCCAAAACATTACTTGGAAAAAGATTGCTACAGAGAATTCCTCTAGTGTGCTCCTGAAAATGCTTCAGAGCAGGAGAGAAACCAAAGGTAGCAGCAGCATGGCGTTGATACACTCAGACCCTTCTCAAAGGAAGAATACACTGAAGATTAAATAAATTTTTTTTTCTCATAGTTACTTCTGATAATTTGAGTTAAATCCAGGATATCATTGGCATTCCAAATATTACTGGCTTTATGTATGTATTTATTTATGTATTTAAATCTGCTGCTGTTATTTTTCTTTCAGTGTATACATGCACAGGATTTTTGGGATCAGCATAATTGTTTGTGATTCAGAGAATCCTGATTGACTTCTTTTTCTCCACAGGACTGGTGATAAGTGAGTTACCTTCAGTTTTATATGAGATACATAGATTCTGGTTTTGCTTTATTGCACTGATTTCTTAAATCATCTTGACTGGGATGACATAAGGATGAAAGTTTTGTTTTTCTTTTGCTGGGTGGGGGAGTAGTTGTTGAGACTTGGCAAGTTTAGGAAGTGGTATGTTCATGTTTGTGTTCTTTTTAGGCCAAAACACAGTAAGCTTTCAGATTTCCTAGAGTGTGCTGTTGACAGAGCAGGCAAGAACCTTCTAATAGTTTAAAACAAAAACCAAATGACAGTTACTTTCATTGCTTTATGCATGCTTTAATTTTTTTGATCTCTTTCCATACTAAGCTTTAGGGTTATAAAGCAGGAATAATCAGATTTGAATTTGTGAGTTTGAGCTTCTGGTAGTTTAAGTAAATATGTTTCAAGGACTTGTGTGTCCACAAAACTTCACTCTGTCTTTCATTTGGCATCTCTGTCATGTCATCTCTTTTTTCCTCTCCTGCATCCAGAACTACCCTGCTCAACTTCGTAATTTTTTTTCCATGTCACTGATAATTATTTTGCTTATCATGACTCTTTTTTTCTTTTTTTTTTTTTGTGTGTCTTTTTCATTCTAGTTTGTTCCTTTCCCTTTTCCCCTTTTGAAGAAGGAGATAATTTTAATTAATTGGGAAGATTTTTCAGGACCCAGAATGAGTTTCAATTATATTTGCAAAACCTAAAGACAATTACCCAGATGTAAAAAGCCTGGCAGCTTAGGAAGGGTTTTGCAGTGACTCTAAGTTAGTTGTCTGTCCATTCTTTGTTGGAAAATAAGGGCGTTACAGACTTGAATTATTTGATAGTGGATTGTTGGTGATGAGTTAAAAGAAACTACTCATCAGCTGAGGCACAGAGAGGGCAGAGTTCACTTCTAAGTGTGTGGACTCAGCTGTCCGAAATCAAGATAAATGTGTAGGATGGCCTTATAGCATTGGGAGAAAATAATTGCCTTTTGCAGGTACTTGATTCCCATTACCTTAGATGCTGGTTTGAAGATCATGCTTCCAGAGAGCTGTTTAACTGGAAATTATCAACTCTAGAGCAATCCTAGACATATAAAAAGTGAGTCACTTAAATTGATTATCCTTTAGATGTGTAAATTTACTAATAAACCACATATATTTAAGTAAACAATTAGTGGGTAGCATAGTTAGTAGCATTGGAAGCTTAACTGTGAGCTTTCTGACTTGCTTAGTTTTTAGCATTTAGGTATCTGTCTCATAAGTAAATTTTTTAACAGTGCCAGATTTTGCATGTTAGAGTAGTGGAGCGCTTCATGCTTGTGGCTTTATGCCTTCTCTTCCTTCCTTAGCATTAAACCAGAAAAGAGTGGAGGTGAGGTAGGTGGGATTGTCGGTCATCTAGTTGTCTCCACAAGGAAGGTTGTCACACTCCTGATCCACAGTAGTTGTTCTAGTTGCACTTGGATTAGTGTACAGTAGTGTCTTAAGAGTGGGCTGGAGTTACTTTATTCTCTGAATAGGTAAAATGGCTCTCTGACTCCTCCCTGAGTCCTGCGTGTGAGAATTGTTCACAGTGTTTGCCAGAGAGCCACTAGGGGAGTGAGGGAACTGCTGATGAGGTTGGTGTGGGGTCCTTTATTGCAAAGCAGGCCGTTAATCAAAATTCTGAGTTGTTGCAGAAGCATTAGGAAAAGTAAGTGGCTTATTTAATTCAGAGTTGAGACATTACAGATAAAGCTATGCTGCTTTGTAGCATATTCATGACATTGGGTTGTAAGGATTGGATTATTGCTATTTGCAACAGTTCCTAATACTAAAAAAACTGAAGGAGAAAGGTGGATTTTGAAATGTGCAGCTCTCCTGTTATGGTGATTGCTAGTGAAATGCTGCTGTGAACTGGCCACTGCTTCTGCGATTGTTACTGGTCAAGACAGTCCACTGCAGGTGTAGTGACAGCAAGATGCTAGTGTGGCAGAACAGCATCTCCATCATTTTCCTGAGGCAAGTTGAGGGCTGGTGAGTTAAGTGGAGAAGAGTGGGGCCTTTCTGTAATTACTTGTCCCTTAGGATCATGGCTGTATGGAATCCAATGTGTGTTGTGGCCACCATGTGGTGGCCTTTGTGCAGGCTTTCAGGTTAGAAGCTTCTCCCTTTCCTTTGACTAGACAAGGTTCTCATTTCATCTGTCCATTTAGGAGCTGACAGGCTGGAGTGGTGGCTCATGGTGAATATAGGTTAGGTATCTCCCTTTCTTAAACTGATCTGTGCTCCCGCTGCAATACAGATCTTGGTATTTATATTTCTTTTCAAGGGGAGCTGCTGATTCCTGCCATTGTTGCTGGAAGTGGTCCATGCTGAGCACAGGGGCAATGCTTGGAGTTGTAGGGGTGAGTAGAAGAGTGAACATTTGTTCTGTCTTTGCACAACCAGTGAGTTTTGCAGTATTCTGGGCACTGGCTAGAAAACAACAGGGCACAAAATGGCCAAGACAGCCATCTTAGCATCATTGTTGGAGTTTTTTGATTCATATTTTCTTTCTCTATTTTTTTTTCCTTTCCTGAAATGCCATGTTGCCTCTGAGCTTTATCTGGGTGGCTTTCAGGGTTTGGCAGCAATGACATGTACTTCCACATCCAAAGAAATCAGGAATATTGCTGCATCATGTCTTTGCTGACTCTGCAATGCAGTAGCATTGGGCTGTGAGCCCAAATCGTGATGGGAAGAGAAGAACCTTCTGACCCAGAGGTAAGAATCAAATGGACAAGACTTAGAGCAGAAAAGAGATAATCAGAGAAATGCAAATTTTTGATGAGGAGATAAAACTTTTGGGTTTCAGTCCAACTCTTTAACAAGAGGGCTATAATTAGGCTAGTATTATCTTTATGGATTCAGGGCTGGCAAGCTAAATTTCAACTGCCTCTTAATCAGCATGCAGCATCTTCGCAGTCTTTCCCACTTGAGTCAAGCCACACTTTCACCCCTTGTGCAATGCCACAGCATACAGGTCTGCACAATACATAACCACTCAGGAAAACCTCTTTCATGCTCATTCTTCAGTGATACGTTATTCCTTGTAGGTTGATTTGTCTTCATGTCTCTTAGGAATATTTTGGAAGTTCTGCTGTAGGTATCTCCAAAATATCCAATTGTAGAATTAAAATTGTATTAGTGTTTGGTGGCTTTTTGTAGTTTATGATTACAGTTCAAACGTGATAACCACAAAATTCGTTAAGTTATACAGCAACAGGAGAGGTCACATTTCATGCAACTTAGCCTTAGAGACAGCTTTCTCCAATGCAAACATGCCTTCTGAGAGCAGGGCTGGAAAAGCCATGTGGTAAAATCTTGTGGCTTGGCACTGGTATTAAGAGATGTTGCTTTTAGGGGAAATAAGATGTTTTTAGTAAGGGTTAATGTAAAATTTAATAATTTATATTCCAATAAACTAAAAAGTAATGTTTGAAACTACAGAAGGCATTCTCTGTAGCATGATTTAACAGGTGGTATTTAGTTTAGTTAGCTGCTGTGTGCTAAAAGGACTTTTCTGTTGCTTATTTTTTTCCTAATGAGGAGTCGGGCAGACATTGTATAATTTCTCAGGCAGCAGTGATTATGCAACTGATGCAGCTGCATTGTGGAGCCAGAGTCCTTCCCAGTCCCTGAGCACCAGCTGCTTGTATTCTGGTTGCCGCTTTTTTTCCTTGTCTTTCTTCACCACTACCCCTTCCCCATGTTGTTTGTGAACAAGTTATTTTCTTTCCTGTGTTACTGTTTCCTTCTTTCTCCAATGTCAGGGAGACATTGGTTTGTTTGGGTTTATTCCTCAATTCCGCATGCTGCAAAATCAAACTGCCTTTGTATATCATGTAAAATATGAAATGTATGGCAAAATGAATTTTCTCATGACAAGAATTACTTGATTCTTTATGGGTGTATATAAGGGAAGGCATTTACTTGAATCTAAGTGAAATGTTATTGCAAATGGCCTTTGTTGAAGCCAAGGTCAAAAGTTACGAGTTCACATTCTCATGACATTAAAGCATGTAAAAAGATGTTTGTTTGGTTTAGGTTTGTTTTCTTCCTTCAAAGGGTGAGCCTGAGAAAAACTTTGATTTCTCTCCTCCCACCTCCCTTCCAACCCCATCACAAAATAAAATATAGTACTCCTGTGTATAAGATGAGGTAGTTGTAAATTTCATGCTTTTACAGCCAAGTGATCTCACTGCAGTGCAATAAAGGCAGTTGATACAGTGTAAAAATGCTGTACATCTTACCCTATTCATTTTTTGTTTTCAGTTCACAGTTTTATGACATGCTGTTTCCATTTCAGGTTACATGGCTTCCTGTGAGCTTAAGTGGTTCTAGACAGGCTGTTTTGATCCGTGGTAAACATTCGGAAACCTGCCAGTACAGTACTGGGTGATAGGACAAGGCATGGTAGACTCGTAGACTGCAATGCTGTTCTCTGCTTACAGGTGAACTGAGTATAGCATATACAAGTCCAAGTAGAGGAGAAATAATAGTTGGTCCATGATAGCTCTGCTTGTGTTTCCATGTCAAATGTGGTGTTTATCTGTCATAAATAGGCTGTAGTGCTTAGTGTCCTGTATCAGGAAATTAACTGGGGAGAAGTGTTTAAGCTCCATAGTTTGCGAGTCTTATTCTAAACAAGCTATAGGGAAGGCAAAGGATGCATTTTCTTGCTCCTGGTGGCTGTACTGTGGATCAGGTATGTGGGAGATGGCAAGTTGTCTTAGCCCAGATGATGGTACTTCTACAAATCCTATTTTGGTTGGAATTTCTTTTCCTTCACTAACATCATCTATGCCTCAGTTTGCTTTAGATAGACCAGGCGCACAGAAGACATCCTCTCTCTCACCTGAAAGACTGGATGCGTAATGCTAATACTTTAATCATGTCTACTCATACCTCTCCCCTCCCCACCAAATTTCTCATGGCAAGAACATTGGGTTCTAGCTTAGAAACCATTGTGTTTCTCAAACCCCAGCCCAGCTATGCACATTTAGTTCAGACAGCTATGTTTGTCACCGTGTTATTTGAATATTTCTGTTGGTGGTGAAGAATTTGCTAGAGTTCATACCTCAGCCCCACAGTTCTTGCAGTATGAATGGAGTTGTACTTTATTAGAGCTCCTGATACTGGAAAAGTAATGATGCTCAGAAAGTAATGATGAGGTTGGGAAGGATTGCAAAGATTTTTCTGGAAAAGTAGCCCCAAACCCAACAAAACTGCTAGACGTCATGGCCAGCTCTTTGTCACCATGTTGGCGGTGATGCCCTGGTCTAAGTAGAGTTCCCAAAAGTAGTGCTTGTGTAAGGCCCATAATTTAACTGAGGAATTTGAAATTGCTCTTCAGACCCTTTCAGTGGAGGTGTTCTGTAGTCCTAATCTCAGAGTTCTTCTCACTGAGCTCCAAATTTCAGGTCTGAAGCTTGATTTCAGTGGCTTTTGGTAACTTACCTCTGACCATGAAATGGGTGTGTGTGGTTTTCTGTTTGGGATTTTTTTTGTTGGTTATTTGGGTTTTGTGTGTGTGGTTTTGGTTGGTTGGTTTGTTTTGTTTTAAAATAATGGAAGGAAATGATTTGGAAATCAGTCTGTAATTTACCAGCTACCTTGTAAAGGCCAGAGAAGACCTGCCTCAAAACACTTAGTTTGGAAAACTTCAGGTTATGATCCTGCATAAGGCATGTTGTGTCATATTTGTGTATGTGGTATTTCCAGGTACCAGAACAAACCCTTGAGGGACAGTGAAATGGATTTCAGTGAACCTGGACTTGAGAGGTATGTCAGATGCTTTTGAAATACAAACCTGTTCGTTCAGGAATTTGCCCAAGAACATGTTTGAATTCCAAAATAATAGTGATTCTTTAAAAATACATAGTAGAGTGATTTGTAAGGAATTTATGTCTGTCCTGTCTGCTGCAGGAAAAAAGGTGATTATTTTAATCACTGTGTTCATGGAGTGTTTATTGTTTGCCTGCATATCTGCTTTGTACATGTGGTTCTTGCAATGGATTTATCTAGCATTAAACGATACAATCCTTAAGAAGGATTTAGCTGCTTTTAGCAGTTTCAGTGAATATGCGCATAATTTAACATGGGACTTTCTGGGTGTAGTGTTCTGGGTGTATTCTGTTTAATAAAGCCTTATATGGATTAGTAACTTAAAAAGGCTTTTCTTACTCCTGGTTTCCAAAATACTTGGCAGTTGAGTTAGAAATCTTAGAAATTAAACAATTTACCAGGAGGATGTTTGTTTGCTACTTCAGAGAAAAGATATGGTTTCTCTTCCAAATTGCAGTTGCCTAAATCTCCCCTTCTCTTTTTGAGCCTTAGTGCACTGCTGAGTTTGGTTATTGGAGAGTTTATTTTCTGTTGAAGGCAGTGGAAAATGTTAATGTGCTTCTATCAAGTTGTAGGTAAGGGTTGGTACCAATTTACAATGTGGTGTTAGGGACATGCTGGAAATGAAGAGCAGATCAAGTGCAGTAATGTTCTTGAAGAATTTCTTGATCAGTCTGTAATGTTTCCCCTAATAAGTGCTGTCTTGTTTTTCTATGTAACTAAAGACATGTCTATGAAATGTTAATTCTTTTAGAAAAGACTTAAAACTAATTTGTTCATTGCACCTTACTCTTACAACAGTAAATCTCACTTGCGTTAGCTCGTGAGGAGAGACTTGAAACGAATTTTAATCAAGAGTGGTACTTGGTCACACAATTTAAGCTCTGTTTACGCCTCAAATCTTGATCAGGAAGAGAACTGAGGTAATGATGTTTTAGTGTGAAGAAGGCAAAATATTATAGTTGAATTTGGTCTCTTTAAAGAAATTAATTCTAACTTGAGATCTTCTAAGAGACCTGGGTCGCAAATTAAAATCTGTGGTGTTTGGAAGTTGAAAAGCATGCATTCCATTATCTTGGTTAAGCTTTTAAAAACTCAAACAAGTGAAGTCCCTACAAACTAAGGAGGTGGTGACATCAATAAACTTAATGACTAGTCCTGTATGGCGTTTCCCAGTTCTGTGATACCTTTCTTGAGCTCTGTTTAAATAAATCTCGAGTTCCTAAACATGGTTGTTCTGGTACCTTGTAGTATTCAGCAGTGCTCTTCATTTCATTGTAGTGAACCTAAAATATCTGATGGTGCTGTGGAAATCCCAGTTCCTTCAAAATAACACAACATGAACTTTAGTTTATTGTGATTATTTTAATGATATGGGCAGTAAGCCAAATGTCACATTTTTTTACAGAATTGGTAGGAACCTACAGTCATCTGGTGTATGTAATGATATTTTTCAAACCCACTGTAAGGACACTATTTTTTTGACCCTGAAAATAAATCTGAACAGAAATAAACAGCAGTTTAAATAGTGTTAACCGACAACTGCTATACCTTACTGGTTTTTAGCTTTCGGTTTACTTTACGTTCACTCATGTCTTATGTAGTAGAACAGTAATGAAATTTTATGCTGGTTTTATTTTTTTGTTTGTTTTTATTTTCATCATAGACATCACTTTTGTATGTTTTGCTTACACACAAATACTTTTAGCAAGTCATGGTTTTTTCTCATTTACTGTGATATTTCTAGTGCACAATTTTTGAGTACTTTTAACTTTGCAATAGGAAATATAATTGTGACTTAGATTATAATATATATAAATATATATAAATGCAACATATATATTATATATATATATATAAATTTATATATAAGATATATATATAACTGCAACTTAGATTGCATTTGCTCTGAGAGTGTTAGGATTTTTTTGTTTGGTAAATACTCCAGATGGGTAGTAGAGGCAGAAATTGAAAAAGAATGACATTGTTGGTGGGTCACAGGAAGAGAAAGAAGAGATTCTTCAAACTATTGGAGCAAGTTGAGTAAGAATGTGTTAAGGAGAAGAAAGGATCAAGCTGTGTCATCAAATAGCTTTTATATTCCTCTTCCTAAATGTTGTCCCTTTTCCCTCTGTCAGCAAAAACCCCAAACCAAACCAAGCAACTCTCTCCCCCAAAAAAAACCAAGACAAAAGTTCAGACAGAAACTTAAAATTTATGTATAACAAACTCAGTAACTACAAATCTGTGAGAAATATTTACTAATGAAGGTACAGTTCTGTGCCCGTGGTAACAGGGAGAACTGGGTAACTGTGGAAAACTAGTTAATACTTTTCTCAAGACATTTCTTCATGGTTGACCATACGGATTCAAACAGTGTGATTACTGGATGACTGAAGAGGCATTATAATTTCATGTTGGCAAGTGACATTTCCTCAAGTCATTTGGTGTCTTTAATATATCTTTTCCTGTGTGTTAAATCTTTGACTGTTTGAAGTCCAGACCATTTCAAATGGTCTGAATCTGAAACATGCTTATTACTGAGTCTTTTTGCAAACCTTGCGCTTCAAAGGGAAGCCTTTAATTCACCCATGTTTCTGGGTAAAGACTTCATGTCTGAAGTCTTGGCAGGACAAGTTCTTTTTGTGTAGAATACATGCTTGGACAGAAGAAGAACATTAAAAACTGAATCAGTTATCTTCATTCTTCTGCTTTCAACTAATTAGGATTGCTGGAACAAGTTATAATGTTAATTGGGAGATAAGAATGGAAATTATTTAGTGTTCTGAATCTGATTCAAGGTAACAATGATCAGGAGCATGTATTATGGTATATCTTTGTTGGCCTGTGATCTCTGTCTCAGATTTAACAGCAAAGAAGAAAGAAAAAGAACAGGTGATGAATGAACTGAGGAAAGGAGAGATTGTCTGGGGACATACGAGGAAAGTTGATTTGATTTTTGCCCGTGTATGTAAAAGCACAAGATCCACTGTGCAAATATTTTATTATGCACACAATGAAAATTTAGTAATGCTGCCTGAACAAATTAAAGCCCATGGGCTGAGTGTTCTGTTGAGCTCTCCCAGTTGCAAAGTAGAGTCCTTTCAGGAAGGTTAGCCTAGCATGTTTCAAGTGCCGAGTATAATTTTTTGGTAAAGAAGTACATGGTTGAAGTTTTTGCAGCTGCCTGAGTGACTGCAATTTGACACTTCTTTTATTTCTTTTTAGGACTTGATCTGCAGTAACTTAGTTTCCATTTTGTCCAAGGAAAAGGAAAAGTCAATTAGCTTAGTATATTAAGGGTCAGCGATGAGCTGCAGGAGGAAATCTGACATTCCTTCTCTCTCCTGACCCCACAAATGTCTGTGTGAGCTCTTTTGTTGAACTTGAGGGTCACTAAATAAAAAGATGACTTTTTACTTTGGGCACACTTTATTTCACGTTGCAGGCTGAAACAGTTACTGGAATTTTCACTGTTGTTTCAGTCTGTTGGTGTTTGTTGGGATTTTAAAAATGTTATTCCCAGCACTTGAATTAAGCTGATTAAGACAGGTAAAATTTGATTCAAAATGAGGTCTGCAACAGCTGCCAAGAAGGCAGAACCCAAAGCTGTGAGGATGTTGCAGGCAGTCTACACAACAAGCTCTCCCAGAAACATGGTAAATAATCTTGGGCAATATTCAGAAGGCCTATCCTATCAGGATGGTGGTAGTAGTTCAGTATAGCTGAATGTACTGGAATGAAACATCATCTCATTTACCAACAGAAGCTGGTAAACTGTGAAGCAAAGTAGACATTTACGGAAATTGTTGTCTTTTTGTTCCTCTTCTGATGTGCCATGTTACTTCAGTTAAGTTAGAAATTACTTGGGCAGAGCTGTATGAGTATATGCTAGCCTTGCAAACTCACAGAAGATGAACGACTGGCTATAGGTGGGAGTTTGAGGAGCTGAGTAAAAAAGACTTCTGCGAGATAAGTATCTGAATTCTGCAGTACTCTTCTGATAGGTGAAGGTTGCAAATTGCGGTGGAATGGCTAGCA
Source organism: Myiopsitta monachus (assembly GCA_017639245.1). Classification (NCBI taxonomy): domain Eukaryota; kingdom Metazoa; phylum Chordata; class Aves; order Psittaciformes; family Psittacidae; genus Myiopsitta; species Myiopsitta monachus. Next base: position 54,440,869 of record CM029917.1, on the reverse strand, counting down.
CCGCAACAGCTACTGAAAAGTTTTATAGCTATGTATGTGATTTGGAAACAGATTTCTGGAGCTGAAGGTTTCTGTTGTAGTGTGTGATAGGATAAAAAAGTAAACTTTTATTTTTAGGATTTCTGTATGTCACTACCCTTGATTTGTTCAGTTCAGTGTTGAGCAGTATTTTTAGGATATTCATGAACATTTAATTATATACTGATCCGTATCTTTGGTGGTCAGGCTGCTTATTGCCTTAATTCTGTCTGAGCTGGCAAAATTTTCTAGCAAAAAAGAGATGTGTCCCAGAGACCTTCTGAGAACATTAACATTTAATTTAGCAGTGAGGAAACTATTTATTGGAATAATGTGTTTCAAGGCTTTGAGTCCCAGGTCACTGACCAGCAATGAGTTCTTGTAGAATGGAAATGGCTTTCTGGATGCCAAGAAATGAAACCTCCTGCAAGCCTGTTTCTCTTGATTCCTGGGAATACCTGGACACTCGCTGTGCAGCACGCTGCCTAAAACTGGTGTGCTTAGCCCAACGCAGGGGGTCTGGTGGGAAATATGTGCAGTCTGGCTCACCAGTTACTTGGAGGGCTACTTCCTCTTTGCCTGCTGCTTAATTTTCCTTTCACTCACACACACTGGGCAAGTGGCTTGGTGCTGTGCATGTTGTGAAGCCTTGTTCTAGGCTTTTGGCTGGGGGACACTGCTGAGAAGATGTGTGTAGGCTAGACCTGCTGGCCAGAAAGCATAGCTTCCTCTCTGTTGTCTGTGGGGTAATTTCCCAATGTTGCAGATGGATAAAAACACAGATTCACAGATGCATCTTGGTGCAAGGTTGGCTCTTGCCCTTATGAAAATGTTAGCTGAAGTACAGCGCCATGCGAAAAGCTGTGCTGTTGTCAAAGGCAGCTCACCAGGGCAGTACCCTGGAATTGACTTCAGACAGGGCTGCTAAAATGTCACCATGCCCTTGTTAAGGGATGGTTCTTAGTGAAGGTCAAAATGTTGCCTCCATGCTGGGCTTCTGGAGAAAAACTGGTCACAGGACTCAATGTACTGCAGAACTTGGTAGCTGGTATGGCTCTTGAGGAACTTGCTTGGATCTTCTAGGGCTGGATGTGAGTCAAATACAAAAGATTCTGCTAGTCAGGAGGTCTGTATGCTTGGGAAGGCCTGTCCTTTGCCCAATATATCCTATAGTATGTCTGCTTTCTGTTCTTTTCCTCCTGTTTTTCGTTTACTGCAGACTTAATAACTGTTACTCTGGCCCCTAAGCAGACACCCAGAGAGAAAGTTATGTCCACTGGTGGAAAGGTTACCTTCTCTGTTGTAAAGCAGTGGAATGGGCAGGAAGCTGAAGGTTGTTGAACAGAATTAAAAGCATCCATACAGTTCAGAGATTTGGGAAAGCAGCGCAGTAAGTCAACTGACTTTGCACTTTAAATGTTAGAATGGGATGCTGATATTAAGACTCACTATATTTGTGACAGTGGGGAAAAGAATCTCTTCAGATCTCTCTGATTGGAAGACAAATCAGCAAGCCTATAGTCCAAACTCCTGCTCACAGCCAGATCAGTTGTGAGACGGGACCAAGTTGCACTGGGCTTGATCCTGTCATGTTTTGAAAACCTCCAAGGCTGGGGACAGCACAGCCTCTTTGGGCCCTGTTCCAGTGCTGCTCTGTCCTCAATAGGGTTAAAAAAGCTTCTCTTTATATGTAGTCTGAACTTTTATTAATGCATGGCTGTTTTTTCTTATCCTCCCACCATGCAGTGCTGTGAAAAGGCTGGCTTCATCTTTGGTTTGCCAATAGCCTGTGGCACCTTTTAATATAGGTCAGCCTTCAGTCCTTGTTAGGAAACTATAACTTTGTGCTTAATAAAAGTAAATAAAAATGAATATGAGCTTGGAATTAACAACAGGGATAGCATAGTGATGTATTGATCACATTATGCAATATAACATAAGTGAATGTAGCTATATGGAGCAAGCTAGCATGTAGATACTAATTAGGAGGGAAAAATCTTTACTTTTCAGTGTATTATTTGGAACAATTTGCACACTTAATAAAAGAAACAAATAACTGTCTCCCCCCCACTGAGGCAATTGGATGTAGTACTTAAAATTGTGTTGTAAGCCTCCAAATAACACCAAGGTAGTGGATCTGTTCTTAGGAGTGAAAGAGCATTTGTTCTCCAGGGATGTAGCTGACCTTTGGATTTCAGAATTTTAGATACCTGTGATTTAGATAATTGGGGTTTGTCTCCGTATCCAGAGAGTTTTATGAATTCCTGTGGTGAGCTAAAGGACTACCTTAGCTTACTACCATTAGCTTCCTGAAATAATTAGAGAATTCTAGTTTTTGTTTCCAACTTTATGAAGTAAAATGTTGTGTGTGTTCATAAAGGTTTATTTTATTCTTCCATAAATAAACTAATAGCTTGTATAAATAAGCCAGGCTCACTATTTGAATGTGTTTTAGACTGATCTGAGAAAGGGCACTGTCTTTTGGTATTTGATCAACTTACAAAGTATGTATGTGGTCACTAATCTTTGTTTTAGAAGAGATGACTGCTGTAGAAAGCTTGACTATCCTTATCATTTTGGAGGTGCACAGGGATAAAATAAGAGGCACCGGACACAAGCAGCAACAAGGTAAATTACAACTAGGATAAAAATTTACACCATGAAGGTAGTCAAACACTGGAACTGGTATCTCAAAGAGGTAATGTGATTTATACCTTTGGACATGCTCAGAATTCACATAGCTCTGAGCAGCCTGATGAAGCTGACTCTCTGCTGAGCAATAGTTAGGCCATGCAACCTTCATAGATACATTCCAACCTATATCATTCTTACTTAACATGTATACAACATCCAGTATTTCTGTGACAGGAATCATAGTGCTGTTACCATTAAGACCCAATTGCTTAATTTGAATATCTCTATGTAAAAAGATAATACTTCTTATCAAGCAATTTAATTAATGAAATTTTATGTCATAGGTGATCTGCAAGTCAGCACATCTTTGTAGGAAGCATCTTGAGTTTAATGCTGACAGGTTGTGATTTATTTCTACAAGAAACACTCTTCTTTGCTGTTAAGAGCAGAAGGCTGTTTATGCGTGATTGTGGATTAATGCATCCTGAATATTCTGAAGACAACTTGAAATAAATTTTACTAATCTATTTAAATGTGCATGGTTATGATGGTTCATTTAGAGGGGGAATTAGCATTTATTTCCATTTGCAGCATAAACTTATAACAGTAGATATTATCAAAGCATGCAAATTTAATTAGGAAGTAATTAAAGAGCGAAGTAATGTCAAGCATGTATGACAATTTTCTTGTTCTTTTTTCAGTCTGATTTTTGCCTTTACTTCACATAAATGCGTAGTTTATGGAGCACTTCTATGGAGCACTTCTTTTTTCCAGTTGTATAGAGATCAGGGGTTGTGTTAAGTCTTCCTGACTCTTACATATAACTGTGGTAACACTGAAGTAAGACTTGGGCTTTCCAACAAAGCTTTCCTGAGGTAAATGAAACTGGATTTATTTCCTTGACTTTCATTGTCTTCCTTTAGAAGACAAGGAAACAACATTTAGAAGACAACAACAGCAACTCAAGGTGTTGTTGGTGTTAAACTTTTCTCACTTTTAAGTTCTATCCAATGTCAAATTGTTGAAGTTCTTTTCTGGTGTTCTGCCTCTGAGTATAGGATGCTTCTGAACAATATGCGAATGCAGCTGCAGCTTGAGCAGTTTCTCTAGGGTGATGTCTCCTTTTTATTGTCCTTTTATTTGCCTTGCTGGCACTTAGCAAAGCAGTGGAATGATATATATGCAGTGTTGAGAAGACTCTGTCTGAAATGCAACCCATGTTTCAGGTAAGAAGGGACTGTTGTCTGAAAGGCATAGGAGTGCTGATGCCTGAGCTATCATCTGTCCAGGGTTCTGTAGTTTGGTTGCTTTCAGCTCTTGGATGACTTAAGTGGAAAAGAGCAACATTTAAAAGAGTTGTATCTAGTAAGGTAGCTGCAAAGATCTGTCATTATGACCTCTTGTGAAGGTCCTCCCCTTTGGTGTTGAGTGTGACATCTCAAAATGTATCTACGTTTTGAGAGTGGCATAGGACTTGACACATTGTCTCACACAGTGGGATATCTTCCTCTTCCCTTCTCCATTCTCTCTCCCTCCCACCCCCACCCCCATTTGGAGTATAAGCTAAAGAATTCCCAGTGATTTAGCCTGGTTATAATTGGGATTTCCTATTCAAACAGTGTGTCTGTTGTGTGAGAAGTAGAGGTTTTATCTGGTTAAAGTGATTATCTGATTTTACATGCATTTCTGTAGCCTGGAAATGGGACATCATCAGTGCAGAACTTATGATTTCTTAAATAGTCATAAATCAGAGACATTTGTAATTAAGATCACTATATATAATATCTTCCCCCTCCACCTCCAGAAAGTTGTGTTTGAGTTGTGGTGGTGTTTCCTCCCTGCTGGTATCATCTTTCTAGTGTTGCTTACTTTTCAAACTATATTACATTTTCTCTTGGGGATGGAAAGAACAGAGTTATGGATGGTCGTGTTCTGTTTTATGTTGAGGATGGATGGAGTAATAGTTGGTGAAAATTTTTAAGCAGACTGTGATGACAAGTGTTGGTAGACTTGTGTGTATTATTGTTGGTGTTTTCTACTGAGAACCTCTAGGATTGATCTATGAGGAGGTGAAGTGTATGTCTTATTATTTCTTTTGTTATCTTTCTTGAGCATGAGGAGGTTAATGGAGTCTTCACTTGGAAGTATGACAAGAATACTTTAAGTTGGATTTAGAAACAAACCACAAAGGAATCCAGTATTGGATTCCAGTACTGGATTTTCTCCTTTGGGAGGAGAAAAAACCAGCCAGGTTGCTGGAGTTGTGGACTTTATTGAAGAAAACAGATGTAGTAGCTTTTCTTGTCCCTGCATTCAGGTTTATAATGCTAGAACTTGGTTTAGAAGAAGTAGTGAATAAGAAACTGTAAAGAAAGAGGGGTTTAGAGAGAGTCAAACATGTTTGGTTTGAGGCTTTTATTTGGTTTGATTGGTTTGGTTTTTATTCCCCCAAATAAGGCTGACCCTTCTATGGGCTTTTCAGGTTGTCTTCTTTATCAGAGAGAATCTCTTTCTACGTGATCCTGATATTAAAATATCTGCATGTACTTAGACCAGATATTACCCACATTTGCGTTCCTTCTGTCAAATTCTGTGTACAGCAAAAATACATTGCTACCCAACCTATTTCTCATCATTGAAGACAGCGCGAATTGTGATACCGGCTCCTGCTGGTATGTGGTCCTGACCTCTTGCCACATCTGTCTTTTGTAGTGCACCAGTTATCAAGAGATTATGTGCTAGGCACACATCTTTACTCGAAGAGGTAGAAATTTGGCTTGGTCACATGTTTATGATCACTTTGATTTCTTTCAGCTAGAAGCAGGATTTTATTTCTTTCAGGCCAAAGGACTAACACTCAATTACTGTAATTCCTAGCAACAAGTGTTTTGAGCTTCAACACAAATGCCTTGATCAGCTCCCACTGATGTGCATTTTGTTTGTATGTAGTGTCTTCCTTAATTTCTCTCTGATGTAACATTTGAGTTTTATAACTTTGCAAAACACAGACAGAGGTAGGAAAATGGCTGGTTAGGTCTGAACAGGCTTCTGTTGAATACCTGTTGTGTGGAGCACAGAAGAAAACTGATGCAATTTTAGGGCTTTCATTTTTTTATTGATGGCACCAGCATGGTATGTGTAAACTTGATAAGCATAGTTTATCCACAGAGGAATGCTTACATAATATCTTAAATGAGGGGAGCACAGCTAAGTTGTCAGTCTATGCAGCATTAGTATTTCTTTTTCTGAAGTGAGATGTATAAAAAAGTGGATTTTGTGGTGTTACTTTATCGGTTTGCTTCTTTACGGGAACCAAGTGGTTTATGTTTGCTGAAATTTTCTATTCAGCCTTTTTGTGGGATGTCTGGTGAGGGTAGCAGTCAAATTCCATTTGATTTGTTAAGCTCTAGAAACAGTACCTAGAATACTCAGTTGAAATAGAGACCTAACTAAAACTCCTGCTGGAATGCCTGTTGGGATGTAGAAGTGCTAATGCTTTATGTCACAGCAAGCAAATTGTTTAAATGACAAGGACAAAGAAGTAATGACAGCTAAGATAAATTATTCAAATCATATACATTACTAGATAATTAATCTAATAATACATATTATTAGAAATTGATTTAAACTTATCAATTCTGACGAAGAATGTTTGGATAAGCAGTAGTCAAAGTTTATCTTTACAGAAATACGGTTATAATAAAAAATGCTTTTATTATAAAACATATTCTGACCCAATATATTTAGCAGTCAAAAAAAAAAAAAGGTTTTATTCATCTGATGGGAAAATAATTTTTAATCTTATGGCATTATTACAGGCAACTCATCAAGAAATGCCTGTAGACTGGGACTTGTCTGGAAAAGAAAATGCCTTTTAAACTTGATAGTGACTGCTGTGAACTGTCACTGATGGTTTTATTGGTCATGCTCAAGCTGGCCACCCTGATGTTATGTTTTGAAAAAATAGTTGCAAATGATATGTTCTAACTCTCTGAAACAAAGTAAGCCCTTTAGTGCAGCTGGGAGCTTTAAGTAAGCCATGGGTGGAAGTGGTTTTGGTGACTGAAACTTGTTTTCTGCATGACACTTGATTTCTAGAAAATAATAGATGTGGCTGCAGCCGGAGTTCAGTGTTGGGTCGTGAAACAAAGTGACTCAGAGCTGAGAGCCAGCAGTGTGGCATCTCAGTTGCACTGGCGTCTGCTGAATCACATATTGCCTCTGTACATCAGTGCCGATGAATGAGAAATCGGGAAGGTATTTGTTCTGCACAGCTAGTGAAAACATGGCAACTCTTTGTATTTGTTACTTGTCATTTACTTTTTCATGAGGTCATTGATACTTGATGTGCTTTTGAAATAGTCATGAAAAGGCACCTAACATGAAATGGGTAGTTTGGTTCTTTGCTGTGCCTCTTTTCCGTTACTGGTTTCAGCAGCCTCTGGATAGTGTGGGATCTGCAAATAGGAAAGGCATTGGCAAAAGAGCAAGGTGCTGCATGTCTTCTCATGGTATGTCTGGAAAGGTGCAGTCTAAGGATGAACTGACGTTCCCTTCTGCATCCTTTCAGTGGACAGAGATGAGTAGGGATGTACGCAGTGCAGCCATGGAGAGTCCTTTATATGCCTGTGCGCCACCAGCAGGTACACTGTTCCTGTGGAGGGTCAGGAACCTAGTTTACGTGGAGGGAGGGTGAATGCCCTAAGAAATCTAGAAAACGTAAATTTGAGTCTTGATTTTTTGGAGGACTTGAATCTTTTCCTCAAGCATGAAGAGGAAGGGTTTTGTTTTCAGCATTTGTTTTATCCCATGAACAATTGCATGACAATAGGGTAAAAGTGAGGGGAGATGAGATGGCTAGAAGCAGAGGATAAAGGCTTTTCACAGGCATGTCATGTTGAATAAGGTGAGGATACTGTAGGGTGATTCTCTGGGCTTGATAATTCTCCATGGCAGCATGGATCTGCAGTATGTTGCAGAGGCCTAGTATGAACCTGGACTTTGCAGTGGCAAGGAAGTATCTAAGATACTGCATGCATCATGGGCATGGATGCCGTGACGCACATGAGGCGGCATTTTTGAATATCTGCTGGTCTGAGTTTGTCTAGTGTATTTTAGTTATGGTAACCACAGCAGATGGGTTGCTGCAGCTGATCTCCTGAGAAAGTAATTGTATGTGGATGCCTGTGGGTAGATGTCGTGGTTTAAACCCAGCTGGCAATTCAGCTGCGCAGTTGCTTGCTCACTCCCCCTCTTCCTCCTCCCAGCTCCCGGAGGTAAGAGGAGGAGAATCGAAAGAATGTAACTCCCGTGGGTTGAGATAAGAGCAGTCCAGTAACTAAGGCGTAACACCAACCACTGCTGCTACCACCAATAATAATAATGATAAGGGAAATAACAAGGGAAGAGAATACAACCTCTCACCAACCACCGACCAATACCCAGCCCGACCGAGCAGTGATCTAACCCTTCCAGGTAACTGCCCCCAGTTTATATAGTCGGCATGACGTGCTGTGGTACGGAATACCTCTTTGGTTAATTTAGGTCAGGTGCCCTGTCTCTGCTTCCTCCCGGCTTCCCCTCCTCCCTGGGAGAGCGTGAGACTCAGAAAGTCCTTGGTCAGAGTAAACGTTACTGAGCAGGAACTAAAATCATCGGTGTTATCAGTGCCGTTCCCAGGCTGAAAGTCAAAACCACAGCACTGCACCAGCTACTAAGAAGGAGAAAAATGGCTGCTACTGCTGAACCCAGGACAGTAGGATAGGTGAGTTGTAGCAGCAAAGGTGCTGTTGAGAATGGTAGTGGAGTGAGAGCATGAAGTGCCTGAATGGATGGATCCCTCCAGAAATCAAACTCACTAGCTCATCATCCTGCATAGTGGGAGGCATTGGTATATTTTCCTAGTTTGATGCTCAGATGCTTTTATGAATTTCCTAGATTAAAGTAGAAGTATTTCTTCTAAAAGCAGGCTACACTCAACACGCAAGGGCCCTTAGTCTTAACAACAAAATGAACACAGTTTAAAACCTCCTGGGAGTTCCAAATGGTGTAGTTAATCGACTTACCTTCCCTGTCCTAGGAGTAGCAGAGGGTTTTACGGTAATGGTGGACAGAGTTAGAAGCAAACTTCAGCTTTAGCCCTTAATGCTGAACTCCTGCACTTGCCAGCAAGTTACTTTGTAGTGCATACAACCTTATGCCAAAATGTTATATTGTTACTAAGTGCTGCAACATCTCTCTGAGGAAGTTTGTGGCATTAATGCCATTTCTCTCACAAAGCCCTTTTAAGGAACCAGAAATTGTGCTTTTTTTTTTTGACCTCTGTTGATTTCACACCCCTTCCCCCCCTCCCGCCCCCCCAGTCTTCTCGGCTCCTTTGATGTACAAAATAATAAACTAACAAGATATGTGAATTGTGTTGTAAAGTTTTCCCAGTTGCTTTAGGCATGCCTATGCTGTGTAATGCCCTGCAGTGTAGGAACCCCTGAACTACTTGTGCTGAATGGGACTGACTGGGAATCAGAAGTAAAATAACATTGTGCTATCTCATGTCGAATTAACCAAAGTGCAGCATTTCACCAAGGTATCTAATTGTTTGCCAGCTTTGACAGTGCTGATCTTGTTGCCTCTACCATCTCCCTTGGGTTAGCTGGAGAATCTTGTTGCGATAGATTCATGGAGCTGTGCTGAAGTGAGCTTATACTCAGTGCCCGTTGTTGGCTTGTGTGTGTCCACTTGCAGATTCGAAGATCAGCATTTTATAACTCTGAAGAAAAAGGCAAAAAAACCCTAAGGGAGAGGCCAGGGGAAAGCTGGGCATGTTGAATAGCTTCACAGTTGCTAAGCTTAGTTCTTATTCCTCTGCTGTAATGATGAGAAATCACCTAGTTTCTTGGAGGGATGCTCTTGCTGATCACAAGCTGTCAGTGCATTAATTAGTGGGCTTGCACTTTATAGTACCTCTTTTAGCAGTTCCTGTGCTCTCAGTAAGTATCATTTAATTGGAAGGATAATTTCTGTTTCTGATGTCAGTTTCTAGTTTGCTACATCTCCTTTTTGAGGAGCTATTTAAAAGATTTCTTAGGTCTGTGAAAGTCCAGTTTTTGTACCAGTGACTCTCTTGTATTTCAAAATGGCAAAGCTCTGATTTTATTGTCACGTTTATATTCTAATATTTTTCCCTTTTACTTTACTTAGTGAAAGAACAGCTTTGGTGTTGAAGAGAAACCTCGGAAAGGAATGGGCTCTGTTCTCTTGAAGCTGTTTGCCCTGATCCCAGGAATGCTGTAGAGGTTAGTGATGTGGATGCTTAAGAGCTTTTGTAGAAATTGCCTTTTGAAATGTAATTGGCACACTCTTCAATAAATTCTATGTGAAGCAGTTCATTTGCTTGTCATAGAAAGAGAGTTAATTCAGGCACTGCCAGAACACATTCAGTTTCAAATTGCTCTACCCAAACAAAATCTTGGGTCTTGTCTATCTGTATAGACACTGTAGAAATACCTAGCCGGGTGGTCACAGAAAGCTGTGTGTTGTGATTCATGCTCACAGTCAAGCTGCATTAAGCTTGGAGGTTTTAATTGATAACTTAAAGAAAGAAAAAGGTGATACTGATCATAATACATGAGATCATAATACATGATTATTTTTTGAGTTTTTCAAGTCTCTCATTTTTACTTTGAGAGTAGAATACCCCTGCTCTTCAGTAGAATGACAGGCAGGTAGAAGCCCATTTGCACAAAGGTGATGTTATCTCTACTTTTGCCTCAAGTGACTTGTATTTTGGTTTTATCTCCTAGTTTCTTTGGATTATGTGCAGCCTAGGTACACTGCTTGCTGTGTTTTTTTCCCCATAGCTATATAGTGCTGCTACAAATATTATGGCCTGCAAGAAGAAGCCTCATGCAAGTAGAATATTCAGTCTAGTTTACTTTCACATTTTTATTTAAAAATCCTAAAGAGGATTGTGTGGATTTATCACCCAATGGAGTTCTTAACTAATGAAGTCAAAAAACTTATATAATTATCAAATTCAGTAGTGCTTTGTTTCACTGATGAAAAATGAATGTAGCAAGTAAAATCTGATGTGAAGGGGTTGGGGGAGGGGAAGAGGTAGGAATGTTGAAGTGCTCCTAAGAAAAGAGGAGAATTTCCATAGGAGCAGTTGAGTTAGTCTAAAACCTGTCTGCTTACTGTAAGGAATATCTGATCAGTAGTAGACTACTTTCAAAGCAAAGATATGTGTGGTGTGGTTATGGAAGAGTAATGTCCAAGCTTTGCTAGGATACCTTCTAACATATACTCCTTTTTGGAGCAAAAAGGAGGAAAAACAAACAGTGGAAAAAGTGCTGCATGAGGTCACAGACACAGAAAGTTGAAGAGGTGATCCAGTGGAAAAAGACCCATTAGTACAAGACAATGCTAGCTGGCATTGCTTTCTGAAGTGTGTAGAGCTTAACAACTCTTCCTGTAAGTGATGCAATTTCTTATGGAGAGCTTTAGTTATTAACATGTTCTCACCATCTTTATCTTATCTGATGTAAAACTGAGAGTTGTAAAATCTACAAGGGGAGGTATTATTTTTAATTTAACAAAAGCACCCAGAAAGACAAAGTCTCCCCAAAGCATATCCTTCCATATGAAATCTGCATTCCAGCATCAGTGCTTTCATTGTAGCTCTGTGCGGCTTCTTTAGACTCCAATGTTTTATTCAGTTAATGAGGAAAAAAAAAAAATTGTCCACAAGGGGCTCTGACAGAAATATTCTTTCTCTCCCCCCTCCTCCCCAAATGGACAATACTTTGCTCCCTTCAACCTATTGTGTGTATTGTGGGTTGGTTTTTTGTTTTCATATCTTACTTTACGGAGAATAAAAAAAAAGATGAAAGGATAATCTCCTCTGTTGTTAGTCTCCCTCTTGACTTAGTGTACAAGTTAGTTAGTTAGTTTCAAGCAGACTGTTGAATGCAGATTGTTTCATGAATCTGTGAAGACTGCCTTATTTGTATCATGACCTGCTGTTCAGATACTTCCGTAGGAAATACTTCCTTGGCACTCTGTGTATCCTGTTCTTCCAGTTCCGAGGACATGCAAGAACTGGCAGAGCTTACTAGCTTGGGTTCAGCGCTGCTGTGGTTACATACCTTTCAGACATGAGCGTGCTATGTTTGATTTGGTTGGGTTGTCCCGTGGGGCCATGATAAGCTTTTCTCTAGCTGTGGCATGACTTGCCTCCCGCTTACATGGATAACAGTGAAAGTAGTGATCCAGTTTATAAACACACAGAAGATAGTGAGATAAGGGCAGGCAGTTAACCAACATGAATTTTCCAGGGAAAAAATTATGTCAAGCTGATTAGTTTGCTTCCTTGATGATGAATTGGATTACTGCATAAGGGAGGGAAGGGATAGAAGTGATACAACTTGAAGTGTATAAAGTGTGAAGGATGCTCTTTTGAGTGTAATACATGTAGTGAGTTGGTTTTTTTTGTGTGTGTGTGTGTGTTTTTTAATGGTATCTTACTTAAATCACTTGCTGCAGGAGTAAAATTTATTAAAAATGGTTTGGTAGAGCAGTTAACAGGGATTCAGGATCACTTGGAAAGGCATTTGAAGTAAGATTTTTTACTAGCTTGCTGTGCCTGGATTTGCCAATAACAGCGTCCATGGTTTAGATGGTGGAGTAGAGTCTACTTAGAAAATGTGTAGGTGATGTCAGTTTACGAGTAGATGGTATGTGCACCACAAGGGGTTTATATTAAGGTGTTTGACTTTGTAATTGGGGTAAGCTAAGTGTCTGTGTGTGTGTTCATTTGAGCTGACTCAGCCAATGCTTATTTGTTATACCACAGTAATTGAGTGTATATATCCAAGGTATGTTCAGATTACTGAGTTGGATGGCCTCTTCCAATGCTCTTTCGTTTGTGGTACTTTTCTATCCTTTAGTAAAATTACAGCACTGAAACCGAGTACTTGAATGGAAGTGGTTTTTACCTTAAAAAAAGATGTATCTGGATTTGAGATCTTGGGTCACCACTGAGATAAACATTTGCAAGGTAAGCAACACTCTTGAAAAGTCCCAGGATATATGTCTTGTGCTGGAGGGGAGCAGGTTAGGCTCTGTGGAATAGGCAGCTGCTCTTGCAGGCATCTAGCAAGTGTCATCTCCGCCTTTCCACTGGTGGCACAACAGATCCAGTTGGGCGCCTAGCACCAGGGGTGCCTCCCTCTGTTTTATCTCTGTAATGCAGCTAAAGCAGCTTGTCTGGACTTTGAAAGCAGGCTGCTCCCGCGGCTCTCTTCTCTTTTTACATTTCTGTGTGCACATATGCTGCTGTCTGAGTGGCTGTTCAAGGTTCAGGAAGGAGGGATGGGCGAGGGGAAGCAGTGCTTGAAGTGTTCATGATGTGGATTATTGTTTGGCTTGTTGAAGACGTACATGAGGAAAAAATAACTTCTGTATCTTTTTTTGCTAGGTTGCTGGGGGAGTTACTAGTGCTTTCCCATAGCACCTCAAGCCTTCTTCCTTGCAGGATTTGTCCTAATGTTTGTTTATGTAGCTTGCCACAGAAAGAAAATGTGCGAGTATGGAGGAGGAGCCATTTTTTTAAAAAGCTTCTTTAGAATAAGATATGAAATGTGGAAATAATCATCATCTGGGATGATGCGAGAGAAATCTGGCATACTACTTTGTTTTAAGCTCCCTGTGATAGAAAGGGATGTTTGCGTGCTGTGCTTTTGCATGCACAATGCATTTCCCATGGTTGTCAGGTTATCATAAAAGATTAATGCGATGGTTCCTTTAGAAGTAAGCAGTAATATTTCACACTAAGGCAGTAATTATTGCTGGCGATAGGATAGCGCTTGGAACTCCTTTTGATGTGTGTCTGTCTACTGGTGATGCCATAGTCTCTTATGGATATGAAACATAGCAAGGAAAAATATCTCTGTTGAGGTTAATTCTGTGGAGATGCTGCTCTCTGGTTCTGTAATCCTTATTGCTGTTTTCTTGACTTCTTGGAGTATGGCTCTCACTCTTTGGTATCCTAGCAAATGTTTTTGTAGCAAACATACAAATTACATTGCTAATAGATAAGTCTCAGCAGCAGAGACCTGGTGCACCTGTGGTGTAATTGGAATAGTAAGAATGTTGTGAATGTTTTGTGCACCATCTTATGTCCCAGATAGGGGGTCCTGGAAGAACTGCTACTGATAAGTGATAGACTGTGAAAAGCAAGCTGTAGGCAGTCTCTTGGAAAGACTCTAGGTCCCATGAATTGAAACAAACTGAAGGCACAGTAAAACCTAGTTTTGGAGCTTTCTCTTGTTTGAAAAGCTGCCTGGGCGATACTTCAAAGCCATGTTCCTGTGGATGCAGGAATAACAGTTCAAAGAAGCTGATGTGCAGCGGTTTCTGTAAGTGCAGAAATGGAGAAGTGAGCTGCCATCTGGCTGTATTGCAGCAAGAGTTTGTTAGAAACGCTGCTTGCGTTTTAATATTGCTAAAAAGTGACCTTAAAAAAGGGCAAAAAAGTCACCCCTGTAATACCCGCATGAGAGAAGTACTAGCAAGAGGCTACTACTGTGCTTTTCTCCATGGTTCAGGATGATGAAACTTTTTGCTGAGGTAGAGATTGGTATCTTACTACATCTTCTATTCAGTCCTCTAATATGGAGGCCTTGCACAAATAATAATAAGGAATGTACAGCTACTATGAAAGGCCCTGTACCTGACACCAAAGTGCATCTTTGCCAATAAATTAACTTTGTTGCTCTGTGCTGTTGAAGAGTTGAACTGGTCACTCTTTTGAACGATGCAATTTCTTGAACTCAGTAGGAGTGAAGTTGGCACTGTGACTGTGCGGTCACTTTTCAGTATGATACTCTCTTGTGCTAAAGACTGTTGTTATCCAAGTGGGTTATGGGAATGTGTGTGTCTGTTCGTGTGCATTTTGTGTAACACATAACAGCGCTTGCTTGAATTAAATCCTTTTACTTCTCCTACCTTAATATTGCTATCCCTCTGAGCTCTGTGTAAATTAGTCAGCTTTTAGATCATCCTTTCTTTGTTCAAATAGCAGCTATTATCAAACAAGTCAATGTGTACTTGAGGAAACATCTGCAAATTCTGACAGAGAAGTAAATCAAATTAAAGAAAGGAATATATGGTAAAAATGTAAAGGAATATATTGTTTATTGCTCCCTCTTTGTCTTAAAAAGCATAGTTATCCTCATTCTGTGCACTGCTTACTGTCAAAGCTTAAAAGGGACACAGAACTAGAGAAAAGTGATAGAGTTGAAAGTCATGCCTTCTCAGTTGTGGAGAATCAGTTCTGTCCCCAGGTCCTTGGCACCCAGAAATGGCCAAGCACTGTGGAGGATCTCCAAGTGAGTCTATGCACTTTCACAGATGCACTGCAGAAGCCAAGACTTGTAATAAATAACTAGTAAGTAGTTTCTGTAGCTGTAACTGACATTGCAACACATTCAATATACAGTTACTGGCTTGGGATTTTTTTTTTTTTTTTTGCTTGTTGTTGGTGTTGGGTTTTCCTCCAGCAAGGAAGGATATTTCTTTAGTGTGTATATTGTCTGTATGTGTAGACGAATCCAAAGGCAGAATGGGAACAAACTGATTTAGTAATTGTGCTTTTACTATGTGGGTATTTGGGCTCTTTTCTGGGATATATTTAGTTAAAAAACAGTGACCACTGTAGCCATTTGAGCATCTTTCTGTGGCACTGGGAGAAGTTTTTTCAGAGAGCTGCAGCTTCAATCCCAATTTATTTTATGTACCTTTGGTTATTATTGTAGAAAGAGGCTAGTGTAGTGGTGAGACATAACATGCAACTAAACACAGTTACTGATAATGGATGTCCTTGGGAAATCCTACCACTTCTGAATAGTAGTAGTTGTTGTTTTTAGTAAAATGAAACAAAGCACCTGGCAGTGTTGGTCTGAATCAGCTGTTCTAGACTGTATGGTGCTGTGCATGAAAATATCATTGTAACCTTGAAGAGCAAACTCTGTTAAAGAAAAAAAAAGGATAAAAAAGCAGAAATTTAAAGTTAAGAAAACCCACGCTGCATCTGATCTAAATTCTGGTAAGAAGTGTCTCTTGTATTCCTTTTATTTTTCCAGAATAATTAGTTCTATTGTAACCGAAATTTAAACAGATTTACTTTTCCATGAGATGAGAAAAGCAGGAAAAATGTCATCTTACAAATACATTTGTGAGCTGTGATACACCGTTCTCTTTCACAGCTACTGCGGTGACTGTGTGCAGACCAGATGTCTTTTGAGTCGAGCATACTTTTTTTTGTCTTGTTCTGCTGCTTGCATGAATTTGATTTGGTTTTGTAAAGAAGCTGTATTAGTTACTGTGGCCTGAGCATTGTAAGGCAGGAGGAGGATTCCCTCCCCTTCAGCTTTGCAGTTCCTCCCCTTCCCACATCCCCCAGCTCTCCGGGAGGGACCAGCTGTGCTCCACAATCAAACCATCCCGGGTGCTGGTACCGCTGGCACGGAGGATGGCAGTGCGAAGCTCGGAGGTCCGCCTGACTGCTGGAAGGATGTTTACTAATGATGGGCTGGCAGTGGCTTGTAGGCAGAGGAACTTGCCGGCTCCTATTGGTGACGTCTCACAAGGAGAGGATTTGAAAGCCAAGATGCTTGTACTGAACTTCAAGAATTCAAGGTAGGGTGAGACCTGAATGAATACAAGCTACTTGTATTCCTTTCTAGACTAACATTTCTATTTCTTTCTATTGCTCTTTCTTGACTAACATTTAATTACATGATTAGCTTCTGTGAAGGTGTACTTTTTGTCATCAGACTCTTCAGTAGTTGTACTTGCTGTTGTAAAGAGAAACTGAACTAAACTACAAGCTGAGATTTAGTCAAAATATAGTGGTATGTTGAATAATGTAAGTAGTGTTACTGTGCATAATTTTCTGTGTTTAGGATGTTGGCTGTACAGAAATAAGTGAATAAGAGGTAATTAAATTTGTCATTCCACCTAAGGAGGAAAATAATTTGTTTTTGTTTGTCATGTGCATAGTTTTCAAAATAGAGCTAATCCAAGCCTGTTCTCAAGTGTGGAAGTTCTGCAGTGAAGCCAGCTTGTAGTCAACTTACATTTCCAAGGACACTGTCTAATGTAACAAAGTTGGAGAAGAACCCATCACATTAAAATAGTAACTTCCATGTCTCTGAGTGCTCTAGGCTTTTTTTTTTTTATTTTGAATAAGAGATCACTTTTTTGCAGACTTCTAGCTGCCCTATTTAATCTTACAGTTTACTACATAGATTTCTGTCAAGAAAGGATTCACTGTGAAATATAACTTTCATTTTGGCATTATTGCCAAACAGGAGGGGAACAGAAACTACTCAGTCATCTGGGAGCAGCAGTCTCTTGCATGTTGGTGGGGACCTGGAACTGTTTCCTGTAAGGAAGGATTCACAATCAGCTATTTTGTCTTTACTCTTCATTCCATGAAAGGCTTCTCAGAAGCATTTCCATGTACAATTAGGGAAGGCTGTTTCCAAAAGCAGAGCTGGAAGCCTAAGGTGAAGTCTAGTTCTGCCTGAAGTCCTCGGGATACAATGTGGTGTTTGAAGACTGCAGAATGAAAGGGTTGAGTTGCTTTTATCTGCAATTTGTGACTATCATCCCCAAAGGGTCTTCTGCCACCCAACAGAGAGGGAATAGATGAAGAGGAGCAGAAGAGAGGGAAAGTCAGGAGGAAAGACAGTGCCTTTCCCCCATTGTTACAATATTTGCTTAATTACGTAAAACATAGGAATCTTTAGTGATTTTCCCTGTGGCAGTGCGTCTAGTGAAGTGAGCCCTGGTGAAGGGTCTAGAGCAGAAGTCTTGTGAGGAGCAGCTGAGGGAACTGGAATTGTTTAGCCTGAAGAAAATGAGGCTCAGAAGAAACCTTATTGCTCTCTACAACTACCTGAAAGGCGGTTGTAGCAAGATGTATGTTGGTCTTTTCTCCGAAGTAACAAATGATAGGACAAGTGGAAATGGCCTCAAGTTGCCCTAGGAGGTTTAGACTGGATATTAGGAAAAATTTCTTCTCTGAAAGGGTTGCAAATATTGGAACAGGCTGCCTGGAGAGGTGGTAGAGTCACCATCCCTGAAGGTATTTAAAAGATGTGTAGATGTGGCACTTGGGGACATGGTTTAATGGTGGACTTGGTAAGTTTATGATTACACTCTATGATCTTAAATGTCTTTTCCAGCCTAAGCAATTCTATAATTCTGTGCTATATGGTGTGCAGGACTTGGTTCCAGGGGAACTCAGAGCTCAGTGAATGTCTTTAGACCATACTAGTTTCAATGTAGGGGAGTCCATCTAAGAGAAGTCAGTTCAAGAGCAGTCCATTAAATACTGTTGTCCACCGTGCCCAGTTTCCCCATGGTGTTTATTGAGGGGCCTTTGCCTGGGCATGTGTAGGGGAGATGGTCAAGTTCCTGTTGGGTACAAGCCCACAGGAGAATTATGCAGTAGTTGGAAGAAATCTGTTATTATCTAAAGCACAGTTGTGATATGTATGCAAACGTTTCTACTGCTTTTCCATACATCTATGGTCTGAATTGCTAATTATAAGGTCTTGGGCTGTTTCGTTTTGTTCTGCACTTAGGAGCACTATGAACCTGTAACTTAAAAGGGTGTGATCATTCACCCTCATTTACTTCCTGTTGCTTCAGAAATAAGCAGGCATTTGTGCCCAGGGTTTAATGCTAATTTTAATGCTGATGCACTGCTGTTTCTGTGGCACTCTTTCAGGCTCGATGGTAGCAGAGAGGGATTTTATTACATCAGCCAAGCTTTTGCTGGTAGGATCGTTTTGTTGTTTTTTCTTATCCAGGTTGTTAGAAACAAGGGCAGCTCTATGGAGACAGATTTCAGAGGTAATGGTCTTCTACTCAGTGCTCTTTCATATGTAAATTTCTTAAAGGCGGAAAAGTGGTTACTCTTTTGGGTATATATATGGCTGTTTTACATGGCTGGAGGAAGTTCATGCTTTAGATTGCTGTTCGGAAGAAGAACCGCTACCACCACCACAAACGGGGACCCACGTTGTGTAATACCCCGTTCCGTTTAAAAAAGATCTGGTGGCTTTTTTAGGTGAATATCAGAGCTGTGCTTAGGCTCTCTGTTATCATTACTACTGTGTTTGATGTGTGGCCTTAGTCCTTAGGTCTGGCAGCCTGTTCCAGGTTCACAGGTTTATTTCCTCATCTTCACTCCTGCAAGGCTCATGACTTGCAAAGGCAAACAGACCAAAGCACTCTTCCCCATGCTTAATAACGGCTGGTTATTTCATTCTTGATTCTGGTACAATAACTTTAATAGGAAGGGTTTTTTACTTTGCTTGCGTACTGCTATTGTAAGAGCCACCCTCTGGAACAGTGTTTTCTCCTGTGAATTCGTTATATCTGCATGTCAGCCAAGCACATCCTTATCTCTCCAGATCCCAGATTATGTTGCTTTTCTGTTTGTGTGCTATTTTGTCCCTGCCTTCTTCCCCCTCCTTCTCCCTGCCTTTTTTCTTCGGGGCCTTCTTAGCAGCATTTCCTTTTATTTTCCTCTGTTGAATGGCATGGTTTAGTCATTGCCATGCAGTCCAGGTTGGCAAAGTAAAATTTCAGTTCTGCTCTATTCCCACCGGCCTGTAACTGGCATTCTGTTTGTCCAGTTAATGCAAATCGGTTTGTTCAAGCCTTTAGAAAACAAAAAAAACCCAGAAGAGTGGCGTTCAAAGATGCTCAAGATATTTTGCCATGGAACATAGCAAGAGCTTGTTAATTAGAACTTGCTCTCCAGAAATATTGAGGAGGCAAATAACCTGTTCTGGTTTGGTTTGGTTTTGCTTTTTGTTGGTTTTGTTGGGTTTTTTTAACCATTTTTTACCCATCTTTATAATATTCAGCAAACTTTTCCTGACGCTGCCTAGATTAGTTTATAATTCTGAATAATCTGTCAGTGTCTCCATTTCAAATGCTTTTGCTGAGGTGCAAATGTTTCTGAGATGTTTCAATTCTTCCAGCGTATGTTCAAAATCAGAACGCTGTTTCAGTACTTACTTTCCTCCAATATGTGGAGTATATAATAGCAGTACTGAAGCTGCTTGCTGGATAATTTGAATTGGCTTTTCTGTTGTCTTGCCAGCTAGCAGGTGTGAATGGGGGTCATTCACACCTGCATGAGTGTCCAGTTACAAAACTCCAGATTAACATTAATCTGATAAATTCGAATTTCCAAAAGTCATCTGCTTTGTTTATAATGTGTGCAAACTGAGAACATTGAAAACCAGAACTTTTATTCTCTCAGTCTGAAGCTTAACTTAATGCACAGTTTTCTTATAAGTGAATCTACCGAAAATACATGTCAGCAGAGAGAAATTTCTCCTATTTTTGTCGTTATCTTTTTGTGTCTGTGCTCCAGCTAAGTTTGATTTTCCTTCTGCCTGTCAGGATTTTTGCATGGCACGCACTTTTGTCTCCTCAGTTGCCACATTTCTCTGGTGAACAGCGTCCTTTGCACTCCTTGAAAGAGAGAGGAGGAGTCGTTATACCCAGAACTAGTTCAGGCTTTGTTGCAGCCGGGGCTGGATTGCCAACCTGAGACCACACTGGAACAGGTCAAAGGAGTGGAAAAAATGTCACAGTGGTATGATTGCACAAGCATGAACAAATAGTTTTTTGGAGCCTGAATGTCTATGAACAAGCCACCTGAACGTGCTAATGCAGGTCTCTCCTTTCTAACATAATACCTATATAGAGCCACTACTTTGATCTTTACTGTAACCAATGATTAGAGTTAATGAAATATGGTAAGATTATTATTTTTTTTTTTTTTCTGGAGAGACCTTTCCTCATCTCCTGAAACAGGCTCTTTTATACTTGAAGGGTTTCATGTGGTCCTCAGCCCTGCAATGTCAGTATGTTTTGCCTTGCACAAACGATTTAAAACCTTTGCCTGGCATAAATATTATCTTTTTCTGTTTTATTCCAACCTTAGGAGATGCCAGGGAGCAAACAGTTTGAGGTATGGAATTTCAGACTTCCTTCATGGCTAGCAAGTCCGAACTGGGTTTTGGAGATCAGATCTGTGTTTATATGCAGATGAAGTGATTAAAGATATATTGAAATTCACAGATGAAGCTGTGTTGAACCCAGCAGTTAAATGTGGATTTTGGGTAGCCTTAGGGGTTTCCTGTTTTGTGAAGAAATGAAAGACCTATATGGTTATAGGTCTGTATTGCTATAGGTACCACAAAGATGAGGTTTTCTGCGCCTCTTATGCAGTATTTGTTACGTGCTGTTTGCCCTCTGAAATGTTAAAATTACTCGTGAAATTTCCCTGACCTTTTTCAAAAGCCACTTTTAAACAAGTGGTGGATTGTAAGCACATTCAAGTGCTTACAAAAGCAGAATTACCTTTTGGTTCTCGTGTGTGGTAGTTCGAGATGAAATGAGAATTCATTTTTCACTTTAGTTGAAAAAGATATAGAATAAAAAATGTAAAGGCAGGAATCTTAAATGAATATATGTGGTCATTCTAAATAGCCTATGTATGAGCTTTCTCGCAGTTTGCTTTGTGGACATTTGTAATTCTTAAGCTTGATTATCAGTTTGTTACTGAGTTGAAGAATGGAAGTCCTTAAGTCTTGTTAAAGGCTCCCCTAAAGAAAAGCATTATTGATAATTGTATCTGTGCTAGTGACAGATCCTAATGTGTGCTAAATAAAGATGTGGAAAGGATTTTTATCAGCATCCAGCCAAAAATCACATTCTAGATGCTATGTGGACAGTTTTGTTCCTGGTAGGAAAAGGTGGCACATGTGCTTGCTTCCTCATGTGCTGTCTTGTTTTCCCTCTTTGTAGAACTGATTTGTAGCTCCTTCCTGTTTGATAAAGGTAGGTGTTTTAGGCACAATCCCTAACTATCTATGAAAAAAGATTGAATCACATATTTTGCCTCCACATGTGCATTGGTAATCCTTCATGCTAGGTAACTGTTCTGTGCTATTGCACTAAAAAATGAAGTAGGCTCTTCAGTCACAAGGGCATAATGGATGGTGGGTCTGCACTTGAGGTCTTAGTTGTCTGTGCTTTCTGTGTACAGAAATAGAAGCGAAGAAAATTGATGCAACTTGAACCGTGGTTTGGAGAAGTACTACATGTTTCCAGCTGTGGTAGGATGTAATAGTTTGTTTTACAGGCTTTGTTGCAGAGGTGGTGGAAGAAATGCTTGTGGCTTGGAAATATTGTATTAAAGTAGTGGAAGTAATTTTGGAAAATAAGATTTTTGGTTATTAATTAGAAAATTCAATGATAGGATCTTATACACATGAGTTATAGACTAGTAAGTCAGTAAAAATATGCTATGTGCAGAAGTAAAAAGCAGTACTTTATTTTCTTATTTCAGCAAAATGAAGTGCAAAAGCTTGATATAACTGAAGTTCATTTAAGTTAGCTCTAAACAAGAAATACTTTCATTATTATTCTTTAGTGAGACAGCTTTCCTCCATCCCTGCAGCATAGGTCAAAAGTATCACTATTATTTAATTGTTGTCCTTCTTTCTCACTGAATATAAAACATTAACCTTCAAGAGGGTACAAACCACAGGAAATCTAGTCTATCAGCCCTTGCTATTATGTGTCATTATCATGAATAATTTGTGAGAAATGGACCTAGAAAGAAGAGTCATAGTCTGTGTTTTATATTTGTATCTTTCTCACTAACCAGTTACTTAAGTTCTTCATATTTGTTGAAGTATTAAGGATTTTTGTTTGCATTGATGTCAAGGCATTAAGGTCAGACTGAGCGTAAGAGTAGCATTTCTAATGATGCAAGTGACAAAGGAATTGCATCTTTAAATACTCATCTGATTTGAGTTCAGAGAACAGGAAAAAAGTCCTGAATGAGGATAACAAATTTTTTTTTTCTCTTTTATGTATTTATTTTATATATATTTTTTTTAGAAGAATTAAAACAAAAAATAACTGCATTGAACTCTCTGGTTTGGACACTACCTGTGATCGGAGACACATCTGTAAGCATGTATTCAACCCTGCAGAAACAAACCAGTATTTCATTAGGTTGGTCTCTGCACTTCTATTCATCGAAACAAGGGAAGGGTAAGATTTCAGATGATAACTTAAGGCTCCCTGAGATAAGTTTTAAAGTATTTCGGTGCGAAGGAAAAAACAGATGAACACACAGAAAAGCCATGAGCCTGAACTAATAGTACAGCCCCACACGTCTTTGCCTGCACACCTCCCTTAATACTTTGCAATACAAAAATTGGAGTGGGAGCTGATGGTGTTTTCCTGTTGGGAGGATTTCTCAATGAATACTTCCTGTTTTAAATAGATGACTAGCTCTTTAGCAAGAGGAAAATTTAGTACAGGAATAAGCACTTTTAATACTGAGTTGGCATGCTGATTTTGTTCCAGGTCCTGTTTTACAGTAATCAGGAGATATTCCCCAAATGAGTATGTGCTAGTTCAGTCCATCAGGAGATATTCCCCAAATGAATATGTGCTAGTTCAGTCCATCAGGAGATATTCCCCAAATGAATATGTGCTAGTTCAGTCCATCAGGGAGAGCTGATGCCTTCCTTTTCAACAACAGAGCTTCCTTGTGCATGATTTCTTTGTGTAAGTAGCTGGTTTTTGTTTGGTGGTTGGGAACTGGAGGAAGTAGTTGTGTTCCTCACTTCCCGTCCTGCTGATATTTTTGCCTACAAAGAGAATTTGTTATTCCAGTTCAGTTCTAAGGACAAATGAATGCGTATCTAGCCTATAACAGCTCTTCATTGTTTCTTTTGAAAGCCAGAAAATGTTCTTTTTTAATAGTGCATATGGATGATAATCTTTTGAATGTTGGTATTAATTACATGGGTAGGGAATCTTATCATCAGGAAATGACAGATGTAGAGTGGAGAGAAATAGCAGGTGTGGATTTTGCTGATCATAATGGACTTCCATGATTTCACTGTAGCAACAAGACTTATCTTAAATTTCTCTTTCCTGAGATAGCTGGGATGGAGTTGTGCACTGGTATCCCTTTATAGTCTGCAAAGAAATAGTACTCATTCCTGTTTCACTTCTAAGATGCTGATGTAATACCAGTACAGTGCCTGGAGAAACACTTGTGACTAATTACAAAGCAGATAATTACCTAGCTGCTTACTTAAATAGCACCCTTTTGGAACTAGATGCGCAGCTTGGACCTATAATAGCTATTGTGAAAATGAGTGTGCCTCATGCAGCTCCTGCCTGTCTGCTTGTTTTTCCTTCACAAATATTTTGATAGCTCTGGTGGTGTTACCCATACGTTATCATACCCTAACTTGTGTTAATGATTGTGTGTGTGTGTGTGTGTGTGTGTTATGTTTTTCTCACAGTGTCTGTCTTTGAGCTTTGTAAGTTGTTGGTATTTTATGTAATGTAATTTATTATCATTTGTCCAGCTGCTTCCACCAACAGTAGGAGACTCTTTAAAATATTTTAAAGGGTAGAAGTTACCTCTTGCACGAACTCCAGTGAAACTTCTCAAGAATCTCAGGGGCTCATCTTGTAAGATTCCCATATAAATTTAACAAGAAAGTGAAGAACTTGATGAATGGGTTTCTATGAGAGCTGCTCAGATGGGTCACCCTAGCTTGTGCTCACAGGAAAATGTATAGCCGTCTGACATCCAGTGGAAGAGAGTGAAGGTGTTTAAGTAAGAATGCTCATGCTGTGCTTATACTGCTTGCTTCATTTCTCTTCACATGGAGACTTTTCTGCTTCTACCACAAGGAGAAAACAGGAAGGTGTTTTGTCAGAGCAGTGTTTTTATTGTTGCTGTATTTGTTCACCTTTGAAATCTACTCATTAAGTGTCTTTGTTTTGGTCCAGTCAGAATCGGATGATATGCAACTGCCATTAATTCACCTTTTTAGCTCAGGTGGCAGAAGATGGATGCAGTGGGTCAAACTGCTTCAGCCCTCTCAATAAACCATGTACCTGTAACTGTGCAGCTGCATTGTAGAGCTTGTACTTGCTTAGTTTGCTATTGCAAAATAACTTCTAACTCAGCTTAAAAAAGCCAAAGATTCAACAGTCAGACTGTCCAACTCAAAGGTACCATCTGAGCAATGTGCCTGCTTAGACCTGGGAAGTAACTCTTATAATGGCTATGTAGTAAAGAACATGTGGCTGCACAGGGCTGTACACACTGGGAGAGGGGACACGAGGCAGGGAATGCTTCCTCTTCTGAGAACCAGCTTCTGTCCTTGCTTCTTCCACAAAATTCCTCATGACGATTTTGGAGTTGCTGTCGAAGGGCTTCCTTTGTGTACCTGGCATCTACGTTCAATAACAATCTGACAGGGAGAAGGACATCAGTTGGTCTCTAATGAATACAACACAAGCAAACAGCAAGACTCAAGCATTACAAATGACATGTATGAGTAGCTACTCTCCAAAGTTTCTTGAACAAGATCCAGATTATTGGACACCACCAATTTTAGAGTAAGATGTGTGTGTATGTACATTGTGTGTGTATTAACACGCCCATGCTCTGGGACAGATTTATGAAAATAAGTTGATTTAGTAGCTGTGAGGCATTCTGATCTATTGGTGATGAGCAGGACAGAAGCACCTATGAGGTAATGCATCGCTGTGTGATCAGAGCAGGCTTTCAGTGTGAGTTGTGGTAACCAAGGTGTAGCATCATGCTTGGAGGGAAAAAGTAATAAAATACTGACTAGCTGCTTGTGAAACATCTGCTGAGAGAGGCAGAAAGCCCTGTGGGTGACTATAGGAGGTGAGTGTGCAATTTAAGACTGTACATTATAATGCATGCTCAGAGCCAGGCCAATTCCAGCTCTAAAAGCAATTGCAAGACAGGTATTCCCTACTTATGTTTGCTTTCCTTAAGGTTCCTGTAGGCTTTTGTAGTGTTGGGTACTTGATCATCGTGTGGTATAAGGAAGCAGTTGTGAACAGGTGACTTGACTGTTGCTGAAAATACTGGAATCCTTTCATTTTTGGCGTTGAGGAGTTTGTCAGGCCTTAATGTTGAATTTAAGTTGTGTGGCAGTTACAGCTGACTGTGAAGACTGCCAATGCTTTCACTAAGTAGAACAGGAAGGTCTTTCTTCTAGTTATTTTTTGTTTGCAATAAAAAGTTTAGGTATACTGCTTTCTCTTTTGCAGGCCTAGGTCTAAACAGAGAAAACCTCAGTCAAAATGTATATATAAAACGTAGTAGCAACATACCATTGTCCTTTCACTTGGCAAACATGTAGTGCTGTGGTGTAGTATTTCTAATGTTGCTCATCCAAAGATTTTAGGTTTTGTTTGTTTGGGGTTTGCTTCTTTATGGTTTTTTAGATGAGCTTTAACACCTCAATGTTTTCTTAGGATAAGTAAGTTCTGGTAGTGAGGTTCGCAGTGAGGAAGCTTCTGCCTGCAGTAAACCATGAATAATCTTCCTCACATGTCTAAGATTTGGGCCTATTGCTGAAGGTCCCAGAGCTATCCCACAGCTATCTTCCCTTTATTTCCATAGGTAATCTGTGCTACGGTAATGAGAAAAAATACCATTGTGTTTGAACTGGCAAAAAAAATCAGACGTTTTTTCAGATTTCATGTACAATACATTCTGGCTGATGTTGCATGGAGCCCATGCTAGTCCTGACTGGACAGAAACACAGTAGGACTCAACTCTAGAATAATTCCACAAGTAGTATCTACTCTGCTTGAAATGAATGTATTGTGTACATTGACATTGATCTGCAGTGGAACTTGAGGGTAGACTTTACATGATTTTGAAGTCTGAGAATGAGTGCAAAATACTGCCAGAAAAAGCTGATCTAGAGGGCATCATCAAAGAGAAACAGCATATATTGAAAGGATCTCAAGGTGTAAATGTCAGTGTTTCTACACCTATCTTTACTTTGTACAGCGCAATGTGGCTCCGTATCTTTGAAAGACATCAAAGAAGTAAATATTTTATGGTAAAAGATACTTCCAAAGCAGTGTCTTCTAGGGAAGATTTTCTGAAGCTTTGCAGGGGTGTATTTGATACAGAAATGTGAAATTCCATGGCATTGTGGTGTCTGATGTGGTAGATATGGTTTTGGGTTGGCTTTTTTCTTTTTTTTGTAAGGGGGAGTTGGTGGGTCTTGGGGTTCAGTTTACATTAAGTGCACACATGGAATGTGTCAGTTTTGTAGCATCTTTTGGTTACTTCTGGGGAAAAAAATACTTTGTATGTTATTTGTTATATGTGACACCCATTCTCCCCTCCTTTCTTCCTCATCTTTTATGTTGAGGTTGAATACATGATTGTGCTGGGGAATAGGCAGGAAGGGACCATGACTGTTTTGAGAAATTAGGACTACTGTTCTTGTTCTCTGCCTTTCTCATCCCTCTGGGTCAAAACTGCCCCAGTGGAGGTAAAGAGGTTGCATCTTGGAGAAGCTGTCCCAGCAGGTTCCTGTTACAGTAGAAGAACAATGTATAACACTTACTCAGACTTTTCTGGTTCTGATAAGATTGTCAGATCTAGAACTGCAGCTGTGTAACTGAACCAGCGCAAATTCCTGTTCTGGTATACACTTAGGGTGAACAAAGTAATAGATTTAAAAGAAAAATGGACTGGGCTAGCATAAGTCTACAGCAGTGGATTCAATGATAGCGTGTTGGATTTAAAGTTCTCAGCATTTTGCAAATCATAAGAAGAAATTAAAAATGTTATCTTTAAAAGATTTTATGAAAAAGAAAATGCAGACTTTTCCCCCTGCTGCTTAGGCAGTGAAGTTCTGGCTCTTTGAGCTCAGATGTGGTATTCTGCTAGTTTACGTGTTATTACGGTGAGAAAAGAGTTCTCAAACTGAAGATTTTGGGAAAAGGTGTGAGTGTGTGAAAAAGTGAACTGTGGTGTTCCATTTTTAACTGTGTGAGTCATGCTGATTTGAAGTCTGTTACCTGTGTTATTTCTTAGGGACAATACAGTAAAGGACAACATCCAGTTCTGTCTCATTTTTCTTCAAATGTGAAAAGCCAGTGCAATTTTCCAGCATGAGCTGATGCTTTCTGGCTTGTACCTTAGCTTAGCTTTTTTGATGACTTCTCATTTCATAAATTGACTTTTTGTGTTGTTCCAAAATGTTTGTTAGCATCCTAATTTTTCTTGCATGTTAGTAAAATGCTGTTTTATGAACACGCTCCAGAAAGGTATTTCATTTTGGGGTTAGAGAGAGGGTATCTATCTTCTGTTAATGATTCTTATTAGTGGCTAATTATCTTCAGTTTTAAAAGCGTAGTCCTTGTTTGTAGCTGGTGTTATTTTCCTGGCTTTAGCACCCAATTGTCTTTCCTCACAACTTAATCTCTGGGTTTGAATTCTTCACTAGTGGGTATTTTCCCTCCATTACTCTAATCACAGCACCTTTGGAATCATCACTTTTTGTAGTAATTGACCCTTCAGGGTGACCTCTCTTTTTGATAATTTAAATAATGAAGTTCTTGTCCTTTCTTGCTATAAGGCATTTTCTACCCTTGAATAATTTCTATAGCTGTTACTGATCTTTGTTTTAATAATGGCATTTAAGCAATGTGAGGTAGACATTACAATCCCATGGAGTATTTCATTGTTGGTCTTCTTAATTTTGTGTACGGGGCTGAACCTATTTCACCTTTACTCCTTCCCTTAATAGAATGTATTTGTGTGAATAGTCCCTTTTGCACAGTGTCCAACTGGCTATGTCTGAGGGATTTATCTGTTCTCACCCTCTAAATTCTTGTGCAAGGTCCTGCTTGGTAAGACTTCAATCTCACATTCAGATTTGGTCCATGTTGTTTTGAAGACTAATACAGGGTCTACTGTAAATGCTTCTGTACCAATGCACACCGCATAGGTAACAGCCAGGAGGAGATGGAAAGCTGTCAGCTGACTGCTATCCCTGAAACTTGGCTGGATGAATCAAGAGATTAGAGGACTGCAACTGACGGCTAAAAACTGTTCAGGAGGGACAGGCAAGGAAGGAAAGGTGGGAGTGTTGCCTTCTACATTAAAAATTGATTGATTGCATAGTGCTTCTTTTGAAAGAGCAGTGCACAGTTTGAGAGTTTAAGGGTGAAAATTAGAGATCAAACCAACAAGGACATCTTGTGGCTGGTGTTTACTACAGACTGCGTATCAAGGATAGGACACTGATGAAGTATTCTTACTTTAACGACAGGAAGCATCACACTTGCAGGCCCTGATTCTGCTAGGGGACTTCAGCTGCCCTGCCATCTGCTTGAAAAGATCATCTTTAAAGGTCCCTTCCAACCCCAGTCATTTTGTGATTCTAAAATAAGTTTCTTGTGCTTCAGGAGGTAGAAGACCACAGTGTTCTTCTGCTGACCCAACAGCTAAAGTGTGAGATGAATGATAGCTGTATTGGATAGGCCTGTGTATTTGCCGTAGGAAAATCAGGAAAAAAAAAATCAAGCTTACCTCTGTATGATAAAGCCAGTGTCTGAGAAAGTTTGAAGGTCTTGTCTGGTTAGATTTTAAAGTACATAACTGGTACTTATTTTATTTTAGTATTATTTTGAAAATACTTTGCAATATGTGGATAACACTGCTGTAAGTGCTGTGGAATGTGCACCAAAGAATCATAAAAATCATCTAATAAAATATACCAAAGCATTTTTTGATGTTCAAAGTTTGGTCAGTTGTGCTTTGTGCTAAAGGGTATCAGATGTTTTCTTCTTTCAAGTTGTTAGCTTTAAATCCTCCAGGAACATACTAATCAATGCCTAGCATAAAAAATCAGCTAATGCTCTTAACTGCAGCGTGGTACTTACTGTGAGAGAGGATGCTATATATTTGAAGGCTTTGCTCAAATAATACCTCATTCAGTGGTACTCAGTAAGGTCATTTTCCTTTCTGAACAGGATACAAGGGAGCTTTCAGAAGCCAGTCAAGATGAATATGGTGAAGAGGATCATGGGCCGGCCACGGCAGGAGGAGTGTAGCCCTCAGGACAACGCATTGGGCTTGATGCATCTGCGTCGCCTCTTCACAGAGCTCTGCCATCCTCCACGGCACATGACCCAGAAAGAACAAGAAGAAAAACTTTATATGATGCTGCCGGTGTTTAACAGGGTAAGCTGCAGAATCTGCAGGAGGCATTTTTTTTATTTGCATTGACTGCTCTTATTTGTATTTCCAAGACTTTGGTTCTAGCACAACAGAAGCTTTTCTTCTGCTGGCATCCTTTCAATTTTCACTTTCTCCTCACATAGTGGTTTTTTTAGTGAATAAACCTGCCCTTAGAGATTTCCTTCTATTATCACTTTTTCTGAAGTGCAGCCTACAGTAGCTTTAGGTTGTCACAGAGCTTTACTGCAGAGTTGCTGTTATCGCAGTCATCTGATTTCCAATCTAAACTTCCTTGTAGCAAGTTTATACCTATTTATTTGTGTGATAGCAGTGTCCTTGAGTGTAACTCTTGTCTCTTCTTTACAATTATCATACTGATGTATACGTAGAGATTAACAATCATAATATCTCCTGTCAGATTTGGTTGAGCTGTGCAATTTGAATCTCCTCTTGTGATAAATTCTCTGCATTCTCATCCCCAGCATCCCTTTTCCTATATATTGAGCCTGAACGCCTCTTCTTGGTCAAGGGGAATTTTGAGCATGCAATCTGTAGGGAAGATGTAATAGCCACTTGTGTAGTGCCATTCATGTTTCACTACTCCCTGTGCTCAGGCACTGAGATTTTGTTTGAAGGCAGGACTATGATGACTGTCATTGGAATTAATAGGAGCTAAATCCTACTGATATGTTACTCAGTTACTCTGCCAGTTTATTGTGAATAATTAATTTGATAGTAGTTTTAGGGTCTTGAAAGAATAGCAGATACAGATCTAGCTTGTTGTATTTTTTTATTTATTTATTTTTTCTGCCATGACCTGAACCCTTGCTTTTTTTGGGTGGTGGATTTGTAGTTTCATATGCTACCATGGAGAACTGGAATCATCCAAAAACTAAAATGCAACATCTTGACAGGAAAATTGGCTCAGTCTTCCTTTAGATGGATGTTTTGTTTAAATTATGATTATGATGGTGTTAAACATTGAACTGCTTACATGCTTGTGCTGGTTTTGGCTGGGATAGAGTCAATTTTCTTCATAGCTGATATGGGGCTATGTTTTGGATTTGTGCTGGAAACAGTGTTGATAACACAGGGATGTTTTCGCTGTTGCTGATCAGGGCATCAAGGCCTTTACTCGTATCACCCTACCAGTGAGTAGACTGGGGGTGCACAAGGAACTGGGAGGGGACACAGCCAGGACAGCTGACCACAGCTGACTCAAGGGATATTCCAGACCACATGGCATCATGCTCAGCAGTAAAATCTAGGGGAAAAAGGAAAGGGAGGATGTTCAGAGGGATGGTGCTTGTCTTCCCAAGTAACTGTTACACATGATGGAGCCCTTCTTTCCTGGAGATGGCTGAGCACCTGCCTGCCAATGGGAAGTGGTGAAAGAATTCCTTGTTCTGCTTTGCTTGCCTGCACAGCTTTTGCTTTACTTATGTCAACCCAAGAGTTTTCTTACTTTCACTCTTCCAGTTCTCTCTCTCATAGGATGGAGGTGGGTTGTGGAGTGAGTGAGTGGCTGTGTGGTGCTTAGTTGCTGGCTGGGGTTAAACCATGATAATGCTGTGTAGGAAAATTAATCTTGGTCAAGGCATAGTATTAATGGGATTTTTAGTCTACTAGGTCACATGCTTTAGTGCAGAGATCCCCCAATGTCATTCTGTTGCCCTAGGTATTATTCCTAGTTCTACTGGTAACCTGTTGTGTGAGTTCGGGAGAAGTAAACACAGTTCATCTGCTTCCTTTTTAATTTATCTGCTTGGATTGTATGCCCTTTAGTTATGGACTTCCTTAGTTTGTTTTTACAAATTAGCACAAAAGTCTTAATCTTGGCTTGAGCCCCTGGAGGTTATTTTGATGCAGTTATGCTTAGAAATCTCCCTCTGATGGTTACAGGTGGCTTTTTTTCTGAATAAAGGAACATAACCACTATAGCTGCTTCAGCACTTAGTTGTGATCTGTGGGTGGAGGACAAACTTTTTCTGGCTCTTGTGGTAGTTACTTGCAGTAGCATTGCATCTATGGAAATTGCAATTGGTGATATAGCTGGGTTTAAAACTAGTGCAGCAGTGGATGTCCTATTTCTGTACAGCAGCCTTTCCTTAGACTTTGATTAGACTTCAGAGGTTAAAAAGAACAGCTAAGTTTCTCTGCTGTTTCTCCGTTTTCTCTTTCCCCCCTTTATTTCTTGCTGCACTTTTTTTTCCCTCTCCTTTATACTGCTTGCTGGCTTTATCCTAATTCTTGGTCCCTCCACTTGATCCAAGTTGTAGTTGCCTCATGTCTTTGCACCATTTGTTTTCTCTCACTGTCTTTCATTAAGCTCATGTGTTGAAGCATTCTGAAAAGCAAATCAGCAGCCCCAGGTCATCTTCTTACTATGGCAAATGAGCTCTTGCATAAGGTACCTGAGGCTAGAGCCTCAGGTACCATTTATAGCTTTTGAAAAGGCTAATAGTTTCTGCAGTTTTCATCTGTATGAATACGTTTTGGCTACAATTTTCTCCTAGATCCCAGTTTTCCTCATGTTTATCGTAGGTTTTGCCTTCCCAAAGTTTCCCTTGTCTCTCTTCTGTGCTTTACAGAATTCATCTAATTTTGTGGATGGACTCTCTTCCTTCTCTAAACTGTAGAGATTCTTTTTGTTCCCTTGTTGAGTGAGGTGAACTTGATGCTGAAGGCACACATTCTTCTGTGTTTGCCAAAGGTTTTGCTTTTGGATCCTACCTGTGGTTTTCTCTCTTCCTTTTCCCTTTGGTTTCCTTCTTTGGTTTTAATATCACTATCCTCAACTCTGGCTGTTTTTAATCTGTAACCTTCTTGGAGTTGTCCTTCTTGGCATGGATATTGTCACTTCAGTTTCCAACCTCTGTAAAATCTGAATCATAGCTCGGCACATCGAGGGAAGCATGTATTGTTTGTGTTCTTTCACTTTCTTTCTCACAGTCCTTAATAACCGTGATCAGTTTTCAACGAACTGCTAGTGTAACACAAACAGAACTGATTTCTCTTGGTCAGTCAATATCTGTCCCTATTACACGGGGATTTGTTTCGTTGCATTTCATATGAATGCATTCTTTTCTTCCTATGTTCAAGAGGCTGAGCAGTTGTGATGTCATCTATTTATTTCTACTTCCACAGTTTCCCTTTTCAGGTTCCTGGTTAATTACACCTTCTCCACCTTCTTCTTTTAAGCTTACATGTAGCGGCTGCTGTGACTTCCTTGGTTTATCTAGTTTTGTGTCTTGTGGCATGTTAACTGTCTGTAGTACAGCTTATTTTGGAACAATACTGCTATCTTAGTAACTCTGTGAGTCAGAGTAAGACAAACTCTGAAACTGGTTGGAGTGAAACAAGTAGAACAGGAGAAATATTTCACTTTCTGGAGAGTCTTATATGAGATTTTCAGTGGGAGATAAGATAAATCGTGGCTCACTGTAAAATCTGAGATGACTTCCCTCTGAGACCTACTTTTGAAGATGGGAAACACTAAAACATTGCTAGAAGTTAATTTAGAAAAAAATTCTACTTTCTCAAGCGTAGTCCTTTAGCTGCAAATGTTTTAAGGTATCGATTAATAACTTGATTCAAATTCAGACTCTGAATCCCTCAGTTACTTTGCATAGTTACTTGTATTCTGTTGAACAGGTTTAAGTGCAATTGAGTAATTGTGTTACTGCTTAAGCAAAGTCAATGGTGATAGAAGCATTATCTGTTACAAGATTAGAATGTCTGTGTTGGGAAAACTCCAAATAGATTGTGGAGCTCACATCAAGGCTGTTGCACCAAACTTTTATATGTACTTCAGAATGTCTCTTGTACAGAGTAGGCAGCTGTTGGAAGCGGGGCATGTGTGTATTTGTTGGGAAGCAGGGTGTGTCTGTGTAATCTGATTTTGTGAGAAGTGTGATTTTTACTGAATGCAGAGATCTAGATTGAGGAAGGTATGTTTGTTTCCTATAGATATCCCAGTGTCCAGCAACAGGCAGCTAGTTAAATAACCAGTATATACAGGAGCTCTTTCGAGGTCTTCCTGCTTAACCATGTATGAGTCTTGGTGTCATGTCCCATTCTGTCCCCACCTGCCCCCCTTCAGAGTTATCTGAAGTCCTGCGTAATATGCAGTTCCATTTTCCTGATATTTTGAGGATTATTAATGAGTATATCCAGAGGAAGCATTCTTAACTTTGGTTTATAGATACAACATGTCTCAAGCATACTGTGTTTTAAACCATCTTGTTAGTTCTGTAACAAATGGGCTTTACAGACCATTTCTGTTTCCTTATTGTTCAGGGAGGCTTATGAAATGATGAATCACATAGTAATGAAAAGCTAAATTGGTGCACAATTAACAAAAGATTTGCCCTCTGGAAGAGTGCTCAAAAGGCTGCTTTCAGAATTCAGTGCATTCACGGGAGCATTGCTCTACCAGAGACGTAGTAACACTTTTGCAGTATATAAAGAAAGTGGAAGGAATGATAAAGAGGCTGGTTTCAAGTAAGAGGTGGTTTGTTCACATTTTCCTGAAAGAGCCATGCTCTTTTCCTTGTTAAAAAGGTGATTTACTGGTAAAATGTTTCATATCCTCTCTCTGATTTTTATTACCTCCTTTAGTCAAAAGAGTATATAAATATCCAATGTAGGTGCTCGTTCTACATAGTGAAAACTTGCTTATGGGACAATGAATTAAAATCTAGTTCACCTCAGTCAATCTTTTACTGTAAATTTAAGCTCTTTGCATTTTGTGGGGCATGCTGGCAACTCTAGGCAAGCTCAGGGAAGGTAGTAGGGCCATTAGTTTTTCCTCTTCCCTTGGTCTGAGTGAAAGAGCTTTAAGCAGTTGATGATGACAAGGTGCTCTGCCAATGTGCGTTCTATTCTAGATAACCTCGCTTAGGTTATACCAGTGAATTACGCAAGCTTTGGGGTGCTCTTCCCTTCTTAAAGCTTTGTGGAAGACAGAGGCTCTCGGGTGAACCGGGAGCCAACACAGACAATTGCAAAAGGAAGTCTTGTGAAAGGTTTAGGGAAATTTGGATTGTCTGTACTGGGAGTGTTGTGTACTTTAATCCAAATGAGGGATGTTTCTCTTGGTCTGTTGAGAACAGTTGTCTACATGTAATGTCTGGGCATCTGTTTGCTTTCTTTAATGGTAGTTAAAATTTCCTGTATTAGAAATGCTTATGGTTTTGGTGAAAAATATTTTAATTGTGTGGAAACTGAGTGTTCAATTTCACTGTTGTATTTCTGGCTCTGTTTCATCATGACTTTGCAATGCGAGTAGGCAGGAAATATATTTTTGGCTGTTGTGTAAAGTGCCAAAGCAACTGGGTTGTAAGAAGCCAGACTTAGACAAAGGTTATTCTGTCTTGCGCCTTTTAGATTTTCTTCAGTAACTTTGGGATTTCAAGGTAAGTTGTTTCTGTAATTGTCTTGCATCCCTGTTGGCTGTCACACTGCGGATTTCACTGGGTGTCCCCAGACTTAAGAGTGGCCTCAGTCAAGTATGTTGGCACCTAAGCTGTGATAGTATAACTTAGTCACCCAGGGAAAGGAGGTGAGGATGAAGCAGCTGTTGAGTCCAAATCAGTTGTACTGCTGTAGGTTGCATCCTCTTTCTGAGCGGCAAATATAACATGTGGAACTAAAGTTTCATTAGAAAATCTTTGACACTTCCTGGCTCATTTCATGACTCCTGCTGGTCGGAAAGTAGCCATGAGGGAGAAAATTGTAAAGTAGCAGGGAGGTATTGAGACTGTTCAGGTGTTTAGCACGCTAGTTTGCTCAGCACTGACACAAGTGGTGATACCAGAACTCAGATTGCAAGCTTTGATAGTCAATATTGTGGGTTTACTGTGACTGGTTTAGGGCAAGGTTTTCATCAGAAGCGTGCATAGAGACTCCTTTTTGTGAGCAGTCTTGCATGAAAAGCAAGTTAGCTGGAAAACTAGGTAATCCATTTTGAGCTAGTGTTGTGTTCTGTAGCTTAGTGCAGTACCACAGAATTAAAGCCTTTCTCCCAGTTAAATGTTATTCAAATAAATGATTTACTAACCAAATTAATGTTAAATTATTATAATTGACAATTTATTAAAAAAATAAAAAATCTCGAATTTTTTACACAACTGCTGCTGTGTTCAGGAGGATCTCAAGAGAGGAGAGTAAGAGAGTGCCAGCAACATGGCATTGTCAGGTTATCATGGGAAGATGGTAACAGGGCAATTGTACTTCCTAGCTCCTTCTAGAAGATTTTACGCATATTTTTACATGCATGTACACCTGTTCACCCCTGTGGGATGTTTAGGTCCAGCCAGATAGTAAAGAAGTTACTGTTAAAACAAAACTCCTGTTGGAGAATATGCTCTGGCATTTAGTTTTTACCCCATTAAGTGCAATCTCAGTGGTCTTGGCCTTTGTGGAAAACTTGTGATTCCCTTTTCCCCTTGATTCATCAGATCTTATCTCCCTGAATATGTTAATGCCAACTATGAATATATCTTAGAGCATGCACTGTGAAAACCAGTACAGTGATGAATACTTCAGTGGGAAAACAAAAACCATAGTAATTTCCTTCAAGGACTATTACTTCCTCCAAGGAACGTGGTAGTTCATAGTGATCCTTGTAAACTGAATGACTTTGTGATGCATCCATTTTTCTTGTTTTAGGTGTTTGGAAACGCTCCTCCAAGTACAATGACAGAAAAATTTTCTGACCTCCTGCAGTTTACTACTCAAGTGTCACGATTGATGGTGACTGAAATTCGACGGAGAGCATCGAATAAGTCCACAGGTATTGTATGGTTGCATGTTTGGGTGCATGCTTGGGCACAAGTTTGGGCTTTGTGAGGTGTGCATTTCACGTCAATCAGAAAAATACTACAAGATGCCATCCACAGCAACTGTGCAGGCTCAAAAATTTAAGTTTTTTGCAGTGAAAATGTATTGTCTACTGTTCTTTGGGATGAGAGAGAGAGGAGGAGGAAGAGGCTAGAGTTTTTTTGCCTGGGTTACAGAGAAAGCTGAGTTTCACAAACTTGACAGCACATGAAAGAGAGGCATGAGCTAATTTGTGTCACTACTGGTAGAAGGAGACCAGGGACATGGATGTGGACACCTGCTGTATCTTGCCTGAGGTGCCTGTTGGTGGTGCGTTCTGTTCCTCAGATATGTTAACATTTCAAAACCATGCATTTTGAATTAACTGCTGGCCTGGAAGCTAATAAGATGTAAAATACAGTGAGTAGCACATTAGGACCAACACTGCCAGCCTTAGAAAAATGTTAGAGGACCCCTCTTCTATTTATTTAAAGTGTCAGAGTAAGATCTGGTTCTGTTGAACCCTGAATGTGTATTAGGACCAAGAATATGTATACCTGATGATGTATTGGGATTTGCATAACTGAGGATAGTGTGTCAAGAAGACATGTTTCATTAGCTTTCCTCTTCAATTTCCTCTTTTGAAGAGGAGTGCTTCCAAGAAGTATCAAGTTTTTGTCTGTTAGTTAATTTTAAGATCTGTGCTGGTTTCTCAGTTTGGAATTGCTGAAAATAAGGAACTAGCGGGCTGGAAAAGGCTGTGCAAATTAGTACACATGAAGTCAGGAGTCACAAACTGTGCCAATTACAATTTCTTTCCATTTAAGTAGAGTGACTAACAGCGAAACATTCCAGATGGCTAAACAGATATTGTAGACAAAACCTGTTCTCTGTGGTAAACAGGCACAAAAAGGCTTTTATTTGGGTATTTAGGGGAAATAAATGTCCAATAAATGTCCAGCCATGCTGGCAGAATAGTGGTGTTAGTTTGACCTTTTTTTCTGGGGAACATCTCTTGTGCCTGCTGGTCATTTGGATTCTGCTATGAGTGGCTATTTTTGTGTATTTATTACTTAAGCCATACCTCTGCTTGTTGCTCCAAGATAAGCCAGTTGTCATCCTTGACACCTCACAAGTCAGAGTTAATTTTGTTATTGGTTTTGGGGGTTTTCTTGTGTTCTACCACACTTGGGAATTTAACCACAATGACTTAAGAGAGAGTTTGGTACTCTTATAAGCTTTAACGTTCTGTTGGTTTAGTTAAAATGGAAAGCAGGCATTTTTAATGTGTTATGAAGATTACTATTACTTTGGTCATTAAACCCTTTCCAGATGTTGGGTAAGAAGGCCTGAAAGGTCTGTGTTCTGCAATTGCTTTGTGACTTGATGGGGCCGTGGAGTTGCAGTTTGCTTTCCAGGAACAAGCAATTAACAAGCTATTAAAGCTCATAGTTTGCAGACTTCTGTCTTAAACTGTTTAGAGCTAGATAGAAATTTTCTGCAAAACTAAAAAAAAATAATATAAATGATTGGCTTCTTAGAATACACTGAATGTTAAAGACATAACATTGTGACTATGGATTGTGAAGGTTTTGCATTTTTTAAAACTTCTGTTCTTTTTGTGTACCAAACAAAAAGATACATCATATCTGAATACCTATGAACAGGTAATTATATCTCCCAGCATGTTTTTAAAAGTGAAAAATTTCATTAACAACTGTATGCAGGAAATAGCTCTGGTAATATCCAAATGCAAATTCCTGATGGTGTGAAGTGCTCAGTTTAAGTAACAAAATTGCTGGGCTTCTTTTAGAGAGAACCTTTCCATAGAAACAAAATCAAAAGTCAACTTTAGATACTTAAGGGAAGAAATTTTACAAGAATTTGCTTCCTACCTATAAGGAGATAAATGCGTTGGCAGTATTTTTCAGGTGGAAATGTGGTATGATTAAATCTTGCCTGTTGGTGTGTTGGGTTTTTTTTGGTGGGGTGATCTGCTTTTCTTTCCCTCCTCCCCATCTCATAGTGGAGCACAGGGCGATTGTTTTCATCAGGCTTTTGAATATTTATGCTAATAGCTATGTGAGTAATATCTGCATCGTGGAGGCATATCTCAGTTATTCTTGGCAGACTGTAGTAGTCTTCTCAGAGTCGTGTTTTGTGATTCAGTAGTAACTGTGCCAGCACCCTATCTGAAGTAGTCTCTGAACACTACCGTTGTAGTTACATGATCAACTAGTTTCAACTGTCTTATTATCTACTATGCATGTAACCTTGTAGTAGGAAAAACAAAGGGGTTCAAATAGAGTTAAATTTTCTTGTCTAAATCTTTGCTGCACAACAGTGATAATTTGCAGATGAGAATAATAATTGTATCTATGAGGATTAGTGAATGCTTTCCCTTGCCCTGGGGTGTGTAGACCATTTTAGAAGATGGTGAGGCCATGGCTGAGATAGCACCATATACTTGAGATCTTTAGCTGCCAAATTTCGTACAATAAATCTAATTTTGTGTCTGAGTTGATCAAGAAGTTGTGGTAGTATATGCTAAAATATATGTTCAAATGTCTGTTTCTAGTGTAGTCTCAGTTCTGAAATGAGCCTTTCTTTTGGGAGCAAGTACATCTGGCTCAGGGCTGGAAATATATAATTTCTCAAAGCAGGTATGAGGACGGCTGGAATCTTGGTAGAATAAACATGGATACTAACAGCTACTTTGCCTACTGATGCTGGAGGAGAAGCAACACTAATTTCATGTATTTTTTTTAAGGACACGCCCTGGACGCAATTGGATCCTTTGTGATTTTGCAAATATTTCAACAGCATGTCCTAGAGTGTGTGGCAAATCATCATAATTTAGACTTAATGCAAAAACAAGCATACAACAGTGAAGGTTGATTCAGCCAATCCCTCCTGTACAGACAGCAGGACTTGTGTGTCAGTTCTGGCCAGGCTGATGCATGATGGAGTGTGGTCCCCAAAGTCCTCTGTGTGCAAGTAGGTGAGAGAGCTGCTCTCTCCATAACACACGTGCTGTCAGCTGAATAGCCTGGGACCTTTTGGTTTATCATTTCAGTGAGTACCTGTACCTGGTACATGAGAAATCCCAACTACTGAATAGTTTCACATTGGATAAAGATAAGTGCAAGCTCTCCCTGCAGATCAAACCATGAATGTGTGTAACTGAGTGGTTGGTGGCTTCCGGACTGCAGTGACTAACAAACAGAAAGCAAGAAACAAGGCTAAGTACAGAGTACACCTTTCTCCGTCACTCTTAACAGCTTATCATGTTGCAGCAGTGTGCAAAACTGTGATTTGGTACCTTGTAGCGCTTATTCCATGTTTACTAATATTGTTTTCTAACTCAGTCCTATGTTGCCTTCATCTTGGGCATACCAAATGACATACTGACAGGTCCCATTGTTTAATGCATTAGGATATATAAACATTTGATATCACAGGGAGGTTCAGAATGATTCCCTTAGTGATAGGCAACCTGGAAGATCCTTCCCCAGTCAAAATATGAATAAGTGGTTGTGGAGACAACCTGTGAAAACTGTACAGAAGGGTAGAAAGTTGAAGAGTGAGAAAGCAAAATGATTCATCACAGGATTTTAACCTCCTGTGAAGTTCAATTTCAAAAATTTGGATGGTTGTGTGTTTTGTGTCTTGCTTAATTGATTTCAGCCAACACTCATTCTATATTTGCAACATTCTCTGTATGCATTTGTCTTTGTATTTACTATTTAATGCTAAATTTATTTTTACCATACCTCTAGACTCATTCAGCTAATCCCTCCTTCTTCCATAAACAACATTTTCAGTTGCTGTTTATAGCCTCTGAATGTTGTGGGGTTGTTTGTTTGTTCCTCTCTTCCTCTTTCTCCTCCAGTTTCACTGATGTACTCAAACTGTTTTACCATTGAACATGCTTTTAAACTCTTAGACATTTCTCAAACAGATCTGCTGAAAGACTATAATTATCTCATCTTCAGACCATTTGAGGAGGCCAGATGGATAAGCTTTGTCATAATATTTAAGCAGAAAACCACATCAGTGGTTTGTATTTGGTCTCCAACAATACCTACCTTTGTTCTTTTTAAAATTCCTTTGATCTGTGAACTCTGCCTTTATTGTTCGTTTTTATTGCAGTTCACCTCTATCACATAAGCAGAACTATTTTTATGTTTGTTTTAAATACAGAAGACTTAGTGTTATTTGTTAAAGTGCATGTCACAGTTTGGGTAAGTTACAGATGGTAGTTGAAGGGAGCTTCTTATCTTCGACTAATAAGTAGCCTCTTGGGCTGCTCCCACAGTGAAGTCTGAAATTTTCCTGATAGTGTTACTTGTAGTGTCTTCTTCCCTGAAGAGTTGAAGATCTTTCTTGGAAAATAAGTGGATTTAGGGGCTTCTTTCAGACCTATTTGGCATGTCAGTTAACTTCTGTTAAGAAGAGTATGTTGGAAACGGTATCACATGCTGTGCCTATATGCCTTGTGGGTTTTTTTCATTCTATATTCTTTTTCCTGCCCTGTGTGTGACTTTGCTTTACAAGGTGATTCTGGTTTTAATTTATTGAAATGGCTCTGAAAGGGAAGCAGCATCCTATCAGCTACTTATCAGGAGTCAGTTGTGACTTCTATATCTTTTTACTTTCGGTTAACCTTCAATTTCTTTTTTTACGCTTTTTACTAGATCTCTCAAGGCATGTGCAGTTCAATATAGTTCCTTTCCAAGAGATCCTAGAAAGCCTATTCTTTTATCAGCTGGGTTAGTGACGCTAAATACTGGCACAATTGAGGTGTTTGTCTTTCGCTGAGCAGCTCTGTTTCTGCACAGTGCAAAGGCACCAGCCGCTTGATATCCGTGACTTGTGACGACAGCACAACACTGTTCCTGATGACTGAAGAAAGACTTTTTGCCATCCCGTTTTTATTTGGGTTGATACTCCTCTCTTACTATCTAGGCAGTTGGAATTATTTGTATTCTTTTAACTAGTTATCTGACTGTTTTCAGGCAATCCCTGTAAGGAGTAGTGGAGATTTCTTGAAGGCTTGATTAGAGAAAGGGTCCCTGACATCAGCTTGCTCCCCACCATCCCCCTGACACACTCACCCATACCTCCCACTGTCCCCCGTCCCCTTTGGCATATTCACAGGTATTTTTTTCCCTAATATTCCAACCTGGTGTACGCTGTACGAAAGTCTCATGATGTTATTTTATGATGTTTATGATACTAGAATGCCTAACTGAAAGCGTCATGTACTGGATTTGTCCTTAGTGCTATAGCTATAGGCAGTGATGTTGCTTTTAATGCGGTGGTGCTTTTTGTAGCAATCTGAGTGGGTCTAATCCCATTGCTTTCCATCTGCTGCTTTTCTGAAGTCCAGGATGGAAAGCGTTCATATCATATCTTAAGAATGAAATGAATTCTGGTGCTTTATTCTCCTAAGCCTCTATCCCATATATACTGAATCCATGCTGAAAAAATCTGTGTATTAACCATGTGACCACATAATTGTGATTATACTTATTGTATATGTGCTTGCACAGTTGTAAAGATACGTATGCTTACCTATTATTTTATAGGTTTTTCATTGCTCTTTTGCCATTTTCTGTTAGCCAGCATATCCCAATCCTAGATTTAATGGTTCATCCTGTAGAAGTTGAAGGACTAATGGCATCTGCGTGAGGCACATAGAGTATATTAAAAAGACAACTTGAACACTTCAAGACAAGGGAAAAGGTATAAGAAGTAAATGAAGACTAGTGCTGATGATAGAAATTATTCTTAAATGATAGTGTGATCAAACTCACTCAGAGCAGCTGACAAGAGAACTTCTTCCTGCACTTAAAATGCTGTGTTTAAGTAGTGCTTAATTAAGACTGACAGTTTTGAAACTGCTATTTATAGTGTTCAACTGCTATGCTATTGAGGATGCCAGCAGCATGGCAACCTTGTAAGAAGCATAGATTTGCTTAACCCCGGAGTCTGGCTTTCAAAAATGACATAAAAGGCACCAGGTGGCTTTTGGAGGCTGTGCACGCCCTGTTTGGTACCAGCCCTACTTGCTTACAGTCAGAGGCTAATTGCCCAGCTCTGGTTGTGATCAGATAAAAAGAGAATGTACCTACTAAATAGCACCTAATGCTGGCCTGATAGGGCACTGTCATTGTAGAAGCAGCACATGCTTTAGATGCACTTGACAGAGTTTGGGAAAGTGGCTTTTGCCAGGAATTCTGGCATTTTGCCTATGTCTCTAGTGTAGGAACTATGGCTGTGGCAATGGCTGTTGTGCTTCCAGAGTTGGTCTGCTCATACACTCAACCATCTGGCTAATGTTTTGTGCTGATGATTTTGGAAAACAAAGTGCCCACCAGGTACTTCTGATCAGTGTGCTGGGAAGTTGCTGCATGTCTGCATTTGTGTGAATTTTAAAAAATTGCTTTACGTTTCACTTTACTATTTCAGGCTTTGTTTTATCTCAGTCAGTCTCATACATGGATTTGATAGGTGCCTGTCCTTACTTTAGCACCAGAACTGGAAAAGCCAGTGGTTTGTACAAGAACCTGTTATGGGGTATATGTCAATGGTATGCTGGGCTGCATCAAAAGGAGCAGGTTGAGTGAGACAATTTTGCCCCTCTACTTTGCTCTCATGAGACCCTGCTTGCAGTACTGTGTGAGTTCTGGGGCCCCCAACAGAAGAGAGATGTGGACCTGCTCGAGCAAGTCCAGAGGAGGCCATAAAGATGATTGGAGCCTGCAAAACCTCTCCTGTGAAAACAGGCTGAGAGAGTTGGGGTTGTTCAGCCTGGAGAAGAGAAGGCTTAGGGAAGGCCTTACAGCAGCCTTCCAGTCAACCTGGTCTAGTGCAAGGTGTCCCTGCCCATGTCAGGGGTGCTGGAACTGGATGTTCTTCAAGGTCCCTTCCAACCCAAACCATTCTGTCATTCTACAATTCTATGATGATCATCTACTTCGTAGGTTTACTAGTCCAGCTCAGCTTACACTCTGGTGCTCCAGAAAATTATCTTTTCAGTGTAGCCAGTGCTCAAAGTGTGCTAAATACTTTGCCATATAA
Organism: Myiopsitta monachus; assembly: GCA_017639245.1. Lineage (NCBI taxonomy): Eukaryota > Metazoa > Chordata > Aves > Psittaciformes > Psittacidae > Myiopsitta > Myiopsitta monachus. Next base: position 54,397,140 of record CM029917.1, on the reverse strand, counting down.
AATGTGTTTCAACTGTCTTATTTCTCTAGTATGCTAACTGTAGAATAAATTCCTTTACAGGTATGTGCTGGGGTATCTTGACAGCAGATGAAGCAAACAAAGAATGGTTAAAATTGGACTTTTTTCTTCAGTTGTTGATTTATTCCTCTGTTAGTAATTCTTTTGTAATTCATTTTTGAAGCAGTGTTATGCGCATTTTTCCTGTCCTAGTTGACACTAAGAGCACTGAAGATGATTGATATGCAGTTAATAATGAAAAACAGTTTTGGATTTCTCTTAAGTGTAATGGACAATCATCTTGATTGGCGTTATAGACTTTTAATGTAACTGTGTATTCAGGTAGCAGCGAAATAGGATTTAATTTTCTGTCGATTTATTTATTAAGGCTGCTAAATATTCAGCCTAGTAAACAAGTTATCTTTGACTCTGACTGGTAGGGAATGGTATCTGATTCCTGAAGTAGTCTTCAGATCATAAGAAGCAGCCATAAGTTGTTAGTGTTTTCATTTAAAAAAAAAATTTAGGATGGAAATGTAATTTCTGATCTTGGTCTTAAGTTTACTTTTTGTTACTGTTTTTTATTCCTTTTGTCTTTCTGCACCTTTCCTTCCCTACAGTCTTTTCCCATTATCCTCCATATTGTTGTTTCAGTACAGTGGTTTTTTTCAGGAATAGAATACCAGCCTTTCCCACTGAGACCACTAGCTGGTGGTGACTTCATGTCTGATAAAGAGTGTGTTGTATTTCATAAAGCCAAAATACTCAAACAGAAGTTGCTGCATGTTACTGCAACCTGTCTGCTCACTTAAAGGATGATATATGACCTAAAGATGTACTTTTTACAGCCCTGCTAATTTCAGAGCCAAATGTGTGCGTGTAAGACTGGAATGTGTGTCTGGAGAGTGTAGGCCTAAGCCTGGTCCTTTTTTCAAGTAGTGCTTCAGAGGTGAATTCACGCTCAGTGCTTAGGGTATGAGTGGATGCGTTCCTTTCTGCAGACCATCAGGCTGAGTTTTTATTGCATGTTTTAAACTACCCCCATACAGAGGCTGCAAGTCGTGCCATAGTCCAGTTTCTGGAGGTCAATCAAAGTGAAGAAGCAAGTAGGGGTTGGATGCTGCTCACTACAATCAATTTACTAGCTTCATCAGGACAGGTAAGTCCCAAACAGCAAGGCTAAAAAGTTGTGGGATGAGAGAGACAAAAGCAATAAAATAATGAACTGCATGAACAGGCACTAAAAGATATAACTCTATTCTGCTTTCTATGTTAAGATCATTTTTCTGTTCTACTGCCACAGAACTCCTGCTTTAGCTGCTTCTGGTTTCAGTTCTTTTGAATTGTGCACTTTTATTGTTCACCGAAGGCTCCTTTTGCATGCTGCTGCTTAGTGCCCCATGAGATGCTGGTCAAACACAGCGCCTAAATCACTTGGACTTTGAACTCGGGCTCCCCTTTCAAGGAGGGCAAGAGCAGTGATGAGTGATTCATTCTGTGAATGAATCTTTACTGCCTCTGCTTTTGGTGCTGCCCTCCATCAGAGAGCACATCTCTGGCAAGGTATTGGACAGCTGCATGGTTTGTTATTTCTGCTGTAATCTGCCTTTATAATTCAGCCCAATCATCTTTTCTGTGTTTAGTGTGTCACCAGCCTCTGCTCCATTTGTCTTTTCCCACTGATGCTTTCATATTTTCTACTGCCTTGCTTCTTATGCTTCCTTATACCTTCTTGCCAAGCGAGAGCATAAATTGAATAGTTGTCCTCCCACTCCCATTTCTACTGCTACAAAAAATGGATAGCTAATGAGGGCTTGGCTGAAGGTCTTATAATTAACTTGTAAGCTTCTATTGGCAGAGACTGTCAGTTTTTGTTTCTGTCTTGTGCAGTGACTGCTCTGAACTGGGCGCCCTTGTCATGTAAATAAATTATGATCCTATTTTTAAGGTTACTCTTCAGGTAGGCATTCACCAATAGATGGTGAATCTGTACTGCCATGTGGACACCTTGCCAAAGGTGTGAGAATGAAAAATCAGCATTTGAATCAACTGATTTATGAGTGTGTCTTTTTGAATATAGTAATATGTTGAACTGTTTTTCTTTCTCTGTTTTCTTTTTCCCCAGAAAACTGTGGACTGCATGACTACAATGTCAGTGCCTTCCACGCTTGTGAAATGTCTATATCTGTTTTTTGACCTTCCACATGTGCCTGAGGTAGTTGGAGGAGCACAGAATGAACTACCTCTCGCAGAGCGCCGAGCGCTACTTCAGAAAGTCTTTGTACAGGTAAGAAAGGTAAAACAGGTCAAGGAATTTGCTTGAGGAATGGAAATTCTTCACATGAGGAAACTTTTCACTTGAACTAGTTTTTGCTCTTCTTTGGTTCTTCACAAAATGATGGCTCAGAGCAAGATATATTTTCCTGCAAGCACAGTTTGAGGTTAAATTTTCACTCCCCTGTGGTTTCTGTCCTTGGCAAATATTTCCTCCACAAAAATACATGCAACTTTTCCACTCAGGTGCTTAAAAGGAGCAACATATTGACTATTCTGTTTTAATCTAACTGGTCCTTGCCTTTGTATCTTGGGCCATTACTGATTGAAAAAGACATAGTAAAATAATTAGTATTGGTAATAACCTATGAATTAATTTAACATACACTAATTTCCCTTTAATTATGGAAATGAATAATGAATATGGAAGCAAAGAATTTAAATATGGGAACCATCAGAGCTTGCACTATTGCGATCGTCCCCAGATATTCCAGGGACTCTATCTGACCCACTCCTGCTTTCTGAAGTTTCAGCTGGAGATCTTGCAAAGAAATTCCCATATGTTCTTCTGAGCTTTTGGAAGAAGCTGACAGTTATTATTAGAAGGGGGTCAGTGTTCATACTGCCAGTTTCCATGTGCAAATTGGATGCATCTCTATGTGAGGCATCCTTGCCCATGGCAGGAGGGTTGGAACTGTATGATCTTAAAGTCCTTTCCAGCCCAAACCATTCTGTGATTCTATGATTGTAGCCATATTTGCAAAACTAAAGAGGTCTATCAGTAGTCACATCCTTCAGGGATTTGAAGGCAGTGCCGAGATTTGTAAGAATAATATTTGAGAGGCGTTTTGGTACCTGCACTGTAGAAATAAATAGGAGCCTTATTCCCACAATTACTAGCCACAGTGTCTGCCTAGTAACAGTATATGAGAATATATGTGTTTGCCTCTTCTTTTTGTCTTAGTACTACAGGCTGTCTTCCAAAGCAGAAAGCACGATGTACTGTGAGCTATCTTTCAGAAATTGCTGTGTTGTGTTTTAGTCAGCAGAGTTAATAAATGATCAATGTTATCACATAGGGTTCCCTATGCTACCACTCAGCTCTTTTCTGTACCTCTTTAAGGCCTGTAGCATGGTGATCTATGATGATCTGGCTGGAACAGGTGAGGTTTCAGATAGCTTCTAAACCTCCTCCTCTGGACACAGGCAGCCTTGCAAAGACTTCCTCCAGTTTTCTGAGAGTCTCAGCTTTTCATGCACAAGACACAAAATGGACATCAAATGTCCTCAAAACATGCAAAAAGGGAGTGCAACTGGTTGTGTTTTGGTTTTCTTATGGTAAACTGGAAATTCAGATCCAGGTGCCACTTATCCAGGTAGGTCTACAATGTTGCTGTACCCTTTTCTGCCAGACTCTTCTAGCTGATTTTATTTGGCCATTTTTGTTTGACCAAGACATTGTGAATGCTGCTCTTTGAACAACCCATCAGTAACCTTCCTGCATTAGGAAGAAATACTACAGTTTGCTTTGCAGAGCCTGTGTCCCACTGTAGATCTGTAAATTAAGTAACTGTCAAATTCTCCAAGAATGGAGTAACCTGGTATCCATGCAAGTATGCTGTGTCAGCCTAGAAGATTTAAATTCTGCTGCTAATCTTTTGCTAATCATCTTAAGCTGAGCTGGGACTTGAAATAACCGTGAGTTGAATAATCTTGTCTTCAATTCCAATTAGAGAAATAACACACAAAGGGAAAACAGTGTATTGCTTCTTTTAATGTATATGCTAAATGGAGGAATGTTTTGCCTTTTGCTAAGACTAGCAATGATCAGGGTACTAATGCTAGATGTTTGATGACTCCTTATTTCAGATCCTAGTAAAATTGTGCAGTTTTGTGTCCCCAGCGGAAGAGCTGGCTCAAAAGGATGATCTTCAGCTTCTATTCAGTGCAATAACCTCGTGGTGCCCTCCCTATAATCTGCCTTGGAGGAAGAGTGCAGGAGAAGTACTAATGACCATATCACGTCATGGCCTTAGTGTCAATGTAGTGAAATACATTCATGGTATGTATCTGTCTTCAATATTATTTATTGGTTGTTTTTTGGGTTTTTGTTTTTTCTTTTTTTCTGTTGCTCTTTCATAGTTTTCTTAGTTATGAGATAGGCATGAAAGTAATAGATTGAGGAAAACTTCCAGGCTTTTTGTAAGTATTCACATACATGTAGAATCTCAGAGCACTTCTGTAGTTCCTCTCATGTTTTGATATAGAGTTTATGATGACCAAAGGAAAGGCTTTTGGTAAAATCAGTAACTAACTGCCTATACTGAAAAATATTCCCTGGGAAGATGTATAAGTTTGGATTTTTTTTGCTGTGAGCATTAATTCTCAACAGGATTTAGTTGTTTTCAGTCCTGCATTTGTATTAGCAAGAGCAGCCTCCTGTAGAGGTGCAAGCCAAGCTTGCAGTGCCCCATTTACAGCAACTTGTCTGGTACCACTGTAGACAAGTATGCTGTTATAAAAGCATAGAGATGTCTGAGGAAGTTGCAGAAGAGGAACCAGGTCCATGTGTTTTGCTGACACAGATTGAGCTATTAGATGCCCATGAAAGCTGCTGCTCTGTAGTAAATACAGGTGCATTATACAAACTGGGAAGAGCTAATTTGGGTGTGCTGGGAGAAGATTCTTTCTCCCAGACACCTTGCTTTTGCAGGAAGAGGCTGGGTAAGACTTAAAACCACCACTGATTTGCAGTGTGCTCCCTGTTATTCAGGGCATCAGAGGTAGCATACCCTGATAACAGCAATGCCTGTGTAATAACAGGCACTAGAAAATGCTTGAGGGAGCATGGTGTATGGGTGCAGAAACATTGGAGAACTTCTAAGTGCTAGCTGATTGAACAGCGAATGGGCTTCCTCCCCTGTGGTTCAGCCCAGCTTCCCCAACCCAAGCACCTTGTCTCTAGGGCCTGGCCCAGGGAGGCTCTGCTTTGCTTGGCAAAGACCCATGCCTATGCCCAAAGGGCGTATCAGTGGGTCTTAGTACCAGCAGTACTGGTGCTTGTAGGAAACATGCATGTAGCCTGTCCCAGAGCCTGTGTCACAGCCAAGTGTAGAGATTTTGGGACACAGCTGGGAAAAGCCTGGCTGCTAGATGGATTTCCAGCCCCTGTGTTTTCCGTGTTGGCTGACTGACTTGATCTCTAACCATTCAGCCAGCCTGTGTTTCTTCTGCTGGGCCCTTGTCTTCCTCACCTTGCCATGCAACTTGTAGATTACAGGTTTTGTGCATCCTGAAGGCCGAATTGAAATAATCTCATGGGTTTAATCCAGCCTGTGACATACCAAATGATTGAAGCAATCAGAATCATACAATTTTATCTCCTGTCTTTTTTTCGTGAGAAATAGCATCCTGACTGTTTCAGGCATGGAAACTCACAGGGATATTTCTGTAGCTGGTAACAGATTTTGGTAGCTGATATGAGTAGTACTTTATTCATCATGTATCTTTGCAAGGGACTGGTTATGCTGTGCTCAGCAAGGGCAGCTGCCAAACTGGCTCATGACAACAAATTTGCGAGAGCAAAGCGAGATGAAAACCAGTGTTGAAAAGTATATTGGCAGCCTGGGGCCAGCTTTAATTACAAAATACTCATGTTGCATTTATATAAAACTGCATAGGTGTTTAGGTATGCAGGATTTGAGGTAGGAAATTAGGTGGAATATATTTCTATTATATTCAGGGCTTTTAGACTATGGGAACACATAGAAATAATTTGTAGTTTTTTAAACTGGGATGAGTGTTGAAGTGAACTAACATCCTTATCATACATTTTAGCGGTGTACACCTAGTGGAAAAAAAGAAACCCACAGTTCCCTCACACCATGGAAAGCAAGTAGTTACAAGGCTTCACAAAACCATTTTGACAGTTTATGAAATACGTCACCCTGCTGCTCCCACATATTTCACACAAAAATTCAATCTGTGCTTTTTCTTGTGCTAGCAGCACATTTCAATTCCAGCGAGAAAGATGTAAATGTACAGTATCACTTGTAAACATAGAATAGTAATCAGTTAAGTATTTCAGATAGGACTTAAATGGTGATGGGTATTTTCCCTGCATCTGTAACAGCCTCCTAGTGGGTTTTTGATGAGCGTAGCAGGTGTATGTGTATATGTCAAAACATGATGAAGCACAGCAAAGAAAATAACTAAGTTTTGACTATGTCCTTTGGCGTATTGCAGCTATTACCATTATCACTTCTCTATGGGCTTGATCCACAGAGAGTGAGGCTGGCATATCAAAAGATATTCTAGGTTCTTTAAAAAGGGAAATAATTCTTAAAAAGAAAACCATTCAGCATTCTCTCTTGCTTGTTGATTTTAAAAAAAAAAAAAAAAAGAACCTGACTTAAGAGATAACATCTGTCAAAAGGCTCATCTTGTATTCAGGAAAAAAGCTAAAACATTTATGGTATTCTAAAGAGCATCCTTTCACTGTCTCATGCTTTGATTTGATCTCTGGGAAATTTTGTTATTGATTTAACTAGAAAGATTTGCACTTGCCTTGAGCATGTTGCAAAGTTAAAGTAGCAGATAATTGAAGGGAGCACCTTTAAAACAGGAATGCAATCTAACTAGAGATTTGGCACAGCTTTTTGCAACAGGACCAATAAACTGATGGAATGTAAGAAGTGTGCAGAATGAGGCAAGCTGTCTCTCTTTGATCAAGATTTATCAAACAAGCAAATGCGCCTGCCAAAGAAAGGCTAACCAGAGTAACAGTAAGACATGGTGTAACGGCTTATGTGTAGAGTTTTACCTGACATCAGCAACAGGTTAGGTCAGTGATTTGTATAACTTTCTGTTTTAAAAGAAAAAAAGATGTTTTAGACATATTTACAGTTGCCGTATTTGTCTTTTTTTTTTTTCTTTCTTTTTTTTTTTCTTTTCTTCTGCTGAGTTATCTGGCCAAATTTTTTAGGTTTTAGTATTTATCTACAGAGTTATCTCCTTAGAAGAGTGAAGAAGGAGGACAAGAGTTGGCAAAAAGAGGTTAGGGTTCTGATCCAAAGCCACTTGGGAATCTTAGTCATCGTCAAGTGCTTTGTGATATTAAATGTTATGTGATAAGAGAGAGCTAACTAAGTTCCTTATTGCTGTGAGTCATTACTAAGTTACACTTCTTGCTGTGATTAAGGTCACAAAAATCCTAAACTTCTTAATTGTGGTTCTTTCAGAAAAGGAATGTTTGTCCACGTGTGTTCAGAACATGCAGCAGTCTGATGACCTTTCTCCCCTAGAAATAGTTGAGATGTTTGCTGGGCTTTCTTGTTTTCTCAAAGACTCCAGTGATGTATCCCAGACGTTGTTGGATGATTTTAGGATATGGCAAGGATACAACTTCCTCTGTGACCTCCTCCTCAGGTATGCAAAAGTGCTTGAAGGAATACAGCAGATCACCAGTCTTTTTCTGAAGAGATTTCTTAATAAAGAATTGGTGAATAGGTTTGAATAAATAAATGCTTATAGGTTATTACGGAATTAAGATATTAGAACCCAACCTGAAATTGTTATTCTCACCATTTATGACACTGCATTGTTTAACTTATTCACTGATACTGTTATTTCTAAATGTTTCTGTATGTGCTAAGAAAGCAGATGCTTAAAAACAAATGGTACTAAATATTTAGAAAGAATTAAGAAAATAAATTGTGCCTGCAACCACTGATTTTTGGGTTTGGTTGGACTTCATTTTTTGTGTTGTTTTTGTCTAGAGACATAGTTTATTGATGGTCTTGGCAGTAATTGGTTAACAGTTGGACTTGATGACCTTAAAGGTTTTTTCCAACCTAAAGAATTTTATGGCTGTTTTGTTTTAACATCCTATCATAATGGAAAATCTTGTACATAAATGTGGTGCAGGCTGCTTATTATTGAAGAAACATTTTTGTACATAAGCTCTAATAGCAGAGTGCTGGAGAGAACTCTCACATTACTAGGGAATCAGTGTGTATATGCATTTTTTTGTGTTTTTATTAAAGGTATACTAACATCCTAATGCATCACAAAATATGGTAATGAAAATGCCTACCCAAACAAAAATTGGATGCATGATCCACCTGTGATTTTACTTCTTTCCGTGGAAGAAACTTCATTCTTTTCTTTCTCAGTATGCTGCATTATTTGTATCAAATCCATGGTCTATGTTGCTTTGTTTGGATATTAAGTTTCCTGAAGCAGCATGCTTAGCTGTTGAAATAGTTGTTTTACAAATCCAAACTGGGAAATGATGTCTATGGGTGTACACCTTATGAAGTATACTTGGGTCAAAGATGCTTAGAAAACGTGCTATGATGGCCATTAATGAGAAGCGTTAATGTTGCTGTCTCCCTCTTTCAAGCCATTCCTTTTTGGATGTTAGGATGCTAGGGTTTGGCACCCAAATGTTTGAACTTAATTTTCTACCATGTAGTATGATTAGGGGTTTAGGGGTTTCCATTTGTTTTAAATAGATACCAGACATAGACATGGCATTTGAATTTTTGATGACATAAAAAGAACATGAGAATTGTTCTAGGATTTTGAGTCCATTTTTAGGGTTTGACCTGATGGTGTGTTGCTGGTGGGAAACAGTGGTTGGAATGGGATGTTAGCATTTCTATCCTCATGCATTCCAAGGTAAGGGTCTGTAATTCTAATAAAATGCTTCATTGTGTGCTTCTGAGTGTTAGGCTTCTACCAAGATAGAATTTTAGTAGCATAAAATATTTATTTCTCAAAGTGGCAGATATAGTCTAGGAAGTTAATTACAGATCCGTTTAATGACAGACTATCTAGGCATTTTCCTGTCCAATAGCTTCATGTTTGTAAGAGGATTTTAAAAGTAATTTTCATGTCTGTGCTGCTTTTTAGCAGACTATTGAGTTCAAGGAAGGATTTACAAGGTGAATTTCTACAGCAAATAAATGTATGCTGTCATAAATATAACATTTGACTGACTTAATGATATGAAATACAAACAGAGAACATGTGAAATACTGCAGGCACAGGACAATGACAGTGTGATCTCTAAATTAATGGAGCAAAATAGAGATGTTATTACAGTGATTTGAGTTGAAATAAACTAGTGTTGCTAACTTGATCTATTGTATCTTCTTTAGATTAGAACAGGCAAAAGAAGCTGAATCTAAGGATGCTTTGAAGGACTTAGTTAATTTGATAACTTCCTTAACAACGTATGGTGTCAATGAATTAAAGCCAGCAGGTGTTACCACTGGAGTACCTTTCCTACTACCTGGATTTGCAGTCCCACAGCCTGCAGGCAAAGGTTAGTAATACTGAGAAGCTCTGTATTACACAAATCATTTGCAATTGAGTCTAGGTTCTTCTCTAAGTTTGCAGATCAAATACTTAGTTCTGTTGGTCTCAAAGGTTATATTTTATGGTTGGTACCCAAAGAAGAAAGTGCAAGGCTTTTGTCTCTGAGAACTAAAGGCTGAGTTAAACATCTCTCACTGCAAAGCTGACAGTTTCTACGCGGCCATTGTAAGAGATTATCATAATGGAGACATGCAGTGGTTTGATTTATAGTGTTTTAAGCTGCTCTTAATAAACTGATGTGAAAGGCTGATATGCTGGTTTGATTTTTATTTTTTTATTTTTTATATTTTAAATTATTATTTTTATTCCCACCCCAATCTGCTTTCTGTTAGCTTTTGTCATCTTAGGCAAGTGTAACTTACAAGCTGAAATCTGTTGTTTCGTCATCAGTGTTCACAGTGTGGCGAAATACATGGTGTGCTTGCAACCACAGTCAATTATGATACGGAGATAAGGTTGCAGGAGTCTGAGGGGAAAAAGGGTTTTGTAAAAAACCCCTTATTTTTCATGTCCTGTGTATAAACTTAAATTTCAAGTAAGTCTTATATGTAACTGAGGAGTTTGGAATTTAATAGTGATTATGGAGCTAGTTTTATTACTTGGGCTTCTAAAGGGATTTAGTAATACCAGGTCACCAAGAAAAATTCTAGTAATAGGTTTATGTTTATAGATTTATAGGCTAATGAATTTGCTTTCAGTGTTTCTCTTGTATATCTAGGTTCCTTGGATAATGACTTCCTTACTCTTGTACTGAGAGAGTTTTGTTCACGGGAATTGTTTTCCCTTTACACTAAATAGAGAAAAAAGGTCATAGTCCCACTCAAAGCTTAATTTCTCCATGTTTTGATAATATACTTATTTTTGCTGAAGCTAATCAGCTTTTCCAATTCAAAAAAATGAGAGAACTATGGACTATTGCAATCTCCAAAGGAATTCTTCTATTTAATTTTCTTGTATTTGTCACAGCATCTCTTAGTTCCTTTTACCTGCTTTTTGTTAGGTAGGCAAGTTGTCTTTTCGTGAAGACCTTATTAGCTCATTAGCTCATATGCTTCTATTTAAATCCTTTTAGTTCTTTGAATTCCGAAGAGCTGGTTAAGATTTGGGTTCTTCAGGGGTCCTCACAATAATCAAAGATAATTTGTTAATCTGCTTGATTAACAACTGTTAACATAAAATTAGAATATAAATAGTTGTTTCCATCGCTACCCCTGTTCCTGTCACATTTAATAAGCTCTATATCCCTTTTTTAACATTCTTGACTGTAAAGATAGCATGTAAAAAATGCCCTTTTAGGAACAATTGTATGACTTAAAGTGGACAACTTAGTTTATAAACAGTGAAGAGAGTAGTGTTCCACAGAGCATATGTAATGAATGAGGATTCTTTGTTTATGAAAGGTTTTTTAAATAAGCTTAACAGTTTGTTCACAGCTTGTTTGAAAATAAAATTTATTGTTAGAGAATCCTAAATGCTGTTTGGAATGTTTCAAGTTCTCATTCTTGATTGCTAATTTTTTAAAAATATTTTTTTACCAGTAGCTGTTTTTTACATCATGAGATTTGTCCACTGTGACTTACAGTGTTCCTACAGAAGTTAAAGAAGTTGGCTTTGAGGCATTTCTTTGGTAGAATAATATCTGCCTATGGAAAAATTTCTGGGCCACAGAGAACACTCGTGAATGATGCATTCTTTGGCTAAATGAATGAGTTTTCAATTTGAAAGTACTTATAAGAAGAAATTTGACCGAGCTTTTAAAGATGTGAGGTCTTTGTGTGCTAATATTATAGCTACTTTATACTTTACAGCTCTTTCCGTTTGTTTTAGTTCCCTAATTGTTAACCTTACTGGACCCTGCCAAAGCTTTCTTATTCCCAGGCCTGATTCTCAAAGCTAGACCTGTGCCACCTTCCAATACTGGTATGGGTGTTCATGCCATTTATTCCAGGCCTGAGACAAAGCAGCCTTTCTATGGAAGGAAGGTGATTGCTGGCCGTACACTGCCGTGTGGAGTTTCTCTATATGAAGCTTTTGCCTCTCACAGGCGATTGCCAAAATTGGAAGCAAAAAGATAATTTGGAGGCCATACTTGTTGTATAACTTTGAACCTGGCTGATGAGGGCTTGTCGTTGCTTACTGCTCTGTTGAGTGAGGGGATATGCATGGCTGTTATTCTAAACTTAACCTGCCAAACACTTGTAAGGGACAGAGTTGTGTTCTGCATTATGGAATACAGAACATGTTACTGTTGCTATAATGAGTTTTCCTATGGCCTGGGTGGTTGACAGGCAGGCTTTGTTTTGTCTCTAGAACTGTATCATTTTGTGCATTTTAACAATAGGTCAGCTTGCTTACCTATTTTAAAGAAATGATCTTTCACTTAGCTGCTTACGTAAAGACTTTCAAAGAGAAAAATGCCATCTTAATGTACAGTAGATCGCAGGATTTGCACTGCAAGTCATTGTGCAGAGGCTTTTTTGAAAGAGTCAGTTCCAATAAAAACTTCTATTATACTTGGCATACTGTTATTTTATTAACACTTATTGAAATGCATGGATCATTATTAAGTGTACTCATTGTTTATGACTACTAAGAACTTTCTCTTTGCTTTTTCTTCCCATCCCACTTTGTTTCCTGATTTAGGTCATAGTGTGAGGAATATTCAAGCCTTTTCGGTCCTCCAGAATGCATTTTTGAGAGCAAAAACCAGCTATCTAGCACAAATCATCCTTGATGCCATCACAAATATTTATATGGCCGACAACGCCAATTACTTCATTTTGGAATCGCAGCACACATTGTCTCAGTTTGCAGAGAAAATTCCTAAACTGCCAGAAGTGCAGACCAAATACTTTGAAATGCTGGAATTTGTTGTCTTCAGTTTGAATTACATACCCTGTAAAGAACTAATCAGTGTGAGCATCCTTTTAAAATCCAGCACTTCTTTTCAGTGTAGCATCATTGCCATGAAAACACTCCTTAAGTTCACCCGTCATGACTACATATTTAAGGATGTCTTCAGGGAAGTGGGACTTCTGGAGGTGATGGTAAATCTTCTTCATAAATATGCAGCTCTTCTGAAAGATCCCACTCAGGCAGTGACTGATCAAGGTAGTGTGTACTTTTCTATTTTACTAATAAGTATCTCTTTTATTGGCTGGGAGTGGTGAAGGCTAGCACTTAAGGGGAGGAAGGAGGGAGTCTAAACATATATCTCAAGGGCTGAGTTCTGCTGTGGACTGCTGTGCCATCTTAAAAGCTCATTGGAATTGCTTCTCTCTTAAAGTCCTATGCGAATCGTAGAATCATAGAATAGTTAGGGTTGGAAAGGACCTTAAGGTCATCAAGTTCCAAGCCCCCTGCCATGAGCAAGGACACCTCACACTAAACCATGTCACCCAAGGCTCTGCCCAACCTGGCCTTGAACCCTGCCAGGGATGGAGCTTTCACAGCTTCCTTGGGCAACCCATTCCAGTGCCTCACCACCCTCACAGTAAAGAGAAGCTCAAGACAAGCTTCAGGGACAGTTTCAATATGAATTCAAAATTGTCAGAGTTCATATTTTCCTTTTTAAATGTTGTTGTTTTTTTTTTTTTTTTACTGTATATGCTTTATATTTGTTTCTTAACACAAAAAGAGCAAGTGGAGGAGCAATACATAGTAGTGGTACTCTTCCTTATAAAAAGTACTTGTGCACTTCATCGTGTTTAGCCCTAGCTTTGAAAAAATACTGTAGAGTGTGTATCTGAGCTCCTAATAGGAGTATGTATTCAAGTTTGCAGACTTTCTTTAGAAATTGGGTCTATGATTTTCTAAGAGTGTTTGTAAACCAAGAAAAGTTTTGAAAAAGTTAGTTATCCTCAGGATTTAGCATCTCAGAGGCTACACAGCTGCTAAGCCTGCAAAGCAGGTGCTGGCAAGTGCCCTGTGTGCATGCATGCACACACAGAGAATAATTTTTTGCATTCTTTATTCAGACTGCAGTCAAGTTAGTGTGCGTCATGACACTTATTTTTTTAATTGTAGTTGTTGGATGTTTCACCTGGTTTTATCATCTGAAGCTTCATTAGTGAGCGGTAGCAGTTGACTTTATAATTAGAAAGCTTTGTTGCCAGCAACCCCATTGAAAAAAGCATCAATTCTCACTTAAAATTAATGGACCAAGTTGTCGTCTGATTAGAGTGCTACCTGGTGCACATGCCCTTGTGTTGTGGCTTGCTTCTTATTAAAGTAATTAAAAAGAAAAAGTTACTGTGTTTAAGATGCAACTTGCAGTGTTGGTGTGTCTGTTACACCTGTTGAATCATGAGCACATTTACTGTAATTATGTGAATGCAGTTTTGTGCTTTTGTGTGGAATTTCACTTCTCAAGTACTGAATTGCTGAACAAGAAGAGATCCTGTTAAGTCTTCAAAGATGGTATGTTTTTCTGGCTTCCAGAAAACAGTTGGGTATGTGAAACCACATACAGCTACAGTGTCAGACACTGAGCCCCCAGTGCTTCTGTTTAAATTCTTGTCTTTGAATTGTTTGAAAAGTTAATTTATATAGTTAAGGTTTCCCAGGAACACATGTGTAGACTAAATCTTAATCTGCTTTGGAATATGGTTAGGCTGCATGTTCTCTGGGGAAGCAAATTAAATTAAAGTTTTTGTGAAAAGTATCAAGAAGCATCTTAGAAAAGAGTGATTTTAACCATTGCTTTGGCTTCTGAAATTATTTTTAGTGGATCCAAGAAACAGTTCATTTGAGGACCAAAAGCAGCTGGCTTTATTGGTTATGGAGACCTTGACGGTACTACTTCAAGGATCAAACACAAATGCAGGTGAGTAGAGAGACTGCTGTAAAATTATTTATAAAAAGTAACTTTTGCCTGAAAGCAAAGTAGTCTTGACTTTCTGTCCTCAGGCAAGTAGGCAAACACACTGAAATACACTTTTTCTCTTGCCAGATTTTTCCAGAAAAGAGAATAGGCAGCATAAACTAGAGTGCATAAAATAAAGGAGTGCCAGATAGTGTTCCTTTTTGACTTGAGTTTCTTTGCTATTGCTCACTTGAATGCAACCACCACACCCCATCACCCTCCAAATTACTACAGTAATTTGTAGTAGGGCTTGTAATGCAGGTAATATATTGAAAAATTTAAGCATATAATTAGACATGTAGTTTGCTGTTGACAATGTTACATCTATTTAAATGTGATTAATAATGCTTGGTCTTTAATGAAAGATGGATTTCCATTTTTAAAGGCATATTCCCAGTGAGTATGTTTAAATAGGGCTCTGTTATGAGTGTCTTTTTCTAAATCAAGTAGTTTTATATTATACTTCATTAGCCAAGAATTAGTGACGTTGAAATAGACAGTATGTGTATCTCATATTAGTAAAAGCTGTCTCTGAGAGCTTGAAATAACAGATTGAGAAAGGATGATAACTATTTTTAAATCCTTTTTTCTGTTCCATTAGACAAAGGCCTTGGAGGCCATGAAACATCTTTATTTCTGTGGGAGGGTTTTTTCCTTTTTTTCAGTTCTGACTGGTGTTTTCTCACTCCTGGGTTTTTGGATTTGTTTTTTTTTCTGTTTTGTTTTCATTTAAGTAGGAGAATCTGCCATCTGAGAAATGTTTTAAGAATGAAGTCCTGAAAATTGTCCAGCTTGATTGACAACTCACTCTTTAAACATTAGTTGCTGGCCTAATGACGTAAAGCTTATAATTTTTTTATTTTTATTTTTATTCTTTTTCTTTTCTAGTTTTGCCTAGGCAAATTTTTCTATCTAAATTCAGGCCCAGTGTCAGTTATTTCTGCCATTTCACTGTTGTGCTTGTTTTCAAATTCTGTTGTGTTTCAGCTTGTGGTTTCAAGCCACTTTCAAAGATGGCTTTTGAATTTTGCCTACTGAGCAGTTTACAGCATCTGTGAGTTTGGCTCTGTCCATGTACTTAATAATTAAGATCTTCATTCCATCAGGAAACACGTTATGGCACTCAAGATAAACCCCAGTTGCATGCCCTTAGTCAAAACAGAAAGGCATTGCAGCGAAGCAGAGGTTACTCCAAGCTGTTGTTTCAATTAGTTGTACATGTAGTCTGTCATGACTGCATTTAGACTATTTTGTCAAGTTGCTTATAAGAAAGCTGTAGATGACACTTCCAGAAGCTTTGCTAAAGTGAGATGTGTTTCCTTTCTCACTTCCCTTTTGTCCACGGAGCTATGTCTCCTGTCAATGGAAAGGAAAAAACCCATGATCTTTGATTTACTAGATGAATCTCTTCAGTTGATAAACCAAGAAGCTGGTGAATTAGGCTGAAATTAGGAGGTTTCAGAGGGGAGTTGTTATAGATTACAGATTAATTGTTGTTATGAGTTAGTCATGCATCATTAAGTTTTGGTTTTGCCATGAAGGTACTTGTGGAGGCTTTCATATAAGGAGAAATTAGAAAAAAAACCCAAACAAACCCAAACCAAAAAAACCCTCAGGATTGTTTGGTTTCGAAGGATGAATATGAGCTGGTGGTGTAAGTATATGATGATAGCATCTCTGAAGGACTGGAACTACCACATATTTTAGAAGCGGCAGGTCTTTGTAGGACTGGACTGTATGCACCTGTGTGGTATAAGGATCTGTGGTACCTGAGCCTTGCTCCTGTGAGGTATGGATTGTGATCTGAACTCACCTGACATGTGAGAAATCCTTGGCTGCTATTAAACAGTAAGAATCTTGAAGCAGCCATCAGTATCTTATTGCTACTTCTCACTGCCAAGTTAATCTCTGAGTATCCACCAGAGAAACAAATAAGGTAGTGTAAAATGCATCACAATTCTGGGATGATGCCACAGATGCTGTTTCTGGGAACTCCTGGAAAGTTCAAGGGCCCCATTTCATCAGTAGCTCTCAAGTTGAGGAGTATGACAGAGCCGTACAAGAGGAGCTAAGAAACCATTTCTCAAAGATGTTGTGTTTGCTGTCTGTGCAGCATGACTGGGATGTGAGCCCAGTGGCACTCTCTTCAGAAGCCAGCAGAGGTTTTAGGTCATCACAGAGGCATAAATAGGTATTGTGCAGTATTGCAGTGATTCATTCCACACTCAAAGCTTGGTTTCTGACCTTAAACTGGTTACTCTGGTAAGGTTTTCTGAATATTGCTTAACTGATAAGCAAATTTCAAAGAAGAAATTTGGGTGTCCAGACCAAGACAGGTGCACTGGATAGTTGGGAATCTAGACCAAGAGTGGGAGAAGCATAAAATATTATCTCAGTCTCTCTTAAAAGAGGAGACCTGACCCCTAAGGAGATGTGCTTTTCCTGTAAAGAGAGATAAACAATTTAACTGTCTCAGGGTGTGAAGCTTCTCCTTTTGCCTTGCCTAAGTCCATATCTCATCCAAAGAATGTCAGAGAAAGCAGGAGGCAGGAAATTGGAAATGGATAGTGAGACTAAGGTTTATGTGTGTACATTAGAGAGAATAAACATTGTCCTGACTAGCAAGTTAATCCCGAACTTGGTCATTTAAACTGCTCTTTTGTTTATGGTCACAAGGAAAATGACTCCTTTGATGCAGTAATGCAGTATTGATCCATTTCCTTACTCTATTTTAATTTTCAGAAATTAACGTAGGTGCTACATTAACAATTAGCAATCAATCTAGGTGCTGATACTACTAAAAACATTGTATGTGCCATATACTAGTTTGTTTTTTATGATGTTTTCAGAATCAATTTTCATTTAATTTTCAGTTAATATTGCACGTAAGTATCCAGTTAGCTTGAGAGCTATTATTTTACTTAAGCTTTATTTCTACAACGACAGGTCTTGCCACTAGAAAACTGCAGAATCTTATGCATCTTGTGGATACACCAACTCATTTCTCAACTAATGCTCCTAGTTTTCTCATCTTGTCCAGAAGCAGTCTAGTTATATTTTTGGCAATGAACTAAATTTAGTATAAGCATTATCCTTAACTAAAACAGCATATAGTCGTCACTAAATACGGAGGGTTTCATGTTTTTCTTTTTCTTTATTTTGTCCTGTGACTCTCTGAGCTCTAGTATAAAAAGAATAACTCCTGTTGGAGTAACAGAATTAAAGGAAATTCCTGGAACTGATTTGTGTCCTTGTACTTGGCACCTTCAGTGAAAAATACTGTTAGAAGGATATCTTTCAAGTTCTATTCCTGTTTATGGTAGGAGAGGAAAAATGGTTGTAAGTCTTTAAGCATCCATTGGTCTAAACCCCTACCATTCAACCTGTAAAAATTAAAATAAACACCTTTCATATTTTGTTGTCATTATTTGTTACTGATTGCATTTTTTTTTTAATACTTCTTATGTGCTTATCCTCACCCCTCTCTTTCCGAGTAGGTATTTTCAGGGAGTTTGGTGGTGCGAGATGCGTGCACAACATAGTAAAGTATCCTCAGTGCCGACAGCATGCCCTAATGATCATCCAGCAGTTGGTGTTATCACCTAGTGGAGAAGATGATATGGGCACTTTGTTGGGACTGATGCACTCGGCTCCACCTACAGAACTGCAGCTGAAAACGGACATTTTAAGGGTAAATGAATCAGTGCTGATGACTCTTTCTCCTAAGCCACTCTTTTAAAAAAGAAAACACTGAGAAGGGCATTGGATTACATGGATGGTATTTAGCTACTGAATGTAGATTGTCTCTGGAGCTGAAAGTTGGTGCATGGTTTTTATTTTCTTCCATCTGTCCATGGCAGGTTTCAGAATCAGAGATGAAGGCTAGAAAGTGAGTATGTGTGTTTAGCATCATTGCTTGTAGTCAGCCTCAGTGGATAGGAAATGAGGTTCTACAGCTATGATAATAATCCCTGGTGGAGAATTATTTAGTTAAAAAAAATGACAATACGTGAGGGGGCGAGAAAACAACCGTAACATATAAGTTGATTTTCAGTGCAGGCTTGCATTTTGCTCTGGTAGGATTACTTTATTTTACTAATTTGCTATTTCTAAATGTTGAATTAGTTTATGTAAATGTATATTATAATGACCATAGCAGAAGATAAAGCTAAAGAACTTTCTTGCTTCAGCAAAACAGTAGAAGATGAGAAAGTAAGGCTGCGAGTGGAGAAGGGAGAAGACTATCTTCTGTATTCTGTCATATAAGGTCTTTTGGCTGCTAATCTAGCCCCACAAATTCTTCTCAGAATAGCTAATGTTATTTTTGTAAATTGACATGCTCTTATTTTAGGGTAAAAAAAGCTGAAGCGAGTAGCATTAAGTAAATGAGTCTTTTGGAGAGAACTCTGAGACGTCTAAGTTTGTCTCTGTTCGAAGGAGCTGTAATATTTCTCTGGCAGATGAGTAACTTAATATTATTCCAAAGGACAGAAAGGAAATTATTACGATGATTCATTTGACGTGTTTTGTCTCTCAAGGTCTTCAGGTGGTTGTTTTTTTTTTTTTTTTTTGAGCATGTCTCATTCATGGTACTTTAGGGGAGAGAAAGAATATTGCAGTTCCCCAGCAGATTCAATATCCAAAGTCAGGTTTCTGTCCTTCATCTGACCTGTTGTATTTGTCTTCCATTGGTGCTGTTTTCAGAAGTTTTGGTTACGGGGCTGACAACCCAGAATGGTGCTGTGATGTGTCTCTTACTGTTTATCCAGGTTTGATGGGAAATGAGATACTGCCTTCAAAGGAATGATAGTCTGACTGTTTCGCTACCCATCTTCTGAGTACTTAAATAAACCCAAACATAACTCTGAAGAAGTAAACTTCTGGGGATGGAAGATGCCCCCTAGACTATTTTTCATTATCAGTAATGTTTTTCTGCTGTTTATGTGCTTCATGTAGAGAGTTTTTATTCTATATTCCATATGCTCATGTGGGTCAAACTTCCCATGACAGCTGTTTTTTTGTTTATTTTTGATTGGGTGGATAGGCTTCCCAGTCCTGAATTCACAGATAAATTAGTGTTATTCTCTAGTACCTAGATTCATGCAGTTTCTGCTGTTTATACTGTGGCTTTGTATTTGTTCAGCCAGTAGGGTTTTATCTATTTTTATTTCTCTCAGTCTTATTTTTAAAGAGCAGCTCCTACAATCAAGTTTTAATCAATTCAGAGACTTATGGGTTTCATTGTAGAGGAAGGGTAAAAACTAAGGGGGGTGGTTTTTTGCTAGCTCTTTGCTGATGTTTTTATATTTGAGTGTTGTCGTGGCTTTGTGGCTGCTAGGTGCTTATGCATTGTAGATGTCTGGGAGACCTGTGTTAAGATACTCCAAGGCTTAGTTTTGTCATTGCTCGAGGCAATTGTTTGCCCACCCTATTTGAAATTGTTTGTGAAGTGTGATAGCAGAGTAGATTCCTTTCCAACAGTTATATTCTCTGCCTTGTCACTAAGGGAATTACCTGGGGATTTTTGGTTCCATTCTAGGCTTGGCCAAGTCTTTTCTGTTGGCAGGTTTATTTGTCCCTTTAATTTCTTATTTCTAAATTAGGGCAGTGGTTTTTATTTTGTGAGAGCTTCAGGATGGGGATTCTTGCAGTAGACAGTTGATCTTTGAAGACCTAAGGCATTACCAAATTCTGACCAATGACATGAGGATTTTCCTAGCATATCAAACAGAAACGTTCTTACCTTTTTACAAGCTGTTTGTAATGCTGCTGCTTTATTTTCTTTGTCATCTTCTTAATTTTGATTTTTTGTTTTGTCCATAGGCCCTACTCTCGGTGCTGAGAGAAAGTCACCGCACAAGAACTGTTTTTAGAAAAGTTGGTGGATTTGTGTATGTCACATCTTTACTCGTTGCTATGGAAAGGTCTTTGTGCTCACCACCTAAGAATGGCTGGGAGAAAGTAAACCAGAATCAAGTGTTTGAACTGCTTCACACTGTGTTCTGCACATTGACTGCAGCAATGCGCTACGAGCCAGCCAACTCTCATTTCTTCAAAACAGAGATCCAGTATGAAAAACTGGCAGATGCTGTTCGATTACTTGGCTGCTTCTCAGACTTAAGAAAAATAAGTCCCTTGAATGTCTTCCCTTCAAATACACAACTGTTTCAAAGACTTTTGGAGGATGACATAATATCCCTGGATTCTGTGTCACCTACACTAAGACACTGCAGCAAACTTTTTATTTACCTCTACAAGGTAGCAACAGACTCTTTTGACAGGTATGAACTTTGCTTCTCCCCCCTTTCTTTTTTCTGTCTTCCTGCCCTTCCTCTTACCTCACTCTGTTGTTCCCCAAAGTATTTTTCTTCAAATATGTTCATTGCAAGCTTTTGTATTTCCATGTTAATTTATTTCTTTGTTCCTTCACTCCAGCAAGAGGAATATAAGGTGTCAACATCTGACCAAATATTGACTTAGCTTGCTTGCATTCTCCAGGGTATGAAGTGTTCTCTCTGATGTTGAATGTTTTCGTCACGGCAGCAATGAAGACAGATGTCAGTTTATTGTATGTGATGTCTTGAAGCAACCTGTTGGTTGATAGGCAGAATGTCTGGTTGCTTTATGATACAGAACTACTAGATTTTTATGCTTTTATTAAGTCAAATGAAAAATTGGTTGTTGAACCTCATACCTTAACTTCAAGTTTCCTTTTATATGGGACTTTAAAGTAAGAAATTAGATAATATCATGATGGATTTAAAATCACAGAATCATTTATGTTGGAAAAGACACTTAAAATCATCGAATCCAACTATAAACTGCCAAGTCCACCACTAAACCATATCCCTAAGTGCACAGCTACACATCTTTTGCATACCTCCAAGGATGGCACCTCCACGACTTTCCTAGGCAGCCTATTCTTATGCTTGACAATCCTTTCCGTGAAGAGATTTTTCCTACTATCCAATCAAAACCCCCGCTGGCACAACTTGAGGCCATTTCCTCTTGTCCAATTGTCTGTGATTTGTGAGAAGAGACCAACACCCACCTTGCTACAACCTCCTTTCAGACAGTTGTGGAGAGTGATAAGGTCTCTCCCTCAGCTTCCTTTTCTCCTTACTAAACACACATAGACTGGACTTTTTGATGGATTGGCACATTCTTTAAAGTTTTGGCTAGTCTGTAACTGGGAGACATTCACAGAGTTAAACAACTAGAATTTAAGTTATACTTGATATCTGAAATGAACAGTAATGTGTGTCTTAAAGTTGATTCAAAATGACAACAAAACTTACAGAAGCATGCATTGAAGGTTGGCTTGTCTTGCAGTAGTTCTTTACCATAATTTGGAGTACAAAACATTAAAACACTGTTTTGTGTTTTACCTAAGCTTCATCTCTGGGACCTTGGAGCTTCTGCACCCCAGCTATTTAATGCATGTGACACTGTTTTAATAAGATGGACCATCCAGTTAGTATAATACAGGGTCTGATTTTTCCAAGCATTGGCTCTGTATGTTGAGATATTAATAGAGATGCCAGTTGGTCAGGCTTCTTAAGCTAACCGACTAGTAAAATACAAACTTCATGGGTTTGTTAATGAACATATTGCCAACAAAGCGGCAAATCTTAATGCTTTTCTCTTTTTTAAAAAACCAACCAACCAAAAATACCTCCAAACCACACCCCCCAAAAAATCCAAAGAAAACTCCTCCAAAACAAGCAAAAGCCAAGCACAGAAATCAATTTACTTGGTAGAATTTTAAAGTATTATTAAAGCATTCAGATAGGGGAAGGAAAATGTGTGTTAAGAATGCATTGTACATACTATATAACATTGACTAATTGGAGTATGAGGAATCAATGGGGTAAGTAAATCCCATGCTGGTGTTGTATAAGATACCTTTTTAAGTTCCATTTTTTTCCCTTCTTATCTTCAATAACTGCATCCTGCCTTCTTTCTCAGAGTTTTTGATCATCATTCTTTGTTAAGTTTGCGTTGATTTTATTTCTTACCCATGTTAGTTACATGGTAATTAACTTAATTTACTGAGGCTTTACTTTCTCCTCTCAGTTTTCGCTGTTTAACATTAGAAGATGTTCTGTTTTGTGAATGTGGTCATATCAATAAACCTTTGCAGAGTAATGAACAAGCACTGCAGGGTCATGCCATAAAACAAGTACACGCTTTGCATGCCTGTGTGTTTACCTGATGCGTGTCATTCAGTAGTGTCCTTTGTCCCCTGTGCTGTTTCTGAAGAATGGATCCCAGTAATGATTTTTTTGATTCTTTGGTAAAACTAACAAGCTTATGGCCTCTGGTTTCTTCTCTAACCTTTCTGTCCTACCCCGTCTGTTTTGTCTGTAGTCGTGCAGAACAGATTCCTCCTTGCCTGACAAATGAGACTTCTCTCCCCTCTCCCTGGGGTACGCCAGCTTTGTCCAGGAAAAGGTACCGACCCTTCAAAGAGAAGTTGATCTTGCTTCTGATTTCTCTCTCACTGTCGTGTTTCTTGGTTTGTGCTTTATCTTTCTTTCCTCTCAAGCTGCTATTTTTCCTGAGGTGTGCTTTTTCACTTGTGTATTTACTGGATAAAATAAATGTAAAAGTATATTTCATAGTGAATCCTAGGTAGTGATGCTAATGGATGAGATTAGAGGTGTCTCCAGACCCCTGAAGCACTTACACTTAAGTTCATGATTCAAAACCAAATAAGGTCTAGTATAAGGAATGATCTAAGGGATGTATAAATGGCACTCTCAGGAGCAGTTCAAAGAAATTCAGACTGTGCTAGTAGATCAAGTAATACAGCAGAATTTCTCTTTGCTTGAGTAATTTTTCAGGAAAAGATACTTTCAGTAGGAAGGTGGACAGCTTGTGAAGGTGCTCATTTGTTAGTAATTGCAAAGAATTACAAATAGAGACTGAATCCTGTCAGTACTTGAATACCAAATGATGTAGCGGCATGTTGAATTAAAAGGCTTGGAAAGAAAGCACAAATGGCACAATTCAGAAATCCTTGTTATCCTATTATTATCTTATTATCCTAATGTGTGATAGTTTATTTTTTTTTCTTTATAAACAAGCAAACAAAAAAGCTTACTGATCCAGCTACAATGTGACTTACAGGCCTGTGCAAATGATGAAAAAGAGATTTTCCCTGAAGCCCGTAGGGAAGGGGGCAGCCATTTGTTATCTGAAGATGCAGGTTAGGCAGGCATTTGCTTTTGAAGGCTAAAACAACATTTGGAAGACTGTGGGTTATCTGAGGTGTAGGTGCCACATGTGCAAAATACAGTCATTCTGTGAGTGTTTTCTGTGGAGGCTTTTTACAGCTTCATTTGCAATATTAACCTCTAGCATTATGTATTGCTCTTTCCTTTACTACATTTTGCTGTTCTCACAGGGGTAACTAGCATGGCTGCTCAGGTTCACCTAAAAGGACATGGGACTGTTGGAACAAGCCCAGAGGAGGGCCATGAGGATGATCAGGGGACTGGAGTACCTCCCGTATGAAGATAGGCTGAAAAAGTTGGGGCTGTTCAGCCTGGAGAACAACCCCCCTTCCAGTGTCTGAAGAGGGCCTATAAGGATGCTGGGGAGGGACTCTTCATTAGGGCCTATAGTGATAGGACAAGGGGTAACGGGTTCAAACTTAAACAGGGGAAGTTTAGATTGGATATAAGGAAGAAATTCTTTACTGTGAGGGTGGTGAGGCACTGGAATGGGTTGCCCAAGGAAGCTGTGAATGCTCCATTGCTGGCAGTGTTCAAGGCTGGGTTGGACAGAGCCTTGGGTGGCATGGTTTAGTGTGAGGTGTCCCTGCCCATGGCAGGAGGTTGGAACTGGATGATCTTAAGGTCCTTTCCAACCCTAACTATTCTGTGATTCTAATTACTCAAACATACAGGTATGCAAAGCAGAACCCATACAATGCTTGACAAACAGGAGTTGATTTCAGGGTGTAATGAGTGAAAGAGTACCACGTGGGTAGTTGATGCAGCCTAGTAAATAAAATATAAATAAATGCATGTATGAATAGATATGTTAGTCTTCCTTTTTAATATTGGATAGTTTAAAAGGTCAGTATCCCTGTGGGGTGCTTTGGGCAACTCAGGTAAGCACTAGTATATTAATGTGGGTACTTTCTGAGGTGAAGGAATATGTTTGTCTTGGATCTTCACAAAAAAGGCCTTTGCCTAATAACAATTGTGTAAGACTCAAAGCAAAAGTGGACAGAAAGAATGATTACGCTGGTCTGGTCTACATTTCAGATCTCTTTTGTAAAAGACTATTTTAAATTAGAAAATGGACAGGGCTAGGGCTTTCAAAAAGTCTGTTTGATCAGCTGTCTACTTTCTCAGTTGTTTAGCATCATGTTTGTCATTCCTACTGAATTCAGTGCCAGTACCTGGGATCTTCCTACTTTCAAAAATAAGCAGTTTGGGTTTTGTAGTCCAATATTGTTTGGGTTTTTTTTTTCCTCTTTTTAACTGTCTGATATGGTCAGATTCTGTTGAAGCTGACTCTTCTGGGGGAAGTGTTTGCTATTCTCTTACTGTTTTCTGTCTCCTTTACTTTGCTTTCCTGGGATCTCTGTTGCTGCTGTGGCCTGGTTTTCTGCCTTTTAACTTGTAAGGGAGGTACCTGAGGGAGAGAGCCCTGTGTTGTTTGGCTAAAGAGCAACTCTTACAAGCAAAAATAGTACACTTCTGGTTTTGCTGCATGCAGTCCAGAATGGTTCTGGATACATAAATATGCTAATATTCTCTCTCAGACATGTCTACCACTTCTGAAAGCTGCATTTCCCCGAGAAGTGGTGCCCTCCAAGTGTTATCCTTTCTGTAAAAGAGTAGGTAGGGCTCCTCCAGCACATGCATTGGAATAGTGGTACATAGCTGTCCTTCCTGCTACTGGGAGTACATTGTTCTTCAAGCCATGCTGGGTAATTTGAGTCAAGAACTACAGCTTTGCCAGTTGTTTGATAGCTGTAAATTTTGGCAGAAAAACCTTGACAAGGCATTCTCACAATTTTTTAATTTTTTTAAAATTTTTCTTGTTTTGAGAGGCTGCCCAACAGGGTGAAGTACAGAATGGAACATAGCTTTGACTTTAAAGTACTTTTAACCTTTGTTTTTACAAAGTTTGGATGGTGATCACTCTTGGAGAGTGATATACAGAGAGTTTATCTATTACTTACTTCTTTCCAGTGAAAATGTTATAATTCTCATCAAGGGTTGTACTTAGTTATGTAATTTAAGTTCTGTTAAATTAGATTTATGTGTCATCTTCAGTATGCTGCCTTTGTCCATTGTCCACTTCTTCTTTTCTTCTCCCTTAAGCAGATCATGCAAAGAACGTATAAGCATGCTAAATTAATTTATTGCAGATTTTGTAACCTGCAACATTCAATGAATTCTTTGGCAGGATTTTGTAGGGTCTATTTTCTTGTTCCTGCCTAGAGAAAGCTTTCTGAAGTGTTTTTTGTTGTTGTTTTGATACAAGTACACCTTATATGGAAAAACTAAACCTAGAAGGTATTTTAAAATTATGTGAAAAGCTGTCAGTAACGCATGCTTTAAGGACACAGCTTTTACTTAGGTTGCTAACAGAAAAGCAAATTGCTAGTCTTGTCTATATCCCCTTTTCAGTCTGTTGTATAGAGTGTTGAATTCCAGGGCATTTGAGACCAGGATGACATGCTTGTTCATGAATCATACTGAGCAATGGCTTGGGTTTTTATTAGGCTTTCCCTGTATACTACCATGTTATATCCTCACGGTTTACCTCATGAAGTGAATGTGATAGTGGAGCTCGGGATGTTAAAGGTAAAATTTGCGCTTGAAAGTGGGTGGAAGCTTGATCTTCAAGAATGCCTTGGGGAGTGGAATATTACTAGACTGAAGAGCATTCTTAAATTCAAGTGGGTATTTAGTTTTTAAACTATATCCTGTAAAACTTGCATTGGTGCAAGTTTTGACTCAAGGTGTCCTTGGAAAGAGGTAGAAGTTTTCTTCTTCAGATGAAAAGCAGGGCTGTTGGGTTGCATGAGAATTGCCTGTTTTTCAGTCTGTTACATCAGAGAAAAGGGTTGAGATAACATCTTTCTATAATACTATTACTGGTGGTTCAGCTGTTCTTAATTTCATTTAGTTTTAAAAGAGAATTTTGAAGCCTTCCTATATCTGCCAGATGTTTCAATTGGTGAGTCTGCTAGAGAAGTTTAGGAAACTGATGGTTAGAGAGACTGTAAAAACGCCAGGAAAATTGTTTTGTTTTGTTTTTTTTTTAATGTGATTGGTTACAATAACATTGCCATACTATTTTGTGTTTACTATAAATATTATCTGGATAAGGAAAGTATCAGTGATTTCATCTGTCTTCAAAAATGGTCTTTTTAAAAGTGCCATTGGATTGTTCAGCTACCAGTTGTTGATCTGCCATGAGCCTTTTCAATAGGAATGCTTTTGCTGAAACATTATTTATCCAGCCCATTTTCCAGCCAGCACAAGAAGATCATACTATGCTTCCTAGTGCCCTCTCTTAGGCTAAGTAACCCATTGCTTCAGCCTTCCCCCACAAGTGACTTTGCTTTTTGGGGGTCTGTGTGTGTTTGAGATGTAACCTTCAAGGTGTTTAGGACAGAACTGCACTTGCAGCCTTCTTCGACTCCCATCTATGTCCTGTTTTTCACAGGAGCAGATTTCCTAGTTGGAAGTGCCTAATGGGTGAGGCACAGTGAGTCTCTAAGTGTTATTTCTATTAAGGTTAGGGCTTAGGTAGACCTCTGTCACTGAGAACAGGAGAGAGGAAATGCCTCTTTCAGGTGATCTGATAAGGAAGGGACCCATTTTTAGCTGTATTTGCTTGCAAAACAGCAGGCAGTGTGTCTTCAAGAAAAATTATTACATAGTTTGTTTCTTCTTACAAATAAGCATATATGATAAATACTGTGAGAACATGGATGGGTTTGTTTGGGTTTTTGGGGAGATTTTGTCTGTGGTGAGCATGAGTCTTTTGAGCTATCTTTTGCTTCTAAAGTACCATCTTGAAAACGTATGTTCAGTAAGCTGCTCATGCTGTTTGTGTATTTGTGTGTGCTGAAAGAAGAATGGCACCAAGCCGATACCTCTGAGAGTTTCAATGAGTAACGTGTCTACAGCTCTCAGCACAAGTGGTTGCTTCTAAGTCAGTGTGCCAAAGCCTGTTTTTCCTGGATCTGACTCAAGCAGCTTAATGTAAAACTGAATTGTCATAGCAGTCGTAGACTGAGCATAAGGGCTGCTGGCATAAATGCACACCAAAACCCACTTTCTGTTCCTGTAGGCTAATTGGAGATTGCCAAGAGTTCTGTGGTAGCCCTTTTTATAATCGGCTGTTAATGAAAAGCAAATGGGGAGAAACCCATTCATCCACCAGAAGAGGCCCAGTGGTAGCTTGTATGCTGGTGTTGCTGTGTGCTGCCACTGCAACTAGAATGAAAAGAGGGAGATAGTAAAGGCAACCGTCAAACTCTATAGCACCTGGAGAAAAAGACTTCTGAATTCAAACATAGTTGAATTGAAACAATTCCAGATTGTATTTGGGAAAATGTGTCCAACAGGTTTGAGAAGAGGAAAGCACTTGGTCTAACTGAGGGAAGAGAAAGGAGAAGGCAGTAATGTCTATAGGCCAGTTCAACTTCACAGCTGTATGAAAAATTCAAAGCTCATAACGGATGGGTGTTGTAACCATGGGATGTCTTCTGTCCTGCAGGCATGCGTATCATTCTGTTTCAACACCTCCTGTTTGCCCTCAGAAAAACATAGCTGATGTGAAACTCCAAGCAGGACCCACATCCGTACAAAGCTCAGATGCAGTCGTTATCCACCCTGGTGCTATGCTTGCAATGCTGGATCTTCTGGCCTCTGTTGGATCATCTACACACCCAGAGGTAGGGAAAAATTTTACTGTCTTAAGCTTTGAGAGTGACTGTGAAAAGGAATGGCTATGGGAAATAGGAAAACTGATGATGTCCTTTTGTTTTTTGCTGAGAAACTAATATGTTTTACAGACCAAAAGAGTTGAGGTTGTGAGCCGCTGGAGCAGATTGCTCAGAGAGACTGTGGCTGCCCCATCCCTGGCAGTGTCCAAGGCCAACTTGGACGGGACTTGGAGCAACCTGGTCTAGTGGAAGGTTGCAGGGGGTTGGAACTAGATGATATTTAAAGTCTCTTCCAACCAAAACCCAAATTCTGTGATTCTCCGATATGAATAACTAGTGACATAGAGGTCCGATAGAAATTGTTTTACTCATTGACTTTGTTTTGTTTGTCTCTTTCAATCTCCTGGCAACGTTGTAAATCTAAAGAAAGGTCTTATATGGCCATCAAGTAAGTTTCCAAGCACTATGGTTAATTCATGTTCTCCCTGGTGTATTAGGTGCTAATGCACAGTATGAGGAGGAAACAGGATTGGATATTATAGCTTGGTGTATATGTGGTGTTTGAGATAGCTGGAATATGTTCTACAAATTGTACTGCCTGAATTGTACAATTCCCAAGCCAAAACCTCTACTGGTGGTTTGTGTAGAGGTTTTGTTGGACATTTTTTGAAGTTGCTTAAGTATTTTTCATTTGAGATGTCTTCCCTGAAGACTTTTTTCTGCTGGTGAAAAGTAGATGTTAGTTTAACTTATCCCTATCTGAATTGTTTTTCTTTACAGTGATAATGGCAATCATATAACGTATCCTTTTATGTAAAGAGATGGAAGTGTCTCTTCACACACACCACACGTGCATGCCCTCCCCCAGCACACATGTATGCACATACATTTAAGTATAGAATGCTTTATGTATTTATTGCTAATGGTAGTTTCCTTTTCATTATTATGCATAAGAGCTTGCTTTTATTTGCCTTCTCAGCTTGTGTCTTCTCAAGATGTGTGCTTTTCTTTATTTCAGCATGCACTAGATCTCCAGCTGGCGGTAGGCAAATATCCTTCAGTCTCTAGTTCACACAGAGAGAAATCAGCAAGTCATGTGTGAAGCTGGACTCCATGCACGGCTTCTGCAAAGATGCAGCGCTGCTCTGGCTGATGAGGACCACTCCCTGCATCCTCCACTCCAAAGGATGTTTGAAAGGCTGGCATCCCAGGCACTGCAGCCGATGGTATTGAGGTCAGAGCAAAAGCATTGAAGTCCAGTTGAGCTGAGCAGCTGCCTGCACTGTTGCTAGCTGGCTGTAAATGGCTCAGACTGGTAGATATCTTAAGTTACCTTGTGTGGTAGTGATTGCACAGGATCCCATTTGATTTCTAATCAAATTGACTGTCTTGCTTCTGTTAATCAACATGTAACCCTGGACACTTCAGGGAATTGTAGGATTGGGGAAAAGGGAGAAGTGTGGAGTAGGAAAATCTATTTGGTATTTTTCACAGAGATTGTATTGAAGTTAAATGCTTGCTTTCTTTTTGCAAATCTTGAGAGGCTATCAAAAATGGCATTCCTGGCTAGGTCCTCGGGAAGAGGAAACATGAAGATGATTCCTTGACTTTTCTGTGCAATGTTAAATACCTTAGACTGGAAAAGCTTCAGGCCAGCAGTTTTATTTAGCACTTTAGTTTGTGTGAAGGTAATGCAGGAATGCGATATAAGATTTGTCTGGAAATATCTGAGCATAAGTAGCTTAAAAAAGTTGATCTTTCTACATGTTCGTGCAAGTAGGTTTGTACATCTATGCTGGTACTAGAAAATCAGGCTTGAAAAGTTTATGAGCATACTTTGAGCCATTTGTTAAATACCCACCCAATTGTATGATGGTTTGCATTGCTTGCTAGATTCTGAGGACACCTTTTTGTGGTATTTCAATATAAAAAGAGGCTTATTAAAAACAAGACACATTTTACCAGGGTCTGTAGTGACAGGACCAGGGGCAAGGGTTTAAAAGTAGAAGTGTATGGATTGAGATTGAACATAGGGAAAACTTTTTTTTACAATGAGGGTGGTGAGACAACCGCTGAAACAGGTTGCCTAGAGAGGCTATGGATGCCCCATCATTAAAAGTGTTCAAGCTCATCTTGGAGAGAGGGCTTTGAGCAGCCCAGTGGAGTGAAAGATGTCTAACCCCTCTGCTGTGGGCTGGGACAAGATGATCTTTAAAGGTTCCTTCTGACCCAAACCATCCTGTGATTCTGTGATCTTAGCTGGGATAAGGAAGTTAACTGTGTTATCTCTTATGGGTATCTGGCTGACCTGCAACCAGGACAGCTGCTCAGTTACCTTCAGTGACATGCAGAATCGTTTGTGACACAGCTACAAGAAGCATGCTTGCTGGTAGTCACACCACAAGCATCGATACTGATAGCCTAGGTAGCTGCAAGTATAGATACTACAGTTATCTATAGGCAGATCTCATGGTTTAAGCACAGCCGGTAACTCAGAACCATGGACCTGCTCTCTCACTCCCCCCAGCCTTACTCCCCCCTGTCCCAGAGGGATGGGGAGGAGAATCGAAAGAATGTAACTCCCATGGGTTGAGATAAGAACAGTCCAGTAACTAAGGTATAACACAAACCACTGCTGCTACCACCAATAATAATGATAAGGGGAATAACAAGGGAAGAGAATACAACCGCACACCACCCACCAACCGTATGATACCCAGCCCAACCCCGAGCAGCGCCCTGGGCTTTCCGGGTAACTCCCCTCAGTTTTATATAGTGGGCATGATGTGCTGTGGTAAGGAATACCCCTTTGGCTAGTTTGGGTCAGGTGCCCTGTCTCTGCTTCCTCCCGGCTTCCCCTCCTCCCTGGCAGAGCATGAGGCTCAGAAAGTCCTTGGTCAGACTGAACATTACTGAGCAGCAACTGAAAACCATTGGTGTTATCAGTGCTGTTCCCAGGCCGAAAGTCAAAACCACAGCACTGCACCAGCTACTAAGAAGGAGAAAAATGACTGCTACTGCTGAACCTGGGACAGTAGAGATGTTAATAGCTGTGTAATGAGCCCTGAGCCAAATAAGACACAAGGATAAAACAGCTGAGGTTACTGACATCAGCCTATGATCTGCCTTCCCACATGAGTTCAGCTTGCTGAATTTGCATCAGTGAGTGTCCTGACGTTCTCCTACAGGTTGTGGCAGCCTCCTGTTAAGTCTTTGGAATTAAGAAAAGGAAGTTGGGAGCTTTATCAAATTTTCTGATGTCAACTTTTGAGATCATGGGTTCAAAACTTTCAGATGGCTTAAATCTGTTTCTCGTAATCATGCACTAGTTAATTAGTAAAAGCTAAGCTTATTACAGTTACTGTCTTTTTAAAAAATGGTATTAAATTTGGTGTCATTTTAGGCAAATAAATAGACAACATTATTTGTAAATCCTTTTTTATTCTCTTTCTTAGGGAATTTTTACGTTTGGGAAATCCTTTGAATTGCGGAGCTTGGGACAAAAAGCTGTTGAAACAGTACCGGGTGCACAAACCCAGCTCACTGAGTTTTGAACCGGAAATGAGAAGTAGGTGCTGTAGTGCTAGAAACGTGCAAGAAGAATGCTTTAACGGACATCCCTCCATTGCACACTTACATAAGATTTGTAGATGCTCATCTGTAAAAACCTAACTTAGCCCCAGCTTTGTATGAATGTGAAATCGTTAGAACAGTTTGACTGGTAAAAGTTCTAAAAGTAGAGGGAATGTAGTAATTGTATTTAATATATATCCAGAGAGGTAATTATAACTCTTTTTACTTTTACGGACAGTAACTAGTAAGTATGATAGTAGCTTGTTTTTGATTCTTGAGTAGATCCTATGTTTGCAGTACTTAACAGTAAAAGGAAAAATATTTTTCTCAAATACTTTCATTTGAACATCACATCGTTAAATATACGTAATGTGTCTCATGGATTCAGTAAGGTGTCGGATAAAATAACTGAAATTCATACATTAAAGCATAATTTATTTCAGCTAAACTCAAGAACGTGGGTATTAACATTACTAATAATGAAAAAAAAATAGAATTAAAAAGAACCAAAAGCACAATTTGTGTAGTTTGGCAGAATCTCAATGTAATTATTATTTCTCTTATTAAAGAGGTAGAAATTGGAGTTGGAATACCCACTCTTAATTATTTAAAACTCAGCCGCCCCTTTTAACCATTCGTTAATTTTTCAGGGTAAATATTCACAATGGTTTTACTTCATTGCTCACTTTCAATGTGTTTATTTTCTTAGTAAACTGGAAATCTGTAATAGTATGTGGAATGTGTTGAATTATGATCACATGGTAACTTAAAAATTTCAAAGAAAAAGGATAGACTTACACTAACTTTTTTTAAAAAAAATGAAGGGGGTGACACTACGACAACTGAGTTTCAGCTTTAGTCCTGGAA
The DNA here is from genome assembly GCA_017639245.1 of Myiopsitta monachus. Taxonomy (NCBI): domain Eukaryota; kingdom Metazoa; phylum Chordata; class Aves; order Psittaciformes; family Psittacidae; genus Myiopsitta; species Myiopsitta monachus. Next base: position 54,364,255 of record CM029917.1, on the reverse strand, counting down.
ACAACACTGTGGGAAGGTATTCACAGTGTATTTTGATAGGATGTTCACTATGTTCCTGATTATAGATACACAGACATATGGTTGCGCAGTAGAAATTTTCATTGTATTTTTGGGTGTTATCCTGTCATGGGAGTACATCTGTCTGATAGAATTTGTTTTCTATCAGCAATTACACATCAGCTCTGACTTTCACACTGGAAAGTTACATCTGTTTTCCAGTCGTTCAATAAATCAGTTTGATAACTTCACTGAATGTCTGTAACCATCAGATTGCTCCAGCTGATCCAAACCTCTCTTGCACATGCGCTCTGTACTATTGTTATCCATGAGTTTTAGAGCTTGGCTGATTTGCAGCATAGGAGAGTCTCAGTAAAGTGTAATACAAAGGAAATTGATATTTATTTCTGTGTGTCACCTCAGTCATTGTATGGCTGAACTAGTCAATGGTGATTGACAATTCAGCTATTGCACTAGAAATGGTACTTGAAAAGCATGAGTAAATAGCCTGAAAATGCCTCCCTTTTGCAATGCTGTGTTCTTTCTTGGCTTCTACTGTAGATAGCATGGTTACCTCAATGGAAGGTCTGGGTTCTGACAGCGTCTTCAGTTTGCATGAAGACAGCCACTATCGGATAAGCAAGAGCCTGCTCAAGCCAGCAGAAGGAAGCACAGTACCCCTGACGAGAGTGAAGTGTTTGGTCTCCATGACAACCCCACATGATATCAGGCTTCACGGGTCATCAGTTATGCCAGCATTCATTGAGTTTGACACTTCTCTTGAAGGGTTTGGGTAAGGTCCCACAGTGCTCTCCGATAACATGGGGCAGAATGCAATGTTTTCTTACTTTCTTCTTTCAGAGAAATACTTGTAATTTTTAATGGACTGTTTGCAAACCAGAAACAAATTAATTGTTTGTAGGAAGGAAAGGAATGCTTCAAGCTACATAAATTTCCACTCTGTTATTCATTAATGCCTTGAAACCAAATGCTTGCTTGCCATCTGTGAAAGTAGAAGTAGGTATGTATCTAAACATTGATAGCACCCTCTCTGTTCTGGATTTCACCTGCCTTTTAAAACAAAGGAACACCAACATACCCTTGTAGAAACTCACTAGTTGCTAGGATTTATGTGCAACATTTGGAAGGCCTATATGTTCTGAAGCCCACTTAAAATTGCTGAAGAACTTGGAAATGTGGAAATGGGCAATTTGGAAATACAAGTAAAACAGAGAAGGCAGCTATGTTGAGTTGAAAGAACTGGAAAAAAATGATGAAAAAACTGGAGATGTAATCTAAATATACTGCTTAACTAGTTCTTTCTTTTAGCACCCAATATTGCCTTTACTTATTTTTTTCCTCTACCACTTGCTGAGCGAGGTGCTTTCATTTTCAAAAGGGAGGAAGTAGAACATAGTGAGAACTGTAATCAAAAGGAAGATGATAGTGACCAGAACCATGGACTGCTGTTGCTTTCAAGATGGGTGGTCAAGTTAACTCTTTGTAGCTTAAATGAGAACAAAACAACTTCTAGTTCTGTCAGGCAGCTCAGCTATGGTGTACTGCTCAAGTGTAAATGTTAACAAAATGATGATTCTTCAGCAAGTGGAAGAGCCATCATTTTGTCTCTGATAAGACAATTTATACAAACTGGAACCTGAACTCCTGTGGGGTTCACTTGAGCTCAGGTGGGCTTGTCACTGAAACCATCTGGGCTCTTATAATCTTTCAGTACTGAAGGGGCATACTCATATCTGTTTCCATTGTGTCCACAGCATCAGTGGCTCTTGTAAGGATCAAACAGCTAATTTGGTGAACTATAACATTACTATGAGAGCTTACACACTTAAAATAAGAACACTAGTATGCAGTTACCAGATCCTTTTAATATTTAGCTAAGCCAGTCTATTTGAGAGCCCAGAACATCTCAAAGACTGAAGCGAGTTATGGTCACTCACAGAGCACCTTGTGCTATGGAGCCACGTTAGCATAAGTCTTTGTGCCTTTGCAACACAGACATATGCTGCCAAAGCTATTTGAACTGGAGGTAGTTTAGCTTCACAAAGAGAAATCTTGACAATTTGTTTCTAATTTTCATAAATACAGTCAAGGAGAGAGATGGTGTGCTTACGATGCATTTTCCTAGGCTATAGTTAGTTTGAATTGAACTCTGATTATGTTGACTTTAATAGACTCTGATGTGTTACTGTTCTTCTGTTTAACAGTTGCCTTTTCTTGCCAAGTTTGGCTCCTCATAATGCTCCTACAAATAATGCTGTTACAACAGGACTTATTGATGGTGCAGTTGTCAGTGGAATTGGAACCGGTAAGTGCTCGAGTATGACTGTTAGCAGTGTTTTGTGTCCAGTGTTTAGTTCTCTTATTGTTTTTTGTTAGCCGTGAAGTGATAGTATGATGTTGGATGTTATACACTCATAATTGAGAATTTCTTAAGTCTTTTTTGTGCGTGAGTTCCCATTGCTTTTTGCCCCCAAGTTAGTGAAAAGCAATATAAAATCCAAATGTGTGATTGCTTTAAAATACAAGGCTTTCACCAGCAGGTTAAGTTGTAATCAAGAGAGGTGTATGAATAATGAACCTGGATGCATTAAGAAGTTGAGGTACTAGTGTGAAGAGCAATAGGAATTGTGGTATGAATTGTAACTGTGTACTTGTGGCTTTGTTATGCTGAATTCTTGCCTGAATTTATTACAGTTGTAGTTACATTGTCACAAAAATCCCATCAAAATTGTTTGCTATCCCTTATGCTTGTTCGCTGTAGGCTGTTACCTTACAGGAACCTGGTGTGCTGCAGGGTTAATTGAACATGATTACTTAGTTAAAAAAGCTGTTAAGTCTGAAAACTAAGTTGAAGGTTTACTGGAGTAAGATGAAATTGGTGTTATACACTGCTTGAAGTCTGTGAGCTATTCATTCCGTGAGAGCACCAAAGGAGGTGAAATAGGGTCAGGCGTATGTGGTAGAGATCTTCAGTGAGTCACACTTACGGAAGAAGAATCTCTTCAAGATATTAGCAGTTTCTGAGGGCCTGATCCATTTCCATTTTATTGTCTAGGGGATTGAAACTAAGTTGTTCTGAACAAGCACAGCTTCAGAGTTGATGTTTGTTTTTAGAATAGGAGGAAATAGTATGCAATTCTTGCTTTACTTTGTTTTGAAAGAAACCCCTGCAGTGTAGCTTTATGTGGCTTTTCCTCCAAGCTTGACTCAGAAATGAAAGAAATAACATTGAAGTCTGTGAAGGAAAGGCTGAAGAGAGCACACCTGGTATCAACTGAGCTGATAAGAAAAAAGGAAAGGAACAGGTAGGTATCTTAAGTACTAGCTACTGCAGCTGTATAATGGGCTTTCATTTTTGTTTCTAGGTGAAAGATTTTTCCCACCACCATCTGGTTTAAGCTACTCAACTTGGTTTTGTATTGAACATTTTAGTACACCTCCTAATAGCCATCCTGTGAGACTTCTGACTGTAGTACGGCGTGCAAACTCCTCAGAGCAGCATTATGTATGCCTTGCCATTGTTCTCTCAGCAAAGGACCGGTCGCTTATTGTTTCAACTAAAGAAGAATTACTTCAAAATTATGGTAAGAGTTGGGTAGTGTTGTCAGCTGATCCTGACAATATTATAGGAATGTGACAGGAAGTTTAATTTCAACCTAGTATCTAGAAGAATTGTGTGTGATGGAACTTCAGTTGCAGCTTCACCAGCTCCTAATGGGTTTTGACAGTGGAAAAATACAAAATGTAAGTGTGCTTGTAGAAATTAAGGAACTTTCATAATTTCCAAAGAAGATTCAATATCTGCATATAAAGAAATTTTTTTTCCCAAAATCGCAAGTTAATTTGAAGAAGGAATTTCATCATTGGTTCTGGAAGGTTTTTGCTTTTATTTATCTATTTTATTTATTTATATCATGGTTTAAGGTGTAAATTTCACTTCTCCTTCCCTTTCCCCACCCCCCACTCCGATGGGGGGGAAATGGGGAGAAGAACCGAAAGAGTGTAACTCCCACAGGTTGAGATAAGAACAGTCCAGTAACTGAGATATAATACAAATCACTACTGCTACCACCAATAATAATAATAATGACAAGGCAAATACAAGGGAAAAGGATACAACCGCTCGCCGCCCGACCGAGCCGAGAGAGAGAGCGAGCCACTTCCGGGTTCCTGCCCCCAGTATTTTACATCCTGGACATGACGTGCTGTGGCATGGAATAGCTCTTTGGTCAGTTTGTGTCAGGCGCCCTGTCTCTGCCTCCTCCCAGTTCCCCCTCCTCCCTGGCGTAGCATGAGACTTGGAAAGTCCTTGGCCAGACCAAAACATTGCCAAGCAGTAACTGAAAACACTGGTGTTATCAGCGCTGCTCCTGGGCATGAAATTAAAAACACAGTGCTGCACCAGCTACCAAGAGGGAGAAAAATGACTGCTACTGCTGAACCCATGACAATTTATTTGAAAGTGATCAGTTATTCCACTTCATGTTTTAACCCTGTGATCAGTTTTCAGAAAGAGGTTGTAGTAGAGTTTGTAGACTTTGTTCAGTTTCTTTCATCAAAGGTGGAATTACGGGAGGTACAGTGAAGGTCTTAAGTGACTCTGGCGAGCCCAGTGAATTTGCTGGAGAGAGCTATTGGTGTGGTCAGGGGTTTCAGGCTTAGCCATCTCCTGTCTCCTGCCTTGTCCTCAATTAGAGCCTCCAAAACAAGTCAGTTTTGTCAGGCTATTTATGCACTGTGGCTGTGAGAGAGCTGAGAGGATCAGCACATCATTCTAAGAAATTTCAGGCTTAGCTTTTCACCAGATTAACACAATGTGTTACAAGTGGTTACCAAAGATCTGTTTCTGCTTCTGTTCTTTCCTTTTGAGTGGCAGGGACTAATAAAGAATTCATACAACTGTTATTATTTTAAAATCCCAAATAGCAAAGCAGACTGTTGTAGCATATTCCTTACTTTCATAAGTGGACATTCTCTCATAAACTGCAGTAGTTTCTCTTAGTGTAAGTCAGGTTCAAAACCTAAAACTAGAGAACTGAAGACTTGTAGTATAAGGAAGGAACCGAATCTCTCAAATCCAAAGATATTGATGGGAATTTCTTTCTCAGAAGTTCGAATTCTTGTAAGAGAGAATGAAATAAGCTTATCTTCATATTAGTTGCTTTAGTCTGCACTAGAGCTATAGATTGTGTGGTTTTAGTTTGTAAGCCCCTATTATCTAACTCTTTAAAAGAGATTGGATTTGAAGAGGCTTTGTCAGAGAATATCTGAAGGTCTCTGACTACAAAGACTATTTTTTTAATTGAATGGGATACTTTGCTTAATGGGAGTGCCACCCTGCTGTGGATAAGTCATCGTTGGTGGTGTACCTACCTTCAAGTGATGAGCAAGTGAGTACCTGAAGAACTGAGATGTCAGGCCCACCAGTGCAGGGTCTGGAAGTACTGAGAGTCTATTGTAAGAATAAATGGGGGTGGCTTAAGAATTCTTCTTGTGATTGTGCTTAAAGGTGTTTGGCTGAGAAAAAGAATGTGAGTTTATTTTTGTATCTGAAGATTAGCTCCAAGAATGCTGCTTTTATAATTTTTCTTATGCTATTTCTAAAGAAACTAGTGTTCTCCTTGTGCAGACAGCTGTTGAGGTAGGAGGATTAGTGGTTTCTTTTCCTTTAATATGAAAGAATAAAGAGAGATATGAAAACCTCCTGGTTTTGGTTGAAGCATTCCCTGGTGGAGAATTTTATTTTCTGGCTTTGTCTGGGGGGAAAAGGTGGGGGGCTTTCAAGTAGAGTGTGATAGAGCGTGGGTCATTCTGCTTTGTGATGGAGAAGCTAATGCACCTGCAAACGCATCATGCCCTCGGGTATGACATTAAAGGATGCCTTTTAGAGAAATCAAAAAATTGTGTGCTGAGAAGTGAAGTTAATTTCAACATTCAGGAGAAGAGAATTCAGCACCCATTAGTGAAAACAGACCTGGGAAATGCTTGAAGAATATAGGTGGGTGAATGGGGGATGGGTGGTTAGCAGCTTGTGGTTTGCAACCACTGTGGAGAGGCTGGGAGTGGGTTGCTCTGGCTGTTTGTAGGGCAGGCATCTGTTTCCCGCTCCTTTCACTGCTGTCCCTGCAGGACACAGCTGAGCCAGCAGCCAGGCAAGTGGTGCCTCTGGTAAACACATGAGAGAGAGAAAAACACTGAATGGAGTGAGGAACAAGGGGGGGAAATGAGAGAAAATGCCCTGAGGATGTGAAGCTGAGAACAGGAGGGGAAGGGTTCTCCAAGCACAGAGACCACCTGTGGTCCCTCAGAGGACCACGCTACAGCAGGTAGCGGGGCCTGTGGAGGAGACCATGGTGAAGCAGGGAAAAGTGTTAGAAGAAAGTCTGGGAACTATGGGTATCTTTCTCTCCAGAGTGTGAGAAAAGTGAAATATAGCTCTGTAGGTTTGGAGAGACATCTGTTATTTCTTGCTGACTACTGCTGAAAAAACAATTTCAGAAAAACAACAAAAGATCTTTCTGTGACTTGCATGGTGGCATAAGGAAGTTAATAAAAACTTTCATTCTTTCAGTTCTTGTATTTGAAAGTCATTCTTGTTAAGCGTATTATTTTGTTCGTATCCTGTTAATTGTATTTTTTTTCACTACATGCTATCTAAAAAGGTGGCTTTAATGTATTGCTGTAGATTGTTTTGCAGAAAGTCTAGTGACACATTTGTCTATTTTAAGTTTTGGATAGCATTTCTACTGGTGCACACTAATTGGTACTTTTCCTTTAGTTGATGACTTCAGTGAGGAATCATCATTTTATGAAATTCTTCCCTGTTGTGCCCGTTTCCGTTGTGGCGACCTCATTGTTGAAGGCCAGTGGCATCACCTAGTTCTGGTCATGAGTAAGGGCATGCTAAAGAACAGCACAGCTGCACTGTACCTTGATGGACAGCTTGTTAACACTGTTAAGGTAAACTAATTTTTTAAATCCTCATTTTTACTCATTAGAGAGATTTCTGTCTGTGTGCATATATATGCACAAACCCAGTACAAAACAAGAGCAAAACTGACATACCCCTTTTTTCCTGAAGAACAACAACAAAACCCCACAAAATTAGGAGCTTTGTGAAAAGGGGTCTTTGCTCACTACACAGCCCAGAGCCAGCTCTAGTCCTTTTAAAAGAAGATAACAAATACTTTCTCAGGCATGAGCAATAATAACACTAGAGTGATGCGGACGTGTGAGGCAAGAGTGGCAAGGCTATGCTGCTAACCAGATTAATTACAAGTATAAAAAGCTGAAGATGACTTATCCTAGGACCATGTAGCAGATCTATCTTTGAATAATAAGGAGATTACAGAGTAAGCTTTGCCAATTTATTCAGGTTGTAGCTTTCTCAACCTTTGTGTCACCCCAGAAATAGCATCCTCTTGTCAGTGGTAGCCACTGAGATGTCCAGTGTTGTTGTTAGATGATTGTAGATGAGACACATTTAGTTGTATTTTGTGGTTAGGTGGAAGAAACTGGGAGACTAAAAGCAGAGAGCAGTGAAGAGCACTGCAGACCTGTCCACTGAGCACAAAGTATTCTGGACCAAAGAGCATATGGCATCTAGGCGGTGGTCCTGAAAAGAGTAAGCTAAACCTGGTTTTGGGTGCAAATTAGCTAGCATTACGCTACTGCTATAGTATAAACATATAAATGTTACTATATTGCTATAGGTAAAACAATATTTTGACTTTCAAAGTTTGCCAATCAGTCTTTCTTTTGCAGAAAAAAGACTATAGTAACTTGTGCTTCTAGGAGTAATACATGAGTACTTTCTCACCATACATACATGATAACATTCAATAGCTGGTAGCAGAATTTTTATGAGACAGAAAATGCCTGTGAGATTGTTATCGTCCTTACATATAGGCCAGCATCTTACTTACATATTTGTCTTACTGCCAACTAAAAATCTTATAAAATTGAGTTCATCACATTTGCGCTTCAACACAGAACAGTATAATTACCAAAGGCATGTCTTCAGTCGGTGAAAAAGGAGAGGAATGAGCACATGTTTATGAGATCATCTTATTGCTTTATGCAAAAAAATAATGACTGTCATAGAGCGCCATGGTTCTAAAAGCAAGATACAGACTCGTTCATTAGTGTTTTTAAGCGCAGAACCCGCATGTTCTCATCCGATATTTCCATACACACCTTCAGCTTCTGAAAGCCACTTAACCTCTGATCTTTGCATTTACCTTCTGTTTCATCTTCTTCACTGACTTTTGCTGTATGGTACCATGCATTACACGGCAATCATTTGGTACATCCCCTGGTTTGCAAAATGCTTTCCCAGATTTCTGACCTGTCTACTTTCTTTTCATGGTACCCATGCTCTTGCAATAACTTCACCATATTTTTCTCCCTTACAGCTTCACTATATTCATAGCAGTCCAAGTGGGTCTGGTTCTGCCAACCCACCTGTGGTCAGCACTGTTTATGCCTATATTGGTACACCACCCGCACAACGCCAGCTCTCTTCATTAGTGTGGCGGTTAGGCCCTACACATTTCCTGGAGGAAGTTTTGCCCGCCCCAGGCGTCAGCACCATTTATGAGCTGGGACCAAATTACGTCGGAAGCTTTCAAGCAGTATACGTACCATGTAAGTACAATTCAAATGGCAGCTGGTAATGTGGCCTAGGTGTAGTGTAATCCCTTGTGTGCATGTTGGCAGAAGAGGTAAGAATGGAGAGTATGCAGTAGCAGAGAGAAAAAGCTAGCTGCTTATAGGAAGATTAGTAGCTCTATTGACAAGGATGATAGAAATTCAAATTACTGTTTTAACATACTTCTGTCATACCTCAGTACAATAACTACCAGAAGTGCTTGTGTTCCTCACCTTGGTTTTAAGCCAGTTAGAAATGCTTAAAGCTATTTATCTTTAGAAAGTGAAATTAGAAAGGCATTTTAACTTGTCAGTTTCTAATGATAACATTTGCAAATCTGTGATGTAGTCTGTACTTTAAATGCAGCTGTCTTGAAATGTCATGGTTTATAGGGGCCTAAGTAGGTCAACTGTTAAAAAAAATAGCAAACAGGGAGGGATTGTATGGTAGCAGTTAGTTGTTATGCATTGGTTGCAAACAGATGTGGGCAATTCTATTACTTTAATTTTAGTGTTTGGGGTGTTGAACACAAAAAGATGTGAATAACTTTATTAGAAATGTGTGTCTATAGTCCTGCTTTTAAATATTCAGACAACAGATTCTGCATTAGCTCTGGTAAGATCCATTGTCAATAGTGAGATTTTCCTGGTTTGTAGAGCTCCCTGTCTTCTGGTTCAGTTAAGAGTTCCTCCTTAGTAACATCAGTATTACGCCTGATGCTCTTTGCTTTACCTGGCTATCACAGGGCTTTTCAGTGAAACAAATAAAAATGGGGAGCATACCAAGCTGTCTTGTGCTTGCGTTGTCTTTCCCCTTGAGGACCATAACGCTCTCCAGCTCTCTTGGGGAGAAACTGTCACCATCTCAAGGAAGGAGGCAGTGAGTGATGGGAGAAGTACAGAGAATGCACAAAGTCTTACTTTTCATGGTGAAAGCTTTCCCTGGAGTAATGACAAACACCCCCACACCCCCAAATGTCACTGATGTTCAGGCTGTGAGAGAATGAAGTATCATGAAAAAGAAGGTAGGTTTCCTTGCCCATCTTGAATGAAAAACGTTTAGGGGATTGAATTTTGTCATGTACAGGTCTGTCACATACTTGGTTTTTTGACAGCTAGACAAACCTGGCAAGCAACTGTGGGTTTAGGTATCTGCTAGTCAGTTATATTTTCTCCTCAAAGGCATTTTGACTGGTGGTTTGCAAGTTTTAAGTACCGAAAAAGCAAATTCTGTGAATGTGAATTTTTTTGTTCACTTCTGAGAATTGAAGGTCTTCCTGCCTTTATGCTAAGGCCATGTTCACCAGGAAGGCTGCAGTAACTTAAAAGAATTCTTCATTTTTTGAACATACAGACTTCTTCCAGTGTGGCAGTGTATTTCTCCTGCAAAGATTTGCTCAGGTTTGGTTTGGTTTTGTTTTTTTTTGGAGAAGTCTGCTCCAGATCAAAGGGTTTCTATTTGGGGCTCAGCTTTTGTTCACGTTATGTGCACCATGCCAACCCTAAGGAGTGTGATAGGGAAAAGACCCCTCAGAGAGCAGTTATTTGTTCAGAAGGAATTCCTTTCTTTGCTGAAATGGAGGAATGTTCTCAGGGCATCTGTGTGAGCGAGGTTCCAATGAGGGTTTCATTTGTGGGGAAACGAAGAATTCTGAAACTTGGCAGAGACTTGACTCTGGTTCAGTAAGTGATGTAGACATCCAGCTTCTCACTTATTTCAGTGTCAGGTGAGAAACCTTCATGCTTTTTTAATTCGGTTAATGTGTTTCACTGGAGCTGTAGACACCTTCTGACCTGCAGTGAAGGTGCAGAAGTGAATCTCTGTTGAGATTTCAGGTGCAGAGTTTTTTCACACTGACTCTGAGTGTTGTAGACAGCTGTCAGTCATAATGTTTGCAGTGCTTCACAAGAAGCATCCTAGTTTGGAGCAGTGGATATAAAATATTAAAGATAGTTATATATTCTCTTCAATGCTGTCATGGTTCAACCCCAGCCAGCAACTAAGTTTTCCTAGCAAACCACTGTAAAAAAGCCTGTTGTCACAAAGATGCAGATGTACCGAATAGTTCTCTGGTTTTGGATTATTTTGGTTTTCTTTAGGTGGGAAGGAAAGTGAACAGCCGCTTAGGCTGTACATAAATAGAGTAGAGGAGTAATGTTGCCTTCCAGAAATTCAAATGAGGAAGCACCACATCTTTTATTGCTTGGCCAAGCCACAAGCTGCCAATTGCTCTTACAGGTTGATATTGTAGACATTCCTGAAAGGAAATGTTTGCTGTGCATTACTCTTTTATCTTAAATAGCAGTTTTGTTCCATGACTTATATGCTATCAAACTATTCTTCAGTACAGCGAGAAAGTATGCAAAGACAATATCACATCTCAGCTATTTGTAAAACCTTTCTATATATTCTCTATATTATACCTATTCTGCAATATTATTTGCTTAAGATTTTACTCTTGAAACTGAGAAGAAAAACAGTGCTATTACTGAAATGAACTTTTTCACTTTGAATTTAAGGCAAAGATTCAAAGTCTGAAGGAATCAACCCCTCTCCAGTATCTTTGGTACCAGAAGAGAAGGTCTCCTTTGGTCTCTATGCGCTGTCAGTTTCTTCATTTACAGTGGCAAAAATAAGGAAAGTTTACAACAAGTTGGATAGTAAAGCTATTGCCAAACAGGTATGTTGGTAAATGAGTTGGTTAATATCTAGTACTTGTTTTGTCATTTCTTCTAACTTCTTTCAAGGCAATTTGCTCAAGGCTACCAGGAATAATAATCTACTTGTCAAAAAGGTTGCCCATAATCACATTTATGGGTTTTTAATTTCTTTTTTTTTTTTAAAAGATTGTACTCCTAGATTTTATTTGCATTCCTGAAGTTGCTAATATCTACATACTTTAGCACCTTTTAGAGGCATTTTGGCTTTTAATGCAAATGGCAGTTGTAATCCTGTTGCAAAACAGTTAAAATTATGTTGTTGAATATATTTCTCCTATTGCAGATGAACAAAGCTGATAGTTTAGTCCTCTGACCATGATTCAGATTTGGAGACCAGAATGTTGTTTTACATTTTTTCTTTAGAGTATCTTAAAATTCAATGAAATATTTATTGAAAAGACCATCTATGAAGATAGGCTGAGAGATTTGGGGTTGTTCAGCCTGAAGAAGAGATTTGGGAAGACCTTATTGCAGCCTTTCAATGCATAGGGAGGGCTTATAAGAACAACAGAGAGACTTTTTTTTCGCCAGGCATGTAGTGACAGGACAAGGGACAATGGTTTTAAACTGAAATAAAGTGGATTTAGATTGGGCATAAGGGTGAAACATTTTACAATAAGGTTGGTGAGACATGGGAAGAGATTGTCCAGAGAAGCTGTGAAAGCCTCATTCCTGGAAGTGTTTAAGCTCATGTTGGATGGCACTTTGAACAATCTAATTCAGTGGAAGATGTCCCTACCCAAAGGAGGGGGACTGGAATAGATCATCTTTAAAGGTCCCTCTCAAACTAAACCTTTCTATTGTCTGGTGGGGTTATTTTTAAAGTTGGATCAATCTTCCTTAAACTTTGGGGGCTGGAGTTTTTACTTTAGAGAATGTCTTAATGACTCTAGCATAGTTCTATTTTATTACGTGTTACTCTGAATCACAGGAGGCAAACACACAAGACGTGTATGCTTGCATAAAAAAACCCTTCCCTTTAGCTCCTGCTTTTTTTGTTGGATTTTTTTTCAGCTGGCTATTTCTTCTCATGAAAATGCCACACCTGTGAAGCTGCTACATAACTCAGCAGGGCATTTGAATGGACCGGCACGCTCCATTGGCGCAGCTTTGATAGGATATTTAGGTGAGCTGAGCACTTGAGAATTATTATGTTTAAAATTTATTAATTGCTTGTCAATAAGAACTCAGGTCTAGAAGATAAGTCACTTAATTGATGAATGTTAATGGTACTTTTTTTTTTTTTTAGCATTTTTAAATTTTGTGGGCATACTGTATTTTCTTTTGTCTTTGTTACTAATATAGGATGATTGTTTCAGTTTATATAAGTCATCATTATGAAAATATGTTTAATTACTTTACCCTGGGTCATTAATTATTTTCTAATGCAGTATTTCCTCCCCCTTCTCTTCTGAGGTATCACAGTTCTTCTAGTGATACTATTTTCATAATTCAGGCAATGATAGAATGCAAACCAATGCATGTGTTCACAGTGATTTCCTAGAAGAATTAAGATTATTTTCATTTATTTTCTCTGTCTATGCTCAGGTGTAAGAACATTTGTCCCCAAGCCTGTTGCCACTACACTGCAGTACATTGGTGGAGCTGCTGCTATTTTGGGACTTGTAGCGATGGCATCAGATGTAGAAGGATTATATGCAGCTGTGAAGGCCTTGGTCTGTGTGGTAAAGAGCAATCCACTAGCCAGCAAAGAAATGGAAAGAATCCGAGGTTATCAGGTATGTAAGAAGTCTTAAAACAGGCCAGGCTGACTGAATTTCACTTGCTGTCCTAGCAGTTCCTGTGGAAACTCCTTGTGTTGTGTTAACCTGAGTTTCTGCTCTTAAGTTTACTGCGCTTTTGGTTAATTATCATAGATGAGTTATTTAGAGTGGCTTTTAAAGGAGAGGGTGGAAATTTTTGCTAAGCAGTTGTGCACATTTAGCTGCTTTGCTGAAACTGAGCCTTCATTAATAGCAAGGAAGAGCACAACTATGGCATTTAGATCATTCTTTTCCCAGGATTGTGAACTCAACCCTAGAAGCCCTCAGTGATCAGGGAGCTCCTGTCTCCTTGATTGGCCAGCAAGAGAGGAGGACAGACACATGAAGAAAACTGAACAAATAGACTCCTGAAAGCATCATTTTGGGGACTGCACAGACCTTATAGTTAGTGATGCTGTTTGCTTCCAAGCTGAAGACTTATTAATTATCCATCCGGATGGGGAAAGTACAATCAGTTATGCAGAAGTATTGGCTGACTGACTTGAAAAGATCTTCACATGACCAAAGCATTTTTCATTTTTTGTGAAGACTGCTTTACTGGAATGGAAAGTTTGTTCTGTGTTTTAGGCAGCATATTTACAAACCTTGTAATGGTAATGGCTAGTATAGTTATTATAAGCATAGTATTCTATGTAGCCTGTTACAGACCTTGTCTTACTTTGATCAAACAGATCTAGACAGTGTCCTCTTTAAACTGTAAGCAGTCAATGGAACATTACATATGACCTTACCTTCCACTTGTATTGACCTCAGCAAATAGCATGATTTGAGAGAGATTCCCAGAAATCCTTATTTCCTTATTAATGTTTCAAGGAGGACAGTGAAGCTGAACAGGCCAGTATGTTAAGAGTTTAACAAATATGCATCAGAAGACAAGAAATAGTACATTTGACAATTGGCTCTTTCCCAGCCCAGATTTTAAGAAGTTAGAGCAGAAATGAGGATTATAAGGATAACATCTATGGTGATGCCTAGAGCAACAAAAGGCAGCAATGAAAAAGAAAGTCAAGCTTATTCAGATTCATGTTGTCATGGCTACTTTTTTTCAGTGCCTAAATACTGTCTGAAATTTAGAACAGATGTTTTCTGAGCTGGAGGGTGTCCTAGATGTGCTCCTTTCTAATCAACTGTAATGCCACTTTCAAGCTATTTCAAGAGGATCAACTATCAGACATACTGTAAGGGCCTTCTCAAAAGGAACAGACATTTCTTCCATTCTTTGTGCTTAGACAGCATTGTTGTATATTCATAGGCTGCTAATTCCTTTTTTGTTTATTTGTTCAAGTTGCTGGCAATGCTGTTAAAGAAGAAACGGTCCCTTCTGAACAGCCACATTCTCCATCTGACCTTTTCCTTGGTGGGAACTGTTGATAGTGGGCATGAGACATCCATCATTCCAAATTCTGCTGCCTTTCAGGATCTGCTCTGTGATTTTGAAGTATGTAAAGATGCACAGAAAAGTGATGATAATGCTGGATAGTGATTAAGTCAGATGCTGATAGCATGCCTTTATATATTGAACAACAACAAAGTAGGCTGTTATCCTGAGAACTTCCTATATCTTATGTAGTACAGTAAAATAACTGAACAGCAAGATCACTGGTAACTTTTCCTGCTGAAATGGCTTGAATCACTGTAGAAACCATGAATGTGTACCACAGATGTTTCTGCTTTTTGTTGTTTTAGAAGGTACATTTTGCAGTTTTCTGTTCAGCAATTTTTTCAATCTGTTTGTTCTACTGCAGTACATACATCGAGGCATGAAAGACATACTGAAAATAACAGCTGGAGGTGAGCCTTCAGCATAGCACACAGGAATCACTTTGTCATATGCCTCCTGCAAAGTTAATAGTAAGGCACTTACGTGTCATGCAAGCCAAAATTTGAAATATTCATTGTTGTTGTGTTAAATTAAGGAAAGGAGAGAAGTTCAGAAGGAAATGCTAATGTAGGAGAGGCTGATAAATGATGTGTAGAACTTGTTTAGTGTTTGCTCCTTTGGCTCCTATACCTGACACAGACTGAGTCAAGGTTTTCTGTTTCACATAGGCTATAAGTAAATAAATAAAAATACTACTGCCACTACTAATCTAGCAATAAGATACTGACTTAATAGCACAAATCTGTTTTGCACAAATGGCTTTATGGAGTTAGCCACTTACTTTTTTTAGTTGTTTATTTGAGTATTTCAAAGCCCTCCTAGAAACTTTATTCAAGACTCTTACCTATCAAAAAACTCCTGCTGCTATAGCCTTTATTTTAGTAAAATCAACTGCCCTTACTAACTTTCTTTTCTCAAGAGCTTAAAGGTCTTTAATAAACCCAACTCCACCGTGCCAAGATCAACAATATGCTATAGTTATGGCACAAGAGATAAAAGAAATTAAAAGGGCAGACCTGAGCCTCTCTTTTAACCTAAGTGAGGTTTTAATACAAAGGAAATTTGTCACAAACCAAAGTTTCCTTTTTTTTTTAACTTGAGGCATAATGTTAAAATGACAAATAAGTCTGTGCCACGTCTAAACACAAATTCTTCAGTATCATGTAACTAGGGTTTAATAAACCTTTTAAATTACAGTAATGCTTCCTTTGTGCTCACAAAATTAAACATAGACTTAATAGAAGTTATTATAATATCCACAAGAGCTAATGTTTGTGGTAGAGTTCTTAAGGTAGATGAATTATTTAGCAGAGAAGTGTGAATCACTCAGAAGCCCAGCTCATTTGACAGTGGGATATGAATCCTGCCTTTTTCTTTCTTTCTTTTTCTTTCTCCTAGAAAGGAACCAGCTGAGAAGCTTCATCAGTGGTCTGTACACACTCAGACAGCAACTACTGTACTAAAGATCTAATTTGATATTCATGTTTGTCTTTTATTTTCCCTGAAGACCAAGAATAACTGGAGAATGAATATACTTAGGGGACTTAAAAATAACATAAATGTGCAAGTAACAGGTTTGTGAGTCACTGAGAAGAAACTTCCCAAAAGCCTCAGGTTTTGGCTTGTTTGGTTTTTGTTTTTTTTTTTAAGTATTTATTATATTTTTGTATTCAGAAATCAGTGACTCAAACATTTCACTTAAATTGGATAAATTAGATGATCTTACTCTTGTGCTAAACATGGAAATGAAAAGATCTGTTCTGATCATTTCAGATGGTAAGGTTAGAAGAAAAGAAAATGCTAGAAAGCATTTTGTGTAAGCCAGTTTTATTCATTACAGCACAAGCATTCTGTTTTGTTCAATAGCAAGTCAGTTTTAAGATTTGCAGCTGTAACTGCCAACTTTTATCTTTTTTATCTTTTATTACTTGTATTGATTGAACAATTGATAACTTTGGGGTTTTTTTAGAGGATCTAAATAATTTAAAACGGCGTACAAAAAATGCTGGCTAAAAAGAAAATCTAAAAAAAATCAAAATCAGGGAAGACCTTGAGTTTAATCTTGGCAGAAGAGTCTAAGTTAATTTTACAAAGAGAAAAATCTTTGCATAAGGCAAATGAACTTGACACAGCATTTCACATCAGCCTAGTAAATACCAGTAGCTCCTTTGGAGTCATTGCACCCTATGTTTGAAGAGACATTGCAGAGAGCATGTAACTTTTCTGTCTAGAATTCTTAAAAAAATTTCAGCATGATACATTTATAGAAAATATATTGGTACCAATATGTGTTTCTTTAGCCTTCACTGGTATATCTAGTATTTATTTGAAGTTGAAAATCAAACAATTGAGAACCTTGCAATGTGCTTTTGAGTACAGTGGCCAGGTGAATAGTCATATGCACAAACAGTTTTTAATCTCTTCAAGCCTTCCATAACTTTTGGTATATTAATGTCAGTTTTTAATCATAAAGTGGTTTTGTGTACAAAAATAATTTTTTATTCTGTATTTCAGGTCTGGCTTCATGCACCATATGAGCTTCATCTGTCATTATTTGAACACTTCATCGAACTTCTCACAGAGTCAAGGTATGTAGCAATGACAGCTTAGTAATGAGACTTAGAGGTTTAGGTAATACGTAGGGGATGCTCCAATTTCAAATTGCTACTTCTTTTCTCCTTCCAGTGAAGCAGCAAAGAATGCCAAGTTAATGAGGGACTTCCAACTCATCCCGAGACTGCTCTTGACTCTTCGAGATATGTCTCTGTCCCAGCCTACTATTGCTGCGATTAGTAATGTGCTGAGCTTTTTGCTCCAAGGCTTTCCTAGCAGCTATGACTTGCTCAGGTAACCCACACCTGTGGTAAATCTCACCTTCTTATGTTTATTATGTTGGTGATCTTGGTCAAAAATACTCAATGGTCATACTGCTGTAGAGTAAGTAAGATGAAATGCTCATGTACTGAATTTTTCCTGTGAGAGTTCCAGTGAGCCAGCCGTAGGCGATAATTTTGTTAACGTCTTGATTTGCATATTAAATTGTTTGTATCTAACCAGGTATAACTGACTGATTAAACTGGCTTAATGTTCTGCAGGTGAAAAGCAAAGGTGCTATATTGCAGCTCCCTTGTTCTTTCGAAATATTGAGCACTTTTTTAAAATACCATTGACTGTTACTTCTGGTTCAAATGCAGCTTTGATTACTTCCCTGCAGGAAAGGCTTAGTTCAGAATTTTTTTTGTTAATCATCACTGTGTAAAACAATATTTAAAGCTGTCAGATATGTATTATTCTGACTGATGAAAGCTACATAAGTAATAGTGATTCATACATACAGGATTATTATAAATGCTTTTAAATAAGTTCAACTTCTTGATAATTTTTCTCATCTCCCCCTTAATTATAATGGAAATGGATTAAATATGCAGGGTTTGGGAATTCTTTGCGTATAAATGGTCACGTTTTCAGCTTCTCAGTTTAAGTGCAATTAAAAGTATCAGAAGCATCAAAATGAACATCTTGCCTGTCTTTGTTTTATAAAATTATTGATTTTTTGATTAAATAGTTATAAACCAGATTGTAGAATGCCTGAGTGTTCATTGTTAGCATTTCTGGACATAAAATGAAAAATAATGTCTAATTTGGTAAAAGTTATACTAGCTAGGGACCATTTCAGCTTAGTTCCAGAAAGAAGAGGAATATATTGCATCTCCTTTCTTAGAGAAGCATAACCGTCTTGTCTTGGAAACCCATGACTTCATCACCTCAAGCTATAGGCATAGATGTTATACTGAGTCAAGTAATCAGTGTTTATATAATACATGTTAAGCTGTAATGGTTTAACTTGTGGTATTCCTTTTATTAGGACTTGGCGGCATCTCCCTCTTTCCTTTTTTGGAAACTTTCAGGGTCCTTTATGTACAGACTTATCTGAAAAGATTCCATTAATTATTACATATTAAATTGGTTTTTTTGGCTACTGACTTTAGATGGAGACTGTTTTCCTCAGTCTTGAGATGTGAGAAAGCTGACTTTTTTGGATATCTCCCTCTCACTAGTTTTCTGGTTTTATGTTTAAGTTGAATTATTGATAGATGAGAGTGCAGCTGTCATATCAATGAATGATGTTTTTTCTGTGTACATCAAGGTTTGGACAGTTCATCTCTTCCACTTTACCTACATTCGCAGTCTGTGAGAAGTTTGTAGTCATGGAAATAAACAATGAGGAAAAGCTTGACAGCGGTAAGTGATGGCATGGCTTAAAAGCAGTAGAAGCAAAATACTTTCTGATCCCTTCTGTGCTTAAATATGAAAAATTTAGAAATAATGTCATTAACAATATTGCAATTTTGTTATAATCTGGCTGCTAGTTAGTTGTGGTACTTTAGCTTTCAGTATTGCGTGCAAAGCAGTACAAAACCCATGTACTTTGGCTTCCTTCATTTAATACTGCATGGTTTCATTCTGTTTCTTCCACTCGCTTCAGATCAGCAAAACATCTCTGCTGCTTTGTGGAGAGAAAAAGAAGACAAAAATGGGTTGCTAGGTGCCTGTGCCCTCCAGGTGTGGAGGAAGTGGAAGAATTGACTATGACAGTCTACTTATTTTTTTTAGGCCAAAAAGGAATTTTTACTGTCTTTCAAGAATGCTTATATTGAATTGTTTGGGGACCATTTCTACCTTTGTTTTCCTAAAGAAAAGAGGCTTCTGCAGTTGCATTTTTGATCAGTCTTTCTGAAGAGAAATGTTTTAGTCCCATAGTGGATGTCACCCGAATAACTAGAAGGGATTGCCTAAAGATCCTCTTTTTGTATCACTTTGGGAATATACTGGTGTGCAGGGACAAGTGAAAGAGAAGTGGTTTTGCTTTAAAGTTAGCTTTATTGATTTGGTTTCCCAAATAACAAGATTTAGGTGGTCTGCATATTGATCATTATCCCCCTATGCGCCTCCTGTTCCTTGTGAATGCTCCAAGATGATTAATTTTGTGCCTTTTAGTGAAAAAGAGGGGTGTGGGTATTGGAGAGGGGTACAGATTGGTGATCTCGCTGCAGGCTAGCTATCTTTTTTTCCCAGGGTAACCACAGCCTGAGCTGCATTTTGCTTGCCTTGGGGGAACTGAAGACCCTTGGGGAGAAATTCAGGCTGTGGCAAGAATGGAGAGAAAAGCTTTTGAACCAAAGGACATGAGATTTTTAGGTTTCTGGTTTTCACGTAGTTCCTCTGTATTTCTGCCATAGAAGATGCTTTGTGTTTGTGTCTGTGACTTAGGCACAAAACCTTGGTCCAGGAAGTGTCCATTTATCTAGGGGAAGGTGTCCTTGCCCATGGCAGTGGGGTTGGAACCAGGTGATCTTTAAGATCCCATCCAACCCAAACCATTCTATGATTCCCTGATCTGTCTTCATTTTTGCTTATCACCTCAAGCTGTGTTTTTCTGTTTTTTTAAATAATGTAAAAACATGTTTTTTACATTGACAGCATAAGATGCAATAAGAGGCATTCACAAAATAACTGTAAAGTTATTCCTGAGCTGCATGTATTGTCTTAGTTTGCAGTGGTTTTTATCAATCGATGATGAATTTGGGGGTCTGTTTCTCCCCATTTCTTAGATTTGGAGGGAATTAGGACGTATCAAGTTTTTTCTTGGGATTCCCACCTGCCTAGTTGCTTAATCCAAAATGTTTATCTAGCATGTTGTTGGGAGGGAGAGATTGGAGTCAGGTGAAGCAGTGTTTGTTTCTGTCTCTATCTGCTGGGAGTGACTGTCTTAGTTAATTTGGACCACCTCAGTTTAGATTACTATCTGAGAAGCTGCAATTCCCTTTTACCCATTCTTCAAACTGACCAAACTCTGTGTGAGGATAATAATTTGTATGGATGGAATTCATGAACAGCCTTTAAAATGTCTGAATTCCAAAAGCGTAATTTTTTTTTTTTTTTTTTAATGTTTAGGAACAGAGGATGATTTTGGAGGACTTGTTTCAGCTAATCTTATTCTACTGCGGAACAGGCTTTTAGATATCCTACTGAAACTTCTATATACGTCTAAAGACAAGACAACTGTTAATTTGCAGTAAGTACAAAAAAACGTGAGGTAGAGACAGGATATATGTTTTTATTTCTAGGGGGAAGAATTATACAGCCCCCATTCAATTTGGTTAGTTGAATTACATAAATTTATAGGAACTACTGAATGACTTATGCAGATGTCACTGAATTAGCCTTGGGTATGCTAGCCAAAATGGAACACGTGGTTATTGAGTTGTATGTTGTCAGTTGTGGTAGCAAGAATAATAGTACTAAGCAAGTACAAAGCAGATGCTGATGTAGCTAAGGCGTATCTTTCAGCTATTGCATTAACTGTTTTTTTGTTTGACTCTTTGAAAAAGTATAAGACCATGATTGACAGCATTAGTAGAAACTTATGCTTCAAGTTAGGAGCAACGGAAGTAAATATCAGCAGGAAAGGAAGGTCTGTAGTAGATTTAAGGAGAGATTACTTGCTTCTGATTGTTCATGGAAAGGAACGTGATGTTATAGTTTAATGAGGCACTGGAGTCATAGTGAGTTGGAGAAGAGACTTTGCAACACTGTCAAGTTAAGCCTTGATAAAATACAACTTTCAAGCAACTGCCCAGTAGGCTGTCTTGAATCTCTTAGAGGCATTTTGAGAATGTATGGCAACTGTAGATTATGTAGTGATTGACTGAGCATTGGTTGACATACAGCCTGAATCTGCTTGAGTTTTTCAGTAGTACTGCTAAAAGAAATTAAAGAAAGAGTATATTCTTTCAGATATTTTTAAGCAACTCTCCCCTTAATTAAAACAAAATAAAAAATCCCAACTAAAGAACCTTCATTTTTTAATACCAATTTATTAAAAGGGCTTGTGAAAACTCTCTACCTGTGTAAGGCTCAGTGAAACGTATTCGGTAATTATGATTTGTGGATAAATGTTTCCAGTTCAACATTCCACATTTGCTATCAAAAGCAGGAGTTGGAGAAATCTCATTCAGTGGAATAGTCCCAGGAGCTGTATTTAGTCTTCTCTTTCTGCAAAACTGTATGTGTTTCATTTGACAAGATTTGGTGAGCAGCATTTTCTGTTGTATCACAAACTTACCTAAGAATTCAGTTAATTCTTCAATAGATCTGAACTTTTTCTGATCTTGAATTTTGCCCTGTATTGGAGGACACTGATTTTTACTGTCTAGTAGGAAACTAAATGCTTTAAAATGTGGCTTTTTTTTTCTCTCTATTTTTAATTAGGGCTTGTGAAGAACTAATCAAGACACTTGGTTTTGATTGGATTATGATGTTTATGGAAGAACATCTGCATTCCACCACAGTCACAGCAGCCATGCGAATTCTTGTGGTCCTGTTGAGTAATCAGTCCATCCTTATCAAATTTAAGGAGGGTCTCAGTGGTGGAGGCTGGCTTGATCAGACGGATTCTGTCTTGACCAACAAGATTGGTACTGTGCTAGGTATGTCATCTAAGCCTCTCATGACTGAAGGATTGTGCGGGAGTGTGTGTGTATGTATGTTGAGGCGTGGGTTATTGCATGAATACTGTCTGGCAGATGCATCCTTTCTGTTACTGCTGCATGTGCTGCAACCAGATGGCTCTGCACTTCATTCTTCTTACAATTCAGAGTTAGATTTCCTAGACAAAAGAGAGCAGTTTTACAAAGCTGCCCTTCAGTTGATACTGCACAGATTTCACTGTAAACTCAGTATTACCTCGTCATCTGCATGAAGCCTGTGTAGATAATTTTTTTTTTTCCTGTTACTATCATGGTAAGGTTAAGTATGTCCCCTGGCAGGCACATCTGAGCTAGACGCAAACATAGCAACAAGAACCTTATGTACACAGCTAATAGAGATTCAGTAAAATGTCCTTGTTTGTTTGTTTACTTAGAGCATCATGTGGTGTTATACCTGAGCTGCTTTGTCTAGTGAGTTCTGTGCCAATTAAATTCACCAGGATTTTTCTTTGCTATCTTGGGAATTTCTGTGTTTATGTTGCCATCTCAGCCTTTATTTTCCCCTCCCTTTTACTGCATTCTTCTGCACATATGCATGCTTGTGCTCTCTCTCATGTTAAAGACTTTGCAGGTTCATAAAGCCTCATTCATTCAGGTTATGAGACTTTTCCATTATTGCATATGATCTAGAGCTCAGTGTATAAGGCTTTAGTGCTACAGAACCCATTTTGAGCATCTCTGAGCTGTCTGAATACGCAGCTCCAAGTGTCTGAAATAACAGATGTCAATTCTGTGCATGTATCACCAGATATAGTGGTGATTTCCCATAGATCTCTTTTTTTTAGTCAAAATAAGGTAGTGCTTTTCAGATGAATGTCCATTCAGACACTGATGCAAACCCATTGACAATAAATAAGAGTCTTTCATGAATCATAGAATCATAGAATAGTTAGGGTTGGAAAGGACCTTAAGATCGTCTAGTTCCAACCCCCCTACCATGCGCAGGGGCGCCTCTCACTAAACCATGTCACCCAAGGCTCTGTCCAGCCTGGCCTTGAACACTGCCAGGGATTGAACATTCACAACTTCCTTGAACAGTCTTTAGATCAGGACGGTGATATTAATAGTACTTTCAACTTAATTGTTGTTCCTAAAATGACTGTACAAGGAACCACCTCTCTTTGTTGCAGCAGTATATGATCTGGTTTTGTGCCAAAGTGACCTTACTTCAGGAAGAGAGCTTTTTCTGAGATGAAAGTATGAAGTCCTGTTTTTTTTTCTGCTTTGTCTCTTTGAAGTCTAAGTGTCTTACGCTCTCTTCATCATGTGCTTTTATTTGAAAACCATTGATATTGTAGGGGCTTGACTGTTGTTTATTCAGTGTCCACTTAAAATGTCCAATAACATAAACGTTTTCTTCAGTCACAAAATCTTCCTGAATAAGATTTTGATTTACAGTCACATTTGGCTTGTATTTGAAGAGATTTCCTATTTTTCTTACTGTAGTATCAGCTTAATTGAACCCAAGATAGATTTTGACCAAACAGATATTTTTAAACATGTGTCTCTTCAACTGGTAGTGACAGATTATTAATTTTTTTTTACCACTTGCTTTCTAAGTAATTACAACCTATTGGCTCCAGGATTTCTCATGAAAACAAATACGAGCCTTTTTTGTTCAAGATTACTGCTGGATTTCCTGTAACTTTGTAGCAAAGATTTCATTAGTCTGATTCCTCATAGATGTTTTCTGTTTAAAAAGGCAATTTCTGGTGGAAAGAATATCTGTGTAAAAGCATCAGAGAAACAGTCTCCTCTGGCAGTGTCAGAAGAATGCCTTACTGTTTGTGCTGGTGAGGAGACTGAATTTTCTTCCTGACTCCTTCCTCACTTGAAAATAAGCTCTTCTGCCATCCCAGTGTGTTTTTTTAATAAGAAGATTAAACATGTAGGTAGAATTAGAGTCAGAAGAGGTGAGTTTTGTACTTCTGGCAGCACTTAAGACAAAATAAGAGCATTTAACACTTCATACCAGCTGATTACAAGGTGCTCTTGAGACATCTTTGGAAGCAAATTAGCTGCCCATCAACTTAAATGGACAATGGCATTGCTGCTTGCCAATACGAATCTGTAACTGAGATTAAGGTTAATCAACCAAATATCTTTGCTCTCACCCAGAAAAATATTGAATTTTTTTCAGAAGCTTGTGTGTTTTAAAAGTCTAAAATTGTGGTCACAGTCAGAAAAAGGATTTCTGTGTGTATGCAGTGGCATTAAGCAGTCTGTAGGAAGCAGTGTCATCTATATGGTATTGGAAGGCAATCATTTCCCTTTTTTATTGATTAAAAGGTTTGACATCTGCCGCAGAATTGTGCAATGTGTTTGTGATAGTCTATATGCACACATTCATGTTTTATGACATTGATTTCAGAGGAGGCACCCTCTCAAGTTCACTACTTAGGTAAGCATGAGTTTCATGGGCATTTCCCAATTAATGTTGTTGACTTTCTGTACTTTTACATCTCAGGCTTCAATGTCGGCAGGAGTGCTGGTGGCAGATCGACAGTCCGGGAGATTAATCGGGATGCTTGTCACTTCCCAGGCTTTCCCATTCTCCAGTCCCTTCTCCCGAAGCACACTAATGTACCTGCACTCTATTTCCTCCTTATGGCCCTTTTCCTGCAGCAGCCTGTCACTGAACTGCCTGAAAACCTGCAGGTCAGTGCACCTGTCACCAGCAGCCAGTGTAATCGGGGTCGCCAGGTAGGGATTACCTAGTGAAATGTAAATGTAAATCTGTCTGTCATGAAAGAAAATAATGGATTAACCAGGCCAGCTCATTCTTCTCTGCAGCTGACTCACAGTCATTGTATGGTGTTTAGTGCTGTGTTGTTTGGGGTGGGAGGACAAGGTACTTTGAGAGTATGTGGAAGCCAGCCTGTTATGGCATAGCTGTTGCTGGTGTCTTTCTGGTGTGGTTTGGGTCAAATAAGAAGCAGATCCATGGTTTAAGATGGCATGGTGTGAGCATTGAAGGGGGTGTAATTTTTTTGCAACAAGGTAGCTTTTATTTCACAAAAAGGTTGATTTTGGACTTGTTTTAATTGTATGTAAATGAGTAGGTATTGTATGGTCTACAGCAAAGTCCTATGAAGCCTTGGTATAGTGCCTTATGGAGAAAAGCCACACTCCAGTTAGACAAGGCGCCTGTTCAGAATGATTTATTATTTATACATATAATTTATATATAAAATATATATTTTTATATGTAATTTATATATCATATATTATTGTCATTTATTATTTATTATTTTTTATATACATTTATTTATCAGCGGGAACTGGAAAGTAAGAATTTCAGACCAAAAGGTATTCTGCCTGCCTGTTTTCTCAACAGGAATACTTGACAGCACATTCAGTACTGTGCTACAGAAAGTTAAAGGCATGAACCTAACCTCCTGCTTACAGCGTTGAAGTATGGCACTGATAAATTGAAATTGAAGTACTTAAAATATTTAGCAATAGTGCTCTTAATGCTAGAGGTGGACATTTTGTCCTTTTGTATTTTTTAATTATTTGGACTTGCTGGAAAATACAAGTTGGTTTGTTTCTTTTGTTCTTGGTTTGGTTGGTTTTTTTTCTGTGGTATACCATGCGGGTTTTACTTCTAGATATGAGTGAGCTAGGCTGAGGTGGTTGTGCAGCACTAGTGCTGACAGGTCTTTTCTTCTTTCAAGAAAAGAAACTCATACCTTTGAAGTATGAGTTGCAATTACATTAGCACATGGTTAGAAGGAATTTTCTTCAGTGACCTTCATATGAAGCTTTTGGGGGTAAAGTTTGGAGGGCGTAAAACAATTCATTTTTTAGATACTGCCAAATGAGTGTATTATAGGTACGATAAAAGCAGTATCAAATTGCACAGGAGTAAGAGATTATTTCATGTCTTCTTTCTTCTCTTTCACCTCTTACAGTTTGATTTAGACTCTATTTGGACATTCATATTTGGAGTTCCTGCCTCCTGTGGCACCGTTACCTCTTCAATACACAGTGTTTGCACAGAAGCTGCCTTCTTATTACTGGGAATGCTGAGGAGTATGCTGAATTCTGTAAGCATAAATAAATTTGTTCATATTTGAATATACAGAGTTGTTCAAGTTTGCCGTGTACTCGGAAGCGGAATTAGAGTAATTGAGGTTTTGTTAGTGTAATGACAAACTCAGCTGTAAGTTAGGCTCATTATACTTGGGTGAAAACCATCATTGTTTGTGGGTTATTCTATCTTACTTTATTTTTCAGTATCTGTTGAAATATTAGTGGCCATAAAATTAACACTGCTTTTTTTCACAAAAAGGCTGAGCTTTGTGTTTTCCTGCAATTAAAACAAGAAAGCAGAAGGATAAAATGCCCTTGGCAGAGATCACTGAATTTCTTTCCTGATTAGCACTGTGGGGGAATGTTTGAGACTCTATATCCCATCTGCTCAAAGCTATCTGAGTTGCAGATTTCGTGCATGAACCTTGCACGTGCAGAGAAGTCCCCTGATTATTAATAGCCATACACTGAAGGAAATGAATTTACTGCCAGAAAAATGTGTCATCTTCAAATCTAATGTCAAGAGTAGTGAAAGTTGGTTTCTCAGTGGGAAATTCTGTTATTTGCTTGGAACTGGAGTCTGTTATCTGGTGAAAATTATCTCCTGAAATGTTTGAAAGGCATCACCTGTTGCCTGTTTGGTCATCATATGTTTGCAAAATGCTCTGAGAAGCATTGCTTCTATATCACTCCCATGTCAACACTTTTAGAAGTGTCTTCTGGACATGTGTATTAACAGCAGACATGTTCGTGACCTGGTGTGGTACACATTGCTGTTGTCACATGTTCTACCTATTGGTGGTGTCATGTTTTTGGTCTTCACAAATGGTTCAGACAGTTGTGACATGCTTAGAGACATGTGCTGTCTTTTGCCTTGAAGTCTTCTCCTGTGTCCTCAGGTTTATGTCCATATGTGCCATCATATTTTGTATTGACATGAGTCAGGTCATGTTTGCCAACATGTTTTGAATCATTACATGTTAGGACACAGACTTTGTCTTATGGTCAGTCATGTGTTGTAAACATGGTCAGGCTCTTGTTTGTGATGTGCTCAAACACATGCTGAGGCATAGGTTACTGTCATATGTTATTGCTGTGGGTTTATCACGTGTCCAGCCATGTATCTCGTTACACTTCTTCATGTGATTGCAACTTGTTCTAGCCTGTTTTATCATGAAATGTCCTGTTGTGATGTTCGTCAGGTTCAACTATGTTTCTCATGCACTTACGATTTGGTGACATGCTGACATGTCTTCAATCACGTGTTTATGATTGCTTGGACACATGTTATCACATTTTATTGTCACCTGGTGTAGGTGCATGGTTTGGACATGTGATTTCTGTGTTTTTAGAAGTCGTTGGCTTGTTCAATTGTCACACATTATGGAGGCAAGATTAGCCATGTGTTTGGTCACATGTTTGGTCAGGCGTTCATTGTATGGTGACATGCTCAGACAAGTGTTCTGTGACATTGGGTCAGGCTCATCACATGTTGCTGATGTGCTCAAACACATTTTTTGTCACTTCTTTGATCAGGTCACTTGTTCAGGCACTTCAGTCATGCATTCTGGATAATGTTTGGTCAGTTTTTCTGAGAAGTACTCCAGCATACATTTGTCATGTTCTGGAGATGTTTTTCACACTTTTAGTGTGTTTGGCCATGTGTTCAGTTACTTATTTCTGTTCTGCTTGAAGAAGTGTTTGTCCATGTGATTGATCACATTTGGCCCCATCTTTGATCATATAATGATCACATTTCATTGCATGTTTGACAAATGTTTTTGATAGCAAATTTGCCCTACAGCTCCTCTTCCTGCAGCTCCTTTCTAAAATAAGCACTCTTCAGTTAGTGCCATCTGTATTAATATGCTGTTTGTTTTTAAACCCAGCCTTGGCAGTCAGAGGAAGAAGGCTCTTGGCTTCGAGAGTATCCAGTCACCTTGATGCAATTCTTCCGATATTTGTATCACAATGTGCCGGACCTCATTTCCTTGTGGATGAGTCCAGAGTTCCTGTGTGCGCTGACAGCAACAGTGTTTCCTTTCAACATCCGACCTTACTCTGAGATGGTAGGAAATCTGACTAGTTACTTTTATTTTTACCCTGAATATTACGTTTGATGATTTATCAATTTACAGTCATACAAAGATAAAGCTCTACTTACCCTGCAGAAGGACGTCATTGTAAAGGCTGGGTTGGGCGATTTGTACTTGTATTTTGGAACTGTGAGAAGTGTATGCTCAACTGGAAGACACTTGCTGTGCAGCAACATCTGAAACTGCATGTTAAGATGAATGTGTGTACTTCATTTGTTTTCTAATGGAACATTATTTTCAATCATATGAACAATGTTGTCTCAGATTTATAAAAGCAAGAGAGACTGAGTCAGCCTGTGCTTTCAGATCTCTGTTCTAGAGAATGTGATAAAATCTAAAACTTCTTTTTCCTCCCACTTCCCATTTCTTCTTTTGTGGCTTAACCACAAAAGAGTGTTCTTGTATTACCTGGAACTACTGAGTTTGAGCCAGGAGAGGGTGTAAATTCAACCTTGCTTGCATCGCTGCCTGAAGTGTTCTTTGACCTTAGTGTCACTTACAAATGATATTATTTCTAGGATATGA
Organism: Myiopsitta monachus; assembly: GCA_017639245.1. Lineage (NCBI taxonomy): Eukaryota > Metazoa > Chordata > Aves > Psittaciformes > Psittacidae > Myiopsitta > Myiopsitta monachus. Next base: position 54,335,496 of record CM029917.1, on the reverse strand, counting down.
ATAGAAACAAATAGTTATTGTTAGCCAACATCTGAAAGTAGTTTTATTAAGAACATGAAAGGATAGGCTACAGGTTGGCAAACGCGAGAACTATGGAGGATATACATCAGAAATACTTACTGGTGGCATGCTATCTCTGTGTTGTCAATAAAAGTGGGAGATCAGTTTTTATAGGTTCATGCTGATGAGTCTCAGTTTATTTTGCTTTTAAGTTAAACTTTCACTTGAAGCAGATTTTAGGAGCTCACTCTCAAAAAAGAAAGAAAAAAGTGCCACTTATAAACTAATAAAACTGGTTTAGAATTTACCTGTATAGTTCTTAGATAAGCCTTGTGCTTCAGAGCAAATTTTATTCTAACTGCTAGGTCCCTTGAAACTTTGTGTAACTGCCTGACAGCTGGAGCTCTTTGTTGTTTGAGGAGTTTCCTGATTCCAAATTGGTTTACTCCTCCAGCATTTCCCTCTGCCCAAATGTGTAGAGCTAATCAATCCCTTGTGAAATAGATGAGCAACAGCCAGGTTTCTGCAACAAAACACTATAACCCAAATTCAGCAGACAAAATTCTTAACTGATCTTTCAGCATTTTTGAGATTGCCACTAAAACCGGATAGAGTACATGTTTGGGCTTCTCTTAACTTTTCTTGGGAAATCTCTCCTTCCAAAGCAGACCAAATGTTAAAACCAATTGGTTACTTTGTATGTAAGCTATTGATGCAGTAATCTTGTTGAGGGAAATCGTATAGTCTCTTCTTGCATCCAGAGGAAGGCATTACATAAAAACAGACTTTTGGATTTGACAGCTTTCAAGCTTTAGTGACCTTCCTTTTTTTATTTTTTTTTTTGTTATTATTATTTATTTGTCTTTTTTGGGTTTTGGGGTTTTTTTTTGACGAAGAGAGATTTTGGGAAACTGGCTGACCCAGAACTGCACTCTGGAGGTATCTTACTGAAAAAAAAAAAAAAGGCTTAGTTCCTTCTTTGCCTTCTGTCATGTCAACTTGATAGCCTTTTTAGTTGATTTATGTCTTTATTTTAATGGCTTTCGTTAAAAACTTAAAAAAAAAAAAAAAAGTCTTTGTTGCAATTAGAAAATGTATTTTTGCAAAGTATCTAGAAATTGCCTGAGTACTACTTGGTAAATGTGGTAAGTGAACGTGAAATGTGACGTCTAGTTCACACAACTCGTACCAGTCTTCACTGATTATTGTTTGCCATGGGAATCTGAAACTAGAATTCGGATGTTTCTTCTGTTGCGTATTAGGGAACTGATCCTGAACACGATTATCTTTTACAAAGGTTTCTCAAGAAGCTAATTGTGAAGCAAACAACCTTAGAAAGACAAGTGAAGAGCAGAGTAGCAAAAAGACTGCTGTTAATTTGCTGATCTATAGAGTTTTAACATGCTGTGTTTCACAGGTCACTGATCTTGATGATGAAGTTGGGTCCCCAGCTGAAGAGTTTAAAGCCTTTGCAGCTGATTCTGGCATGAACAGGAGCCAGTCAGAATATTGCAATGTTGGCACCAAGACATACCTAACCAACCATCCTGCCAAGAAGTTTGTGTTTGACTTCATGCGTGTGATGATAATTGATAACTTATGTCTCACACCAGCCAGCAAACAGACTCCACTGGTAGATCTTCTGCTAGAGGTATGGTTTCTTTGGGGTTTGTGTTTTGTTTTGGTTATTGTGACACTTTTTTCACTGAAAAACTCTACTTACCTTTTAAAGTTAGAGGAGTGATGACCTGGGATTCATTGGTGTCATGTAAATTGTCATGAAATAAGAGTTAAAAAGAAAAGGGACACTTTTGTCTCATAAGTATTAGTTTGCTCACCTTTCTTTCACAGCTTGGAGAACCTAAGAAAGCAAATGCAGAGGATTTATCTCAGCCTTCCTTTGAGAATATTTTCTGGCCTTCTGCCTGCTCTCTCCAGCATTTGTGTCAGTTGGTGACCATCTCAAATGCTTGAGCTGACAGTCTGCCTGATGTCTATCTGGCTTTTTTTTTCTTGCTGTGCCCTGTTCTCCCCTCCACACTGCAGTCCTGCTACCACTTCTGTTTGTGGATGGCTTACTTTTCATTTGGCCAGTCAGTTGCTGAGCACATCATGTCAATGGTTTATTTCTATTTAGAGCAGCCATAATCTTATTTTGGCATCTTAGCCATTATTTCGTTTTGTCTAGAAACACAAGCAGCAGATCACAACACTAGATATTCAACAGTGCAGCTTGAGATGTTGTAGCTTTCTTCAAGTTTTATTTTTGTGGAGTGCAATTCATTTGTTAAAACATCTTTCAGACTATGACATCTATATTGACTTTGTAGGAAATATCAAATCTCTGTGACTCCCTGCAGAAATATTAAGGTTTCTTTTTTATTCATATTAGAGAAGAAGCAGCAGCAGGGCATATGGCACCATATGCTATAAAAACAAAAGCAATATAACTGTTATCTTCCTGTAAATTACTTTCTAGAGTTCGTGACACCTGCAGAAAGCATCCTTCTGTTAATGGTGAGACAGGGAATGAGGAGTTCAATTTCTGTTTAACTGCCCACACCTTCTTCAGACAATGTATTTTGAAATGTTCTGTTCACATCAATTCACATTCTCCCTAGACTTATCAATTTGTTTCATCGTCTGTATGTTGTTGAGTGTCCCTGACTTTTCTTGATAGCTGCAGGAATTTTGGACCATGCTTGTATATTTCCTAACAAATTTCCTGGGTCAGTTGAGCATCTGCTGTCACAAAGCAAAAAATGGATTGTTAAAAGATGCAGTTACCTGCAAACATCAGGAAGCATGTTTGAGACTGTATTCAATTGGTTGCAATTGCTTTATTGCTGTTTTAATCTGTTATCACTCATCACTGGCCTCTTAGCAAAAACAGAGAAATGGGTATGTACACACTGCTAAACCATTACAGGGTAAAACCAAGTAGGATGACTTAATGTTATATTGCTTTCTAGGACTGTTTAAGTGGATCATTCAGTTAGGAATGATTATGCATGCATTGAAAAACACGAGGTGATAAAGTGGTTTTCCCCTTTAAGTGCAAAGGTAATTAGAAAGATTAAGCTCATCCATCCATTAAATGACTATATAGAGACCATTGTAGTAGTATGCAGAACTCCACATGGAACTGATGATCAACTTACATGTTCGATCTGTTCCGTTTCCTCTTTTTTTACTGAGGAGGTCACAGTTCAACCATATGTTTGTTTAGAAGTTCATGCATTTTTCTGGAATGTGTTCTCTTCCAGTTCCTATGGTGGCAGAAGATAAATTTGCTGGAATTAAATATGATTAATGCCCACTCTGTAAGAACGCATACAACTGATGTGTACTAGATGTGTATTCTTGAATTTTTGAATAAAGCCAAGACTTTTTACTCAAGGCAGAATGTTAAGAGGAAAAAAAAACGTAGTTCACAAAAGCTAAGAAAAGAGAAACTCAGCTAGACCATCCTCCCCTTCCTTGTTTTTGCTCACTTAGAGGTGTTTGTTATCTAAATACTGTATTTCTTTTTGTTAGGCTTCCCCTGAAAGATCAACACGAACACAGCAGAAGGAGTTTCAGACGTATGTTTTGGATGGAGTGATGGACCATTTACTTGCAGCTGATGTTTTACTGGGTAATATAACAATGTATACTTATCAATCTATTAAATTAAGCAACAGGCTTTGATTATTTAACTTTTTCTTTATTAGTGCCCTGTTTTGGTACAACTTGATGGCCTTTATTTTTTTTTCCCTGCCCTTTCCTTTCCTTTGGTGTGTAAATGATGTTGCTACACTTGCATATTCCCTTATTGTGTTGATTGTGCCAAAGCCATGATGTTATGCAGAAAAACTGTGTGATGTGAATCTTTTGGATATATGAGCCAGACAACTTACAGTCATGTCAAAAAGAATTGAAACTGGATCTTGCATCTTCTCTTGTCCTTCTTGCCTTGGTAGAGGATTTGGAGTTTTTCTCAATTTATCGTGGTGGGACATCAATATTTTAACAATTAGCTTTGTTGCTCTTTCCCCTGCTGTGGTTTTACTAATCCTCACTCTGGGAATAGTGTTCCATTGATAAAGTTAATAAATAGATAGGAAGAGAATTAGAAGATTCTAACTTGGATGTCAGCAGGGTAGGCTGTCCCACCACTTACACCCACACGGGTTTAGATGATTCTGTAGTGGCCTGTAGGAATATCGCTGCTTGGGTGCCCAGTTGGATTTCATGGTGGCCTGCTGGACTTCCCAGGAGCTCTCAGTCTGCTCTATTTCATAGAATCATAGAATCATAGAATAGTTAGGATTGGAAAGGACCTTAAGATCATCTAGTTCCAACCCCCCTGCCATGGGCATGGGCACCTCACACTAAACCATGCCATCCAAGGCTATGTCCAACCCAGCCTTGAACACCGCCAGCGATGGAGCATTCACAACTTCCCTGGGCAACCCATTCCAGTGCCTCACCACCCTTACAGGAAAGAATTTCTTCCTCATATCCAATCTAAACTTCCCCTGTTTAAGTTTGAACCCATTACCGCTTCTGTCACTACAGTCCCGCATGAAGAATCCCTCCCCAGCATCCCTATAGGCCCCCTTCAGATACTGGAAGGTTGATATGAGGTCTCCACGCAGCCTTCTCTTCTCCAGGCTGAATAGCCCCAGTGTTCTCAGCCTGTCTTCATACGGGAGGTGCTCCAGTCCCCTGATCATCCTTGTGGCCCTCCTCTGGACTTGTTCCAACAGTTCCATGTCCTTTTGATGTTAAGGACACTCGAACTGCACACAATACTCCAAGTGAGGTCTCATGAGAGTGGAGTAGAGGGGCAGGATCACCTCCCTCGACCTGCTGGTCACGCTGCTTTTGGTGCAGCCCAGGATACAGTTGGCTTTCTGGGCTGCGAGTGCACTGAAGCCAGCTCATGTTCAGTTTCTCATCAACCAACACCCCCAAGTCCTTCTCTGCAGGGCTGCTCTGAATCTCTTCTCTGCCCAACCTGGAGTTGTGCCTGGGATTGCTCTGACCCAGGTGTAGGACCTTGCACTTGGCATGGTTCAACTTCATCAGGTTGGCATCAGCCCACCTCACAAGCGTGTCAAGGTCCCTCTGGATGGCATTCCTTCCTTCCAACGTGTCAACCGACCCACACAGCTTGGTGTCATCGGCAAATTTGCTGAGGGCGCACTCAATCCCACTGTCCATGTCACCAACAAAGATATTGAACAAGACGGGTCCCAACACCGATCCCTGAGGGACACCACTCGTTACTGGTCTCCAGCTGGACATTGAGCCATTGAGCACAACTCTTTGCGTGCGGCCATCCAGCCAGTTCTTTGTCATGCCACAGCATGCATTCCTGTTTGAAAGTGCTGTAAGGCTCTCCCTTTCCTGCCACAGCACTGATTTGTCCTTCTCTGAGTGCACTGCATTAATAAAATAAATCCAGAATCATGTTACATGAAGCTTTGAGTCAAGTTGTCAGAAGAATCTGCTGCCCTTACAAGTACTTCTGTCCTGCACAGGAGCAGAACTCTAGTTTTAGTTTTCCCAGGTCTTCAAGGTTTTGCTAGCTTCCTCCAGGTGCAGTGGTGTCAGCTTCTTCATGTACAGATAAGGCAACAAGTGTATAAATGCAGGGGAACTTCCAGCAAAATCAACACAACTGATTATTTTTTTTTTTATTTCTTTTTTAATGGAAAAACTTGTACTTGCTAAGCTTCTCTTAATACAGCTGGACTGACATTGACTTACATGCAGACACATGCAACTGATGCCCATTGACTCTTAGTTTTATTGAGCAAAGTGCAGTGAGGAAGAAGTCATGGCCAGGTGACATCATTTGTCATCTCAAAGTGTTTAAAAAGGTTCTTTTCAGTTTGAAAAAGCAAAGGTATCTTTTTAGAAAGCTACAAGTGGATCTGCACACATGCAGCTCCAGTTGAAAGAGAAGATCATACATAAATATGATGCCTCAGGATCACTGGAGTACCACTTCTTCTCGACTCTTCCTGGCTTAGGCTCTGCCCTTGCCCCCCCCCCCCCCCCTTTTTTTTTCTTTTTGTCACTATCATTTTAAAATGTTCACTTACCATCAAAGATCATTGTAGGGATGTTTTAGCTTTGACTGATTCTTTCTCTCTTTTACAGAAGTCTAGGAAAAACAAAGTAGTGTGAATGTACTTATGTAGGTGTGGGGTTTTTTTTTGATAAATTAATAAAACTTTGGGGTTTTTTGTTACCTAGGTGAAGATGCATCTCTGCCTATAACAAGTGGAGGAAGCTACCAAGTGCTGGTGAACAATGTCTTTTATTTTACACAGCGTGTGGTAGATAAGCTTTGGCAGGGCATGTTCAACAAAGAATCCAAACTCCTTGTGGACTTCATAATCCAGCTCATTGCACAGGTAACAGTGGTGTTCCATTAGCCTGCTTGCAAAAACATATTCACGGGTTATGTTAAAATCCATGGAGTGATGTCACTAAGCAACCTGCTAGTGACAAATGTTGGTTCAGCAGAGAAGTACAGTTTTATTCCCCAGGTTTTTTCTGTCTCTGCTGAGCTTGCCTAGCACATCTTGTCAGTATGAAGCGCTTTATTATGGAACATTGAGTAAAAACTGCTTTCAGATTACATTGGGGTTTTTTTAGACATCCCCCAAAATAAACAATAAAATTTACCTCACATGACTTTGGGAAGCTTCCTAAAATAACTTCAACATTTTTGGAAAGCTTCCTCCTGGACTTTTGTTTGAGATTGTTAGAAGACTTTTAGTGTTAGAGATCAGCAGCATCTTTATAGATGTTAAAGTTACAAGCATATTGGCATGTATTAATGTCATTTCAATCCTTGAAATTTATGGAATTGACTCTTTTAGTAAAATACTAATTTAAAAAATGAGCATGGGTCAATTCAGGGGAAGATTATGTGCCAATAAATTGATTTTCTGCTACTGTCTGATCATGGCTTTCTTTACTTCACCTTAGTCAAAAAGAAGATCTCAGGGACTATCGCTGGATGCTATATATCACTGCCTGAACAGGACCATCTTGTATCAGTTCTCAAGGGCACACAAAACTGTTCCTCAGCAAGTGGCTCTCCTTGATTCCCTAAGGGTCCTTACTGTGAACAGAAACTTAATTTTGGGACCTGGAAATCATGATCAAGAGTTCATCAGCTGCCTAGCTCACTGCTTGATTAATCTGCATGTGGGAAGGTAAGTATTTCAGATAAAAGTTCATTACAGAGCCAGGGCTGTGAAGTATTAATATGACCTGTTCTCTCTCAGCAATGACACTCACCTTGTGAATAAGACAGCAAATTCTGGGTAGCTATTAACTTTTCAGCCAGTGAAATGCAAGCAAGCTTAAGTGATTAATTTTGAAACACGATTAAGTTTGAGGAGCACAGATATAAAGAACATTTCTACCTCCTTTTACAGAGGTATTTAAAAATACTGATAAAAGTACTTATCTATCCATTTGTTATGCTTTGATAATCTGAAATGTTTTCAAGGTAGAAAGAAATACTGGTGCTAAGTAATTAATAGTCAAAGGGATCTGTCACTAGATTTATGGTCTGTTGAATCATTTAATACTCATTCCATATTTAGTACTTTGATGTATGGCATTGAATAAGTCCAGTCAGGCGTTAAATCAGATGCCCATGACAAATGCTGTAGTCACCAATTTTTCTGCATTGCTGCAAATGCCTACCTGGCATTTTCTTTTTTATTTTCCAAAAAGATGTACAAATTGTGTTTCATCCAAAGACACCAGGGAAGCACCATCATCAGAAACTCTAATGCTGTTTGTGACCTCATCTGATTCATCAAAATTATCATCTTCCTCTAGCACCATCAGCGTCTGTGGCTTGTCATATTTCCTAAACCTTCAGTTCAGCTTGTTACTGCAGATTATCAGAACTCAAGTCCTCCACAGAAGTGAAGACATGTTGTGCAGGGGCACGTGTTAATCTTTGTGATACTGGCACAGGGAATCAAATGCTTTAGCTTGGTTTTGGGTTTGGGTTCTTTTGGGGGAGGGGATTTGTTTCTTTTTTTTCTCCTGGTTGTTGTTAATTCATTGTGTGTTTGTAGCAACGTCGATGGGTTTGGGTTGGAAGCAGAAGCAAGGATGACAACTTGGCACATTATGATCCCCTCTGATATAGAACCAGATGGAGTCTACAATCAAGATGTCAGTGAAGGTAATACAAGAATGACAAAGCCACAGGTGTCTTCTAAAGCCATTTCTGTATTGTCATCACTAGTCTTTTACCCCAGTTACTCTAAGGGCTGGGATAAGATGCTTGTGGCCTTGGGGTGATGGTCTATAAAAATATATTAAGAATAGATTAAAAAACCACTTAGAAATACCAAGACAGACATATCCAGGGTAAGTTACTTTTTTTGTTAAAATAGAAAGAGCTCATTATTTTACAGGCATGCACCAGAATTAGAGGTATTGCTTTATATGCACTGAGTTGGATGCAATAGAAATGGTAATTTTAATTGTGCACCATTGTTTTGTATCAGCTGGATCTTACAAGAACACAGGTAAGAGATAAGTGGTAGAATTATTATTCAATGGCATCCTCAAGGTCTTTCACTCAAAGGAAATATATGAACTAGCTGTGGAAGAAAGGATGGAGTGATATTTAATTTTAACTTTTTTTCCTTACATATATATATTTACTATTTATGCATGTACTTACACAGTCATATGTAAAAATATTAAGTGTAATGTATGTATGGAATTATATATGTGTTTATAGACCTATACTTTTATGAGATTTTTTTTAATCTCATTTTGTTAATAAGTAACAACTAATCAGAGCCACTGTTTCAAATTCACAGACAGTCGTCAAAATTAACTGTTAGATACTTTCTGATAGCACATAAATGGCAGAAAAAGTCTGATCAAATGCATTTTATGAGTCATGCAAGAGGGGAAGAAAGTAAAGTATAACTGCAGAAAGTATTTAGTTCACTACTGTAAAAATACCAGTTCTATAAACACCATAGAGAGCCTGCTGTTTGTGATCTTGTACCTACGCAGGTCGCCAGCTTCTTTTAAAAGCTATAAACAGGGTGTGGACAGAGCTGATCCATAGTAAAAAACAGGTTTTAGAAGAAGTTTTCAAAGTGACGTTACCAGTCAATGATCGTGGCCAAGTGGATATAACTGTTGCAAGACCTTTTATTGAGGAAGCAAGTTTAAAGTGTTGGCAGAATCATTTGGGTAAGTGTAACTGAGGATTTATCTATCCTGAATGGTAGATTTCCCTGAAGTGAATGATATGCAATGGATGTTTTAATATGGGTTTAGCTTTTGTGTAGCAGTAAGTACACTAAACTGTCATTGTTTAACATCTCTCACTCAGAAACTTTTCTGTGCATAGGATATACTTACAACCCACTGCACACAGGGCCTTTGCTCAACACTGTTGGTGGTCTCAACAATGTCTTGTATTTATGAGGCAGCACGTACCAAATAGTGTATTATGGATTAGTGATTTAGCTCCTTCTCATGACCACTTGGATTGGGGTGATCTGTGTTACCATTCTCAGATCTCACTGGATGTGCCAAGCAAGATGGGGACCCCTCTTGAGCATGCCAGGATGCAGCCTGCAAGCTCTCTGTTTGGTGATAAGGCTGGAAATGTGGGACAGATCATTTCTTCTCCAGCAGCAGTGATACTTCTCCACACAGGAAGCAGCTTTGCAGGAAAAGGACCAGGGAATCCTGGTGGACAACAAGTTAAGCACAAGTTAGCTCTTTGCCCATGTAGTAAAAAAGGCCTGAACTGGACTGAATTAGTGAGAGTTGCTGGACTGAATTAGTGTTGCTGGACTGAATTAGTGAGAGTTTAGACAGAAGGTAATAAAATTCTGTAGACATGACTCCTTCGATGTAATTACACAGCTCTAAAGTAATTTGATGTACAGAAGACATTTTTGCAAACTTGTAGTACTTGGGGATTTTTGTGGTCTGTCTGTTTCTGGATATGCTTTGACCCTGACTGATGTTTGCTCAAGTTTCCAGTATCTCCCTGATAGTCAATATATCTGCAGAAATGTTTTGAGTAGAGTGAAAGATATTTGGAGAAATTATTGCTATAAGAAAGTAGTAGTGGTTTTAAAAGAAGAGAAAGCAAGCTCAGAATTGACGTGTATTAAACAAATAATGAAGAACGTGGGCATGTACTTTCTAAATCAAAGGTAACTGATACACAGTACAATATATCAGCTGAATATTGGGAGAATGTTAAACTCCCAATTAAAAATGAGAGAGCTGAACTAAACTGTGATTCCTTTTTTACTACAATTTTAAAGTAAGCACACCAGTCTTGTAGAGTTGACTATCAGCTGGGATGGCTCTGTGTGCACAAAAAGGTGCAGTAGGCCCACTTAGCTTCTCTGCTCAATACAGCATGTTTTGCCATCAGATTGGTTAGCGGGGTCATGTTGTAGCATCTTTTTGGGTAGGGATATGATGCTCAGCTGCTTTTTTTTTTTTCACCAGTGTCTACTGTTTATAACATGAGTTATATAAATTCTGTTATCTTTATAACTGTCTGGAAAAAAAAAAAACTTCTCCAGATGCTGTCTCCGTACTTTATAATGCCTACTAGCTCTTTAAGAGATGTAAAACAGCAACATTAAAATCGGCCAGGGTACAGGGGAGGCATGGTGATGATTTTTTTAATACGTAGTTAGTTTTCACCTCTTCAGATGAGGTCAGCATTCATCGGTCATGGATGCCGATTTCAGTAATCAATAAGCACATTTGTCATGCTCAAGTCAAATGCAAGCGATTCCCAGATTTCACCTGGGGATCTTTCCTCATACAAGTCATGAATGTTTGACATAAATGTGGGTGCTGCTGGGTACTTTTTAATTAACAACAAAAAAAAACCACAAACAAACAAAACATATGCTCATACTCCCCAAAACCACCCTAATCCCCAAACACCCACCTTTTTAAAGCAGCTGAAAAGGTTATTCTATTAAAAAAAATAACTATAATGGAGAGTAGGGTAAAAGAAACCCACCTAAAAAGTGCTCCAAACACTTTCTTTTTTGTTTTTTCAGCCCATGAGAAGAAATGCATCAGTAGAGGGGAGGCTTTGGTTCCAACCACACAGTCCAAACTTTCACGAGTTAGCAGTGGGTTTGGACTCTCTAAACTAACTGGTTCTAGGAGAAACCGCAAGGAGAGTGGACTGAATAAACACAACCTCTCTACACAGGTAGTTTCTATCAATTAATAACATGCAGTCTAAAATCTAGCAATGTATGTTCAGGGTATGTGGTGAATATAAGGAATCCTGCAGAGTGTGAAGTGACATCTAATGCTTGGTTTTCATTCCCCATTTTGAATCTCCAGACTAGACATCTTGTGTGTGTCCTAATCCAGTAGGTGCATCTATCTATCTGTAACATTAAGCCAAGAGTTAAAACTCTATTGTTTTGCTAATCTGGGTCTTAAATCCCGTTTGCACTACTATTCTGGAATGGTATCTGTAAGATTGATGCTTGTCCTTCTTTCCATCCTGCCCCCAAGACGGTTTAGGAAAATCCCTTTATGAGCATGTTTGTATCATGACTGAAGAAGTGCTGCTTTGAGCTGTTTTTATTGTACTGCAGAGGAGAGCTCAGCAGAACAACTGCAGAGGAGAGTTCAGCAAAACAATATGTGACAGTAGCATTGGACATTCCCTTCATAAACCTGCTTGCTTAAAAAAAATAACAATTTCAGAAAAAATATTATACCAGAATAGCACAGCAGTGGTGCCGTCAGCAGGACAGTACCTAATGGGGCATTGTGGGAGTTAGTATAACGTATTTGAGGCACTGAAATCAAATGAGACGATTTGAAAGTGCCTTGGCAGGGGAGTTGGACTCCATGATCGCCAGAGGTCCCTGCCAGCCCTGATGGTTCCATGATTCTGTGAAAAGGAAGAAGGTCACACACTGAGCTGACAGGCACCATTGCTGGCTGTATCAGTCTAGGGAACAATAAGTGAAAACAAGTATAATGCGGTAGAGTGAGGAGTGGTGTCTGTCTTGAGGATTTCCAACAAACTAGGCAGCATGTACAAAGTATTGCTTTAAAAGAAATAGGGAAAAGTTGTAATATTTGTCAGTGGCAATCTTTGGCTGTTTGGGAATGTTCTGAACTGTTGGTTATGTGGTTTGGAATATTTTCCAGTTAGTTGCCAGGAAACACCGAACAAAACAAAACCTTAAATATTGTTGCATGCAATAGTTTGAAATTCATCATCTAAACAACTTTATTTTTTCAAGAAACTATCCTTCTTGAGCAAGTTTAGCAAAGTGATATGTTCATCGGCTTTTCATTTAAACGAAATCTTTTATAAAGCATTTTTCTGTCTGTCCTCTTACCTTTGTATTAGGAAATTTCCCAGTGGATGTTTACTCACATTGCAGTGGTTCGGGACCTGGTTGATATGCAATATAAGGAATATCAGGAGGTATGGTTCAGAGGGTTCATTACCTGACACTGATATTTTCACCTGTTAGGTTAGACTGATGCCATTTCTCATGAAATATTAGGTTGTCATTGGTGAAATTCTTGAATATTTAGATACAGTTGTTATTTTTAGGTTTTTTAAATGCAATCCAATAAGTGAGGAAACTCATTCTGATATGGTGGTAGATGAAAACTCTTCTATCAATATTACATGTTAAATCTTAACTTTTTTCAAGGAGCTTACTTAGTCTTTCCGTAGGAGTTTAAAAAAAAAAAAAAACCAAAAAAGAGATTGGAAATATGCTAGAATATGCTGTCTTTCTAAAACATCGTACAAAAATTTAAGAGAAGATGTGGAGAAATGTTGTGTACAAACACTACTGTTATAGTAACATGAAGAAAATTTTATGATACTTTCCCCAAATCATGCAGTGATAGAAAGTGGCTGGTCTGTGCCTTCCAGAATGAAATCATTGCACCCTGTGGTTTCCTTCAAACATCCCCAAAGACCTTTGGTTCAAACTGGTTGCTGAGTTGCATGCTATAAATCTTAAGAAATCGGCTTCTGAGAGAGACAAGTCATTGGAAGCAGCTAATTAAAAAAGCAATCACCAAGCATTGCTTCATTTAACTTCTCTCTCCAGTGTAAATATAGTCAGGGAAGACCTCCAAAACAATTTTTGTTTGCATTCTTAAAATCCTTATTCACAGTCAGTGGCGTAGTGTTACATTTCTTTCATATTTGCTTTTTAGAAATGCATTCAACTAACAATATAAACAAATAGCAGAGCTTTTACTTTTTTTTTTTCTTGAGATTACATTAGAAACCCTGCTTTGATGTTAATTGACACCACAAATGTCAGTAAGGCTTACTAAAAAATGCTACTAGAATTGTTGTTACATGGTTTTCTGTAGAAAATATCTCTGCTTATATCAGAAATAGGCTAAAAAGCATGATTCCTGATGCATCTACAAATGTCTTTGTATTCAGCGTCAGCAGAATGCATTAAAATATGTGACGGAAGAGTGGTCTCAAATTGAATACGAGTTACTACGAGAGAGAGGTTTGTGGGGTCCCCCCATTGGGTCCCATCTTGACAAGTGGATGTTGGAGTTGACTGAGGGTCCCTGCAGAATGAGGAAAAAGATGGTGCGAAATGACATGTTTTATGTTCAGTATCCCTACATGCCTGAGGCTGAGCAAGAAGCAAATGTACTGGTAAGTAGTCAAGATTTTGTGATGGGTAATTTTATGCCCTGTTGTAAAATCTGTATATTTTTTAACAAGTTTTTGTTAAGAAAGATATTTTACTCTGGTGTTACCTGCTGTGTCCTAGATGGTTGATGAGGTCCAGTTGTTCCTAGTAGTATATTTAGGGAAGAGACTAAATCACTCTGCTCAAATCTGAGTGAACTCAAAGACTAGCAATTGCAACATAATATGGGGTGTGCTTGCGTCAACCAAGTGATCATGCCAGTGCACAGCAGAAGCATCTTCACAAGCCTCTAGAGGTAGAGAAGTACCATAACTATTGGAGGTTTCAGTCTGAGTTCTCAGCCTCATGCTAAACAACATGACAAACAGTGATCTGAAACCAGTTCATGGGCCTTAGTCTGGGTATGTTTATGGAAATTCCATCTGTCCAAGAGCATGAACATGGGCTGTGGAACAGAAAAGCACGTGGCCTTTGAAAGCTTGGCAGTTAGTTCCTGTTAACCTTGCAACATCATTTTTCAGAAGTGAAGCAGTCTTTATTATCTTTTCAGGCACGTGTACATGCAGGCAGGATTTTTTTTCTCAAGCAGGAGTGTCAAAGTACTTAAAAAAAGCTCAAACAAAAAAAGTAGCGTTCAGCCAGTTTTGAGCCCTTAGGTATATTTATCTGCTTGCAATCTGACGCACAATAGCTGTAGTGACAGTCTGATTCACACAAAGCGGTGAACATGCCATCATATATTCTTCTCAAAAGTGTTCTTTCTCTGATGCTTATATAATTGATGCCCTGTTTTCAGTCTGACTTCTCAAGTAGACTTCCTGAGACATCTGATGATACCATTCCTCAAAAGGTAAAGGACACGTACACTGACTGAAAGAATGTGAAATAAATGCAACCTTTTTCCTCCTGCATGTTAGGCAATCTTAACAAGGCTTCTACGTTTGGCTTTCAACTTGCTCTTTCAGTAAATATTTCCAGGCCTAAAGGCTTTTTCAGTAATCAGTTTTGAAGATGTTACTATGCTCTTCTCATTACTATGCTCTCTCAGAAAATAAAATTTTCTGTAGATTTTACCTTCCTTGCTGCACACTAACAAGCTGTGTTGGGCTGTGCTATCACTGTTCTCACTGTGTGAAGTGTTGTGGCTTTGGGATCTGAACTAATGGTTGATGGAACTTGTTTAGTAATGGGCAACAAAATCACTTGGAAGCACTTACCGGAAGAGTTAAGTGCCTCTTTCTAAGAGGGGATCTGGTGACTGGTTTTGCTCCTTTTTGGATGTGATGATCTGTAACAGACTTATTTCTTTTAGAGCCCAGATAATTCTGTCTTTGCTGACTCTTCTTCTCATTTTTACTGTTAATGAAATTTACACATTTGTTTAAAAAATATGAGTCCTGCCTTGGAAATAAAGGACTTGTTTGGAAGTGGCTTCTCTACAAGCCTCTCAGTATTATGCTGCTTCTCTGTTAATTGCATTTGCAGTCTTGCCCATCACTAAGTACAACGTGTAATGTGTGGTCACTCATTTTGAATTAAATTTAGCAATAAACTAATATGTATAAATGAAAGTAATTCTATTACACAGAATGTTGAATATAAATTGTTACTGTTTTCGTTTATTCATGTTAGCAGTCAGGTACTAGTTAGGATTTCTCTTTGTAGGCTATACATAAGTTGTTTCCTCAGAGGTTTTAAGCATTCTTTAAGTGGTATTTTTGTGGTGATAATGCTTGAAGGCATAGTTGAACATAAGTGAGCAAATTAGATCACAATGCCTTAAATTTTTGATTTGGGGGCTCAGCCAATTTGCCCTGAAATAATAAATCTCTGTGTTGCTGATCTTAATCTCTTTGTCATCCCAATCATCGGTCATTTAGTTTCACACTATACTATCATGCAGATGAACAAAACCAAACCCCAAACAAAACAAAAACAAACAACCCACATTTTATGTATTTCCATGCAAAAATGGACAAGGGAAAATCTTGACTCAAGTGTCAGTGGTATTCTACAATTCTACATAATGTTAAGCATTGAACTGGATTTATAGTAATGATATTTTGCAATTAACCCAATCTAATTTTGAAACACATGGGAAATAATGCTACAAAACAAAAAATTATTTGTAATGGAGAACTGACCACATTCACAAAGCTTTCTAGAGTTTGAGGATGGAGTTAAAACAGTAGTCAGAGAAGAAAATTTTCAACTGCAGTATAAAATCAATGCATCCTCATCCATCCATGTGCATCAGTGTATTTCAATTTTGGAAAGGCTTTTGGCTCTTTAATACCTCTTTTATCTTTTCCTGTCATCGTTTTGACTTATTTGTTGTTCTCATGTAGTTCTTCTATTTCCAATGTTACCTCCATAATAAGTGAGGAACATAAGAATTAGCCTGTGTTAGGGGATGGGATGGACAAAGGAGGAAAAAAATCCAAAACAACAAACCAACCCCACAACCAAAAAACACTCAACAAAACCAACCCCAAACAAAACAAACCATAAAACCAAAACACCACACCACA
Organism: Myiopsitta monachus; assembly: GCA_017639245.1. NCBI lineage: Eukaryota > Metazoa > Chordata > Aves > Psittaciformes > Psittacidae > Myiopsitta > Myiopsitta monachus. The sequence goes on along the minus strand of CM029917.1, from coordinate 54,319,247 downwards.
CCACCACCACCATAATGAAGTGTTCAAAATCCATTGTCATCACGTAAAGGTACAGACAATGCTCAAAGAATTACTTTGGTTAAATGGATACTCTTGTGCTGGTCTGCCACCCACAAACCATCAGAATCTTTACTGAAGAAGAAACCACTGAATTAATGAAGAAGCCTGAGCCTTGAAGCCTGCCTCTGAATGCTTCTAGTTCATACCAACTTCCATGTACCTGTATCTTTCCTTGAGGCAATTTTTTATGCAAACTATTGCCTAGCAGAGAAGTCAACTGGCTAATGAATAAGCTGCATATGTTGTAGGGAGTTATGATAGATGATAAAATGTCCATCTGATCTATCAGTCATAAGTATCTCAGCTTTTCGTGACAGTACATAAACATATTGGCCACACTTCTTATTTCCCAGTTTGTAGGTTTATCTGCAGGCATTTCTTGAACCCCATTATTACTTGAGTGGCTGAATAGCTCCCTTGCAATTTAGCTGACAGATTAGATCTACTGAAAAGTCTCTGGTTTTGTCTGTGTTGGTGTATGACTTCACACACACAAGCACTTTTTGGGCTTGCACTATGCTGCACACAGTATTTCCGAAACACGTTCACTGGAGTGAGGAGTTGACTGACCAAGTGATTTCTTCAATTATTTCAAAGAAACCTGCCCGTTACCGAAGAGCTATAAGTTATGACAGTAAGGAGTACTACATGCGCCTGGCTTCTGGGAACCCTGCAGTCTTTCAGGATGCTATAGAAGAGAACACAGTGGGTGAAACAACTCAGCAGGAGCCAGAACATGGCGAGGACACTATTGCAAGAGTCAAAGGTTGGATCATTTTTTTTGTCCTGAATGGTTTTCTTTAAATTTATCTGCCTTTATATCTTCTCTTACTTTTGTATAAGGATACTGTGCGACTCCTCTTTTCAGGTTTCAGCATTGATTCAGTAATTTAAAAGTTCAGTAAGTCTTGTAAAGTGATTTTTTGTGTGTGTCAGGTTTTTATTTATCTTTCTCTCTTCTTTTCCAGGCCTGGTGAAGCCTCCCCTAAAACGATCTCGCTCTGCTCCTGATGGAGGAGATGATGAGAACCAGGAACAATCACAGGATCAAATTGTTGAGGGGAGTTCAATTGATGAAGAGGAAAAGACTGACAATACAACTTTGCTTCGACTTCTTGAAGAAGGAGAGAAGGTACTTTGTACTTCAAACACACTAAGCACTTACTGTGTTATTTCTGCATTACATGCTGCTAGCACAAATTATTGTCCTGAATGCCTTCACTGATCTACAGCTGAATTTGCTTAGTATTTCATCAGCTTCTTCCTTGAAGCGAAATGTATGCTGTGGTTCCAAGAGATCCAGAGCTGAAAACCCTGTACTGGAAACTTTCTTTCCGTCTGTCTGCTAAGACAAAAAAAGAATATATTCTGAAACAAAAGCTACAAACTGTCCCATGTTTGAATTATTATCCTGTCAGCTTAATGAGTTCAGACAGAATATACATACTGAAAGTATAAGTACCGAACTTGTTCCTTTCTTTAGAATGGAAAACCTTGATAACTAGTGTTTTATCCCCAAGAACAGTGTTGAACAACCATGCTGTGTATTTGGTAATTCAGACTTTGACTGAAGTATGCCAGTAAATACATTTGTGATCATAGTCAGGTGGGCTACAGATTCCAAAACATGCTCAAGAAGCATGGTGCAAGAAGGTAAGTTGTAACATATGAATCTAAATCACACAGAGAGGGCTTTATTTAACTCCCTTCCCAGTTGGTAATCACAGGCATTAGGTATGTATCTGATTAAGGGGGGGAAATAACACAATTTTTGCTGTATCTACAAGTGATAGAGTCTGGGTCTTGTTCTAATAAAGTCACAGTCTGAGCCTGAACTTGTTAACCTGCTTTTGCTAAGCGTCTGCTTTTCATTACAGATTCAGCATATGTACCGCTGTGCTCGGGTTCAGGGCCTTGACACCAGTGAAGGGCTGCTTCTCTTTGGGAAAGAGCACTTCTATGTCATTGATGGGTTTACCATGACAGCCACCAGAGAAATACGGGATATTGAGACACTGCCTCCAAAGTGAGTAGCTTAATAGAGAGTTTCTTCAAACTGATAGCTGAACAAGAATTTGTTTACTGAGATTTTGAAAGCGTCAACTCCAAAATAATGTCGGATTCAGAAGGACCTCAGGAGCAGTTTCCTCTGTGCTCACAAATGGCTCAATGTAGTGTATCATGAAAATCAACTGTTTCTGTACCTGGACTCTTACATGAATTGAGAGAATAATTCTTCTAATTTATCTTCTTTTTAATCACTTCTCTCTTGCCTGTTTATGCTCATTTGTAGGATGCATGAGCCAATCATACCCAGGGGAGCAAGGCAAGGTCCAAGTCAACTCAAAAGAACATGCAGCATTTTTGCATATGAAGATATCAAGGAAGTACATAAAAGGAGATACCTTTTGCAGGTAACTTGGGCACTATACTTGGTTTGAGCCCACCTGGATTTTTTTTACAGTGTTGTCATTTTATAAAATTAAAATAAATATAACTGATCAGTTTTTGGAAATTGAAAGTAATCACTGTTGAAATTAAAGTGCTTAATGGCTCAATTTATTTGGGTGTATTTTAGTGTTCCAAAAATAAAACATCTTGGGCTGCACTAAACAAAGGCTGCTTCAACATAATTTGGTGTCAGATGTAGTACAATATGACTAAAGGTCTGTGCCTGACCTTCAGAAGTGACGAGCAAATATGTTAGTGTTAATATAGGTTTGTCCTCTTTTTTTTCAGCCAATTGCGGTTGAAGTTTTCTCAGGAGACGGACGGAACTATCTTCTAGCTTTCCAAAAAGGGGTTAGAAACAAAGTTTATCAAAGGTATTGTAAAATAAGTTAGAACATTTAATCTGACTATTTACAAATATCTGCGTTGAGCCATACTTGAGCCTACAGTGACCTAAAAGCCAGAAACAGATGGTAAGAGTGATGGGTGTGAGGCAGTGAACGACTTGATAGCAACTTAGTGCTGCACAGAAGAACCACTAGGAGGCACTAATGCTCACATGTGAAACTTGGGGGTGGTCAGTGACAGAGTGTCATTCAATTTTGTTTAGGATGTTACATAGCTGCTCAATTCGAAGTCTGTAACTGTATTAAGTGCATGCTATTTCTAAGAAGATGACATACTGAGGACAGAAACACTAATCTTAATCTCCTTTTAACTATTGATTCAGGTTTTTGGCTGTGGTGCCATCTCTAACTGACAGTTCAGAGTCTGTCTCTGGGCAGAGACCAAACACCAGCGTAGAGCAAGGGTAGGTGATTCTGTTCTTCACAAGCTGCATATCTCATCAGTTTCTAATAAATGATGTTTTCAATTTGAAACATCCAACCTGTTTCAAGGCCAGGTTGGATGGGGCTTTGAGCAACCTTATCAGCAGAAGGTGTTCCTGCCCATGGAAGGGAAGTTGGAATTAGATGAGCTTTAAGGTCCTTTCAGATCCAAACCATTCTGTGATTCTATGCCTGTGTTAAGGTCAGGATTCACTGGAGAGTACTGTGACCTCGATTTAAAATCAGGCATTACAAAAATAAATAACTATTGATGTTGTGTTCCAGTTATTTTGAATGTGCTAATATCACTGGCAGCATTGGTGTGTTTTCTAGCTAATTAATATATGCTATCAGGATTAATGTTATTGGTACAGAGGTATATTCTGAAAAGAACTGGAGTGCCCAAGCCATTTTTCAATTTGTCCAAGCTGTTAAAGGTATTTTCCCCATCGGCACCCTGTTAAACGCATTTGGACTAGCACTGAATTGCATAATTAATGTGTATGTTAACAGTATGTGTTTAGAAATTAAAAAAGGCATTGCTAGAGCAAAAAGGAACAAACCTCTTTTTTCTAATTGACGCAATTTACAAGTTTTAAGCTTAAAACTTTAGATTGTCTTGTGAAGATGTAACCCAGGTCTTACTGCTAAGTAAGAAAATGCATTTCCTTCTTCCCATTAGGTCTGGCTTGCTTAGCACTTTAGTGGGAGAAAAATCTGTTACTCAAAGATGGGAAGTAAGTATGAAAACGTTGGGGGTGTTCTTTTATTCAATTACACATTTTGTAGTGATACATAATTAATCAGTGCACATAAGTTGCATCCTCTTATTTGAACAAGTGGAATATACTAGTACAGAAAGTGTATCTTAGCCTTTTAGTTTGTAGTATTCCATGGTATCATCGTCACATAAGAAATGGTTCTACCATTAAAAATGCAAGGGGAGGGACTGTCGTAAAAGTAGAGTGAGCTTTGTAATATTGAAATAAGGTGTGTATGTTTGGGGATAGCTGAGCACTTTGACAGTCAGGCAGCATAGACATTTGATTGTTGTTAAGCGAACACTTTACAGTGCTGTTATCTGTCTTCCTTAAGAGAGGAGAAATCAGTAACTTCCAGTACCTGATGCACTTAAACACGCTGGCAGGCAGATCCTATAATGATCTCATGCAGTACCCTGTCTTTCCCTGGATCCTTGCAGACTACGATTCAGAGGTAAATATTTTGTCAGTGTTGTCAGTAATCTTTTATACGTTGGAAGTTTTGCAAATACTACAGCTGGGTCATACTGCCTTGGTAAAAGAGGCTTGTCTTTATCACCAGTTGTTTGATTTCATCTATTTTGTAACGTTCCTCCCACTTACCAGTGTGTAGGGTATTAGAGATTCTTGGCTGTCCTGTGCTATGTAGGCAGGTACTTGCCTGCACTGAGTTAACAGATGTTATTGGACTGTTGCCAGGATCTGTAGCTTGTTCTAAATCAGTTGCCTCTCTGTGTTGCAGCAGTTCCTTTGTATTAACTTTCTACTGAACATCCAGAAGGACATTATGGCCACAGAGAAAGCATGCTTGTCCAAAATACTGTGATATGGGCTACTGTGAAATCTGGCACAGTGAAACAATTGCTTTTGAAAAAGAGGAAGCATCCTATTAATGCTTTTGTGGGCAGCCATTGCTACCAGCTAGGCCATAACATAAAATATTGTTAAGGGTGCATCTGGAGTATTCAATAACAGAATTCAGGGGAATTGGGGAACAGGGTGAGGGGAGCAGGGCAAAAATTATCCAGAGCCCAGATGTGACTTAAAAAACACCGACTGTCTTGGATCAGACTAAAGGACTGTTTCAAGAATATCCAAAGCTGCACCTGCTGTGTGTGTAGAAAACAGATGACACCCTTAACAGGTATGTGATGGTAAATATAGTAATCAGCAGTGTTGAAAGGGTTGGTCTGTTTATTGTGTGTTTTTATTGTTGTTTGTGGTGGGGATTTTTGTTCTTAGGGTATTTTTAATTGGTGTCTGTTTTATTTTTAAAGGAACTGGACCTTACAAACCCCAAGACATTCAGAAACCTGGCCAAACCTATGGGAGCTCAAACAGAAGATAGGTTAGCTCAGTATAAGAAGCGATACAAAGATTGGGAAGATCCCAATGGTAAGTAATGATCAATCCAGCAGGAAAAGCAGACGGACGTGTGCCTGTTGCATGATGAGAGGGAGTCATGGATTTTTTGTATTATGGGTCAAGAAGTCTGGCTGTCGATAATCAGAAATCTACTGTGTTTTTTAGTGACTCTCCAGCGAATACTAAATTAGAGAAAAGAGAGGTTAGTTTTCTTGCTCTGTTGTTTGTTTTAAATCCAAATAACACCTTTTGTTTGTATATAAAAATGAAGACAAAACAGTTGCACATTCAGAACAATTTAACATTTTCTAAAGGCTAGAATGGGTAGGCTTATGAAGCATACAACCATCTGTCTCTGCTAATACAGTTTGAGAGCTGCTGCAAGAGAATAAGTTGTACAAAGGAAAGGAAATACTTCTGCATCAGCAATACTTGAGCTTTTTCATTTCTTGTCTTAATGCATGTGGTTTTTGTAAGGAAACAGCATTTTCTCAGGAAAAAAATCTACTCAAAATGAGGTGCAATTAAATTACATATTCTTGATTGTAGAGCTTCCTTATGTATTGAAAATAAACTTGTGCAATGGTTGCCTTACCAAATACAAAATACATTTCTTGGGTACTTTTATTGAATATACAAGCCTGTTCAACTGCTGCAATGCTGTTCTGTATCAAACAGCAGGTGGCAAAGAAGTTCATTTCTAGAAATGAAACAGTATGTTCTAAGTGTATTTATGCAGACTTTTTGGCAGGAAATTAGCAGAGTAAAAGCTGTTCAAATTCTGTAGCAAAGAATCCTGAGACTATTTCTACTCAAGCCTTTAATTCCACAGTAATCAATAAGGCTAAAAGTAAAAAAGAAGCCCATTGAATTAGGGCTGCTGGACTGCAGCCAAAACTCAAGCAGTGGCCATGACAAAACAGAAAGCTTGCAGATTCTTGAGAATGAAAGCTAAAAATTCCAATTTTAAATGTGTCAAAAGTCACAGAGCAATTAAAATGTAGCACTAATTTTTCCTTTTTTTAATTACTACTGATTCTGTCACCTAACTGTTTATTTGTTCTATGTGATTTTTAATCTTCTGCAGGGGAAACCCCAGCTTATCACTATGGGACCCACTATTCATCAGCCATGATAGTGGCTTCCTATCTTGTCCGGATGGAGCCTTTTACTCAGATTTTCTTACGATTACAGGTAAAAGTTACATCACTACACTTTGTGTTTCTTTTAATTTGAGACCTAAGAGAAAAGTATGATCAGCTGGCTTTGTTTTATTCAAACATGGTAGAAGAAATATTTTTAGCAGAGTTGTTATTGCCTAGGAGGTTTTTGATGTTTCTCTGTAAAAGGTAACAGAACTCACTTTTTTGTTTCCTTGTAGTTTGAACATTTTTCTGAGTGTACGCAGAGCAAAATATCAGCAGACAAACCCCAAGTTTTATAATGACTTTGCTCATCATGCTTTTTTCATCTGTTGTTGAAAGAATCATATTTTTAGTTCTGTAAAAGAAGGAATCGCATGTTTAGTTCTGTACTGGAGGCGTGAAAAGCTTGTTGCTTTAAATCAGTGTGTTTATCCAAGGAGCTATTTTAGTTACTGAGTGCTAAAATAAACAAACGTTTGCAGAGCCTGGAAATGTTTGCCAGTTTGATGGGTAATGGGGTTTGTAGCATTGCATGCCAAATATTTTTCTAGACAGAAGCCATCAGGCAAGAATATTCGTGTTGCTCTAGAAGAGACTAAACGTTGAAATGGGACTAGCTGACTCTCTTCTTAAAATTCTGTTATCTGTAGCTCAGTCTTTTCTATTATGTACCAGAAAGTAATACAGCTGTTTAAATCTGTTGTGTTAGAGGAAGAAACATTCTACCTTGTATAGTGTCTTTATTAGGCAGAGGAAGTTCTGATTTGTCTTCTTGGCAAAATCTGCTGTTCTGAGAGTTGCTCTGATACTGACATGCTTCTCGCTCTGTCCTGCAGGGCGGGCATTTTGACCTGGCTGACCGAATGTTTCACAGCGTACGGGAGGCTTGGTATTCAGCATCGAAGCACAATATGGCAGACGTGAAGGAGCTCATCCCAGAGTTCTTCTACCTCCCTGAGTTCCTGCTCAATTCCAACAATTTTGACCTAGGTAGGCAAGAAGAGCTTGATAGCACTGCAGTGGGTGCAAGAACAGTGCCAGACAGTCCAATGTGAGAGAAGTGTCTCATAATACGGGCAGAAAAAGATCCGTTTAGCTGCATGAGAAAATGATAGATAACTTGCACATTCTGACATGAAAGCATAAGCAGGACTACTTCTGGTATTTCCTGATACTACATGCCTATTCAGTATTATATTTCAAAGTCTGAATGATTCAGAACTCATAATTTCACTGGGAGGAGTGTAGCAGGAATTCTTATTTCCTCTGTGATACCTCAGATTTACTTTTTCCAGATTTATCAGACTGAAGGTATTTTCTTACGCAATTCATTTTTATATTAAGCAGTTAATGATATATTAATAATAATGTTAATTGTAATGTTCTTATAATTGCTGAATGAGATACTGAAGTACCCAAAAAGGGGCTTTGTTCGGGGTGTCATGTTTTAGTTGATTTTTGGTTTTTTTCCAGTTCAAAATACACAGATAATCACATTTTAGCTTACAAAACAAAGCATAACCTTACAAAAACAAAAGCAACACTAAAAGAACACCCCACAAAACCTCTCCCAAGTATATTTCACACAGAAGGGTTATGGTCATTACCAGAAAAATCATAGAATCATAGAATGATTTGGGCTGGAAGGGACCTTAAAGCTCACCTGATTCTAACCCTCCTGCCATGGGCAGGGACACCTTCCATTACACCAGGATGCTCAAAACTGCATCCAGCCTGGCCTTGGACGCTCCCAGGGGTGGGGCAGCCACAACTTCTTTGGGCAACTTGTGCCTGTGTCTCACCACACTCATAGTAAATAATTCCTTCCTAAAAATCTATTTTAAATCTACCTGCTTTCAGTTTAAAGCCATGCCCCCTTGTCCTGGTCACTACATGCCCTCTGAGTGCAAAATGGGCAGTTCCTATGGTAGCAGTTCCCTGTAGCAAGGTTGGCTGCTTAGGTATGAGCTCAACTGACATAATAAGATTCTGCCTGTACAATGATTGCTTAAGGCTATTTTACTTGCTGTTGTTTTCATTAACTTTCATGAACTGCAGTGGACCTTTGGCATGATGGGGAGAGAAAAGCAGAAACTTATTCAAGCAGAAAAATGGAACTGAAATAATCATGTACTTGATGGGGAAACATAAAGGTTTTGAGTTCAGACTACACATATGAAGTTGTGAAGACTGAAGAAGCATAATCTAATCAACACCACTAGCTAGAAGAGTAATGTTTGTTCTGAAGAGCATATGCTGAAACACTGTCATCATCAAAATCAGAGCAGAAACTAAAGCAGGTTGGACAGGGCTTTGAGCAACCTGCTGTAATGGAAGATGTCCCTGCCCATGGCAGGTTGGTTGGAATTAGAGGATCTTTAAGGTGCTTTCCAAGCCAAGTCATTGTGTGATTCTGTGATCATTTTCAAAAGTCCTAGCAAGGAATATTTGAATTCTTCCTCCTATGGGCAATCTTACGTGAACAACCGAGTCAGAATTTTTCATTTTTTATTGCTGACATTTGAAAATGACTCAGTATTTTAAAGAAAAGACTGAAATGTGTTACTTTATAAAGGAAAGGTGTTAGAATTCAATTTTCTTTAATGTTTTTTTCTCCCGTTGCTGTTGCAGTGCAGTTTCAGTACTTCTCTCCAAACTTTTTTTATTTGTTTTTATAACAGGTTGCAAACAAAATGGCACTAAACTTGGTGATGTAATACTCCCCCCATGGGCAAAAGGAGATCCTCGTGAATTTATCAGAGTTCATCGAGAGGTAATTTGCATTTTAATACTGCCAATAGAAAACATCAGTTGGGACTTTCCACTCCATATTAATCTAAGCAGTCACAGCTACCAGCTAGTCCCTGAGTTCTAGGCTGATGGCTAATTGTTGCAAAGGTTGGTGGAACTGGTGTTTTCTCCCCTTCTTCTTTAGTTAGGGAGTATGTTGAGGCAAGACTTGCTTCAGTGAAAAGCTTCATCAAAGTGTAATGAGAATATGTCAAAATACATTCTGTATTTTCTTTGGGGCAGATGTATTAGACTCAATCAGTGATGGATACGGCTAGTCCTAATGCATGCCCTTCCAATTTCAGGCTCTGGAATGTGACTTTGTGAGTGCACATCTGCATGAGTGGATTGACTTGATCTTTGGCTATAAACAGCAAGGTCCTGCTGCAGTTGAAGCTGTAAATGTCTTTCACCATCTCTTCTATGAGGGGCAAGTGGACATATATAACATCAACGATCCATTAAAAGAGACAGCTACCATAGGATTCATTAATAACTTTGGACAGATACCAAAGCAGGTACACCCTTTGTAGAATTCTTGTTGGCCAAATGGCACTCAAATTGAAATGCATTAATATAGAATGGAAAGTGGTTTAGAAATGAAACTTCCTGGGAGTGTTTTTTCATAAATATTCTCCTGGTGATCTGAAATAATTTACATTTTCATCATAAATGCAATAAAAATCAACTCTGGGCTTTGCTTGTGAGATTAGAAATACCTTCTTTTTTCACCCCTTTTGCACCCTTAAAGCAAAGGTGAGATAAATTGTGGTTCAACTCTAAAAATCAACATAAAGAAAAAAGTATGTTCCTACTGCCAAGTCAGATGGTGGCAGTGAAAGTGCAATTTCAAAGTAATGCTTAGGGCTTAGGTATTTTAAGTTATCCTGTGACAACTTATGTTTCCTTATACTTTAATATATATATTTTCTATAACTTATGTTTCCTTTCTATATTTCTATAACTTACACTTCTCTGACACCAGCTTCTTGGTGTTCACTTGTAGAACTGCTATAGTTAAGGAGTTATGGTATAGACATACATTTGGTACAACTTGAAAGTTTGTATTCTCTTTACGAGATTACATGAAGTTATTAAATGTAATACTAAATCTGAAGTTTTACAGTGTAGGTTTGTAGTTATTTGAGGGCAGTTGAGGGTTTCCTCTCTCGTAGGCATTTCTTAATGTTTTCTTTTTCTGTTCAGTGAAACTTTTAAATGGCAAAGCCAAAAATTAGTTTGTCCTAGGTTAGAATTTAATAGTGAGCTCTGCATCAGCTTTGGGATTTTTGCTTGCTTCACTTCAACTGCTTTTGCAACTGGAGGTAGCTTTAAAACCAATTCATTCATTATATCCTTGTTGGATTTCGTATTATTTGTTGAAGTCTTAATGAAATGGTTGCCATAAGTTGCTAGTGAATACTGCCACCGATTAGAGGGATGTTTGCTGACCTGCAGGATTTTTAGAAGCTAAATTGGATGTACTGTGATCTTGGTGAGCTTGTGCTCTTGAAAACCTGTGGGTTTTTTTTTTTTATGCTAACTAATTCCTTGATGAATTTCAGCTCTTTAAAAAACCACACCCACCAAAGCGTGTCAGAAGCCGACTGAATGGGGATGTTGTGGGAACCTCTATGCCCCCTGGTTCCACAAGTGACAAGATTTTTTTCCATCATTTGGACAACCTGCGGCCATCTCTTGCCCCAGTGAAAGGTAAATTGTAAAACCACAGTAATTATTTCTGTTTCTTTGCCAGGGCATTCAGAGGTTTGGCAAGATTGTCCTTTTCCCTGTTTTGCTTAGTTCTAATGTTCTTAATGCCTGTACTTTTATGAGAAAGACAAATTTAAAATACCCTAAATGCTGTAAGATTATGTTCTTAGCTACCTTAAAGTGCATTTGGGAAGCACCAAATCTGCACTGCTTTAATATAACTTTTCTAAAATAGAGGGATAAAATTGAGCCCAAGCATCCCTTTGAAGTTTTAATTTAAGAAACAATATTCGGGGTACATTGCTTCTGGGCCTGTGTTAACCCCAATTTTTGTGATTTTCATAGTAGAAGGATTCTGTATTGCAGTGCCAAGAAATACTGAGATACGTGGCAGGAAAACAGGTAGAACACCATGGGCTGTAGTCAGGAATGTAGCCTGTGGGAATGCTTGGCCAATATGTTGAAATTGATACCAAAAACTGTGCCAAAAATGGTACAATCACTTGTAATGACCACAGACATTTTGTCTGAAGAGCACCTTGTGCAGCATCACGGTTGAGATCAGAGCTATTTGTGATCCTCTGGGTGTTCTCGCCACTACTTATGGTGCTTAGCCCTGCTTTTGCTAGGAATGTAGCAAAAGTTGCCATTGTTGCAGTTGAAAAAAAGATTTGTATAACATAGCCAATACAGGTATCCTGCTTTGCAGAATGTCAGCTATTTAACGGGATCAGATAGCAACAAAACATAACCCCATCTTCTCTTTTTAGAGCTCAAGGAGCCTGTGGGACAGATTGTGTGTACTGATAAAGGCATTCTGGCAGTAGAACAGAATAAAGTTCTCATTCCACCTACATGGAATAAAACTTTTGCGTGGGGCTATGCAGACCTCAGCTGTAGACTGGGTACCTACGAATCAGACAAGGTTTGTAATCTGACATTTGTTTCAGTGCTGAATGTACCAAAAGCAGTTAGTACTCTATAATGAAAAAAAAATCTTAACAATGGAAATTTCTTTCACATGTGAAAGGCACTCAGGTTTTATTTTTAACCTACCAAACACCAATCCTGCAAGTAATTCTTCTTTGTTTTCTTTATTTTTAGGCTGTAATTGTTTATGAATGTTTGTCAGAATGGGGTCAGATATTGTGTGCCATTTGCCCCAGCCCCAAGCTAGTTATCACTGGAGGAACAAGCACAGCAGTGTGTGTGTGGGAAATGGGCATCTCCAAAGAAAAAGCTAAAGCCCTCACACTAAAACAGGTAAAACACGAAAGAGATGCCTTTTATGCAAATTGTGTTTCAAGACCAAAGGAATTATAAAAAGGGTATTGCTCACATAGTGAACTTTGAAACCATGGTCCAGCAGAGAAACTGAAGGTCCAGGAGACTTGGAGAACTGAGTAGTCAAGGTACTGAGCTGCACTGAAAATGGGCAAAATGTCTTTCAAATTGCATCATTTTTAAGGATAGTTGATGACCATGAGCTTTCTAGAGAGAGAGAGACAATTTGGTAGCAATAATAAAAAAATTACACAAGTGTGTTTTGCAAAATCTGTGTTATTGCAGTGTTGTAGGTAAATTGCATCTGAAAACTGGGTCAGGGAGAGCAGCGAAAGGGACTCAAAAGGTTAATTTTCCTTTTTACTTTTTCTTTTTAATTACTTTTTCTTTAAAAATATATATATTTAAATTACACTTCTGCACAAAACATTGCTCTTTCTGGTCTTAATGCTTATGAAGCAGGGTATACTTGTTCAGGATCACCTTAAGTTGTTAATGCTTTGTTAATGCAAAACATCAGCTTTTAATCTAACAAACAGGCACCTGTACTTCCAAGTCGTTGCAGCTGAGTGCAAAGTCTTGTGTGTTTACTAAAAAAATGAAAATAAAAACAAAAAAGAACCCAAAACAACAGAAAAAAACCAAACAAACAAACAAAAAAACCACCAAACACCAAAACCACAAAACCCACCCACAAACAAAATGTAACAAAAAGCCACCGAAAACTACCTCAAAACATTCCAGAAGCTACGTATCATTGTTCGCAAGTAGCTAGGTTAAGTTTTACTGTTCCTGTTAGCATTTTCAGAGGAAAGCTTCCACTCAAACTTAGAAGAAATTTAGAGAACTGTTTAATAACTTCCCTTACACAGTCTCCAGCAGCTGTCTAAAGCTGTATTTCCGAAGCATTTTATTTAGAACAGTGCAAGATCAAACATTGTATCTTAAATTTCAGGGCAGCATATTGAAGGCAAACCTTTTTGTACTTTGTAGCCAATGATTTGTAACTGAGTAAACTGCAATAATCTGACTGTATTCCAGACTCCAGTTCCAATGGTTAGGTTAAGTCTAAAATGTAAAAGCAGGGTCTAATACAAGTAGATGCTTGTAACTTTCTCCTCCTTCCAACTGACTTTGCCTTTTTGGTTGCAGCTCTTTCTTGTCTCTTTTGTCCTTTTTTTAATCATCAATAGAAGCTTATATAGGAGCCATTTTATGTTTACAAATAATCTTTGTTTTCAGAATGTAATTTCAGGTGCATCCCGGAGCACATACCGACCTTGTAAACCAGGCTACTGATGCAGATGGAGGATGCAGAATGGACTGAAAATTTATTTTGGGTTTTTTTTTCAGTAGGAGGCTACGAAACATTAGACCCTTGAAATTCAGTTTTGTGAAAGTACTTTTTATATGGCAAAAAGTATTAGTTCTATAATTTTCAATTACAAAAATAGTTGCCAGCTGAATACTTGTAAGTCAGTTGCACCTTCTGGTAGGATATTCATGTTTACATTATCTGAATCTTTTCAGATAGGTGGGTTTAACATAGTAATCTTTGTGCTCTCTCCTGATTGCACCTCATTCCTCTCTTTTTGCCTTTTGCAGGCATTACTGGGTCATACTGACACGGTCACATGCTTAACAGCATCACTAGCTTATCACATAATTGTGAGTGGATCTCGGGATCGCACCTGCATCATCTGGGATTTGAATAAACTCTCTTTTCTAACACAGCTTCGAGGTCACAAGGCTCCAGTTTCAGCACTCTGTATAAATGAATTAACGGTAAGAAACAAATGCCATTCACTGATGTGCAGTGGAAACAGTAGCAAGAGTCAGAAGCTGTTAAAACAAAGAAAAACAAACTAGGCTCTTCTGTTAGTTTGCAAAATCTGTATAACTCATCTGTAAATCAATTAGCTGGTTTAGGGAATAATTAGCATCTTTTGGAAAGAGACAGCATGTGGGTTTATTCCATGCAGACTGGTTTGAGCTTGGAAGGGCTTTTTAACAGAGCTGGCAGGAGTATAGCTAGTGTAGCGTTCAAAGTGCATTGTCAAACCTGCCACAGGAGCTAAGAAAATGTTTTGATATGTGAACTTGGTTGACTGCTGTTCTGTTACGCTTGATTTAAAGGAAGCAGAAGATGAGGTTGCAGTGACATTTGTAGCAGAAACAGACATGTCCTCAAAGCTTGTCCCCTGGTGGTCCTTTAAGTTTCAGGTTGCCATTTCTCCAGTTCCCGTGCATGTCAAAGAATTTGCCGGAGTTGAAACTTTATGTAGCTGTCCATCAGAGCTGGATGGAACATTTTGTAACTGTAGCAGATTAAGTGGTTGAAATCAAAACAAAACTGGGCTTTAATACAAGAAAGGGATAGGAAGAGGCACAGTTTATCAGCTGCTAGTAACCTGGTGGTTGGAGTGTTGCCTATGGTTTAGACTGCAGTTCCTGTTTCCCCTCTACACTAGTTTGGACCATCTCTTGCTCTCTTCCCAATAAGGAAGCAAATGAAATTTATGGTGGTACGTGTTGGTCCCAGCATCAGAAAGAGGGGAAAAAAAGAGCAGAGTCAACATGAGCAGAGTCTGAAAACTGAGAAGGGAAAGTACTGAAAATATGCTGTTGGGGTTTTATGCTGTGAAAATGGCGGTATTTGTCTTCTCATTGTATCCTGTAAGCACAATAAATAGATTGCTACTAAGTCTGGTTTTCTGTGTACAATTTTAAGAAAATGTGTATCTTAAAGATTTGTTGGGTGGCCCAACTCAGTTTGACAAATGCCAGTGTTGATGGCTGAACTTGTTTTATAAGTGAACCTGGCTTACATTTTTGCTGAAGAAAACCTGAGACTTGTATTGAAATATAGTGGTGTAATTTGTCTTTGCAGGGTGATATTGTATCATGTGCTGGCACCTACATCCATGTATGGAGCATTAATGGCAGCCCTACTGCAAGTGTAAACACTTTCACTGGCCGAAGCCAGCAAATAATGTGTTGCTTTGTGTCAGAGATGAATGAGTGGGACACCCAGAATGTCATAGTAACAGGACATTCAGACGGGGTTGTCCGGGTAAGTACCAGGCATCACTGCTTGGAAAATTAAGTTTACACCTTAGTAGTAGCAGTAGTTAGAGAAATCATGTCTATGCAACCCAGTGTCCTCACTGGTACCAAATGCAGTCCTGCTATACTTGAGTCCTCCACCTGAACAGTTAGTCCTGCAGGAAGGAGGGAGTCTAGGCTGGGTAGATGATGCAGACCACTTCTGGTGCTGGAACCAGCTGTGCCATTTCTGCACAAGGTGGTGCACTGTATCCTGTCCACAAGTTAGATGGACGTTGAAGATTCATGGAAAACACTTTCAGTGAGCTGCAATCCTATGCAGTCATTCAGTTTTCTTTCTCCTTTTCAATGCACCCATTGTGATGTGGCAACTCGCAGTAGTCAGCAGCGTACATTTTCCTTCCTGCTTTATTTTGGTTACTTTTTGGTCACCAGCTCTCATGCCTGGAGATTGTAGATTCATTCACCATTTTTATTCTACATACCTTGAGGCAATTCATTTTGCTGCCTAGACAGAAAAGAGGAACTTAGTGGCATTTCTGTTCACTGTGAGTCTAGTTTTCAGTACTTTGCTGCGTGCAGTTCTAGATCTGCCTTAACCCAGAGTCTGTTGGTCAGATTGCTGAGAGAAATGAATTTTTTTGTTTTAAAAGCTCAGATGTTAAATAACAGTACAAGACTTGTTCACTTGTGATTCAGGCATAAACACAGATGTCTTATAGTATCTAGCCCCAGAAAACAGGGCTTAGTATGAACATGTAACCTATCTCTTGTGCTACCAGTGCAAATGCACTGTTCCAGTAAGACATCTTAGCTCTAGAAGTAGCTCTGGAGAAAGCTAAGAGTTCAGTATGTGACAATTTACCTATTGCCTGTCCCTCCAGTTCTGGCGGATGGAGTTTTTGCAAGTACCAGAAACACCAGCTCCAGAACCTGTGGAGATGCTGGAAATGCAAGAGGATTGTCAGGAAGCACAAATAGGTATGTCTCCCAACAAGTGTTCTGTATTTGTCTTTGTCTAATCTTCATTATACGTAGGTAAAACCATGTAGTTATAAAGTGCAGAATGGACAATACAGATTTTGCCTCAAAAGACAACAGACATCCAGTGGGCATAATAAACAGAGCATCTGAATTCCTTGTTCACCACCTTGCTTATGGTAGTTTCTTACTGCTATGAGTAAGAAAAAATCATACCCATCATAGCTGATTTTTTTTCTGTGAAGTCTGAACTTTCTCTGTGTGGTTGTTTCTATCAGTGACCCCAATGGATTGTCCAAAAGCTAGATTGTTTTTCTTTATTTTTCAGTGGAATTATAGCATAACTGTAGAGGCAAAAAGTCTACTGATGGAACTGTATGTTGTTTAGACAGGAATGTTGGCCATATCATTTTCCCCTGGTTGGAAGATTTTGGTTTCTGCTTGATAGGTGTTTCTTTTAGCCATCTTATCTCCCTTTTGCCCTCTTCCTATTGAAGATATGATCTGGATTTGGATCTGGATCATGTGATACTCATTAGTAATTACTGTATAAATACAGCTCTTCCTCCCCCAGTGTCATTAGGATTATAAATATCTTTGGCAGTTGCTTTTTTTTATTAACAAAACCTGTTATTGACGAATCTGCGTCATGTTTCTCAATCAGCCAGACTTTTAGCATCGATGACTGTGTTTACTTGTTTAAGTTTTGCTGAAAAGCAGGAGGATTTGGTTCTGCTAACTTGAGCATTTTTGAAGACTTTACTCATTGTACCTACTCTATCACAGCCTACTGTGGATGGACTATCATAGGAAACAGCTTCAGCTAAGGCATACTCTTTTCTCACAGACCAGTGCAAAAAAGATGAAAAGTGTGATTATTGGCAGGAGCTGAATCTCTGCAAAGGCTTTGAGGTGCCTGCGTTGCCGTTTCCCTTTAGTCATGCTATGGTGGTACCTCTTGGGTTGTGGGTAGTGCAGCAGCAGAACAGGGAAATGGCTCAGGCTTTAAGCAGCCTTACTAACAATGTATTCTCTCCTGCTGGGTGATTCCAGGGCAGGAAGCCCACGAAGAGGACAGCAGCGACTCCGAGGCGGATGATACCTGCATAGGCCAGGACACAAAACCACAAGAGAGCCAGAGTCAACCAAGCAGCACCAGCCACAGGCCTAGGTCATCATCAAACAGAGCAGCAGCAGCGTGGTCAGCAGACAGCGGCTCTGATGACTCCAGGCGTTGGTCAGATCAGCTCAGCTTGGATGAAAAAGATGGCTTTATCTTCGTGAATTATTCTGAGGGACAAGCAAAAATGCATCCCCATGCTCAGGTTAACCACCCACACCCCAACTATGCTGAAGCACGGCACTACAGCAAGCTTAAACCAGGTAAAAGAACTTCCTTTGTCTGATAAATGTACTGTCAGAACTGACCTGTGAGGAAGTTTTTGTCTGTGCAGCTTTGAGCAGGGCTGGCTGATAAATTCCAAAATGGTCAGTGAAAAGATAGCGTGCAAAGGTTGCATGTTGTTCAAGCTTTCCCTGAGAAGCTGTAGTCAGTTTACCCCGGCCAGCAGCTGGGGAACTCAAAAGTTGAGATAAGGATAGCCTAATAAGCAAAAGACAAAGTGAGTGAAACAAAGGGAGTCACTCACCACCTCCCGCAAGCAGAATGATCATCAGCCATTCTCTGAGCAAATGGCTCTTTCTCCCAAAGGCCCATCTGCTCAGTTTTATTGCTGAGCATGATGTTATATGGTGTAGAATATTCCTTTGGTCAGTTTGAGGCAGCTGCCCAGCTTGTGTCCTTCCCAACTTATTGCACACCTCCAAACCCCTCACAGGGGGTGAGAGGCAGAGCAGAGTAGGGGAAAAAGAGAAAACCTTGACACTCTACAAGTACTGCTGAACAACAGCCAGAACACTGGTATGTCATCAAAACTGTTTTAGTCACCTACCCAAAACACAGCATCGTAACAGCTTTTATGAAGAATATCAGTGACAGTTGGAAATCTGAGTCCTTACTTTAAAAAGAAAATAAAATCATTAAAATAAAAAGTGAAGCTCTATCCCGGTCCTGCCAGACTTTGGTACAGGGCTTCCCTGTGTATGTCATCATTCTCTGCAGCACCCAACTGAACTTAGAGAAAGCAGGGGCTCTGTGCGTTGTTTTGTATCCTCGTCTTGCGTACACTGGGGAACAGTTGAAAATACATTTTCCCTGAGTGAAACTTGAGTCACAAGAGAATTTATTTCTTTTTACAAAATCACACACACAGGTATGTTGGGGGAGAAGGGAGCAAAAATGAGAACAATCGGATTTGCTTTTTCCTTTCCTACTTCCCTCTCATTTCTAGGATACAGATGGGAGCGTCAGTTGGTGTTTAGAAGCAAACTAACTATGCACACAGCATTTGATCGCAAAGACAACGCACATCCAGCAGAAATCACTGCACTGGGCATCTCTAAGTAAGTAGGTCACAAGCAATTGATTAGAACATTTTTTCAGTGCTGTCAGCGAGAAGCAGTGCAAACCAAACAGAAGTTCGTGCTGCTTCTGCTTAGGGCAGTCTTGTTCAAGGGCTGAATAAAAAATAATACTAAAAATAGACTTAATCCAGCTGCATTTTGTTACACAGTGTGGTTATAGCTCCATCTCTCACTCAGGCCAGGCTAATTTGCACACTAGTTACTACGCCAGTAGTTTAACATATTACACATGTAAAACTGGTCATTGATGTCTGCGTGTTACTGTGCCAGATTTGTTGCAGGAATTCTTTTGCTTTTTTCTTGCAGGGATCACAGCAGAATTCTGATTGGGGATGGTCGAGGCAGAGTGTTCAGCTGGTCTGTGAGCGATCAGCCTGGCCGGTCTGCAGCAGATCACTGGGTAAAGGACGAGGGGGGAGACAGCTGCTCGGGCTGCTCAGTCCGCTTTTCACTCACTGAGAGGCGTCACCACTGCAGAAACTGCGGACAGCTCTTCTGCCAGAAGTAAGCCAGCCGGCAGTTGTCTTTGGGCTCTTTTCTGTACAGAATGTCAGGCTGGGTAAAGCTGTTGCACACCACAGAACTCTGCCAAAGACTGAGGTTTCATTTACCAAAATAGAACTGATAATGAAAAAAATCAAAACTCTCGAAGCTTACATGGAGGAATTTGGAAAGGTAGACTATCCCTTTTATAAATCCAGTGAGCAAGACAGGTATCAGGAGAGAGCGTAATCTGGTAATCTGCTTGCAGCTTTGAAAAACTCCCTCTTTTTCATCTGGGAAATACTAGACAAAAGAACTTAGCAAAGAAAAAGAAAAAAACCAAATACAAACCCCAAAAAACCAACCAAATATAAAACCCCCACAAACCAAACAAGCTTCTTTTACAGCAACTATTAAAAATGTGCACAGGACTGTCAGGAGGCTGATTTAGGAGCCAGTAGCGTACAGCATTAGACGGGGAAAATGTATGACGGAGGATGTATGTGAGCTCCCCTTACACAAGAACTAAGTTGGGAGTCCACAGGGTCAGAGATGGTATTTCTAGTTTCATATCTGTGGCTGTACTTTGAGTCTACACTGGTGAAAACAACTGTTTTTAAGCTACCTCTCATGCAGAGTTATTGTGTGGATTCTGTGGTGATCATATAACTTAAATTCTGCTTCTGCCACACGCTGTTGCATTTCTTCGTCAAGATAATAAGCGTGGGTGGTTTTCTGGTATGTGAAGTCATGGTGATAATTTCCACGCCTCGATAAAAAATAACGAGGCTGGAAGAGGACCTGTGTTCACAGCCATGCTTGTTTTTCCTCTACAGGTGCAGTAGGTTTCAATCTGAAATCAAGCGTCTGAAGATTTCATCCCCTGTCCGAGTCTGCCAGAACTGCTTCTACAACCTGCAGCATGAGAGGAGTTCAGAGGAGGGGCCCAGAAACTGATGGGATCCTGGCAAGCAGGGACTCCATCCAGCCCCACCATCACTCCAAGCACTAGTGAGAGTATTGTGCAGTGATCAGAAGGGATTAGAATATTGTCTGTTTACACTTAAGTTTATACTGAGTTTTAAGCACTATAAGTAAAAAGGGATCATTGAGTTGATTTGCGTTGACAGAAGGTAAATGAGGCTAATGGCATAATTAAGTGAAGAGCAAGGCCCAGGAAGACATTATTAATAACCACAATAGAACTGTCAACTCCTAAACCCATGTTGACGTGGCTATTGACAAAATCCTCACTAATCCTAAATACCCATTCTTGTCTTGTTTTTGTAGAGCTAGCCATCTTTATCGGGGGGAGGGGAGGGGAAGGCTTTTTAGAAGATAGTTGTAAATCTGCCTTCTTCACAAGCAACTGTGTATATTGTAAATAGGTATAATGGCCTTTTTATCTAAATATGAACTTAACTGCCTGTTACATGGGACTTCAGATTAACCACTATACTTTGTGTGGCATCTTTATCTCATCAATTTAAATACGAATGTTAAAAAGAGAAAAAGATTCTAAGGCGTTATGCATATTTCTGTTTAAAATCCAGTCTGTGCATGTTTGTTCTTTCAGTTACCCACAGTATCTTAATTTTAAGTGAGGCTGTTCATAGAATTACATGGACTTTTTCAAAAGAAAACATTTTTGAGAATAGGACTTGGAGTATTTTATCCTAGCTGTAAGATAACCAGGAACTAAACTGTACACTTGTGTTGCATTTTATACCAAACTATTTACCACCTCAGTGTTGTTCATATTTAATAAGGCCTCTTTTATACATATGTCAGAGCTGCAGTTTTGTTAATTACTTAAATGTTCATTAGCAGCTGATTCATGCAGTGCAAGAACCAGCTTTTACCTTCTTTAGTCAAGAGCAGTTGGCTTGCATATAGGTACAAAATGAATTCCTAGTTGCATAAACTTTTAACCACTGTTGTCCTGTAGCTTGCTTGCAAAAAAACTTCTGGAACAATAGGCATTGCTCTAAAACAGGGTGATATTAGTCATGCCAGAAATGCTTCTAAGAGCTGTCTGTGTTTCAGCACATGGCATCAACTTGAGGACAGCAGTAGATTTCCATTATGGTTTTTAATTTCAAATATGAATTTAATTGCAGTATTTTTTTACTACTCTGTCATTTATTTTGCACTACATATGGGATGAAGTAGAGACACTGATATCCACTGGGACTGGAACGTGTGCATCAGATGGGCCCATGGACTTAAATTTCTGAATGAGGTCTTGCCAGTGGGTTTTCGGTTGGGGGTGGGAGGGAGGGGAGGGCAGGGGAATGGCTGGCGTTTGGTTTGGTTTTGTTTTTTTACTGTATGTGTATATATTTTGTAAATGGGTGACAAACTGATCTAGATCTAGGTATATTCATAATGATTCTTTTAAATAGCGGTAAGGATGTAGCTCAAACCAACAGAAGATAGGTGGCCCTGCTTTTGCTTTGCTAGCAATTCAGTGAGTGTCTTCACTCAAGATGAGATTATCGTTCATTTGGGATGATTTGGGCAGACTCTGATCCTGGGATGGTTGAAACCATCACTGTTGTTGGAATTGCACCGTGAAATATGCCAGGCCCTTTGTGGTGGTGTGAGCCCTTTCAGAAGGTCCTTGGCACTGCAGGAGCACATCTGTCTTCTCTTGATTTGAGCCTTTAGCAGTTAATCCTGACCCCTTACTATTTACCCTGGTATCACATGTTTATGCACTGAAGGTTAAATATGTATTTTGATACATGTTTGTTTATTATGTATGTGCTGGTCTGTAAAATGAGATATATTCCTGTTTTGGTATGTATACTAGGTCCCCAAATGAACAGAAAGGCTTCTCTAGAGCCCTTGCACACTGTTGAGTAAATGCAGGTTTGTTGAGATTAGCTGACCCAAATAGACCCAAAGAGTGATGATCAAGTAGCCGTGCTGCATGGCTACTCTGACAGTCTTGCCCCTAGAAACAGGAAGAAGGTCCTCAGTAAACATGTGTGGAGCACTGGAATTCCTGTGTTCAGCTGTTCTCTCTAACGTTGCCTTCACCCTTCCCAAAATGATGTGAAACCAGCATAGTTCAGAAGACAGGCTAGTGGCCTTAACGTTTTCTGTTTGAAGAAAAGGCTGTTTTAACAACTCTGAAATGCCTTTGAGTCCACAGAGTTTCCTTCCCCTCGCCTCCAGATTTCAAAACAAAATTTAGGGAAGTCTTCTTTTCTACAGACTAGAACTTGTACAGCCACATAATCAAACGCTGATAAAAACTAGGTTTATTACAGTAACACCGATAGACTTTAAACACTAAAGCAAACAGTTGGCATATAGCACTAACGGAGGTCATGAAGATAGTGGGCCATCAGTGAAGAGATAGTTGGCCATGTTCAGCTATGTAAGCACATTGCAGGCGCGTTGTTCAACGCTTTTGCTGTTTGGCAGCCTACTAAAAAAAATCAAGGTCGCCATCCTTTACAAGTTCAGTAATGAGGAGGTGAGTCCCAGTTTACACTTTGGAAATAAATCACCACAGCCCTCTTGACTTAGTTCTTCAGAGGTGCTCTCCCAGATCCCATGTTCTTGCTTGCAGGAGGTGGAGGGGAAAAAACACACCTGCTCTTATTTCCTCTGGCAGCTGGTGCTGTGGGCAACTGTTTTGTTCACTTGGGAGTGGGTTTTTTTCCATTTCTTTCAAGCTTCTAATGCAAATACTTGCTTTGTTTTCCATGTAAAAATCTGTTGAGCAAGAATATACTCATGTACACTAACATTAGTAGACTGTATTCTCTGCAAGTACCTCACATGTCTTCTCCTGCCTTGTTCTTTGTAGTATACTTATTCATGTACTCTTAACATTCGTATGTAGTGTGCAACTGTAATGTCATGCTTATGAGAGGGGGTTGGCTTCCTCCAGCCCACATTCATCAGTAACAAAACACTTTAGATAAGTTATTTTGCACTTTCTTGTGTATAAAATTGGTAGAAACTTATATTGCTTTGTATCATTTAAAGACTCCTTTTGTTTCAGTAAATGAACTGTGTATAAAATACTTATGCAGTTAAAACTGTTTTTAGAAAGTATTTTTAATTTCAGCAAGTTTGGTTACTTGTTGCATGACTATTAACACAGCTGACTTTTTGTGTCAGTGCAATGTATATTTTTTTTGTCCTGTTATTAACTTGTAAGCCCTAGTTAAATGGCCATTTATTTGTACAGCATCAGGAGTAAATTGAAGATAACTGGCTAAGACTGGAGTGTGGAATTTTGTACTATATTGCAGAATCCAATATTTGTTTTTTGGTGGTTACGTAAAAGGCCTGACGATTTACTATCTAGTGTGCAATCTGTGATATCTGAATGTTCATTGTATATTTGTCTCCAATGCAAAAAGGTAGAGTAACACAATTACAACAATACATGATTAAATGCAATAGTTCAGGTACTGAAGTATTTTTTTCATTTCAAATAAATACCTGCTATTTACCACCAAAAAGCTGTTTTGCATTTGTTGGAAAGACACAACATTTGCAGCTGAATAAACATTTTTAACACAGGAGTGGTAACTAATGAGTTACATGTTTCTGTATTGTCATGAGGAGTAAATTTCTATACCTTGCCCTATGGTTCTGCTTTCTGAACCCGAGTACAGTCATCCACAATGATGCAGAGTGAAATCATGTGTCTTTGTTTATTCTGGTTTGCTTCATAAGTGTCATTGCAGAGTGTGAGGCCTGCAGAATTTGGCAGTGTGTAGAAGAATATGCTGTGCTGATACAGAGAAAGCAGACGGAAAATTATGTACGTTATGGTGGTAAGGACAGTGAAAGAGGAGGAAGTGTCAAAATCCAGTTTAAATCATCTTCCCCTAGGAGAGAATGACTGCTAGAGCAGAACTTGACCGTACCTGGTGAGAAACAGCCGAAGATCCCCAAATGCTGAAATATTTTTTGTTAAATCCATTTTTGTACCCTTTCTAAGCTGTTAATGCTCAAGAATGTGGGGTTTCATGTTGGCAGTTAATTACATGCCAACAATGATGGCTAGCAGTTCTTCTCTAACTGAAAAACAGGCTCTGATGCAGATGGGCCTGCCATGTTCTTGGCTGGTGAGCACCTGGGCTGCTACTGCATTCTTGGTATTTGACAAGTAAGTGATTTCACTGGTTGTAAAAAAAAAAGGAACTTCTACCGATGAACTTAACTGTAATGCTTAACTGCATTTAACGTGAACCCCTTCCATGAAGGAAGTGGTTTTAGTTAAGTGTGCTCTCAAGCAGCAGCGACGGAAGGAATTTTCATGGCCTTCCTAAGCCGTATCTTGGTTCTATAGCATCGGTAATGCCCACTTCTCATAGGTTCAAGTGTGAGAAGTGGGCTTTCCATATTTTAAATCTTTCTACTTGCTAAAAGAAATGTTTTCTCTTAAACAGGGAATTCCCTGTTAAAGAATTCCGGGGGAAGTACTGTACTTCAGAGCATACCTGTAGACACTTGACACATGCTGCAGCCCAGCATACTGTTCTGCTGTCATGCAGCAGGTCATGAATGAGCTTCATCGATGGTTTTTGGGCCACTAAGCTGCACTGACGTGGAGCATAGGGTCTGGCATCAGTACTCAGTCTTTGAGGGGAGAGATGTACTCCTAACAGTAGCTCCAGGCTGCTTTATGCAGGTGGATCATTCAGTATGCAGTACTTCAACCTCATTTTCTCATGGGCAAAAAAAGGGAGTTAGCCACCTCCTTTGATCTGTGCCATATGAAGTTAGCTAACTTGGGCTTAACTTGGTGCAGCATTCTGACTAATGCAAACAGGTTGCAGTTAAATGTCGCATCCTGCCTGGAGAGTGCACTGCAGTGCCTTGTCTCTGCAGCTTGTGAAGTCTGGTGGAGGGCATCGTTCAGCTTCAGGAAGGTGAGCTAGCCTCATGGTGTGGTTCTGTGGCCCTCATGCGCCCTCAGCCACCCTAGTGTGCGCGTGCTCTTCTCTTCTGCCAGCCCATGGCACGTCCGAAAACTCCTTTCCACAGGGTTCTGAGAAGCCTGTCTTGCTGAAACAAATGAAACCCAATTGCCTTTTGAGTTTTCCAAGCTGTTTGTGGAGCCAGAGGCTGAGTGACGGGCAGGCAGGGCTGTGCCACTGCATCTGGCATCCCCCAGGCATGGTGGGGAGTGGAGGTGCCAGGAGCAAGCATGGAGAAGCAGTGGGGGCTGCAGTGCTGACAGACCTTTTGATTGGGAAAGTACAGTCCCATCCCTGCCCCACGGAGCACAGGTTTTCATGTTGACATTAGATAATGCAATTTAGAGTCACTGTTGCACATCAAGTGCTGCGAGAGTTAGTTTGGCTCCTTTCTGTCCAGACAGACAAGACTGATCAATTAGCTTTTTGTGAGGCTTCTCACTAAACCTGGGGCCAGGAGAAAAGAGGGCAGTGCCCTACATAATTCATGGCAGCTCAAATGTCAGTGTTGGAGCCGTAAAATCCCCGACAGGCATCAGATTGGGCAAGCAGCCAGTTTGGGAGTGAGACAAGGCAGTTGGTGAGTGACAGGGCAGCCCACTGCAAGTGCACAGGCCTTTAACTCTACCACAACTCCCACCAGGCAGAAGCACCTCCCAGGACACTAAAACAAATGGCAGGTCTTCCAATGCCTGTTTGGTGTGCCTGCTGTTCACAGAGGTCCGTAGTGCTCTGGTGTGGGGGTGTGTTTGTACTTATGAACTACAAAAAGTGGCATTTCATCCTGCGATAGTGCCATAGCCAAGTCCATTGTTGCCACATTTGTGGCCGGTATACTGCGAGCAGCTTGTCTTTGATCACAGTTGTGCTGACTTTGACAGTTGAGAAAGGTGAGGTTTGGAGCCTGCTTTCTACGCTTGGAGTGGTTTGTGCTGTGTACCGTGGTAAAAAATGCGTTATGTGTTTTTAAACAATTAGTGGCAGCCGAAGTTGTTTCCATGTCAGGACACAGTGTTGGTGCACTGGTGAGACTAGTTTGCCATGCAGCGCAGGGGAGGACAGAAACAGGACTGATGTGTTGGGAGCCAAATCCTGCCTTGTGTTCCTGGGTTAGTTGAGTGACGTTACACCTAGATGTATGGCTGGCTCCAAAGAAGGGGAATTCATATGACATGGGTCTCAACTTGAGGATGGCAACTGATGAACGTAAGTGCAATTGTCTGCTCCAGTGTCAACCATAGCCCTTGGTGTGCTGCCCCAGCTGAGGTTCTCTAAGGGCAGGTAGGCCAGCAGGAGATTCAATGTAAGTGTGAACATGTAGCAAAAGCTGTGAAGTCACTACTGCGTGGAAAGGAATTGACCAAGAAGAGTAATGACCATGTTAAGTAAAGGGTAAAACCAGGCTGCTGAGAGCCAGGGTAGCTCAAATCCAGCCGGTGCTCAAGGTGCTGGGCTTCGGCTGCCCCACCAGCACCCTCCCCAGAGGAGGGACTGCTCCTTCCCCACCCTCGGTGCCACTGCAGCCTGCACTGTGTTGCTGGGCAGAGCTGCAGGGAGGTTAAAGCACTGCTGAGCTGAGCCAGGAGCACAGATGACCTCTGGGCAAGATTATGTTACAAACACTGATGTATGGTCTATGTGTGTGTTCAAGGCGCTTGCCCAATAGCAGTGATGAAAACGCTGTGTGATCAGCCGCAACCCCCAGCCTGTGCAGGTAGGCTGTGAGCATTGTTGACACAAGTTGTCCTCAGCCCTGGGAAAGCTTCCAGCCTTCCTGGGAGGGGGCAGCTTCCATGGGGCCACACGTGAGGGCAAGGACTGCTCTCCTCAAAGCTTGGCTGCCCTCCCAAGGCCACCCTGATGAAACCGGGCTGGGAACCACCATGGAGCTGCTGGGACTGAGCTGCCCTCCTCTCCTGCAGGGCGCTCATTAAGGGACAAATGCACTGATGGCAGAGTAACCTGGGAGGCATCTCCCAGCTCCTGTGCCAAGGCAGGCCTGAGGAAAGGGCAAAGTTGTCCAGCAGGTTTCCCCAGCACACTACTCAAGCTCTTAAAATTCACCTACCTGAGCAGCGTGTGCTACATGCATACCACCAAGGGATATATATATACATCTAAGAGCTGATCAGCCCCAAACCGGGCTGAGAAGTGGATTGTCAACAAAGGATAACAACAAAGGACTTGCTTTAGACCTAAAAGGAAGGTTTGGGGTTCAGCTGTAGGAAACTGCCCGGGGGGTCAAGGCTGCTCCTTCCAAGGGATAGATAGTAAAAGTAGTTTTGAGTTCAGCAGTGAAAGCACTAGTAATTAAAAGTAACAGTGAGGGATACTTCTGTGGACGAGTTAAACCCCTTGGCTATTATTTTCTCCTTATCATTTCTTCTAGGATAACTGAAAAGTCTTGAATCTATGCAGAAGCCAAAATGTATTCTATTACTGAGGAGGCCCAATTTGTTTCTTTCCACTGTGTCACAGGATGGCACCATTCACCATGACAGCTACCCAGGGTAGTTTCCTGCTTCATAAAAAAAATACCTTTTTAAGGCTGACTTCTTTTAGACAGACGGGTTTCTGATGTCTCGATATTGTAATATATGCAAATATAAAAGACAAAACCACCAAGTTAAACATGTAGCCCTGAAGCAGCAAAGCTCACGGATGCTGACAGAGCACAGAGATGAAAAGATGCTTTGCACTGGTTATCACTGAGTGAATGTTCTTGTAGGCAAAGCCTTTGTCATCAGAAACTTTCTATGACACTCACAACACAGCTTGAGAAGCACAAACTCTTCTGGAAGTTCACAGTGCAGTGGAAGAAGAAAAATCCATTGGTAGTGACACACGCCAAGAAGCCAGTTCTTTATTAAAAGATCCTTTAAGCGTTCCTTCCAGTACAGACTTATTTGCTCCACTGTGGCTTTGAGTTGATGAAGATGAACAAACATTAATAAAAAAGGCAAATTCGAACACCTCTATAAAATTAAGTAGATGAATTATGGATACTGCTTACACCAAATACAAACATCAAACCACAAGAATTATACACAGTCCTAAGGCTAACTATGTGACAAATGTATGCAATTGCACTTAAGTCTGTAGAAAGTTGACACATGCTGCTGCCCGAGCGCTCCATATCTTGGGTCAAGAGGACACCCACTGGGTATTCTCTGCATTGAGAACAGCAGCTTCGGAGCCAATGGATACCCAGAGTGTCGCCATGCCGTACATTTGGCTTGCTGTGAAAGTGACCAAATGGGCCCAGCAGTGCCCAACTGAATTTATTCAAGAAAAGAATACTATTAAATCAGTTTTACTGGAATCTTTTGGTTTGTGCTTTTCCCTTAGCTAGAAACCCCAATGCCTTTGACCACAGCACATCCACCTGGGACAGAAAAGGTGATCTGACGCCCTGATCCTGTGGAAGCATACTTTCTGCACCCGCAGCCCACGCTCCTGCAGTGCCTGTACCTAGAGAGATACCACAGTTCAGGCAAGAAAATACTCCTACCAGATCCAGTGGAGTTCAGAATCCATCCCTAAAAGGGAGGAAAAGGGGCAAACACTTGTTACGGTTTGCTCAGTGTTCAGTCTAATAAAAAGTGCCATTCCTTTTGTGCAAACAACAGATGCAAGAGGAAGGTGGGAAGCTAGAGTGGAAACTGAGAGCCTGTTTTGTTTCATTCAAGTGAAAGATACCTCTAATGATCCTTCAGTAAAAACCCTCTCTGATAGGCAGCTGCTGCTGTTAGGATGTTTTGCTCTTTGCCCTCAAAAAAGTTAAACGGAGCTCTCTGCTAGGCAAGAGAACTATGCTGGTCCCTGGGGTGTAAAGCGGATTAGTTGCAGAGCTGCTATAGGCAGCAGGAGGCTTATTGACTAGCTAGAAGAAAACCCTGTCAATATTATTATTCACTTATTCTTAGAGCAAAATGGCTCTAAAAATCTCAGTTTTATTTATGTGCTGCTTTATTTGTGAAATTTCTTGGTACCTGTACAAAGTGCCTGTTAAATACTAGTAAGTGTTTAATTCAGTAAAGTCAAATGGTTCCACAGGTAAACTGCACTGCGCGCTGAATTCTGTCATATCCTTTTCCAGGCGCTGCCATTTCCATACCGGGAGACATCCCTTCACTGCAGTAGGCAATGCTAAAGTTAGGCCTGCTTTGAGCAGGAGGCAAAGCTAGATGATACCCGTAAGTTCTTTCCAATAAATGTTTTTCTGTGATTGCATAAAGACAGTAATAGCAATCACCAATACGTCTTTATCTAATCATAGAATCATAGAATGGTAATGGTTGGAAATGACCTTGAGATCATCTAGCTTCAACATCTTCTATTTGGCAAAGTTATGGATGGATCCTTCCTCTGAGAGGATAGCTACTCTTTTAGAAGAAACAGAAGCCTCCAATCACTTTGCTCTCTTTGCAACCCAGCAACCAGATAGGGGCAAAACAAAAAAAAGCCCCAAACCTTCAAGGAAAGAAACAATTCATTTCACATTACATCTGGATCAATGTGCAGAAGCTGCTCTAACTGCGAGCTCATTGCTCAGAGCACCTGCTCTTCAGTTGCAGCGTTTTTCACTAATGACATTTTAATAGTACGTCTCCAGCTTGACAGGCATCCAGCAGTGCTCCAAAAAAAATCAGTGCTTGTCATAAACACCCCCAGCACCCTTGCTATTTTCTGTCTGGATAGATGGCTAGCCAGGGAACAGAAATGAGCAGCATTTGGAATAGGATAGTGTCCATGGAGCTTGTCCAAAATCCCTGCAGCACCACTCAAGCCTAACACTTGACACCAAAGCCACTCCCACAGCAGCTCCATCTCCAGAGCTTGACTCCAACCCTTCTGTGTTCCTGGAGGAAGACTGCTTTGTGCTGTGGTTAACCCTTTGCTACAAACTGTTGGACTCACTGTTTTAGCAGGTCACATCCTTGGCAGGAGAAAGGCTTTTCAGCTGTGTTTTGCTATTTATGCCATAAAAGGGTTGTGGCAGACTTTCCACAGACCAAGAGCAACCTGCTTTGGCTGGTAACAACTGAAAGTGCTCCTCTGCCTCAGGTAAGCAAGGCTGAGCCCAGCATGGTACCCAGCAAACATTCTGATCTTAGGTGAATCATAGAATGATTTGGGTTGGAAGGGACCTTCAAAGGTCATCTAGTCCAACCCCCCTGCAATAAGCAGGGACATCGTCAACTAACCCCAACCCTGGGGAAAAATCTGTGGAGAAAGAAGGGGTTATTATCATAAATAGTGATGTTCTTGTTACAGAGGCCTAGGCAACAGCATCCAATAAAACAGAGATTTACATATACCAGCTCACAAGGTCTTTGTACTTATAAACCAAACATACACGTCGTATACACCAAGTGATGGGACAAAACCAGCATACTCTCTAAACACTGTTACTTACTGCTGTCAGTACAACACTGCTCTGCTGGGTGCCCCTGGGCCTTCTGCCAGAGGCAAGGAAAAACACGCGGAATGAGTGCCTAGGCTGTATCTCTTGGGCTAAAATAAAAGGGCTGAAAGCAATGAAGACACATACTTCACACTGGAAAACAAGGATCAGGCCAGGCCTCTCAAATATTTTTCTTTACTGCAAGGTTATTTCTATCAGGCAACTTCTCTTTCACTTCTTTGTTTTGTTGGTTTTTACAACTGTGCGGTTGGAAACATCCATACATAGAATGAAAAATACTGTGACAAGCCTGAGAATATTTCATTGCAACTGGGTGACTCAGAGGCCAGAGGAGCTGCAAGCCTGATGTGGAGCAGAGGAAGGAGGTCTGAATGAGGCACACTGGAACATATCTTCACCTCCTACCAACACGTCACCTGCAGTCTGTGTGTCACCTGCATTCTGTGTCACGGCAGTGATACAAGCTGGCTCAGAGTGCTGCCCCTGCCATGCCTCACTGGATGCATGCTCCCTCCAGAGAGGGAAGCAGAAACACTTCCTTTAAGTATAAAACTACATTCTGGTTTCTGAATATCTGACACATAGTAGAAACAATACCCAACACTTATAAAAATTACCTCCTGTTATTATAACACTCTCTCCTTTCTCTAGCTTACTTGCTTTGGGAGTTTTACAGTCTCCTGTATACCATGAAGAGACACAGGAGATCACAACTAGCAGAAAGAACCTTCAGTGGAGGGCAAGAAATCCTCATATGTTTGTGAAATAATCTCTTCTTACACATCCAAAGAACCATGATTAGTAAGTACTTTGAAATCAGCTGGTTTCCTCCAGGGGAAAAAAGAAAAAAGATAAAAAATAGAAGTGCAAGTCGATGAGAGACTCTGGCTCACAAAAACGTGCAGCCTTATTCCCTCCTCTGTGCTCCTGTCAAGCACTGGCACACCAAAGAGAAGACAGTGCAAGGGCCTGCTGTGTGGTCGACAGAGATCATACAGGCTTTGGACCCAATGAAGAAACGTTCCCATCCGCACAATGGCATGTGACTCCAGCCTGCTCGTCTCCTTGGAGTCAGAGGATCACAGATGATGATGATGAGAGTAACAAAGCCCTGCAAAGCAGCACTCAGAAAGTTCAGCTACACCAGATGTCACTGACATCAGAACCTGAACACCTCTCCCTTATTTTTCACCCACTTCTGAAGCACAGCAGAGTTTTGGGTGGCTGCACAACAGAGGAAGACAGCAAACCCGATTTTTGTCTAACTAAGAACACTGTGCGTTTGTTCCCCCAAGTATTAACGTACAAAGAAGCCAGCATGTGGCTCAGACTCAGACTTACACAGCTACATGATAACAAAGGGTCCTGGGTAGTACAAGTAGGTATGAAATAATTGTGCACCTCCAGCCTTAGGTGAAAGCTCAGGGCCTCATCTATGTGAACAAAGTGATGTGCAGAGCTACCGGGACTACAAACCCAAAGAAATAGCTGCCTCGATGCTGACTGGAATAAATAACTGCAGCAAAATGTGATCAGCCATAAGCAACAATGGGTCATTATGCACCAACAAAGCAGTAGCATCTTCTATAACACTGGGAACAGAAGAGACAGACAAGACACCGAGTCAACCTATGAACAGATGGGAGTTTTCTCCTGTAGCACACTGTGCCCAGATTATGGCAGGAAAAGATACCCGTGGCAGGTCTTCATGCCCACCTCCCGCTGGAAGCAAAACTGCGGCTGAAGGAAAAGTTGATCTCACCGTTTTTGTACTTCCCCCACGCTCCAAATGGCACTATGACAACTGTGCTGTTGTCTTCAGTGCCAAACTGTATTGCCTGAAAGAAGAAACAAGCTGTCAGCACAACAACCTTGCTTGGAAAAGGAAACAAGTGTCTGGCTCCACATGGGACAGCATGCCCTGAGGCTCAAGAGTTCCTTGCCCCTTCCCAGCCCTGATACTCCATTCTGGTGTGCCCCAGAGCTTTCCATAGGACATGCCACCATCCAGAACCCTGGTGAGAAACTGGCCATTTCTGTCTACGCTGATCACATGTTCAGCACAGGAATAAACTGCAGTTATTGTCCCATGCAGTTCAGTGGATCATCAGCTAAGCAAGTTAATTGAAATGATGCCTGCCTGGCAAGGATGTGGCAAGAGCCAGGGTAAGGCAAAGGCTGGGTTGTGGCACTAGGGAATGTCTCAAGCAGTGTAGTGCAATTTACTTGAATGTGTGGTTGTACACTTCATCTTCTTAAAACCAACCAACGCAAAAACAACAAGCAAGCATTTGATGCCAAAATAAGCCCTGGCATTACCTGCTCAGTAACAACGTGGGCGGCTTCAGCGGGATCATGGCACTGGCTAATGAAGTCACAGATATCCTGACTGTTCACCATGAAGTTAATACCATCTGTAGTGAGGACCAGGAAGCTGTCATCCGCATGCTGCAACTGCAAAAGCACACAGTACGCACAACAATGGAGCAAGTGCTGCAAGGCAAATCAACTGCGTTATACTACACTCTGTTGCAAAGAACCTCTTCAGAAGATGCTGTGGGCTTTCCTGCTTTCTGTGCTAAGACTAACAGGAACCTACAAACCCTTGGCTAGCCAAAGGCTGCCCCTTGAATCCTCAGGTGTACCTATCAGCCGCACAGACTGTGTTGCTTGTACTGGAGGAGAGAGTCTGAAGGTGCTTCCAGTTCTAGGAAGCAGCCCTCTGAATACACTGAGGCCAAAAGACCAGATTCATACATGACCCAATAAAAGAAAGGCTTCCTTAAGGAAGGATTTCAAGGAAGACATGATAGCTCTGCAGATATTTCCCTAGGCCCCTCAAGTCTAGCAGGTGGCATTTAATTAGGACCAACTAAATATAAATTCCCCAGGACCTGGGAGTGGCATTGCTGAAAACTAACAGAATATCAGTTGAGAGGAGAGCCTTCCTGCAACTGTGAAGGCAGATATGCTGAATACCTGCTGGGTGGTCAGCTTGTTTTCTGAACAGCTAAGGTGCATGCAACTGCCTTGTTCTCCTCCCTTCCTCCTAAGAGTACAAACCTCTATGATTTTTTTGATGACAGCCCACTCACATCCCACCTAGTTCTCAGTGATGGTTTTTTATTAGCATTAACGTCAAAACTATTCATTTGACCACAATACCCAAACAGACTAACACCTCTGTATTGCAGTAATAGATATCATGTGTTATCTTAGCAAGTTTGCCGATGATACCAAGCTGTGTGGTTCGGTTGACACGTTGGAAGGAAGGAATGCCATCCAGAGGGACCTTGACACGCTTGTGAGGTGGGCTGATGCCAACCTGATGAAGTTGAACCATGCCAAGTGCAAGGTCCTACACCTGGGTCAGAGCAATCCCAGGCACAGCTCCAGGCTGGGCAGAGAAGAGATTCAGAGCAGCCCTGTAGAGAAGGACTTGGGGGTGTTGGTCAATGAGAAACTGAACATGAGCTGGCTTCAGTGCACTCGCAGCCCAGAAAGCCAACTGTATCCTGGGCTGCATCAAAAGGAGTGTGACCAGCAGGTTGAGGGAGGTGATCCTGCCCCTCTACTCTGCTCTTGGGAGACCTCACTTGGAGTATTGTGTGCAGTTCTGGTGTCCTCAATATAAAAAGGACATGGAACTGTTGGAACAAGTCCAGAGGAGGGCCACGAGGATGATGAGGGGACTGGAGCACCTCCTGTATGAAGATAGGCTGAGACAGTTGGGGCTGTTCAGCCTGGAGAAGAGAAGGCTGCATGGAGATCTCATAGCAGCCTTCCAGTATCTGAAGGGGGCCTATAGGGATGCTGGGGAGGGACTCTTCATGAGGGACTGTAGTGATAGGACAAGGGGTAACGGGTTCAAACTTAAACAGGGGAAGTTTAGGTTGGATATGAGGAAGAAATTCTTTCCTGTAAGGGTGGTGAGGCACTGGAATGGGTTGCCCAGGGAAGTTGTGAATGCTCCATCGCTGGTGGTGTTCAAGGCTGGGCTGGACAGAGCCTTGGGTGACATGGTTTAGTGTGGAGTGTCCCTGCCCATGGCAGGGGGGTTGGAACTAGATGATCTTAAGGTCCTTTCCAACCCTAACTATTCTATGATTCTATGATCCTTCTTCCCTCTTGCTATATTGTACTGTGAAAAATGGGATTTAGAAGTTGATCTGGTTGAATTTAGTAACAGGGCCAGAATTTCTGTCCTGTTAATCTGAAATGAGTTAATTAGAATTGGTCTCCAGTTACTTCACCACAAATAAAAACCAGTGCTTGGCCATCAGGCTTCACCTGGGCACATCATGTGGCTACCGCCACCTGCATCAAATACCTATGATGACCCTTAGTCTGAGTGTTGCTGTCCCTGTAAACCAGGACTTCTTTTACCTGAACCCTTTTTGTTTCTGGCTGGGCTACCACACCACTGGTTTTAAGATCCAAATCTCCTATGCTCCGTGTCATTGCAAGTCTACCATTCACATGAGGTTGTCCCACACTGTTCCAGGTAATGAAGCCACCGCACTTCCTAATCCTGTCCAGGGGCAAAAAAGAAAAAGCACGTATGAGTTACTGTTTCACACCGTTACCCCATCTCTATCTGCAATTTCTGTCACTAGCTACTGATGCAGAATGGGATATGGAGGACCTAAGCTGGTAGACTGAGGGTTGGCTTCAGCTGTTTGAAGGGTCTACAGAAGGGCTGTGTCTTGGTGGGCTGAATCCTGACCTGGGTGCCATAATGCATTTCTTCAGGTCTTGTCTCTACCTGGGCAGTTTTGGACAAGTCCGAGCCAGGCAGTCACAGCTCTGCACCAAGTCCTAGCTATGCTGATCTTACTGCTGAGGCAGTTCATACTCATGCAGGGCTTTCTATATCCCCAGTCCTCTAAATGAAACCATGTGAATTAACTGGTGCTGTGCTGCTTTCTGACCACTCAGAGGTGGTCTCGGGGCATTATGTTCAACTGTCTGCTTCCTTCCAGGCCCAACTGAGCAGCAGAACACCAGCACATCCTGACTGAGGACCTGCCCTGGGAAGCCACCTCATTAGCTGACAGGTACCTTTCCTTCTCTTCTTTTCTTTCTGGAGTATGGTCAGTGGTGAGTTTCATGGCCTTCCCCTTTCGACACAGCAAAGCACGACTGTCTCCCACACTTGCCACAACTAGCTCAATACCATCCCGGAGCAGAGCCACTGTTGCAGTGGTCCCAGAGTTCATCAGAGTTGCTATAAATGTCATATCAAAGAGAGAGGTTTTAGCATAGCACTGCCTCAAAGTACAGGACCATTCATTTACAACAGTTCCAATTGGTAAAATGAAGACAACTTGTGCTCTATGTTACCAGTAAGTAACCACTTTCACATTTAAACTAAATCTACATCCAAAACAAAAAAAAAAGGAAACATGCATGTAGGACTGGGGGGAGAGAGAGGAATTGGAAAGGATAAGTGCTTCTCTGCAACAACATGGCTCCATGCAAAGAGGGCAAGTGGAATTAAAGCAGTTACAAGGTACAGTGGCTTTTTTTCAGCTTGTAGCCAAATGTCACCTCAAGTTACAGGGTTATCACCCTTGTTCCTGGGCACAGGACTGTATGGATGACCCACCGTAAAGCTGATGGCTCTTCCCTTCTGTTAGGTGGTGAAGTGGGCAATTGAGTAACAGTAATTGTAGCTCCACATAGTTCACCAGGAGAGAAACACTAGATCACTCCTTTATACCAGCCTGTGTCATCCTCCCATTGCTGTCAGTGGTTACAATCCCCCTCTGCTTCCCCCAGTCTTGCCAAGAGATGAAGGGTTTTCAGCCAGCAGATCTCTGGCTTTTTTCAGAAAGGGACGCTGCTCTACTCAGACCCTGTCAACTTGCTGGAGGTCCCAGTGCAAAGGTGAAGCTGGATTCTGCCTCTTGCCTTGAGCCTGCAAACGGATGCAGTCAGCTGGCAGCGGCTGTCATCTGGGCAATCTGCTCTGGGCACCAATGGGACCTGTTTACAGGGGTGTAGGTGTGCCTAGGGGGCAAACCAGAGCCCTTGGTGTCACCTTCTTTCTCTTACAGCTGAGCTGACTGAGTTCAGAGACCTGGGTGGATGAACTGGTGCAAATAAATTTAAGGGCTCCTTAAGTGTCTACACACCAGAAAAAAAAAAATAAGCGCTTGAAAAGGAGAACTGTGAGTCTGCCTTGTTTCAGAAAAGATCCGTACTTTTATCTGCAGTGAAGGAAATGCCAGAAGAACCATCCAGCTTTCCTTTTTTGTTTGGTTTTTTGAAAGGAGCAGCCCTGTTTTACAGTTAGCATCTTCCCTTCCCCAAACTATGCAAAGGTAACCCAATGAAAGGTGCCTGGAAAAACTTGAGCTATTACAGTAAAATGTCTGGCATTTGCTATTGCCCGAAGCACATTTTGTATTCACAGCCAGTGCAAATCCCCTTGAAAGGCCCTCTGTAGGTCTCCTGCATTCTGGGCTTTTCCAGTTTTTCCAGGTTTTAAAAGCAAGCCAATTCAAAAGGAATTTTGAGCTAATTTAGGAATGAGAATCTCCAGTTACATTCTTGTTTTCACATCACTAACAGTTAAGGATCTTTCTACCACCACTTCAATGCAAAGCTCAGCTACAACTGTGTGCACTCCCACCTCTGGTGCTGCAGCCCTGACTCTGGGGAGGTGGATGGATCTGAGACAGGAATGCATGTTTGAACCCAAAGAATGCCAGCCAGTCCCATCTCTGACCAGTTGCCAGTAAACAGTGTACACACTGCACAACCAACCCCCTGTGTACTATGGAAACAGAAATGAGAGTGCTCTGGGATTTTGGTGACCTCCTTTCCCAACCCTGCAAGGTCTCAGCAACCCGTAATTAAAACAGGGTTGGGAGTAAACTGAAGTGCAGAGCCCTGAAAGATGCACCGAGCCTTGTTGTGCAGAAAAAGCATTGAGTTGATGAATCCAAAAAACTCACAAAACAGTCTAAACTAAGCCTGTGTTATTATTTAAAACAGGTATTATTACTGCAATGAGGACTTGGTTTAGCTATAGACTTAACCAACATGTCAATCATGAACATCAACCACAGTGACTATGGTCAAATCTTGGACTACGTTATGGCTGCCATGCAGGCTATGATATTTGAACTATTTAGATGCCAGTAGCTTCTGACTATTCAGGTAAGCACTGACATCCTGTTTCTAATTTGAAGCAAGGACTAGTCCAGTGCAGGATCACTTTGAGGCACATTATGAAAGCAAGATGCTAACAAGTACCAGTGCAATTAGAAATTTTAGTAGAACCAGTAAAATACCTGTTTTAGCCAACAGTTTAAATAATTGAAATTAAGAACATATGTAAAACTACCTTTTTATTTCACAGAAAATATGTTTTATTCAGACATTAAAATTAATGCAGAACTGCTACTACTCTCCCATTTCATTCCTTGGTTTTGGAGTTATGTTGAAAAACATAGCAGTTTCTGAAAAAGTTAAGATCTGTAGTCTTTAGTTCATAAATGACTGGAAACATTTGGATATTCAGGTGAAGCTGCATCTTTCAAGTGCAAACTCTCTAAGAAAAGAGCTGTGATTACAAAATCAAGGGACGGTACTAAAGAACAAGTCAAGATACTGCCCAGAATTGTGCTAATAGTTGTACTGACTAGAGCTTTACATACATTTATTAGTTAAATAGCACCCCTGGAAAAACAAACGCTGCTCATGCTTTCTTCCTTGGAACACGTTAATGATGCGGGCAGGGGTGCAAGAACTAGTAGCTTGACTTACAAGCCTTACGTGATTTCTAGCATAGCTCGAAAACACAGGAATGATGATGGGATAACATTTCTAACACTTTATTACAGCTGCTGCTAGGTTATTTAGTAATATCAAAATATGTTGCATATATATATTGATTTTAACAATTAAAGAGTTTATTTTGTTTTCCTGACAATATCACTATAAAACTAAGATCTTTCATTAGGTTCTTAACACTCACTGGACAACTTCTACTGCAAGTCATCTCAACTAATGTGACAAAGAGGATGTGGGAACCTTCCAGTAGTCCAGGCTAGGAACCGCTGGACTCCTTCACCTGGGACAAAATTAAGCAGATCTCTCTTTCCACTGAAGCCCAGCATATAGTGTCGAGGGCCTCCAGTTCTAGAGCTGCTGACCAGGTACAGTGTCTGCCACAAATAACACGCACACAGAGGCAAATAGAAAATTCACCCAGGGACTTTGTTCAAACAAAATAAACCTGCAACACTGGAGATGAAAGAATAAGAGCTGCAGAACTGAAGACGTAGTCACTCTTGAGTTTGCCTGCACTCTTTTGCAGGTCATTTTTAAGTACTTGAGGCTCGCACATGCATCTTTTGCTACAGATAAATCAGCCTTGGTATTTCTGGGGAATTAATAGCTTTCTTGCCTTTTTGCTAGAACTGTGTGACAAAACCAGTTTAAATTCAGTCAAATAAAAACTCCTTTTGGTTGCTGGGGTCTTTTTTTCTGTGGAGGTGAGTATCCAACTCACACATCAACCAAAGAATTTTATCAGTGCTACAGGGCCAGCTGTCTCATATACGGCAAGAGTGGCCACTCTGAACATCTTCAGTACAGAACACGGCCCAATCTGTTTCCTCAAGGTTATTTATGTATTTTTATATATATACTTACATATAACACAAAAATGGGAATTCAAACTAATGCCAGCTAAAATGGGCCCATCTTAAAGGCACTGAATAGAAGTACATTAATTGTTCTGGCTCATGGGAAAATGCAAAATAAACACTCCTTTAATAGTGTCATTAGTGTCTTTGAATTTGATTAGGTAATAATCAGGATAAAAAGGCTGCCTTTGTAATGTTGATGGCTTTATGATACATTCAGGTAAAAATTCTGCAGCTCTTCCTTTTCCTCAGTGTTGCAGGTTAACATATTCAAAGAAATAAAAATCATATTTGAATGGTAACTTAAAAAAAACACAATACCAACCCCCACTACTTTTTTAATTTAGTTATTTTAAAACAACTTTTGCTGTTTGCTCAGCACAGTAAGATTACAGGAGTGCCTTTCAATCATAGACACTCCAGTTAATACCTGGCTATGTTTTAATAAGATGGCTATTCCAGAAGTGAGTGGCCAATGTAATTAGAGATGGATGAACTGAATGTGGAGGTCGATGGAAAGACTCCCCGTTGTCTTCTCCACCTAGTGGATTACAGTGAACAGAAGCAGTAGCAGTACCTTGTAGGACAGCACTAGGCCAGGAGAGGGTTTGTCTTACATTTCTCCAGACAGGCGCTGAAATTTCCTGAAGCATACAATTCACTTCCTTATTTCTGTCCTTGTCAAGCAAAGCGGTTCAGCCTTTACAAGTCAGATTTTATAGCTGGTCCAAAATAGCAGAAAATTCTGTCCATCTATGTTAACAGTTCTCCCATGGATAATGACCTATTTGTTGGACAGCTTCCTTTGCTGTGTCCTACTGCCTAAACTTAGCAGTGAGTTAAAAGTGACTGGATATTTAAATATGTGGAAGCAAATTAAAATACATTTTTTAAGAGATATCAAACACCATATTTCAAGGCTCAGGCATATCTCTAAGCTGGTAATGATTAGAAAGGATTTAGGTGGAGGACGGATTACCCCAGATCTGCCTACAGTAAGTGTCTTATGCTTTTGTGCGAAACAACAGCTACAGATCACTGTCAGAGGGGGTACTGAACTACTATAGCACTCCAACAGCATTAGTGAACCTCATTCCAGACATAGCTTGGTGTTCCAACAAGGCACATCTCTAGTCCTGTTAAATTTGTGCCATTATATTAAGTTTTTATCCCTTAAATAGTAATATAGACAATGTGTCAAACTATACCCATGGAATTTTGGCTACAGGGATTTGTCCCAGGACTTACTTTCCTTCAAACACCCAGACACACACTTTCGAGGCTGGTCATGTGCTAGGTAAGACCTGGACATCCTGAACATGCACCAGGGGCTTTTTTGCAGATATATTGAAAGAAGTGAACCCTGGTTGGGTCATCTGCTAGAACAAGACTAAGCCATTATTTTGCACTTCATCAGCTATGGCTGGGTTTCACAAGGAGGTCAGGCTTGGGGAGCATCCGGCATACCCCGGTTACCCAGTGTTACACAACCAGCCACCATTTTCAAGATACTTCAGCAACAGCTTGACTGTCACATCCAGAATAGCCACAATGATTCAGAAATTTTGCTGGCAAACTGAGTTTGGAAGTAGGCTTCTAACAAGGATATATGCCAAGCATTGAAATTTTATGCAGTTTTCAAAACAGCAGCAACAATAAAAATATCCACACCAAGCAGTCAACATAATATTGAATTGTTTTAACAACAGATATGCAAAAAGTTTTATTTGTTCAGAAATCCACACTTGTCTTTGCACGCTGTTACTCCTCTCTTTGCTTTACAGATTGATTTTCATCTGGGCAACCAATCAAGAGCACTTGGCTCTTTTAAATCCCACTGGCTCCTGCAAGAGCTTGCAGGTGCTCAGCCTACCTGAGAAACACTGAGTGTTTGCCAGAGTGTGGCCCCGGGGGGATGTTTAGCAATACTTTTGCCTTCTATTTTGCTTGACCTCAAGGTTTTTTAATGAATCAGGTTTGTCCAGTATCTTGGTAACTGTAATGTAAATTAGCTGGCATTTGCATTATATTTCATTAAGCAGTACCACCTAGTTAAATAATATGAAAAAAATTACTATAAGCTGTTGCAAAATGTTCAACTTGCTGCACAACTTGTCTGTCAGATAATGTTATCCATTTCTGTAAGTCTCACATATGAAATGCTACAGTCAGAAACCATTTTCAGAATAACAGAATAATGTACCAAGTACAGTTCCCAATCCTTCTCCTCAAGGAGCTGCTCTGACACTGAACAGAGGTCACTTCAATGAGCCAAACCAAGAGCTGCCCTACTAACAAAGGAGCAGGGAGAGGGACAAATATAACAGATCTTTATGTTAGTGAAAGATCCTGGTTCAAGGAAGTACACATGACTGTATTTACACGTCTTATTAAAATTCGGCTTT
Source organism: Myiopsitta monachus (assembly GCA_017639245.1). Lineage (NCBI taxonomy): Eukaryota > Metazoa > Chordata > Aves > Psittaciformes > Psittacidae > Myiopsitta > Myiopsitta monachus. The sequence continues at coordinate 54,277,387 of CM029917.1, read as the reverse complement.
TAGGAAAATGTATTTGCAGGGAGGCTCTTGAATAGAAAGCACATCTGCTCTACTGATGAGCTCAGGAGTTTAACTAACTCACTCCATAGGTCAAAAGTGACTCTGGACTTCTTTACCACATCATTTTTTTTAAAAAAAAGGATTCCAGTATAAAATAAAAGGGCTATAACAGGGAAATTAGCTATATAGATTTAATTCCTCGTTGTTAAGGGCTGCAAGACCTTTTTCCCTGACATCTTATCTTGTACCAGGTAAGGGGAAAGATTCATATCCCTCACAGTGCTGCAACAGTCAGGCTACTGGTCCTGCCGAGAAATATTTGAGTCTACATACATTCATCTAGCAGGTAAAGTGCAGGAAGCCACTCCATTACTTGACTGTACTCATTCATTGCTTAAGAAAAGTAGCTTGAGAATACAGTATCACTTCAGTCCCTACAGGGGTGTTGGTTTCATGTCCTTCTTGGAGAGAAAACTTACATAGTTTCTGTTCTTCTGAAAACGACCTCAGTCATTGTGCCAGCACCTGCACCAGCACTGGGAGGGATGTTTTTTTGTTTGTGGTTTGGTTTTTTGTTTGTGGTTTTGGTGGTTTGTTGGGGTTTTGTTTTGTTTTGGGTTTGGTTTGGGATTTTGTTTGGATTTTTGTTTGTTCTTTGTTTTGGTTTGGGGTGTTTTGGGTTTTTTTACTTGGGTTTGGTTTGGGTGTAGGGGGTTTGGTGGTTTTTTTCTTGTTTGTTTGTTTTTTAAGACTAGCTAAACTGACTCTTAAAATTGTAACCTATGCCTAAGGAAACTCTTGTGACAGAACTGGGATGGGGACCCCTATCTCCCTTCTCAAGGGAGCTCTTTATAAGCTTCAGTTGCTGGAACTGGAACTTCAGATGTGCTTTGTCCCTGGACACATATACAAGAACCTGATTAACAGCCAGGTCTAAGGAGTCTAAAAGGTCTGGTGCCAGCTTTACCACAGCCTTACCGCAGACAACCCTGTTTCCTCTTCACTGCTTTTTATCCTGTCACACTCAGCTACTCTTGTGATCCTGTTTGTGCAGAAGCAACATCAACTGTATTAATTTTGGCTTATGTTCCTCCTCAGGAAGGAGGTTAGAAAGGGGAACTTTTCTTTTGACACTGTTGTTTTTAACCCATAGGAGTAACAGTTTAAAAAACAAAGCAAAACCCCCAGAAAACCAACATCAAAAATCCCCAAACTATCCTCCCCTCCAGATTGCTCACATAGTAGTTATGCCCCTTGCAAATCTAAACCACTCATTACTAACTAACTTGATATACACTCTCCTTGACAGAATTACATTAGGATGAATTCATTTATGATTATGTTAACATCCAGATTAATAACTCCCCCAGTAAATTTGATACAGACTTTTATAGCTTTTTCATCTTAAAGAGGTAAAACATAATTGTTTCATTTTGCAGTAAGCAATCAGAGCAAGAGCTTATGTTAAATAAAACTGTTTTCAAGCATTTTTCTGGACATTGTACTATAAATCTACTGAGCAAATAAGAAAAGCTTTTTGCTCCACACCAGAGGAGTAGAGAATTTTTTACCTACCATCAGCAGACAGATGAGCGTGCCTTTCATATGCTTTGTTTATTTCTAGAAAAGCTTTGTTCAGAACATTTTCCAAGTTCTCCTCCTCAGCAAGAAATTCTCTGGAAACAAACAAGCAAAACTAAAATTAACCCTCTTTCCAACACATCTTGATCAATCCTTTCCATAGCCTTATCTCCTCCATGCATGCACTGAATACTGCTGGACTTCAGTGAAAGGTTGATAGACCTGCACTGGAAGCATAATTCTGTAATTCTGAAAATATATAAATTCTTCTTCCAACACCCAGGGATGTGACACGCAGATACAGAAGAGTGCCTGCAAGAAGTAGGTCAGCAATCACAGTGCCCCCGTCTGCAGTCAGTTCACGCTCTCTCTGCCTTCCCAGTCCTTTCCTTAAAAGGTGGGTACAATCGTATTTTCCCCTCCTGTCTTTGTGGGCTTGCTCAATGGGGCAGGCACCATACAAAATAAGTAGTTCATAGCATGTCTGTTGTAATGGGCTGTTCCAGTATCATGTTCCTGCAGTTCCATTGGGGTAGGTGGTTCTATAACCTAAGGAGAATTAGTAACAATGCATGATGCACTGGTTGCCCTTCAATCCTAAGGAAGGAATCTTTACTGTAATTCATTCGACATGTATTCACTTGATGCACACTTACTTAATATATTTTTCCATGTACTTATCACAGAAGTCAGCTGCTGCTGCCCCACCATGTCCATCATACACTGCAAAGTACAGGACATCCTTTGTCAGCTGAGCATAATGAAACCGGTCTTCATTTTCCTTGCGTTTCCCAATATGGCTACTGCAGCCCACATTGGCCAGGCTTACTTTTGGAATTGGCTTCCCATACTTTATGCTTGGTGGGAGGAGAATAGGTTCATCAATGCGATTGTCCCAGATGCCAAAGGTATCCCATGTGGTCGGTCGCCCGCTCCCATCTGGATCGAAGCGGGAAGCACGATGCTCGGAGGTGGAGCTGTAGCAGGCAGTTGTCGGACGCTTCTCGTCTTGCAAGAGGCGGGATGTCAGCACAGCTCTCCTTCTTACTTGATACCCTCCATTCCGTACCAAATTAATTAATGTAGCTGTTGACATAACTTGTCTTTGCAGAGATTTGTAGGGAGAAAAGATCTGCAGCTGCTGAAATACCTTCTAAAACAAAGCGAAAACTGATCAGGAAACAAGAAGCACAGGAAGAGGAATTTTCAGTTACATCATTCAGGAAACAATGTCACCCTTGGAGCCCGCTAATCGTGCATAGCACAGCACTGCTTAGAAGAAACTGGAGCTATCCGCATGACTCACTGAGAAACAATCCTACACAGACCAGCCCACATCTAATGGGGAGTACTGCAGAGAGATAGAGGTAAGACATTTCTGCTGGCCACCTGCAGCAAGATATCCTGCATTTTCAAATGCTGAAGGGGTTGTGATGGAACAAATGAGAGTAATAATGACTTTGCTGCATGTCAGCTAAAATATGAGTACGTGAAAATATGAGGTAAGGTTGTGAAAATGAGCTTATCATGCATGCTTTTCAGACAATAGCTGAAACATCTGCACTGTGGCTTCCCAGGGGGAAAGGAAGGAGAAATATCTTTGCTTAAAGAGTTTTTTTCATTTGCACATGATATGCAGTTCTGTACTCTTCAACAGAGCTCAAAGCTCATTGCTTTACATGCTCTTGGTTTACCTTTCATGCAATAATAGATGAAGAAAGGCTTATTTACTTAGCACTTACAGAGTAACTGTCAAAGTTGATAAAAGGCTAGATGTGCTGGGAATCCTTGTTTGTGCACCAAATACAGGCTAAGCTACAGGTGAATGGAACTGACCACTTGGAATTCTAACATTTTCCATTTTACTAAGAGGTGACATAAATATTAGATCCCCATTTCAGTATACTTACAGGTATTTTAAAACTCATTTGCTTCCTTGAGTTGCCCTTTCTTTTCTGTTACTCTTGACTGGTAACAACAGTATGTTAACTTTTTTCTGTTCAACACAGCGCGACCAGATTGAAAGACTGCCAATTGACAAAACCCGCACTTGATTTCACTTCTGTCAGCTTAAAAGCAGAACGTGAAACATTAGTTATCTTTTCATTTCCCAGTATCCACAGCATGAATCTGAGGATTAATCCAAAATCCCAAGATAATTAATGTATTTGTTCCCTATCAAATTCAACTCTCAAAAGGCCTTTTTTTTTTTCCAGGCAAGCACAAGGACTGATGACAGTTTTGCTTTTCGAGTGCCTCTGCAAATCATGAGTAGGAAGCTGATCTTTAGTTTCTGTGATGTAAATAGTTGTGCTTCCAGTTGGACATAAGACAGCCTGTGCTTTCCTAGCTGGTACATTTGCAAATGCAGGGCAAGCCTATCTTGGGAAAACAAGCTCAAAGTATTGGAGGGGGGCACTAGTGTTAAAGCCAAAGTCCGAGACAGATATTAGGAGATGGATATCTGCTTTGAAGTGCTGCATCTGATCCTGTTAATCTGTACAGCTTTAATTTTCTTGATTTAAAGAAATAGTTCCTGCAGACACTGAAATGCAATGCTTAAAGCAAATTAAGCAAGTGATTAAACTGCAGCCCAATGTGCATGGTGCCCCTTTTGCAGTCTGGCTGCTATTTCACAGATGGAAATTTCCCAGACTGCAAGAATGGGGGGGGGGGGAATAGAATAAACCCGGAAGAAAGAGAAGGCATGCCTGCTGCCCCTGGGAATCAGATGTATTCTAAAAAGGAATTTTAAACTCCAAGCATGTATAACTGCTCTTGCCCGGCATGCTTTCCAAGCCCCATAGATGAGGGTAGTACTGATTGTACGTTAAGCTCGTCTTAAATCAGAGGGGTTTTTTAAACCAGTGACAATATTATCTCACCCGCTGCCTGACTAACAAACCGCACCGGCTGCAGCCGTTTAAAGAGGTTTCTCCTGCTGTTTCCTAATTACGAGTTGGCACCCCACCGGCCGACTAGGGCGGGCCCGGCAGCGCTGTTCGCGCCCCCGAGGAAGGGCTGCTGTCACACCAGCAGCACAGCTCCCTAACGCCGCCCTACCGCACTGGGAGCGCTGCCTGTGCTGTCCCCGGGCTGCAGTGAGGGGCTCCGCAGAAGCGGGAGGGCAGCGCGAGGCTGCTCCTCGCTTCCCCCGTGCCGGCCTTTCCGCACGGCAGACGATGTCCGTCAGTTCTCTCCCTCCCGCCTGGCTGCCGGACGCCCCTACCAAGGCTCCTGAGGCTGCACCTGCCGCCGCCGGGAGGGACCGGTGTCGGTAACGCGGAGCGGAGCACGCCTGGTCCCCAGGGCGTACCGAGGCCCGTGCCGCCCAGCTCGCACCCCTCGCCGAAAGGGCGAAGGGAGGGAGCCGTTTCCCAGCCCTGGGTCCGGGTCCCGGGTCCCGGTCCCCGCCCCGCAGCGGCCGGGGGCACCCTCCCGCGCCCTCCCCTCCCTTACCGCAGCCCCTGAGCCGTGCAGGCGTTAAACGTTGGCGCGGCCGCCGGGCTGCCCCGGGGGTGCGGCGGCCCCTACCTCCTTCCGCGCCCCGACAGCCGGCGGCGAGCTGTGCCCCTGCGGTACAAGAGCGGCGCGGACACCGCCGGCCGCAGGCTGCTCCCGCGGCCCCGCCCCGCCGGCCCGCAGGGCCAATCTGGCGGCGCCGGGGCCGTGCCGCCGCGGCTCTGCCCTCTTCGTCGCTCCCAATGGCGGCAACCGCGGCGGCCGAGCCTCCCCCCGCGCCCCCGCCCCGCCCGCAGTGCGGCCGGCAGCTGCCCCTGACGGGGGCGGGTCGGGCCCTGAGGCGGCTGGTGCCGGGGCCGTTACGGAGGCCCTGCCGCTGCCCGCTTCTCGTAGTGCGCTGACCCGGCGGCGTCCTCGCCCCGCCGAGCCGGTGCCCGCCGGGTGGAAAGCCCAGCCGCGAGGACGGCAGGCCGTGCTGCAGCTGCCGCGGGCGGGCTGCGCAGAAGGGCCTGTGGAGAAATGCCTGTGTCGTTACGGACAAACATGGCGGCAGGTTTAAAACGCGTCTGAGCGCGCTGCTCCGAGGTGGCTGTTGCTATGACAAATCCCCACCGCCTCCTGCTTACTCGGCTCGTGTCCAAGTGTCGGTTTGAAGAGGTCATTTTGCATAGCGCTACTGACACAGTCTTAGACCTTCGATGCAATGTGGGAAATGGTATGGCTCTGATCACAAAAGCCTCTGAAACACACCTTCCCGCTGACCTCATGCTGTCCACTAGAGACATGGGTACTTGAAAACAGAAACCAGGGGAGAAAAATGCCGCTGCTGTGGTTTCCATGGGAGCTTAAGGAGGTCACTGCCAAGTTTATCCTACATATTCATCAGGTAAAGGAAGCACCTTTGGGGGCTTTCTTTTTATTTTCAATAGCATTCTCTCTTCTGTCATTTGTGACTGGCTTTGACCTCATAAAAATCCTGTTAAAACGTGATACTGGACATGCAAGTTTGCAAACTGACAATTTCAATTTCCCAACTAGGGGCCTCACAAGTTCTTTGGTCTCCTGACCATGGGCACAGCTTCCTAAAAAGTTGCACCTATGGATCTTTATCTAGTGCTGTTCTTAGTTGACATTCTTATAATGCTGCCTTTAATATTTATCATCTGCTTAACGACACAGTAATGTCACCTTGCTGTGTTCTGAACCAAGCTTAGTGGTGGCCCTGGCTGTAGTGAGCATAATATTGTGAAGTTTGGGATCCAGCTGAGCGCAATGAAGGTTACACTAAGACAAAAGTTTTACATTTCAGAAGAGCAAACTTCAGCTCACTCAGAGCCCAGCTGGGAGGGATTCCATGGGAATTTTCACAGTGAGATCAATCAGCCTTTGGAATAATCTCCCCAGGGAAGTGTTGGATGCCGCAGTGTTGGATGCTTTTACAATTCACCTGGACAGGATGCTGGGATGCATTGTCTAGGTCATGCTTTGCCTTGAAAGGTTGGACCACATAATTCTTGAGGTCCCTTCCAACCTGGTATTCTATGAAATGATCTCTTTGAAAAATGAAATTATGTCAGCTGTCTCCCTGCTCTATGAAGTAGGGGACAGATAAGCAGTTCCAGTGCCCAGTGGACAATGTGCCTTGACTGCCAAATCCATTGTCTTCTGAACAGAAAAGCAGCAAGAAAACCCGTTATAGCTCTCATAGTAGAGGTCTACTTGTAGAAGAAGGGGCTAGGTAAGCATGGCAGCACCTACCAGGTTGTTCTGGTTTCCAGATGTATGGTGTCCCACTCAGAATTTAGAATGAAATTTGACCCTGTGAAACGCACAGGGATAGTAAACACTGTCATCTGTCGCTGCAGGTTGTTCCCTGGTTCCCATGTGTCCTCAGTGAGACAAAGGAAAAACAAGGTTCTGTGGAAACCAGCTCTCCTGTCATCTGGAGGAAGTGTCAGGGACCTATATGATATTAGACACAAGAGCTGGGAGGCAATATCTGCCCTTGACAGTTTGCTATGAAGGCCATCACAGAAATTAGAAATGTTTCATGCTGAGCCTTTATGTGCGGTGGAATTGTTTTTACATTTATAGAGTTTTGAAAGGTAAGTGGGAGGCAGCTGAAGAGGCAGCAGCAGGAATTTGAGGTGGCAGGAGGAAAGAGGTAGCAGGTGTGATAAGAGCATTGTGAGAAGGCCAGAGCAGAATGGTGAGGATGCCTGGGGTAATAGGTGGGGGCAGAGAATGGTGGTATAGGCTGCAGTGCAGCACTTGGTACTTCGAGGAGCCTCTGACAGCACTCAGAGGACAGAAGGCAAATATATCAGGAACAGGAAGGGCAGGAGTTTGTACTATGAAACATTTGGGTTTGACTGCAAGCAGTTAATTTTGACTTTCCCCATCCTTTTTTTTTCCTTACTAAAGGATGAGTTTTCTATATTCCAGCTCTCCTAACAAAGAATTTCTGCTCCTGCAAGATTACCTTTCTTGCTCTTTTCTATCTTAATGCCTTTCGTTTTGCTTCTCCATCATGTCCTTGACCTTTCCCTCCCTTGCCACTTTTCTGCTGTATTTTGTTCCCCTTTTCCTTCACAATTTGCACATATTATTTTTGAGATTATTTCTCTCCTGTGACTTCTCTTCAGTTTTTTACTCACCTCTCTTTCCTGTGTGCTTCCATGTTTCATGTGACTGGAAAACAAACCAATCTATGGGGGAGCAGGGGGAGTTGGTTGCCAGTGTGATAGCATGCCATCCTGCCCAGAACTGTAACTGAACACAGCAGCTGTGGATGGAAAAGAAATGTCCATTGTATCCTCTATGTATTAGATCTCAGATCAAGCTAGAAATGCAAACTGTTGCTGAACACTGTTTTTCTCGTTAGCAAGATGTGTTCTGCAATGCTTGGCATTGACAAGTGGGAGAAATTACTTGTCCACCAACCCTCCTGTCCTCGTAAGTGAAGAATTGCTCTCTATGGTATGCCCCTAGCTAATTATCAATCTGTACTCTCTAGGTTTGCTAGCAGGTAAAAAGACACCAGAAAGCATCCTGTGGCTGTGGCAAAGGGAAGTACCTGTCAATTTGCATGGCACTTTTCAAAGGCAGCCCTTCAAAATCAGGTGAGCTAATGTGCATGGCTGCTGTCAGACCCTAAGTGCACCAACAAGCTCCACAGGCAGCACCTCTGCCATTGGCATTTGGCTCCTTGTGCTAGCTGCCATCCCTGGGATGTCCCAGCTGTCAGCATGGACCTTGGTGCTGGGAAGGGAACTGTGGAAAACCTTATTGGGGAGCCCAATTTAAGCTCAAGGCCCTTGCCCAGACTATGCTTTAGGTATGCCCATGCTTGGCTGTGTACCTTACTGATCCTCTGCTTCCCTGGCTGTTGTAACTTCCCAGCTTGACCTTGAACCTGTCTTGTCTCTACGGTCAGGCTTGGTGGTCCTTGGACTGCGGCTGATCCATCTTGCTCTCACTGTTTGGGTGCTGTGGGGCTGTCAGTGAGGTCTCTGCCTTCCACACTGTCACCCTTATACCCAGCTTGCCTGTGCTGGTGGAGCAGCCATGTTTCTCCTTTCTGACAAAGACTGCACACAGCCCTCAGGGTGTGGGTGAAAAGTGGCTTCCTTCTTCCAGGGAAAAGTACTTTTTGGCACTCTTGTTAGGTATTGCTCTCATTTAATAGTAGTGTTAACATTGAAACGTGACTAAGAAAGTTAATAAGCATCCTGATTAGAAACAGGAAATACAAAATATTATTTTTGGCACAGTTCAAATGGCATGCAATGCCTAATTCTCACGCTTGTGCTCTGTATGGATAACGTGACATCCCCATGTGCTTAGACCTTAGGATGTGATAGTCTTGTTTTCTTTGGTTATCTTAGTCAATATGTTTCTCTCTTGTTGGGAACCTGTGACTTACACAGAGACAGAAGGCATTCCAAATCGGGATGGTTATGGTGCAACTCGAGCAGATTCACAGAAGTACCCAGATCAAACTGCTGGCTCTAAACCAGTTCTCACTCGGAGGAGAGAAGGGAGTCAGCTGCACATCTGTTGGCACAGAACTCTCAATTCAGATGATACGACTTGCTTCTGTCCCGGTAAGGGGGAAAATAAACTTCTGTATCTAAAGACTGTATACTTTCTGGGAAGGTCAGAGCAAAAGCATGCCCAGAGGATTAGCTGTCATCATTGAAACAAAAGTCAGGTTTCTGTACTTAGTGATCACAAGGGTGGTGGATTAATTTTGGTTGGCCAACAGGCACCCACCAAGCCACTCTATCACCCCTCCTCAGTAAGCAGTGCCAGCACTGCTTAGCAGTAGCCAGAACATCGCTCTAGCTACCAATACAAAACACAGCACTATGAGGCCTGCTGTGGGGAGAGTTCACTGCATCCCAGCCAGACCCAATACACCTGAAAGTAACATAATGGTTGTTTTGTTTATCCTGAAATTTTAAATGGCTTTTGAGTATTCAGATGGTTTATCTGAAAACAGAAAAAAAAAAGGGGGGGGGGTGTTGATGAGTTTTTTGTGCCCCTAGTGAACAATCTATCCTCTTAAATGCAGGAAAAAGTGAGTTAGAATGGAGTGTTGGCATTCTTTACAGCATTTTAGCTGTACAAATAAAATTTGACCTTGAACTACTATGAAGTATTCTAAGTTAGAAATTGTGATACTTCAAAACATTAGGATGTCAGACATGGTAACTTTGTATTAGAAATAGGTAGTTTAAAAACATGACCTCTGGAATGGTAGCTCAATAGCATGGCTGATTTTGCTTCAGTTATGAGACTTCAGTTTTACAAAGATAATATCCAAGATCAGAATTCAGTTGTGTGTCTGCTGAGAGGAACCACAGGCATATTTCTATCTAATGATCAGAGGATATTCCTAATGACCTTCAAAGAGCTGTTGTAATTTGACAGCAGGAAATCATTCCGGCTTTTGAATACGTGGCAAATATTTTACAGCAGGCGTTCAAGTGGTTTCCTTAGCAACCACTCTTCATAAAAGGTCGAATAAGAGGTCGACACAGGCTATTAAGTATCGTGCTGGGTTCCAGTTATCTTTGCAATATTAAAGACACTTGTTTAAAACACTGCCAGGTCATGTGCAGTTCGTTGCTGTCCGACAGCCTCGCAGCACAGAGGGAAGCTCACTGCCTGCCAGACTCTTTTCCAGCCAAGCAAGGACACACCTCTTGGTGGTGAGCTAGCATAGGCGCCCTGATGGGTGGAGGAACTGGCCCCGCTCACTATTGGCTGCTCTCTCATCCAGCAACTGTGAGGAGTAACGATTTTATTTTCTCATTCATCTACCTCTCCATCTCTTGCCTAAGAAAATGCTAGTGACTTGTGATTCCCTTTTAAAGAGGTATCAAGCGCAGCTCTTAACTATGCAGAGATCATATTCTTTCTTAGGGTTTTTTTTGCGTTTATTTTTTTTTTTTTACCTCAAGTGAATGGGGCATCAGATAATTTATTCTTCAATCCCATATTCAGTGTTTATGATAAACAGGAAAATAAAGCCATTATCAGGGTTAATGGTGGAGAATCTGGGAGGTGTCATTAATATAAAGAAGTACCTCTTCTGCTCTCCTCCAAAGCTTTATAGTTATTTATTCTGATTTGGATTGCCTCCCCTATTTGCTATAGATATCTGGGATTTAAGGCAGCTTTAGTGGAACTGATCTGAAAATCTTAAAGAAAACAAATGCAGCTCAGGACAAATGTGTTCAGTGATGATTCTAATGGAGGGCATTTGCCTGGTGGTTGTTATCAACCCTTTGAGAGCCTGATTGGATGGATGCCCCAGCAGTGCTGGAGTCTCTGCTGGCAGACCTCTCTCTATTTCTGGCTGGAAGGTCAGAGCTTGTTCCTGCTGCCATATGGTAAGGAGTAAGAGTCATTTTCTCCTGACGACATCTCACTTGGTATAGATGACATACCAAGGTCTTTGCTACCTTGGTATGTGGTTGCTGCAAAGCCTCTGTGAAGATTCTCTCTAGAACACCAGAGGCACAGAGGCAGACCTAACATAACATGTGCAAGCTGCCTGCTGCACCCTCAGCACGTACTGTGCTGAGTAAAGTGAGTTCTTTAGCTCTAACCTGACGCTCAGGAGGTCTGGGTTTCTGCATGCAGTGGAAAATGCCAAGTCTTACTGACAGACTCCTAAATGAACTAATTAGGGTGTTGCTGAAAGAGACAGGCAGCTTTTCTGGCTTCTCTGCCTGAGCTAAAATTGGAGCAGGTATTCAAGAGGGAAGCAGAGGGAGTGGAACTGCCAGTGCCCACATCTCTGGCAGTCACTGCATTGTTAGTCTGAAATAGCCCATGTTTGTTGACCTTCACGGCTGTGCTGTGGTGGCTTTTTCTGTGTGACTTGGAAAACAGGGTGATAAAGTGAGGTAATCCCTTGCAAGCATCCTTTAGGAGTTAGGGTATTCTGATAAAAGAATCATAGAATGAATTAGACTGGAAGGGAGCTTAATGATCACCTAGTTCCAACCCCCTGCCATGGGCAGGGACACCTTCCACTGCACCAGGTTGCTCAAAGTCACTGGTACTTGTGTTTGTTTAGATAAGCTTGCTCTGTAGAACTATCTTTGTGCTTGGCCATGCTTTTCTTTCTGTAACTCTCAAGAGAAAGGCTTTTCTAGAACTTACACAGAAAAAGAGAGTGCTTTTTGACAATGGTTGCTCCTTTGTATTTGTGGTTTTGAAGGCAGAAAGCAGAAATTTCTGAAGGTAGAAATTGTGCAGAAATCAGCTCATGTATGACCCAGCCTGTGCCATTATTGTCCTTAACAGCAGTTTCTATTCCCTGTTGATGCTGTGCTTATCTTTGCTTAGTTGTTGTTAATACAACCACTGACTACTAAGGTGGAAAGGGTTACTGCTTCATCCTAACAGCAGACAGGATCAATAGCATAATAAGCATTCAGCATTATAAATCCATGCCTCTTCTTTAAGACAAAAACTAAGGCGATACTCAAATTAAAAACATGTTTGTAAAAACCCAAAAAGCACAGAGCCCACATGCAAAGTGAAATCCGGTGGCATCATTTTGTAATGTAGAAGACGTCATGAAATCTTGTGTTTACAAGCAAATCTCTCAGCTTGCAGAGTGACACAAAGCATACAGAGACTTCGAGAATCTTTGCTGACTTAGTGGGGACTGCACTGGGTCCACAGGAAGACATTTGTGTTCAAAATCATGTCTGGCATTGAACAAAAGATTCAGCAGTGTGTAACCTTTGCTTGGTTTTGTCAGGAGAATGCCACATAGACACACCGTGTATAAGCAATATCCCGCTGCATTCTATGTGCGATCTTCGCCTATTTTGCCACCTACCTTTTGTACAGGCCCACTACAGTTAGTGTGAATCTGGGATGCAGCACAGTTGCTGTGATCCTGCACTTGCAGACTGTCTGCTGCTGACCTCTTCTGCCACTTCTGGTTACTTTAAAAATCAGATCAGTTTAGTGCATGAATTATTACCCTTGGAGGACAGCGTGGATGGCAGGGACAAACAGCTGGATGCACATGGAGAAAGGATGTGAGAACAAGCAGAACTGATTCAACTGCTGAGAAAATACTTATGGGGAATTGCACTTTTTACTGTTTAAGGTAAGATGCAGAAACTGGTTATTTTGTCAGTTCAGTTGCAACTTTGAGTTCTTTTTCTAGGATATCAGAGGTGTGAAGCATTAACTTAAAGCTCTTTCAGTGAGATGACCCAACCCTGTGGCTGAGTCCCTGCTTTACTTCATAGTCATGGCATGAATCTTTGCTTCTCATCTGAGAAGTGGCAGCAAGAAGACCCCAGCATCAGAGGGAGTGTTGCAAGGGTTATCACAGGAGAAGTTATGATGAGTTCAGCAAAGGCTGGGCTAGCTCCTAGGCTAGCTGTCAAGGGGGGTACCAGTACATGAATAATGTAATGGTGAGCAGCCAGCTTGTTGCTGCATTGCACGTAACTCTATATATTGTCAGTATTGTGTATAGCAAACACGAAGCTTTGCAGAATGTGAAGGCTCCTTCCTTATCATTGTTTCCTTCAGGAACTGAGGAGGATTCTAGGATTGCCATGTGTAATGTATACAGCTGCACCCTGTTCGGGCTGCTGGGAACAGCAGCATTAGTGCTGATCCTTCCCTGATGCCCAGTGACACAAAAGTGTCCCAGCCTTCTCCAACTGCAGCCAGCCAGACAACGCTTTCATGTTAGAAAGGCATTGTGTTACATGACAAAGAATAAAAAAGAAGACAAAAAGGAGCTGCTCTCATGATCTCCTGATGTATGGCACTAAGAAAGCATTAGCTTGGGATTTATCCCAAGAGGCCTTCTGTGCAGTGCTGGACAGCGGTGTTCCAGGTCTTCAAGGTGGTACAGTCGTTGTGGTATTAAGTAACAATGGTTGTTTATGGCAAATAAATTCCTGAAAATGTTCTGAAGCTGGAAGGATTTGCTGATGGCTACACCAAGTCATCAACCCCATGCAGTTAGTTACTTTTCTAAGGAAACATTTCACTGTTTTCAGAAGATGAGTTTCATCTTCAAAAATGCCTCTTCAGCTTCAGGTTCAAATCCCCCACTAATGCGAGAGAGCACAGAGCTCAGCTGGAATCAACAGGACTTCATCCCCTTCCCTCTGCAGTAAATCAATCCTGCTTATCCCTTTTCACCTAATCTGTTCAGCACAAAGAACCAAAATATATTGTCAGCATTTAAAAGAAAAAGGCCAGTTTAGTTTTCAAGGCAACACAATACTGGGAGAGGAAAGAGATACTTGTGTTTAGCTTCCTTCAATGAGTGGTTACACTGTTAAATGTCACGCTGTGCTTACTCTGCTTGCATCTACTCACCTGAGCAGGATCAACTGTCGAGGATGGTATTTTTATTTGGATATTTTCAAGACCAAGTTGGAGGGTAATTCAGAAACCAGTTTTGAAAGCAGTCGCACATCTGATAGTATCAATGAAAACAAAAAAGAACAATGGCTCCTTAATTCTTTGCTCTACTGTGACAAGAGCTTACCTGGTTTTTGCATCTAGCTAACAGAATGCTGATTTCAAGGAGGTAAGCATATCATGATTTAGTTTGTCACCTACCTGTATTCTAAACCTGGGCAAGCCTGGCTCAGTATCACCCAATGCCAACTGGTATTCAGGGGAATACCAAAACACTAGAGGTTATTTGGTTGGGAAAATGTGGGTAAACAGCAGTGTTCCCTCATGGATTCTCACAAGTCCTCACTCCATGCACCTTGGGTCTCTGCTCCTGGAGGCCCTTGTGAGCTGTTCAGCCCATCTGTCTTCGCCTTCTGGGTCAGTCATTTTGTGCAGTTGCATCTGCATGTGGTTATGTTCTTTCTCTCATTTGGGGTTTCAGGTTGCCCCCAGCCTGTATTTAAGTTCTCATCTGTGTCTACACCACTGTGAAACAGCTGGTTTTCTAATACAGGTTGATCCATGTATTGAAATAAGCAGTGTTTTATGCTTGGTTCCAAAAAACAAGAAAATGCATGAATGGGTTGGCCCACATTCAGGTAAGATCTTGGAGAGATGGAGGACATGTGGAAGTGCAACCGTTCTTTAGCGAAACACAGTAGTCAGGCACATCCAGGTAGGTATAGCTGGACTGAGTTCCCTCTTACACAGAGCAGAGTGTGTTGCCATGCCCCTGCTTTCACCACCGTTGTGCGAGGATTTCGAAGGTCTGTTTTTAAACACCTTTAAAAACAAACAGAATCATGTACATATGCTGCTTCTGTCTTAAAAGCTGTGAATCCTAAATCACAGTGTGACCAGTGAATGAGATGCTAGAATGTATCTTTTCCAATATGCTGCTTTAGGTCTGGGCTGAAACCGCCTAGCTGAAGCGGACACTGGGCAGCTGAGAAGGAGACCTGGATGTTCCCGAAGACATCTCGGCAGCAGCTGGTAACCAGTAGTCCAGGCACACAGGGAGACATGGAACCTGGGTCTTCATTTCAGGGGAGCCAAGACCAGAAGACCAGTTATTAGGGTCACCATTAATACCCTTAATTAATACCCTTAACTTACCCTAGGTAAGTTGAGTTGTTCTGCAAGATTTATACGTCCTGTTCTGCACAGGCACCTCTTGTCTCCTTTTGCTTGGCGTCTGCACTGAGGCCCTTATTTACCGCCGCAGTCACAATGTACCTGTTTCTGAATTCAGCGTCCTACTTTGTGAGTCTTTGTAAAAGCAGCACTTTTAAAGTGTCTTTTAACTAACTCAGTTTAAATGGCACATTATTAAACGTTGCTCATCATTGGTTGACCACACAGGAAGACTTGACCGTTGCACAAACTACTTTCAAAATATTTGACAAACTCATACAAAATATTAGCCTTATTTCTTACTGGAATTTCTAAAACATCTGACTAGAAACAACATCAGGGAGATGGAAATTAACAGGTGTCCTTGCCCATGGCAGATGGGTTGGAACTAGATGATCTTAAGGTCCTTTCCAGCCCTAACTATTCTACGATTCTATGATTCTATGACTCCTGCAAGCCATGCACAGTAAAATGTTACTTAATGCAGACCATATGATACAGTTTTCTTTTAGTGAATGCTTTGATGTTGTAATACTGGAACAAAGAAAAGGCAGAGTCCCCAGTAGAACTCAATATACATCATCATCAGCAAATTTAATTTGTTTGTCTCAAAGGGCACTTAAGTAATTCTGTAGTGCAGCAAAGTTGGATTTCTCAGACCTCAGTCTATGACAGTAAGAAATCAGTGAGCTGGACAGTTGGCCCAGCTCCTTCTTGAGCACTTTCCCAACATGCATAAATCAGGGAGGGGTTGGTATCTGTTACAGGTAGACAATCCAGCTGATGGACAGACCTTCAGATGCAATAAGCAGCTGCAACACATCTGATAGCTTTTTATCTGTGCATACATCAACATAATGATATGAAACAAATTCAAATGAATTTAATATCCAGTAAAAGCACAAGCAGCTTCAACAAATTTTTACAACATTCTTTTCAAGGAGTCATCCATTTACTGGAATTCATTTGTGACTTATTCTCTGACAGGAGAGTTGGGGTTGTTCAGCCTGGAGAAGAGAAGGTTCCAGGGACACATAGCAGCCTTCCAATACCTAAAACAGGCCTACAAGAAATCTGGAGAAGGACTTTTTACAAGGACACCTAATGACAGGACAAGGGGGAAAGTAAACTGAAAGTCTGCAGGTTTAGATTAGATATAGGAAGAAATTCTTTACTGTGAGGGTGGTGAGGCACTGAAACAGGTTGCCCAGAGAAGTTGTGGCTGCCCCATCCTTGGAAGTGTTCAAGGCCAGATTAGACAGGGCTTTGGGCAACCTGGTCCAGTGGAAGCTGTCCCTGGCTATGGCAGGGGGGTTAGAACTAAATTATCTTTGAGGTTCCTTCCAACCCAAACTGTTCTGTGATCCTATGAAATCTTAAAAGAGCATATTCCAGAAAGATGTAATGTTAGTAAGCTGTAGAAAAGAAACAGGAAAACTCTTACGGTTTAAGCCCAGACAGTAACTCAGAACCATGCAGCTGCTTGCTCACTTTTCTCCTTCTTTCCTCCCCCCTACTCCTGAAGGGATGGGAAAGAGAATCATAAGAATGTAAATCCCATGGGTTAAGATAAGAACAGTCCAGTAAATAAGATACAATACCAAAGTACAATAACAATAACGGCAAGGGAAATAACAAGGAGAGAGAATACGAAACTAAAAGGGGAAAGGAAAAGAAAACAATAAACACAAGTGGTGCACAATGCAATTGCTCACCAGCTGCCAACTGATACCCAGCCTGACCTGAGCAGTGATCTGGGCCTTCCGGGTAACTCCCCCCAGTTTATATGCTAGGCATGACATGCTGCGGTATGGAATACCCCTTTGGCTAATTTGGGTCAGGTGTCCTGTCTCTGCTTCCTCCCAGCTTCCCTTGCCCCTCCTCAATGGCAGAGCATAAGAGACTGAAAAGACCTTGATCGGAGTAAGCATTACTTAGCAACAACTAAAAACACTGGTGTGTTATCAGAACTCTTCTCAGACTAAAGTCAAAACCACAGCACTGCACCAGCTACTAAGAAGGAGAAAAATAACTGTTACAGCTGAACCCATGACAGAAACATAACCTCCAGCAACATTTTATGATGGTGATTTGTAAGCTGGTGTTTTGATTTATATCTCAATAAAGATAAAATTGCCCAATAACAAAAGAACCTGCCTGTCATGCTGTGCAGGTGTTCATTTGGAATGAGTAAATGGCTGTGGAGATTTTCAGATAACTTATCCATTTGGTTTTATTTGCAAGCTTGATGGGTGAAAATGTTGCCTTTTGGTTATCATGTTGTGCCTCTTCTTGGGTGCTAAAGGAGAGTAGGTTTGTTTAGGACATTGTGGCTAGGGGACCTCCTTGCACCATTTTCTCAAGAACTGGGGCCTTTCATAGAACCAGGTGAAGAATTACAAGTGCAGGATGCATGGTGGCGTTGAGTCAGCTTTTCATCATGTGCCTCCCTACTCATTCAGCAAGAGCTCCCTGGCTAGTCTGAAGGTTGGTCCAGTCATTGGCACTTCACCAAAATGAGACTGCAAGATTTACCTGCACTCTGAGGGCAAAGCAGTGCTACAGCCACCCTTGAGACAACAGCAGCTCACTGTTCACCTCTTTAAATGTGCTGCAAGAAAATCACAGGTTATAGGAAGTATTTCATGGGAAGAGTTTGAAGACAGAAGTGCCTTGACAAGGAAGAAAGCAAAAATCACCCAAAGGCCAGACTAAGAGGTATCTGAGTATTTGCAGCTTGTACACATCTAGGGCAATAGCAAAAGCTGGGGATGAGATGGCAGATGGGCTGCAAAGTTATTGTAATGTCTTTTCCCTGAATCATCACATGGCACCAATCTGCTGCCCCTCCAAGCTATCCTTCCTTCTGCCCTTGTCTGTACAGAGGAGTCATCACTGCTCCATTGGAAATACAGTATTTTTGTAAATGCACTGCTCACTGACAAGATTACTTCTGTGTCTTGCTGCTAGTCATCAGGACCAGCTCTGAAAATAGCAGTTCTTCTAAGACATGTCCCTGCTCATCTGCCTGCCGTGTTCCTAGCAAGAATCCAAAGGGCACATTAAATATAACCTTGACCCTGCTATAGAAATAAATCACATAACATGACCTGCATGTCCATTAAGTTGCATTGCAATTTCTATTGCACTGATTCATATTAAAAAGTATTTTCTTTTTATTGAAAAGACTCTGAATGCAAACTCATGAAGAAAAAGAGCACAAAGCACAGGTACTTGCCAAGTCCTGCTGAAACTCCCTGTAGCCCATGGGAGATAGATGAGATCTCTGCTGTTGCATCCCATGCCTCACCAGGGCTGTGGTTTCCTGTCCCCAGCAGGTCTTGTAGAATTCAGCTATACAGTGCCAAGGGAGACAACAGTTGGAAACCCCATTTTTAAATGCCCTGCTCCCGTTTGGTCACTAAGAGAAACCCCCAGGGTGGTGATGGAGTAGTGCTGCCCACAGGCAGGAGCAGTTCAGGTATGTGCGTTCTGCAGATATCCTGCTCTCAGACAACTAACTCTACCTCAGCAAAACTTGTGCTTCAATTCACCATCTGTGCAAGAGCAATCACCAGACTTTGCTGCTGCCCCAAGCAAGGTGGCTTCACCAGAGACTGTAAGAAGCAGAGGTGTTCCTGTCCACTGTGGCACCCAAATACAGCTGGCAAGCCGCTTCACACCACCCAGCCTGGGACACTCTCAAGCCTGTGCTACACAGACAGACCAAGTCAGGTAGCAAAACGCATGAGGTTGGCTCAAGTTTTACTGAAAAATCCTGAATGAGCCAAGTCCAAAAGGGATCCCTCAGAGCACACAGAGCCAAGGGAGTCAGAAACTGCCTGCTCACTCTTCTCTTGTGAGAGTTAATTTTTTTGAGGCACTCAAACATGTTTTTACTTCATTGGATTTCCTGTGTGAAGGGAAGATGACTGTTGTTGCTGAGTATATGAACATCTACATGGTGTACCTTCACCACCAGGTTCTGCACCTGGGCAGTGATAGCTTGCCACAATGCAGTAGACCAGACGAGTTTACCTCTGCATTGTCAATTACTCTGCTTCCATTGCTGCAACCACCCCCACAGGGCATTCACCACCATCCACGAGTCAGTATAGAGATAAGGTACTGGCCACTTTTCTCATTCAGCAATGTCCAAGGCCAGCTGGATGGCTTTCACCTCTGCAAACTGACTCGATTCACCCTCCCCCTCAGCAGTTTCTGCAGCTTGTCGTTGAGGACTCCATACTGCTGCCTTCCATCTACAGTGCTTTCCCACAGAGCGACAGGACCCATCAGTAAACAAGGCATGCTGCTTTTCACTTTCTGACAGTTCATTATATGGTGGGGCCTCTTCAGCACGCATCACCTCCTCCTCTGGTGACATTCCAAAATCTTTGCCCTCTGGCCAGTCCATGATGACTTCTAGAATTCCTGGACAACTGGGGTTTCCTATTCGAGCTCGTTGCTGTCGTGGTTTAAGCCCAGTCAACCAACGAAGTTTTCTCAGTCACTCACTTCCCTCTCTTTCTTCCCCCAGTCCCGGGGGGATGGGGAGGAGAATCGAAGAATGCAACTCCCACAGGTTGAGATAAGAACAGTTTAGTAACTAAGGTATGACACAAATCACTGCTGCTACCACCAGTAATAATACAAGAGAAATACAAGGAAAGAGCATACAACTGCTCACCAAGCCCGACCCAGCCAGTGCACCCCCCAGCAGCGAACCCCCCAGTGCACCACCACACCCTTCCGGGTCTCTGTTCTCCCTGATTTTACATCCTGGACATGACATGCTGTGGTATGGAATAACCTCTTTGGTCAGTTTGGGTCAGGTGTCCTGTCTCTGCTTCCTTCTGGCTTCCCCTCCTCCCTGGCAGAGCATGACACTCGGAAAGTCCTTGGTCAGACCAAAACATTACCAAGCAGTAACTGAAAACACTGCTGTTATCAGCGCTGTTCCCAGCCCCAAAATCAAAAACACAGCGCTGCACCAGCTACCAAGAGGGAGAAAAATGACTGCTACTGCTGAAGCCATTACAATCCACCCCTTATTCCATACCATTCACGTCATGCTCGGATCCCACATTTTCAATATACCATCACATGTATACACATATATACATCCACACACACACACACACAGAGGGAGAGAGATCATCCCCCAGTGCATGGACCAATCCCTACAAAGCTGCTGAGCCCATCCAGTCCATGATGTCGGGCTCCATCTTTTGTAAGAGTCTTTCAGAGCAGGGGAGGCTTTGTGCAGTGTTCAAACTCGTGAATAACCTGGGCAATAATGTCCATTGCTATGTCCACCCCTCGATCATAAGTCCATCTGTATGTTGCATCTCTGCCTTGATGGCTTGAGGTGTCATGGGCCCACCAGGCTCAAAATAACTCACTCTCCCCTCCAGCAGTTTCTGCAGCTTGTCGCTGGGGACTCCATACAGCTGCCTTCCATCTCCGATGCTTCCAAAACACTGGAGGGGACCAGTGGATTAGATACTGGCCCATACTGTCCCACACACTCTGCCACTCATGGCTGTCCAGCCTTGGGGAAAATCTCTTGGTCATCCTAGATAGTCTAACCCCAGACAAGGCCCACACCCCACTCTGCTTAACTCTCGGGACCAGACAAAATGGTTGTGGGTAAAACACACTCTGAATGCATGCCAACATGCTGATCCCCATCACGATCAGCAGGCAGGTATCAAGGGTGCTTAAAGGCCATTCGAAACCATCGGAACTCTCCAATGAGGCTGCTGTACTTGTCCCTGGGGCTGGTGTAGCTGCTGTGCTTGCCGGCTCTCTCACCACCAGCTGCTCTTTGTCTGAGTCCAGATCTTCCTCCTCTGCCTTGCTGGGAAGTGCCGCGTGGTCTCCTGCATCCTCCTGGGGCTCGGGCTCGCGGGGCTCTGCGGGCGGCTGCGGGGGAATGCTTTCGGTGGCCTCGGGGCTGGGCTCGGCCGCCGCCTGTCCCCCCTCCCGCTCGGTAGCCGCGGGGCTCGGCTCGGCCTCGGGGCTCGGCTTCTCGTCCTGCTGCTCGGCAGCCGCCTGGCTGGGCTCGGTGCGGGGGCTCAGCTTTTCTGCCGCCCCCTTCCCGACCTCTTGGTCCCCCAGGCCTTTCTCCTGGGCTGTTTCGGGGGCCGGCGGCTCCTGGGGCTGCCCCCCTCGGCTCCCCACAGCCTCAAGAAGACAGAGGCGAGGCTGAGGGCCAGGTACAAATCCACATCTACATCCGCACCCCCCCCGCCCCCCGGCTTCAGGAGCCCACCTGTATTACAAGCCATTCCAATAAAGTACAATGAAACAAGAACCTTAACCCAAAACCCATATTGGAAAGCTAAGATAACAAATACCGGCTGTAAGTAAGGTACAACAGGCTGAAACCGTGAACTCAATAGAATCGAAAGCCAATATATCAGCATTGTGACGAGTGGCATTAATCCTGCCGTTATCTCAACCCTTCGAGCCCCACGTTGGGCACCAAAAAGAACTGCCGTGGTTTAAGCCAGTTTTCTCACTCACTCACTCCTCTCTCTTTCTATCCCCAGTCCCGGGGGGATGGGGAGGAGAATCGAAAGAATGCAGCTTACACAGGTTGAGATAAGAACAGTTTAGTAACTAAGGTATAACACAAATCACTGCTGCTACCACCAGTCATAATACAAGAGAAATACAAGGAAAGAGAATACAACTGCTCACCAAGCCCGACCCAGCCAGTGCACCCCCCAGCAGCGAACCCCCCACTGCACCACCACCACACCCTTCCGGGTCTCTGCTCCCAGTATTTTACATCCTGGACATGACGCGCTGTGGCATGGAATAGCTCTTTGGTCAGTTTGGGTCAGGTGTCCTGTCGCTGCTTCCTCCCCGCTTCCCCTCCTCCCTGTCATAGCATGAAACTCAGAAAGTCCTTGGTCAAACCAAAACATTGCCAAGCAGTAACTGAAAACACTGCTGTTATCAGCGCTGTTCCCAGCCCCAAAATCAAAAACACAGCGCTGCACCAGCTACCAAGAAGGAGAAAAATGACTGCTGCTGCTGAACCCAGGACAGTTGCCTAATCAGTGCAGCCCACTTACTCCATGGAGCACTGGTTGCAAGATGTGTAGAGGAGACCCTGTCTTTGAACATCCAGCCCAGCACAGGCAACTAGGGTGCCAGGAGGAGCTGTGCTTCAGTGCCAATCACTTCTGAAGCAGCTCGAGCCCCTTCATAGGCTACCAGTATCTTTTTCCACTGTATCCCCAACTCCAAAAGCCGGGGGTCGACCTCAAGTCTCCCCTGGAGCTTTCTGCCAGAGGCTTCAGGTAGGACCATTCTACCCAGCTCTAGTGTACAGCACATTTTTCTCATCTTGCCCTGCCTGGACTGTCCCCCAGGCTACCGCATGGGCTATCTCCTGTTCTTATGATGGCCCTACTTCATCCTCCTTCACTAAATGAGTTGTCCTTCACCTCCATTTGTTCTTTTATACAGGGTCAACTGATAACAGTGTGGTCTGGTCCTGGTTCCACTGCAGTGCCTGTTGCTGGGGTTGGAGTAGCCGCAGTGTCTGTTGTTTTGTTATCAGGTCCAGAGACCTTCTTTTGCCCTTAAGGGTACTGGATAGTGTTAAACATGTTAGTAAGCACATGTCAGGCCCCAGCATGTTGCAGTGATTTGTGTCTCTCTGGAATTGGTAAGGTGACAGCATACTTTTCCCAAATATTTCACTATTTTTTACAGAATCTGCACTTGTTCAGGGGTGAAGTTCCAAAGCACTGGAGGTGCCCACTGGCCTAGGTACTTGCCCATACTATCTACACACCCTGCCACTTGTGACTGTCCAGCCCTGGAGAAGATGTCTTGGTGTCTTAGATTGTTGTTTAACCTTAAACAAGACCTGATCCATATGCAGCAACATGCTGGTTCCTAGCAAAAGGACCAGGTTGATTTCAAGGATACTCAAAGGATATTAAAAATCTTAAAAAATCCCCAAATTCTGCTGTAATCAGCCTGGAGGAGAAGGAAGATAGGGAGGAAAGGGAGGAAGGGAGGAAAGGGAGGAAAGGGAGGGAGGGAGGGAGGAAGGAAGGAAGGAAGGAAGGAAGGAAGGGAGGGAGGGAGGGAGGGAGGGAGGAAGTGAAGGGAGGGAGGGAGGGAGGGAAGGGAGGGAAGGGAGGGAGGGAGGAAAGGGAGGAAAGGGAGGAAAGGGAGGGAGGGAGGGAGGGAGGGAGGGAAGGGAGGAAGGAAGGAAGGAAGGGAGGGAGGAAGGAAGGGAGGGAGGGAGGAAGGGAGGGAGGAAGGGAGGGAGGAGGGAAGGGAGGAAGGGAGGAAGGGAGGGAGGAAGGGAGGAAGGAAGGGAGGAGGGAAATGAGGAAGGAAGGAAGGGAAGAAGGAAGGGAGGAAGGGAGGGAGGAAGGAAGGGAGGAAGGGAGGGAGCAAAGAAGGAAGGGAGGAAGGAAGGGAAGAAGGAAGGGAGGAAGGGAGGAAGGGAGGAAGGGAGGGAGGGAGGGAGGGAGGGAGGAAGGGAGGAAGCTGTAAGAAGATGTGTCCCCCTGGAGCTAGCTATCTGAGAAGAAAAGGCAAACGGTGTAATTATTAATAGTTCCCAATACATTACATCTGAAGAACATAGGTGACGGCAATGCTGAGTACACATACCAGATTAGTTTCACGACCAGCAATTCTATCATATCATAAGCCAGTACTGCAAAGTACAACAAAATAATGATCTTAGCCCAGGCCTCAAGCACAAAAAACATCACCACAGTGAACGCATACTGTAAGACATGCAATGCAGCCCTGAGAACAAGCACAACTCCAAGAGCCCATAAATCAACATTGTGACCAGCAACTATTAAACCAACAAAATGAGTGCTTACAACTAATTTGTATTTACACCCTTTGGTTGGATCTATTATTATCTCAACAATTCATGCCCCACAGTGGGCACCAAAAAGAACTGGGTCGAACCCCAGCTGATAATTAAGTACCACACAGCTGCCTGCTCATTCCCTTACCCCCATGGTGGGATGGGGAGGAGAATGGGAAAAAAGGTAAAAATCTCATAGGTTGAGATAAGAACAACTTAGTAATAAAGTAAAATATAATAATAATATAAATATTAATAATAATAATAGGAAACAAAGAAAGTGAGGCATAAAACCCCCCAAGAAAGACAAGTCATGCACAGTAAAATTGCTCACCACCTGCTGACTGATGCCAAGTCCAACCCCAAGCAGTTATTGGCTCCTCCTGGCCAACTCCTCCCGTTTCTGTGCTGAACATGACCTGCTGTGGTATGGAATACCCCTTTGGCTAATTTAGGCCAGGTGTCCTGTCTCTGCTTCCTCCTAGCTTCTTGTGCCCCTCCTCACTGGCAGGGCTTGAGAGACTGAAAAGACCTCTATCAGGGTAACTGCTACTTAGCAACAACTGAAACATTGGTGAGTTATCAGCATTGTTCTCAGACTAAAGCCAAAACACAGCACTGCACCAGCTACTAGGAAGAAAATTAACTTACATTTTTACTTCCTTAGGTTTCCTGTGTGAAGGGAAGATGTCAGGCATTTACTGATATTGCTGGCTACTGCTTCCCTGAACTGGGATTCATTTTGTGATCAAAGCTTGTAAGCCTGGGGAGAAGCAGAATTGTGCATTGGTCTGCTCCTGCTGCTTTTCGGGCACAGCACAAACATCCCTGGCATTCAGCAGTGGTGCCTTTTGGTGGCGCCAGAGCCTCTGACCACTGCCTGGGTAAGCGCCAGCCCAGTCAGGGTGTCATTTGCCTTTGGGCTCAGGTTCTTACAGAAGATGATTACTTGTCTAGTGCTCAAAACCAAGATTCTTCTCTAGGATATTTTGATCTAAATGTTTGACTTCATAGGAGTCCATTATTGTTCTCCTCCTGCAACAAACCCTAAACGTCATAGGAGTAATGAGCTTTTCATACTAAAATCTCTGGCAGATAGGTTGGGAAGGAAGGGGTATGTAACCTGTGTGTGCTGAGATGGTGCGTTGTGTTACATGCTCCTGAGCTTCTCCCTTGTTTTGTGTTTCACAGATTACAGATGCATGCCAGCATTTCTTTGCCTCTTCAGGAAGAAATCGGATGTCTTTTTCAAAGAGAAATTTTAATCAGGTGGAAATTACAGGATTCACTACGGCAGGCAAATAGCTCAAACCTGTGTTCTGTATCATGCAGGTTTTTGGGGAACATGCTGAATCCATGGATATTCAGTGAGGGATCACACTTCCTAGTCCAACAGTGGCTTCTGTTGAACTGCAACTTGGTTATTGAAGGAGGAAAAACAGCACTCACAGCACTCATCATGCTCTTGGTTGAGTTGAGTAGCCCTTGCAGCATGACAAACCCTTGCTGGGCAAATAAACATCTGTCGAGCCGCTTATGAAGCAGGGTTGACTGCTTAGGCATTTCTGCATCACACGGACTCTTGACTCGCAGGTTAGGAGTTCTTCTGGAACTTCCCTGGCAGAGCCTCTGAGACTGATGCAGACTGATAGCACATGGCCATCAAACAGAAAGGGGAGGTTTGCACACAGACTTGTGATTTCTGACTAGATCGTACTCATCCTGTAGGAAACAGTCCAGGGAAAAACATGTTGACACCATCATGTTTCCAGGTGAATGTCTCCATAGGGGTGGACTGGGGTAGCCCTTCATTTTGAGGCTAAAAAAATGGCCTGTCCTGAAAAAATGAGGCGTCTCACTCTATACAGAAGTGCTGAGATGGACTGTTATGGGTCATTAATACATGCCATTTTTATTTGAAGAATATCAAGTAGCACAGGTACCTACCACCTGTAGTTATTTTATGTCTTTTTTTTTTTTTTTTTCTTTTTATTAATTAGGTTGGAAAAGCTTTCCAACAATTATGTTGGAAAAGCTCTGGACAGCAGGCCCAAAGCCACCCTCACAGACACAAGGAGACTGGAATACCATGCCAACTGCTGGAGATGCATGTGTGACCCAGAAGTATAGATGCCTGTATTACACCCAGTACTAGCAAGTACACCAGTTTGAGGACAGGCGAGTGCAGTATGCTGCATCCCCTGGGAAGAAGCTACTTGAAGGTCAGTTACTGCACAGCAACCTCTGCATGCAGGCTTTCTGGTCCATGGGGGGGCACATGGAGGGCCTGCATCCCAACACAGCTGGCTCACAAAGACAACAGAGCTGCTGTAAGCCCCCAAAAGTTGCTTGTGCTGCCCCCTGCATGGAACAAATGTGGAGAACGAGACTCCCCTGCAAGAAAGGTGGCAGGACGGAAACAACTCTGCAGTGAGTGCTGCTGCAGCATTGTGATGTGCTTCTGTAGCAGGCAGCAGTTTATAAAGCACTGATTAATCTAGTAGAAGCAGGAATTTTTCAACGCCTTAGATGGGGAAAGGGACTAAGACTGTAATGGTGAGTTGAGTTAAACATCTCATAATAGTTACTATGGAAGAACTGCCTTTAGTGCTGTAACGCTTGTCTGCCTTGCTTACGTATTCTGAAGGAAAAATAAATAGCTGAGATGCTGCTTTTCTGCAGTGCCTCCCAAGTATAGCAGAGCAAGCCGTCTCAGCAACTTATGAACATAGGAACAAAAGCAACACTCCAAGAGACCAGGCTGCATTTATTTCCCTTAATGCTGTTCAGCAAAGCCACCTGTCGTGTACTTGAGCTACATGACCATTGTGAAACCTGTAAGTTTGCTGCCTGCCTTAGCATCGTGGAAGTTTTTAGGGCCCGAAGGAGGTGATGAACAGCATCAATCGACATTTAGTGTTCTGCGGTATAGTGCTAGAATGGGCTCTATGTGTCAGTTTTCATCAGTAACGCCCTTTCCTAAGTAAGATTAGTGTCGGACAATCTAACGACTGTTGCAGTGTAAATTGTGGGTGTAAATTAATTAACTTGCTAATTATTTGTGGCTAATTATTGTGGCTGGTTTCCAGTACCCGCCATCCCATGGGGAGTCGGGGTGGGAATGGGTACGATCATCCGTGCAACAGGGACAGTCCCACCTGCCAGAGCTGCCCAGGCCCTAGCAGGGACGGCGCGGCTCCCGCACCGCGGGCGTGCTGCGGGACGGGCCCGGGGTACGGACGCCCGGAGGGCTGAAGGTCCGGGCGGCCATGCTGGCAGCGGGGCACGCCGGGAGATGTAGTTCTCCGGCCCTTGGCTGCCGGGTGGCCGCGCTGGTCTCGGACGCCTGCAGCAGCGCACCACCGTGGTCTGGTACCACCGCGGCCCGCGGGGCACTTGTGCTGCCGGCTCCGTACCGGCTTCCTCCAGGCTGCCCGGCTGCACGCCGGCCGACAACAGCGCGGTCGCCCCACAAGAGCGGACGCGCAGCAGCGCCCGCCTCCTCCGCTCCGCCGGCTGCCCGCCGTAACGCAGCGCTCGCGGAAGGGGGAGGCTCGCAGCCGGGTGCTCCCTGCCGTCCCCTGGTGGCCGAAACGCGGCATTTGCAGCGTCAGCCTCGCACAGTGTGCCGCCGCCTAATGGCGGAACAGCGGCACTGCGGCAGTGAATTTCTCGCGCGGCGTCTCCTCCTCTGGTGCTCCCTACCCCGAAGTTAACCCATAGCATCACAGAATCGTCTAGGTTGAAAAGACCCTTAAGGTCATGGATTCCAACTGTTAACCCAGCACTGCCAAGCCCTGGCTCAAGGTCACGCCTAAGCCTTCTCTTCTCCAGGCTAAACAACCCCACTTCCCTCAGTTGTTTCTAACTTTCATTTGGAGTAACATTAGTCAACAGTTCAGGCCCAATTTAGGCAGAAAAACTCAGGCCTACTGCTTTGCCAGGCAGTGTCAATTCCTGGTGAGTGCTAAGCCTATTTAATGTTCTGTGTTTGATTTTGTTTCCAATTTACATTATTTAACTAGCTCAAAGTATTAACACCACCACAGTGTTAAATCTAGATGTAGGCAGCTTGTGCCTCATTGACAGTATTTTCCCTAGAACCCTGGCTCACATGAGAACTTCCTTGTTGTCCTATTCCCTTGTAGGAGTACAGTTTTCTTCCTTGTGGGTCCTCATTAGTTAAAAATACTTTGAATAGTCTGAATCCCACAGTAGCAAAACAGCATGGCATAACACACAAATAATGAAGAAAAAACCTGCTGCTAGCACGGATCACCTCCCAGTGCTCATAGTACAGGGTGGCACATGCCATTTCCAGCCTCGCTCACATCTTGGCTTACTTGCTGCAGTCCTAGACTTCTGCTGCAGCTCTGCCCCTGCCCCAGCAGTGGAGAACGGACAGGGAAGAAAGGTACCAAGGGGCCACGTCTGCCTTCTCCCTGGAAAAATCCCCTTTCATTTCCTCTGCTGCTTCTTTGGGGGGGTCGATTGGAGAGGTTCTGCACAAGCATAGCCAAGGTACTGCAAGTACCATGGTTGGAGGGTTTTAAAGAGCAGAGAGCTGTTTAGACAAAAATCATGGTCTCTTAATATAAGTGAAATTAAATGTGGTCTCTGTAGGAAATAGAGACCAGATGTTATATGCTGCCTTTTAATACTTCTGCAAATGAAGCAGGGTGGGGGGACAGATAGTGCCTGCACTCTATACTTTTCTGCCCTTTTTGATTACACTTCAGTGGATTATTCTGATTTACCTGGTTTAGGACGTTTCTATGTACAGTATGTGCACTGCAGAAAATCTACTCTCTCTACTTTGGTTAGGATTTTTGGTCGGTTGGATTTTTTTTGGCTAAGCAAATAGTTGGTTCTTGAGATTTTATTTACCTGTGTCTTTCTCAATTCCCTGACCAACCCCCCCCGCCCCATGTTTGCAGAACAGTCTGAAATTATCCATGAAACTGTTAATTTTCTGACTCTAGTGAGTTTTTCTTAAACTGCATCTTCTTATACAAGCTTGTTTTATCTCATTTTTATGGTTTCCTTAAAGCTCTGACTCTTCTAGAAAAGGCTATTTAGTGCCCTAGTGAGATGACTGAGCATTTTCCTTATCAGTTATTTCCTATCAAATTTGCCTATGGTGCAGGTTAAAGTCTCTATCCCTCTACTGCCAACTCAGCAGTAGTTAATAATGCAATTTAGTCTGATGATAATTTATTCCAGCTAATGATGCATGAGATGTAAAAAGCCCAAAGGAGGAGTCTGGGGGACTGGAAATCAGGAGGGAAAAATTTCCCAAACCAAACATTCCCACCTCTTTTCCTTGCAAACTCAGCATACCTTATGCTGAAACTACTGAGACACCATGGAGCCCTGCTTTTTTTTACAGTCTCTTGGTGGTGGAATCACACTTTAAATCATTCAGCAAAAGCATGACTTAGTTAACACTTCATTATGCCAGAAGAGTTCCACTATGCTGTAGTTGGCAGAAAAATCTGACTTTCCTTGTGCATTTTATCCATCACCCACTTTGAATTATTAAGAAAATGTGACTTTAAAAGTTTTTGTCTAAAAGGCATATGGCTGAATGTCTACTTACCCAATCATCAGTTGTAGTAGGTGGATATATTAAAAATAAGAAAGATCATATACCACTTATAAATTAAGATATTTCTATGCTTTTTCTTTTTTCCCTTCAGGACTAAATATTTCACTGTAAGGCATTATTTGAAGAGTAACATGTTTCATCTCAAGGATCATGAATGTCTTGCAGTATAATTTTACAGTGTGGCTAGTTAAATTACTTTAGTAAGTGGAGAACATGGTTATTTGCTCACATATGGGCTTTCAGATTGTGACCTTCGGACTAGCAGCTGTCTGCAGTATTGTGGGAACAGGCGCATCCCAGGGCCAATTCATCCCTTTTACAACTCGTATAAAGGTGATGGGAGCCTCCAAATTATTTGAGGGCAGCAAGGGGTGTAGGAAATCTGGCAGTCGTAATCTTAGTGCTATTTTCTTTTCAAGAAGCAGAAAATAGACTTATCACTGGAATAATACTATAACCAGCCCCAAATGACATTCACACTCTAGTAATGCTGGGATTCAAGCCTCTAAAAAAACTGAAGTTGCTAATGGTTATTTTCTACAGCTGAATCCCAAACCCTTTATTAGTTTTTTTTATTTCCCCTACTTTTTTTTTAAGCAAGAATCCAATTTGCAGTATTGATAAATTCAAACAGCGAGGTTACATCCTTTTAAGAGACAAACAAGTTGTAAAAGAGAGGTCCTTCTGAAATGGATAAATACCCTCCCCATTCTACTGGAAGTATATTCAAAAGAAAAGAGGGGGGAAACACCCACCTATGGCATTGCCATCAAAACCAGTCCAGCAGCACTACCAGGACATGTAAACCTTTTTCAGCTAAATATGATGTTCTAACTAAAGATACCTCAGTGCATCTCAGTAGTCATGGGCTTACACAGACAGACTTCTCAACCCTGGGCTCAAATTTGTAATAATGGGATATCCTGACAAAGAAATTGTGTAAATACTTTACAGGAAGCACCATCAAGAAGTTAATTAGTCCACTTTGCTGTTATAAATATTTTTAGACCTGTTTATGTATTTTACTCAATATAGAGTGCAGTGAATGTGGTAGAAAATCCCTGCTGCTCTCATATCATGCTAACACACAGGTGGCTTTTCCTCTGATATGACTGATTTTTTTACAGCTACCTATGTTCAAAATGCAAAAATTTTTAACAATACCCTGAAGTACCCCTCATTTATAAACTATACACATGGAAAGAAACAACTAAAAGGTAGCCTTTAGTTTATATTTTATTAGAAAAAAAACAATTACAGTCTAAATGAAATCTCTGTGTTAATTGATTATATCTTTAAAATCCTCATGACAATGCAGATTCTGCTTTGAAAACTGACATCTTCTCCAAAAAAGAAACCCACATAATGGTACAAGAATTTCACACAATTTGAAAAGAAAAATCCCAGAGGATTAAGTTTAAATTAGATTCAATTCGTATGTCTCAGTTAAAATTGCATGTGGCCTTTCTGCAGAGGTAGTAAAAACTCAGATGTACAGTGCCCTGAGCAAAGTGGTCTGGGTTGGCCTGTACAACTTCAGATTCTGTGAAGAATATAGAGTCATTGAGTAACTGTAAGGACCTCAGGAGGTCACCTGCTTCAGCTTCTGCTCAAGGCAGGGCTAGTTTCGAAGTTCATTCTGGTTGCTTAGGGTCTTACGCACTTAAGTTTTGGAAATTTTCAAGGTTGGGCACTCCACAGCCTCTCTGGGCAACATGTAACAGCAACACCCAATTCCATCCCTGCACATGCACAATACTACTATTTCTACTTTGCAGCCCATCCCACTTCCAGCCCCATGCACTTCCTTTTCACATTTGAACTTAGGAGTTTCCCGTTCAGCCAGGCTGGCCACCTGATAGCTATGCCTGTTTTCCTGCAGTTCTGGATGGACTGTCCTTGTGCTGTCCGGAGTCTGGCCTTGAGGACTGACCCTGTGGCCCTTTGCCCTTCAGAGCACTCTCCCATAAGATCTTGTCTGCTAGCTGCCTCAGCAAGCTCAAGTTCAGAGGTTTTAATCTGCCACTACTGCTTCTACACTCTTCTACTACTAACTCCTTTCGCTTTTGAGATAACAAATACTGTAAGGCAAGAGGCAGTGAAGTAGATTTCACACTGTGTAAAACCACTCATTTTTTTGAATTACCAACATTGGATTAGAATTTTAGCTGTTGCATGATACTAACACCCAATTGCCTTCAGACTGTGAAGATGATATAAAGCCTACTCCTTATTTTTCAACGTGCTGGGTTTTCTTCAAGGAAAGAAAAATGTGATAGAACAGTTGGCCGCTCTATGTCTGTGACTATGATACATGCGCTTATGATGTGGGAGAGAGGAAAAGGTGGCCAGCCAGATTCAGAAAGAAATTCCCTGTTTGTCTCTCTCTGTGCTTGAGATAAGGTTGTGGGTATTTACCTTTTGTCTGCTTATTTTTAGGCTGCCTTTGAATTTCTAGTACCCCGAGATCTGTCAAGATATGTGCTGGCCACACGCTGTGTTGAAGTACTCCTCAGCTAGTTCTTTACCAGGCTTCTCCACAGCATTCCAGTGAGTACAGCAGATCTGTTTCCATCTTCCAAATGGAGCACCCTGAAGTTGTTGTCTGCTTTTTATCATATATGTCACAAAAAAATTCCAGTGGCTTGCTCTTTTTTAACCATCTCTCTCTCCATATATGATATGGACTTGTCTTTCCTCTTCTCTTCACTGTGGGTTTGTGTGCCTCCTGTCTCCCCAGTTCCTCCAGAGAGGAAAGTTTCTAGAGGGAAGGTTTCACATATAATGTGAGGAGATCTGGTTCTCAAACCAAGTAGTCAGTACTCCTCTAAAAATAAATGTGCTTTCCATCACCGTTGACAAAAAGCCTCCAGATATGTAGATCTTCTTATCTCAGGATCTGAGAACATGTATTTTATTTCAAATAAAAGAAGAATCAAGCAGAAAAAAAAAAAAAAAAAAAAAAAAAAAAAAAAATCCAAATTCTGAAATTGGAAGTGATGAAACTGGCATTTTATCAAATATAACCTGTTTGGAACTTATCTGAGTGACTAGTAAAGCATTTAAAACATGACCAGTATTTCAGCTATTCACATAAACTTTGGCTGCATGTTATAGAAGATTTCCTATTGTGGTTCCCAGGTATCGTGCAGTTATTTGAACTTACTCCTTGCACAGTTCTTCAAAGGGTCAGTTTCCAGTAGTCTCCCCATTACTGGTAGAATGTGAAGGCACTGAAGAAACCCCGATAAAGATAGCTGACCACATTGCATCAGAACTGATGCAACTTCACTGACTGCCTTCTGCAGAGCTACCTTCATTTGCAAGAGAACTAAGCTCTGGGCCCTCTGATAGAAGCAAAATGTCAGAGACAGACTTCAGAAAGTTCTGCTGAGGAGAATTGGTTATTTCAACTCTCCACTTTAAACTCCAACTCAGTAATGTGCTTCCCTATGTTGTGGGTTTTCCATAGGGATCTCGCAGTTTCTTGAAAGAATAACCAGGCTTGAGAGGGAATGGTTGAAGGTGGTATAGCAACATGTCAAATTCCTTTTTTCCACATTATAAATTCAACTGCCTAGGAGGAAAACACCTCATGACTTGGAGTAGTTTAGGACAAACATGAATAATAAATTCTAATTGGTCATTATTGCTTGAACAGAAAATATCAGATTTCATTTTCACCAGGAGGAAATGAAAATGTCATGTACTGTAATATGACAAGCATGGAATTTACAGTAGTGATATGTACTTGTAATTACCTTTATATGTGTAAATGCACACAAAGCAGAACACCAGGGAGGCCATTTTACAACAGATTTAATCAAGAGAACATCTATGTCTCCTCATAAACTTACTTAACCAACTTTGAAAAAAGAATGGAGTTGATTAGACAGGTTAATGGGGTGATGTCTTTATAAATGACAGATGGCCACGCTAGAACAGAAAGTTGTTCACTCTCCATTTTTTATTTTATTTTCCTTATGAGACTATTTTACTATTTTTTTTACTTATGAAAGCATTGCTCATACATTTTTGATTAGCAATGGTTCACTGAAAAAAAAAACCAATTTCCAACGAACCTGAACTTTCAACTGGATGGATGTTGTCATTATGCTCAAGTGGCAATAATCAAAACTAAAATATAAAATGAATTTTTTTTGGATTCCAGGGCCTTATAAACATCCTGACCTCCCTGCATTGGCCTGCAAATGGAGAAAAGTGCTTACAGATTTGCAAGCTCATAAGAACATAACAAAGGAATGGAAACATGAAGAAGAAAGCTAGCTTTTTTGTGACAAAGGGAACCCATTAGCGCTGAATTTGACAGAGTAATTAAAAAAAATAGAATTAAAAAAAGGCAAGAGTCTTGATTAAGAATAAAAAAAGATATTGCTATAGTGCAACATTAGCTACATTTGAAAAAATTATCCACCTCAGGCGTAATGATTTCACCTCAGAATTATTGAAATGTAGATTGTGGAATAATCCAGATTCTTAGTCTTCCCTCAGATGATATATGAGGTGTTTGGAAGGGGATCACACATGCACTGTTTCCCGAAGCAGGATTCACCAAGAACCTGTCCAAAGACCTCTGGTGGTGTGCCCTGGACACCCGGCCAGGTCTGAAGAGGGGGAACTGCAATAGCTGAAGTTGCTGTTGAAAGGCACCATCGCAGCAGCAGCTATTTCCTGAATGGTGAACTGCTTGGCAATGGTCTGTGTGCCACCACTGGCATATGCCATGATTTGTGTAGCTGTATCTAAAGATTTCCAATGCCAGTTCAGCTGTTAGATACTCACAATTGTGCAATTGTTTCTGTCATATTCTTCCATCTCTCTTCTTCTCCCATATGAAAAACGACCATTCCTAAATGAACCAGAAATAAAGTAAGTAATACGTGCATTGCTAATCCTCTACTCCTTCTTCCTCCTCCTTTGGCATTTTTCACTGATCTGAAGTGTACAGTTTCTTCATCTGATGCAGATTCTTGATTAAAACAATCCAATCCTACTGAATATGTTTCCAGCCTTCCAGACATGAATTTGAAACCCAAAGTCTCCCAGGAATGTTTTCTCTTGAAATTTTCCATTTGAGTTTAGGATTTATGAGAAACACTAGATTCTGTTTTGGAAAAACTCTGGATCTTTGGTGCCATTTTGCGTTCATTAGGACTGTAGTACCAGTGCAGTGAAACAATCCTGAAGTACTCTGCAGTAGAAAGCAGTAACGAGAGATAATTCTGGATAGTCAGGACAATGTAGCGGTAGCATGTCAGAGTCTGGCTCAGAATTTTTGCAAGCTTTCCAAGTGTTAGCATATTGCTGACTTTTAAAATAAGGTACAAGAGCATAGCACAAGCTTAATTTCATATATCTGTACATATGCAAATCAATAGTTTCCATAATGGTGGCTAATCCTTGTTAGCAGGAACATCAGCTTATCTCTCAGGCAGGTGAGTGGGTAGAGGGCAGCTGCAGAGATACACTGGTCTGGCTTTTACTAGCAACATTATAATCAACAGTTTGTGGTGATTTGACATCATATTTAAGTCACTACAAAACTCAATAGACTTGTCCCACAGTTCACCTCTTATTAACATAAAGAAAATAAATTCCACACAGAGTGTTCATTTAGGTACTAGCTGTAACCGCATTTGTGTTCTGTATGGGTATTTCCTACAGATTAATTGCTATAACGTCAGTAGCGCCATGTATCAATGTTTTACCATCTGGTCAAATGTCACCAAACTGAAATGGACGTAATGCCAAGGAAATTGTTTAGATCTACCTTTGCTTGACTAATTTCTCAAGTTCAGCCAAATTTTTACTGTGTCCTAATACCACAGCCAAGTCTCTACTGCCAGATTCCAGATTTTCTCTGGAGCTCCTATTTCCCCCAGAGCCAGACAGAGGCTCACAGCATTTTGAGGTTGGGGATGTGATTTTTTTTGTGTTCACTTGATGCTAACTGGACTAATCAGATAAGATGGTGAATCTCTGGTTTCATAAATGTAGCAGGGATAGGATGTGCGAGTTAATACAGACAGGATTATGCAAAACATTTGTACCTTCAGCAAATACTAATTTCCACAGTGCTTGATGCTCAACAGTAAGCTACTGTCTTCCAGCACCTGGTTGCCTTGCAAAGTAGTCAGCTTGAGTGCCTTGATATGCAGAATACCCCACAGCTAATC
Organism: Myiopsitta monachus; assembly: GCA_017639245.1. Taxonomy (NCBI): domain Eukaryota; kingdom Metazoa; phylum Chordata; class Aves; order Psittaciformes; family Psittacidae; genus Myiopsitta; species Myiopsitta monachus. The sequence continues at coordinate 54,241,578 of CM029917.1, read as the reverse complement.
TATTCAGACAATCCTTGAATGCTTTAGTTTATTGTGATCTCTCAAAGCAAGTAAATAAGTAAAAGAATGTTCCTCTGCATGCAGCTATTATAATATTCTAATGAAAGACACTGCAGCTTGGAAAAGCCTGGCAAATGCTGCAGTCTTCTAAATCTTTTCTTTCTTGCTTTCATTCTGTTCCTAAAACAATGATTCTGTACTGCTTTGTACAGACTGTCTCCCTGCACACCTCTTTGCCATTGATCCCAGTTTCTATTAAAACAATTTCTTAGTCCCCATTACTTTCACTTTCTGCTGTTCTATTCTTTGTTTAAGTCATCTCATTATTTTGATACAGTCTCCCTCCTTTCTCCCAAAACATGAAGATAGCCTCCTCCTTCTTGTCTTGCTCATCTTCCTGCACATGGCCCTATCAATTTTTCTCCCCCAACAGAGCCTCTTTCCTCTGAATCCTACACAAGTATCTCCTCAGGGGGAGCTATATTGGAAAAAAAAGAGCTAATAAAAAAAAGTGTGACAGATTGGAAGTTAATAAGTTGGAAATCAAAGTTTCAGGTGAGCCCAAATTAATACAGCATACAAAATAGATAAAGCTATTTAAAAAGAAGGAAAACAAATGCAGCATTAATTCTCAGAGACACCACTACCCCCATTTTCTTTTCTTTTTGTGTAGCCACCAGTTGCTGTGCAGTCTCTGGGAAACAATGACTTAGCCAAAATCCTCAGGCTTTTCTGTTCTCTTCTCACTGTTTTTACTTCAGCACTGTGATCCAGAGAAATACGAAAAGCCAGAGGGAGATTATACAGCTTACGTATTCACTACAAGAACGCCTCTGATCTTTGTCATTGTAACTATACAATAGAGCTGAAAGACTGAAGCAGCACAATATGTACAGTGACCTGTTTCCTTAATAATAATAACAACGGTATTAGTAATATTTCAAGGTTTTGTTACTCATTGCTTCCCATGATGTAGCACAGGAACATCATTGCATTTACTCCAGAGATCTTAATCCAGCCCCTCTGAGCAGTGATTTGTTGGGGATTTCAAAACATCCTCTGAGATCATAGAGAGGTATATGCTGAAACCCTCACATAATCCCTCTCAAAATTCTAATATGCAGCTATTTCTAGGTTTTTTGCTTCTTTTGGACTCTTTGCATTCAACTCTTGCTTTTTAAATAGCAAACCCAGGTTTGGCTGGGAAGTTTGAACAATACGGGGGAAGTGGCTGCAGTTTGAGGCGAGTGGATACAGCTGCTTCCACAAGCTCAGAGAATCCTTTGGGTCCAGCACAGCAAGGCAGGCAAGTGCAGGCTCAGGGCCACCTCCCTCTGGCACACTCTGCAGTTGTACATGCATCTGATCTGATGAATATGACATTTAAACTCGGGTTTCAGTGAAGAAACATGATTTCTAAGGTCTTCTGAATGCTAATGTCATACACCTTTGTTTTGCCCACACACAGCATATGGTTTAATACCACAGCAGAAAACAGAGTAAACACATCTCACAGTGCTGCCAGGAACTGAATTCTGAGGAGGACTTGCACAACAACAATTTCATCTTTGAGTACAAATAAGGGAGTAGAAAAAAAGGCAAACAAAATAAGGGTGCATGACTCAAAAGGAAAAGCAAGGAGTGCTCATTAAAAATAGTGCACAATGAGTTGTTTCACAAGTGTATTCAGAATTTGCTGTGGTAAAAGTTCATGAGAGATTTTCTGGCATGACTTGGATGGTGTAAAGAACTACACTGAGATTTTGAAGATTTTTGAACAAAAGAAATGAGCTAAAGCAGCTTCTTCAGCTCAGTACAAGCATAATTTCCTTAGAGAATGGAAAGTCATTTTCTGAAGCCACTTAGCTGAGACTCATTAAGCATTCATTTATTAATTCAGTGCTTTTAAAAACACTGATAGCAGCAACCCACCAACATGAACACGTGATGCAGACAAATAAGGAGATACACTGATAACACACATAAAAGTGAGTAAAATTCACCACATGCATTTAAAAAATACCTTACAAAAAGTAAAATTCTACATTATAAGAATGAACGGAATGCATTATTTATTGAAAAATAATAAGGCAAAAGCCTTCACAGCTAACCAAAAGAAACCTTCCACTTTAGGCAAGGCTAATCTTTATTTGGGGATTATATTGCTCTCTTGACGTATGATGTTCTCTTTAGAAACAGAGGACCTCTCATATTTAAGGTCAATAGTATTTATAAGCAGCTTTTTAATTTAGATTTTAATTTCTACTCAAGGATTTTTTAAAGCAGCTCTTAATCACAGAATCACAGAACATTTAGTTTGGAAATGACCTTTAAGGGATCATCAAGTCCAACCATTAACCCGGCATTTCCAAGGCTACCACTAAACCATGTCCATAAATGCCACATCCACAAGTCTTTAAAATACTTCAAGGAATGGTGACTCCATCACTTCCTGGGCAGCCTGTCCCAGTGCTTGACAATCCTTTTAGTGAAGAAATTTTTCCTAATTGTCCAATCTAAACCTCCCCTGTCACAAGTTAAGGCCTTTTCTTTTCATCTAATGCTCAAGATCAAGGACTATTTTGTCATAACAAGTTATAAAATTATATATTATTTCTTTTCCCACATTTTGCTTAAAGACAGAGTATTTCATTGCTAAAATATTAATTCAACTTAATTCAAAACTTCTTCTGACATTGCTGGATGTCATGAGCTCTCCCTCCAACCCCAACAAAGTGAACACATTAGATGCTTGAGTCTCTTCTTTGTGGCCCGTCACAGGACCCGCTCCACTATGCCTGGGTGTCTCTTGTACTGGGGAGCCCAGAGTGGGATGCAGTATCCCAGGTGGGGCCTGATCAGGGCTTAATAGAGGGCCCAGAACATTGGAATAGAGCTTCTAAACCAGCATGTGTGGCAATATTTTAAAAGATTCTTTAAATAGAAAGTATAGTTTTCTTAAAACCGAGTTCAGAGACTTTACTGGTACGTTGAATAAAATTCCCCATTGGGGGTTTTAAGTTCATTTTTAATCCATGTTTTGTGATTTTCTTTTGGTTTGTAAGGTTTATAGAAAACTTCCTGTCATGTTTTATTCCCTAGCTCAGCACTTCCAGTTTGATTGTGGAAGGCAGAACCAGCATTAGCGTTATAACCACACTTGGGAAGTTCAGGGCAAAGGACTAAGACAAGGCTTACTCCAAATTTTCACCTACACTTAAATTACTTTTATCTTATGTAGTCTATTTCTCCATCCTTGGGTAGTGGGTTTTTGGCAACTAAAATGGCTGCTTGAACATAAAACCAGCCCTAATGGAGAACAGATCATCTGGAGAATTGAATGTTGGTTCTACTTGGCTGAAAAATCGAATTCAAACAACTGTCTTTGGAACTGTAAGCTGGCAGTCTGTTGAACCTGCTCTGACTGGTGCACATACCCCACTGCCTTTAACAATCAAGACTACTCAAGAAGTATTTATTTATCTGTAAGAAAATATAGTAAAGTCTGACAGGATTCAACATGACTTCACTGGTGAACTGGATTTGCTGGCTCTTAGAGTATGCGGTTTGGCTGAAAGCATCTGAAATCCATTTAGCTGGGTTTTATTTATTTTGTTTCTAATGTGATATTTAAACAAAGAAGAAAACAGACAAATATTCACAACAAATGTTGCAATCTATGCAGATAACAGGAGAAGCCACAGATGGAATTCATATGCTAAGTCACTAGGTAGGGAAAAAAATCCAAACATTATTTCATTTCTGCTTTAGCTTGGTGGCAGATAGTCTGATGAAGAGCTGAAAGGCCAGCCATAGAGACAGGCAATACTTAAAAGTAGGCAGGTAAAACTGATGTGTTTGAAAATGTGTACTTAAACCAGTTTAAAGGCTCAAATAAAAGTGAGATCTTCCTTACAAGAAGGAAGACAATACTTTAGGAAACTACAGAAAGACAGGGAATGTCAAGCCATAGATGTGAGAAATCTAAAGCATAAGAAACGCTGGCATCAGGAAACTCTAAGGTTAGAATGTCAAGATTACACAGCATGTGTATAATCACACAGGCTCACTGTAGCTTCATGGAGACTGAAAGTGTTAGCATTACAGTTCTGAACATTTTTAATTTCAAGGAAGAAACTACAGATGTTTGCTACTCAAATTAGAGATTACCCTTTCTTCCTAATAATGCATGTATGTATGTATGTATGTAACTATGGGAAAAAAGGAGAGGAACGAAAAGAAGAGTTTACTCCTTTCTTAGGACTTGGAACTTCAAATGGGAAAGCAGCTATGAAATATTCTAGTCCTGACACATTATATAGATAAATGTAACAATGTAAGAAAATAATGTAGGAACAAGTATTATAATGGAACATGGTCTGGAGTGTTTTGAGTTTTTTTTTTTTTGCTCCCAACCAGGAGAAATTTGATACAGCATTCCCAAATCAGACCACAGGCAAATTAACATATTATTGAATAATAATATATCCATTTAGAGTAATGGTTAACATTTTAGAAGTACAATCGCCTTTAGCATGCTTATCAGGAACATTGCACATTATTTCAGAAACCCATTTTCCAGAAAAACTGTGTTGACCTTGGCTGGATACCAGGTGCCCACCAAAGCTGCCTTGTCACTCCCCTCCTTGGCAGGGGAGAGGAAATACAACAAAAGGCTTGTGGGTTGAGATAAGGACAGCAAAATATCACTCAGTGATGACAGTAATGGGCACAACAGACTGACTTGGGGAGAAATTATTTTAATTATCAATCAAATCAGAGTAGGATAATGAGAAACAAACCCCAATCTTAAGAACACTTTCCCCCCCCCATCCCTCCCTTCTTCCCAGACTGAACTTTACTCCCAAATTCTCTACCTCCTCTCCCTGCATCATCGCAGGGGAACAGGGGATGAGGGTTGTGGTCAGTTAATCACGCATTGCCTCTGCTGCTTCTTCCTCCTCAGGGGAGAACTCCTCACACTCTTCCGCTGCTCCAACGTGGGATCCCTCCCACGGGGCACCGTTCAGGAGAAGTAGCAGGCTGCAGTAGCCCTGTAAGGGCTTCCTACAGGGTCACAGCCTCCTTCGGGCATCCCCCTGCTCTGGCGTGTAGACCTCTAGGGGCTGCAGGTGGATACCTATCTGCTCCACCATGGACCTCCATGGATTGCAGGGCTGCAGCTCACCTTGCCATGGTCTGCACCACAGGCTGCAGAGGAATCTGCTCTGCCACCTGGAGCACCTTCTCCCTTCCTTCCTCATTGACCTTGGTGTCTGCAGAGCTGTTGCCCGCACATGTTCTCACTCCTGTCTCTGTCTGCAATTGCTCCTGCACAGTAACTTTTTCCCCTTCTTACATTATCCCAGAAGCACTACCTCCATTGCTGATGGGCTTGGCCATGGTGTGTCTGTCTTGGCATTGACTCTATTCAACATGTGGGAAACTTCTGGCACCTTCTTACAGAAGGCACCAGTGTAGCCCCTCCCCACAAACCTTACTAAGCAAACCCAATACAGCCTTACATTTAGATACCTTTGCTAGTGAAGCTACAGAAAATGTTTGCCATACTTGCAGCATGTTAGTTCTTTTAATGATCAAATGACATGAATAATATAAGCATTCTCTGAAAAAATGTGCATCCTAGACCTACGTAGGTTGAATAATACTGGAAGGGGATTAAATTTAATGTGTTCTCATAACTGTTTAGGTGAATGATAAATTTTTAGTATCTGTGATGTTCACTTGAAAAAGAATTTGAAACTGAGTAGGTGGTTGGAAAACACTGTGCAGAACCTTCTCTAGAAATTCAAGTGTATCAACACTAAAATCATGGGATAGTATGTTCAAAATACCATACTTAATTCCGAGCTCAAGGAGATACCGCGGGAGCCCGGCCAAGGGACGGGGAAAGGAGCGTAGGCCGCGCCTCCGCCCACCCGGGACCAGACCGCCCACTTCGGGACATCGGTACCCGGCGGTAGTGGGTGCACCGGTTTTAACACTACCTGCACCTTCACTGGGGTGGCTGGGCGCTTTGAGCTCTGCCTCCCCTGTGGCAGCAGCCCCCCGGCGGCTCGAACGGGCCGGTCCTGTCGGGCGTTGACAAGAGCTCCTCCTCCCGCCCGGCTGCCGGGAAACGGAGCTGCTGTGGGAAACCCCCTCCAGGCAACCGCCGGCGGCCAGCCCAGGGGGTGCGGCCCGCGGAACGCCTCGTCTTGGGGCAAGCCCTTCAGCAAGCCGAGCTGCCTCCGGCGCGAACCCGAAACAGCCAGCGCTACCTTCAAAGGCTTGTAACTATAAAGGAAGAGGGCAAGTTTTCCTCCCTCGTCTAGCACTCCTTTTACCTCAGTTCGTCAAATCTGGGCGGTGTCTCGTATGACCTATATTCGCGGTTACCAGGGGGGAAGGACACCCAGGCCAGAGGTTCGGGTGGCGAAGCCGCTCCCCCGCCACCGCAGGATCGCTACTAACGGGGATGGGAGGGTGCCCTAGCCTCCCCACTCCCTCCCTGAAGCGGGGGAGCTGGAGCCTTTAAACCTGCACTCCCTTCCCCTGCAAAGGTGTTACTGCCGTGCAGACCGCCTGCGGTTTCCCTCCAGTTCAGGGCAGCGAACGCAAAGCTAGTTTTTTAGCTAGTTTTTTACACAGGTTCTGCTGTTCTCCCATGGTTTCTTTTATTAAAACCAAACCAAAACACATAAAGCCCACAAAACCCCCTCCAACTACCCAGCCCCCCCCCCCCCCCAAAAAAAAAAAATAAATTGCTTGAGGAGCACTGGACTTCCCACGGTGCTACAACAGCCCCATAAAGCTCGGGATCTCCACAGGTGACCGACACCTGAGGTGGCAGCGCGGCTGAAGCAGGTCGCGAGGCGCAGGACAAAGGTGCCGCCCTCGCCCCGCTCACCTGGGCGCACCTGTGCGTCCGGGAGCCAGCAGCGCCTGCCCCGCGCAGCGGCGGCCCGCCCCGCCCGCGCAGGCGCACGCCTCCTCGGCCGGCGGCGCTCCGGTGGCTCAGCGCTGTCATGGCGGCAGAGAGCGGTAGCGTCGGCAGGAAGAGATGGGGCTAATTGAGAACGCGGCGTGCAGCGGCGGCCGCTGCTAGAACTTAAGGCGCCTTTCGGAGAGAGAGGCGGCCGGCGCGGCGGAGCCCGCTCTCTGCAGCCGACAAGTGGCGCAGAGCGGAGTCAGCCACCTCCCGGCCCCCGGAGCCAGCCGTCAGGGCAGCCCGCGCCCCCGCCGCAGCGGCGCCGGGCGGCAAGAGGTGAGTGCGAAGTTGCTGGGCGGCGGGGTCGCTGCACCTGTCCGCTCCCGCAGCCGGGGAGGTGGCGACGGTACGGGAGCTGAGCAGGCTGCAGACAGGGAGCTGGGCGGGAAGGAGGAGCGTGTTCCTTTGCAAAAATTAATGAAAATTGAGCCCCTCACGACCGCGCTCGGCTCTCACCGTGCGACGGGGCTGCGGGGAGGGGCGTGAGCTCCTGAGGCGGCCGTCGCTGCCGCCTGCCCGGTGCGGGGCAGGGCAGGGGACGGGGCTGCTGGCCAGAGGCGGGACCCCCCGAGAGAGAGAGGGGAGCGCCGGGCTCACCGCGAGCTGAACGGTATCTATCTCGGGTTGTCCTTCAGGGCTGTAAATACCTGCGTGAGGGCACAGAGCTACGAACAGACGCCTCCTGCTGAGGAGAGAGCCGGGAGTCCGAGGGCGCGTCCTCCCTCCGTTCCTGCCTGCCCGCCCGCCCGCCGGACGCGCGTTCCTCAGGAGCCGGAGCTGAAGAGGAGGAGCGGGCTGCCGGTTGCCTTCCCGGGAGCCCGGATTGCCCCTTATTTCCGGAGAGGCGAGCGTGTGCCGCTGGCGCTTCAAGTCGTAACCTGAAGAGAACTAGCCATGGCGAGTGAAGGCAAACAAGTTATTCAGCCAACAGGTGATGATGAAGGAGGAGGTGGTAGTGGAGGAGGAGGAGGAGCGGGGAAAGAAGGAAATGCTACTGAAGGGGCAAGTTTGCTGCAGCCTTTGAATCCAGGAGTCCCCATCCGAGGTATCAAGATGAAATTTGCTGTGCTGACAGGACTGGTGGAAGTCGGTGAAGTGTCCAACAGAGATTTGGTTGACACTGTGTTTAACCTGGTAAGTTGATTGCTGTTTTGGGGAGGAGAGAGAAGAACAATAAATGTGCGCAAAAGAATCCTGTGCTTTTCTGGTGTTATTTTCCTGTCAGTATTAGTTTTTAAGTGTTTACTTTCACCACACTAGGTTTCAGCCAGGTTCTTTTTAGTTATGGGTGGCAAATGCTGAAAATAAAGCATATGGACCTCTGTATGTACCGTTAAGCTTGAAACAGCTCTAAACAGTATTCTCCTTACTCTACCTCAGAAAAATTATTGCTTTATTTACAACTGAGAAGCTTATTGTTATGTTTAAACATTCAACAGGTGTACTGAACAAGAAAGCTTAATACTGTTTTAGTAACTCAAGCTGTCATCAAAATAAACAAATACACGTTGCTTTTTAAGGCCAAACAACTTTTTGCATGAGGATATTTACTTCCTTTTTAGTTTCTCATTTGCTTTGGAAGTAGATAGAACTTTCATGTTCTGTGTGCAGGGAGTGGGGGTGTCGGGGAACAGTTCATGTAAATGCTGTTTTTACTCTGCTTGTTGGGAAGAGTAGAATGTGGTTTCAATGTCCTTTTTTATTAAAGAATTAGATGCTGTTTTTTAATACTGTATGGCTGCATTTAATACTTCCTGACTAGATCTCACTGAAAAACGAGGGTACAACTTTTACTGTTGAAGTTGCAAGCATAATGTATACTGTTGAGCTTCTTGGGCCACACTTAAAACAGTTAGGGTAGTTGATGTTCGCTTGCTGAAGGACACCAAACATTAGGATATAAACTGTTTACAAAGAAAAGCTTCCAGAGGAACTCTGCTGTTATCAGAGATCTCAAAACATCTCTAAAAATACTCATGGTTCCTCCTTCTTCCTTTTAGTGAGCACCTGTGACTTTAGAACCGTGTGGTTCCTGACAAACCAGGAAGTGAGAGCATGTAATAGTGTAAAGCTCTGTAACAGGGGAAAGTTGACACAAAAGGCATACTGTTTTTGAATCACTCTTTGCATTTCAGCTATTTTGTTAGTAGTAGTCTTTGCTATGTGCAACTTTCAACGGTCACTCAATATTTGCATGCTGTGTCTGTTTAATGCTTTTGATGTTATCTTCTTGGGCTATGGTAAATGTTTATTTTTTGAGTATTTTCATGTTGGCAGAAAGTAATTCTCTGAATAGTTTGGATAAAAGTTTCAGCGCAGAGGAGCTGCAGTAATGGCAAAAATGAAGTGCAGATCAGAGGTTTCCTGGATGCTTCAAGTATGAGGAAGTGATTTAAGTTACTTAGAGTCCACTTGACAATTGTCCTTGGCAAAACCCTCAGATACATAGACCTGAGGTTCAAAAGGAGATTCTGGTAAATAGTTTATGATTTAGGACACTTGTGTGAGGGAAATTGTTCATGAGCATGTCAAATTTTACTTTATTTCTAGTATGGTCTTCTGAGTGGTGTACTGGAGGTGTGTTTTATGGCAGCAGTGGAAAGAGGTTCAGCAGAGTAATTAAAAATGTGAAAGGTCCTTGATTCTGGGATTCCCTTTCTGCTCCATCTTGGGCAAGAGAGGAACAAAAATTCAGCTTGTTACATAGAATCCTTGGGTTTAGATTTAAGAGGTCTGGAGGACTTGACCTGTGGACTTCATTCTCCTGGATCATAATTTCCCAAATAGAAGTAGAGAAGAATTTCTGGCCCTGGAATTTTTTGAAACTGTTTTCACTTTTTCTGTGAGTGAAATAACATCTCTGACCTCTCTGAAAAGACTCCCCAAGCTGTTCCAGCACACCTGCCTAAGATGGGGGAGTCTAAAGTTCATGTCCAGCGCCACATTATTTTGATCACAATAGAAGTAGTTAGTTAATAGCAATCATGAAACAACAAATAGTTTGGTAATAGGGATACTTTACCTGGATTATGTGAGAACAATATCCACATTTTTGATCAATATAAAAAAAAGTCGGTCCCGTGGTTTCTCTTGAATGCTGAGAAAACATATCAACTATGAGTGACTTAATTTGGAAAGAGAAGATGTCTTGATGTTGTGTGGCTTTGTGGTTTTAATAAAACTGGGATGCTTAAAATCAAACCAGCCGAAAAATTAATAGTTTTTGTTCCAGAAAGCATATTTAAAAAACAAACAAACAACTGTTAAGCTGACTTTTTAATATAGCTTTCTGGGATATGAGGCCTTCCTACAAACCAGTACTGATCCATCTGTCATTGATTTCTGCCTCTGCTCAGTCATGAGCTGTGACCTCTTCATTTTGCTAATACCTCAAATCACATGGATCACAGGTTAGAGATGTGAAGTGTTGGTTAGCAACGGTGTACTTTCCTGTGCATGTATGCAGAGAAGATTTACCTTTTATGTGATAAAGTGATCTTGGCTATGACTTTTCTGGTACATTGTTTCCTAGTAGCTTTCAGAATGAGTTTACTCATGTGTGCAGGTTCAGTTGGGGTGTGAAAATGGGGTTAGGCACAACATATCCCCTCCTGTTGGGTTTCACTCTGGTGACTCATAATTGCGCTACGTCTGCAGAAATCGGCCAGCTTTCTTCTTGTACATTGAAAGGAGGAAATGTACAGTATTTGGGGGATTTTTTGATCAGTAAGGGGGGATGTCTTTAGACCAGAGTGGAAGTAGGGCTGGGCAAATCCGTGTCAAAAGGTGTTTTTACATACCTATTCTTCATAGCATAGCCACTTTCAAACTGCAGAGTTTATTTTTTAAAAAGGGAGGTTAACTGAACTAAATATTTCTTGAGCAAACGTGTTGCTCTTAATTCTGCTTTTCAAGCTTGCTGTACAAGATGGAGTTGATGGTGAATTTCTCTGTGTGATGCAGAGTCAAAAGAAGCACTGTCCTGATGTTCCTCATCTTTAAGTATTTAAGAGACGGTCATGATCTATATATGAAAGTCTCAGAAGGTCAAAACACTAAGTGCAAAGTAATTGATGTGCTGCTTGTTAAAGAATTTCAGGTTCTGTAGTTCTGATTACTTGAGTAAATAACTTGTTCAGTCCAGCAGTGTTAGATCTTGGAGCTAAGAAGCACCTATAACATTTTTTACCAGTATAACAGAGTGCTTAGTGAGCTCCTTTGTAGCATGCACCAAAATCTTGGGTTTTGTCTCATTTGTTGTCTTTGGAAATTCTGCTCTTAGAAATATTCAAATTGATCTGCTTTGTTTTGGTGGGTATTCTCAGAGAACCTAGTTTTCAGGCCCATGTTAGGTATGGCTTTGTGTATTTCAGCACTTCTTAAAATTGAGGAGGAGAATACTAACTTTAATGAAGTGTCTTATTCTGTCATAAACTTTGCAAGCACATTCTTGTTCAAGTATTATTTGTTACTTTTCTGACAGGAAGCTATAATATTAGTATATATTGCTCATGCCTTGTGAATTATACTTGGAATTGACTTCGGGCAGCAGTAACCGCTTGAATTTCCTTTGTATACAAGTCGGGTCTATTCCTGTTCAGTACCTCATATCTGCTCCCTCCTCCCCACCCCTCTTAGTTTATTAAAATAAAAAAAAATCTCCTGGTAGAAGATGATAGAATTGAAAAATTAATTACAATGGGTCTGTTACTAAAAACAGCTATGTTTCTTTTTTAATGGTACAACAAAAACCAAGTTGATCTTTAACTAATAAACTTTCAGGTAGAATAGTAGAAATTACTCAACAAGTGGCAAAACTTTAAAAACATGTATTTATATGTTAGTTACAGTACTGTGCTAGTTATGTTGAGATTTTTAGGATCTGAAGTTTTTAGGTGTACCAGATAAATTCTGTTCCAAAGGCTATGCAACCTGCATTGGAAATACAAGATAAAATCTTTGCCAGATTAAAATTCTGGATGGAGCTTCTGCTCTACTCCATTCTAAACAGGCTTGACTTGTATCATATGTCAGTGTTGTCTTGTTACCAAGTTATTGTAAGTTTCTTGTTTATATATAAAACTTAGGTCACTGGATATCCTTGTCTGTCGGTAGGTAAAGGGCTCTCAGTGGCAAGTGTTCCATTCATGATGAATGTTGTATGTGCAGTGGTTATCTGTGCTGCATTATTAGGCTTCTGGTGGGAACTGGATATTCTGGCAAAATTCTCCTATGCTTCAAGCAGATGTCTGTACAACTATTGTCTTTGTGGTGGTGGTATAATTCAGTTTGTCTGCTTCATGCCAGAATTTACTCGGGTCTTGTCGACTAGTGTATAGAGACAACAGATAGTCTAGACTTCCTGCACTTCTCTAAAGAAATGCCAGGCCTTGCTCTAATTTTATTTGAAAAAGCTTTAGCACTTCTAATTGTTCTGGTGGCTGTGATGTCATTCACTTACTTGGACTTTTTTGTTTGTTTGGACTTTTTCCTTGGTCTGTGTTGCGGAGACTTTTTTTTTTTTTTTAATGCTTTCTCTCTGGTGAGGAGAATATGCTGTTGGTTCTGATTCTGCTCATGGGTTATGAGGTCCTCAGCAAGAGTCGCCTAGTGACAAAGCGCAAATGAGAAATCTTAGGCTTTTATCACCTTTGGAGGAGAAATAACAGGATCTAAGAAGCAGAGACTAAAATTACTTTATAAGCTTCATTTGTCACCTTTCCTACTTCTGCCAGATTTTTCTGAAATTGGAAACAAAAATCAATGTAACTTTTTTAAATTCTTACTGTTTACTTTCTTTGCTTCTTCCTTTTAAGTAACCTTCTTCCTCCAGCTCACTTGGCTTGTTTTGTAGAAGAAATCTGAGATAAATGTCAGGACTGCCACTTGTTTGCCTTCTGCTCATGTGCCCTCTGCTCTTTTTGTCATATCTCCATTGCTATGGTTTCTGCACTGTAAACTCTTTATCATTATTCATATTGAAAGCTAATAGCATCACCTGCTGCTAAAACAGGCTTCTAATTTGGTATGAATGCTACTGAAACATTACTACAATGGATTTTATGAAGTAGAAATTCCCCTTTCTTCATTTGTTCCCTTTTTTGCATATGTACCTTCATACAGAAACCCCCCAAAGTTAATTGTAATAGAATTAAATGTATTACAGTGGTAGAAATGCACTGTAGATGTCTTCGTAACAATGAATTGTTTTTTATTAGCTTACAGTGTGTTTTTTAGAGAATGCTAGGATTTATTTTATATATAAACTTGTCAACACTGTTGACAAGTGAAAGTAACCAAATGCTTTCTAGAACATTACTAAATATTGTATGTTTCTTAATATAGGCAGTCTTCCCTAGTAGGTTCCCAGTAAGTACACCTTTGGCTACAGTTATCCCAGTTCTGTCACTTCTGTCCATTTACAGTGATAAGGCTGTGGCTTTAGCTGGGTCAAACTTGTAGATTTTCTTAAAATGACAGTAACTTGGACAGTCAGTTGTCCTGGTGGTCATGCATGGTTTTACTCTTGGTGAATGAATGGAATTAAGCAAAAGATCTGTAATGCTTCCAAATCTCAAGTCTCAATGTTCTTTTTTTTAAAATAGATACAAACTTACTTCTTTCTGGCCCTTTGGTGATGTGAGGCTTGTGTCCAGTTTGGTGAATTGATTTAGGCTTGTTGATTCCAAGTCATCTCCATGGACCCATAATTTGGGATCTGATAACAGTAAAAGATGATTTTGGTATATTCAGCTGGTGAAAGACATCTCTCAGCCTCATTTAGTCGGACTTTTCCTAGCTCAAAATTCTGGAGTAACGTGAGTCACCCTTCACTTAAGAATTACAGACCTTTGTCTTGTTAGAATTTATTCTGAGTAGTTCTGAATACACTTAGCATAGAAGTGATGCATAGTGGGTTTTTCTCAGATATTGATGCAACTTTGTATTTAATAGAAATGTCATCCTGCATAGTAAGTGTAGGAATTTAGGGAAACTTTGCTGTCAGCTGAGAAAGTCACGGAATGTGGCAAGTGAGGTGGTAATGGCAGTCTTGAATTAGGCATGCTGACAATTTAGAAGAAGATTGTCTAGAATCTGAAGAGGAGCTGATTTAACTCGGCTGCGATATCAACTCACTTCTGTGACTGCAACTTAAGACACAGTGTAGGATGACAATATATTGAGGGCACAACCTTAAGACCATAGGAAAATGTTCAGGTTTTCTCATTCTTCCTCTAACTAGTCAATTTTTATAGTTTCTCATGACTAATGTGAAGTTTTAAGTGCCTGTGAATGACACACGCTCTGTGTTTTCCAGGAGTGTTGGCATCCTGTACTGCCATTTGTAGCTCTGCACAAACTGAAAATAAATATAAAAAACAAGGCTGAACCAGGCGTTTCCATATATAATATCTTAATAATGCAATATTTGATAGACAATTTTTAATCAGCAGTCCATTTTACAAGTAAGCCTGTTTAAAATGTGTTCACAGCGTATTTTGGAATTCTCTGTTCGAGGGGAGTGGATCAGGTCAATGACAAATTTTTCTAGTTGGTGTCCTGTAACAAAGAAGAGGGAGTCAGGTATCTATTGTGGTTGCTTTGTGCTCTCTCAGTAGTATTTTGTATCGCCTCTGTCAGACAATACTGGGTGACATGGACCGTTGGCCTGACCCAGTAGTGGAGGTAGCGCTGTAATGTAGTGGCCATATGGACTGGCTCAGGAAGAGCATTTGTGGATTAGGGAATAGAATGAAATTAGGAGAAATAGGTGGATGGCATGTCAAGGTTGCTACAAAGGCTGGACATTGCTGAGCAAGATAAAAATAGATAGCCATTCATGTCTGTTGGAAGAGATTATTCAAGGGATAAACCGAAGTGTGTAGGTTCAAGAGGAGTGTGAGTAAAGAGAAGTTTTTTTTCTTGGTTTTTTTTTTTTTTTGTTTTTTTTTTTTTTGAAGTGGCTGTATTGGATGGGTACTAGAGGTTGAGGAAAATCAGAGATATTTGCTTAGTTCTTTCTTAAGACAGTGTTGGTTTGGTACAGCATTTAGATACTGAAGCTTGCTGAGAAGTCCCAGTCTTCTGAAAAATCATCAAATATAACTTTTTTTGTGTGTTAAGATAAAAGAAAGATAAATGAAAGATAAAAAATTACATTTCTCTGTGGTTTCTTTCCCTATCTATGTATTTGTTTTGCCACCTATTGGGAAAGCTGTAGTCATTCTGAACTGTATCCCACTTGGCATGGTCTTTTGACTTTTGATTTTTGGGTTTTATTTTTACTAGGTAAGTTGGCAACTTAAAGCACTTATAGCTTCTGTCTTTATGCGGTCATGAAGTTCTTTGTAAACCTTAAGGAGGAAGCTTTAATCTGTGCCACAGATTAAATGTGCTTTACAGTTTAGTCGTTAGATGTGAAATAGCTATTCGCTACCTTTGCTGCTTCTGTGTATAAAGCCCTTTAAGAATCTTTTCTGTCAAATTCAGTCTTGCATGCATTAAGTTTATGCATATCTTTTTAAAGAACTTCTATTTATTTTAAATGGGTCAATCTGGAAGAAAGTTTTTGTTCATAATCACTAATTACAGTTAGCTCACTTTCTGCCATTCCTGTGTCTTCCACAGCCCCTGGAGGCCTTGCTGGCCTCTTCATAACATTTGCATGATGGTTTTTGCTATTAGCTTGACCTAATTACTAATGTCCAAATTTAGATTATGATTCTGCTTTAACTAATTCTGGATTTTTCTGTTAGACCTCGTACCATACTAGAGCATATTATTATCTGTCTGAAAACTAGTTTGGTGATTTTTTTTCTTCCCCTGGGAAACCCTCAGACTTTGTCTGGCAGCTCTGGCTGTTTGCCAGAAATCTGAGGGTTCCGATTGATTTGTATAAAGCAGGACACTGTTGCCATCTACTTTTTTTTAATACCACAAATGGCCAGTGGAGACTGTAGTTTCCAGTATGCTCCATATTTAGAGCAGATAGCAATTGAGATGCATCTTTGTATAGCTGCTGTAGTCAAATTTGCTAAATAGTGATGCTGCATGGCTGCAATTATTCCTTTCCCCGAGACACCGTAGTCTTTGTGCTGATACTGGAAGCTTGTAATATGTGAAGAGTTTGCATTGCTACAGTGCTTTAGATTCCAAAGCTTCAGACATAAGTAGTTTCTAAATACAAAGTAATTTGTCGAGAAGAAAACCTAGTGCCTTCTGTTGCACTGGATTCCTCTAGTAGTAAGTGTGGAGCTGGGAGCAGCTATGTCCCAGGCATGATTTTCTTGTTAATAGCTGCCTTGAGATGATATTCAAATGAGAAGAGCTAGTGGGAATAGGATGTGCTCTGTTGCCTCCTGTGAAGTGCTCTTGTGAGTTTGAGCTGCAAGTCTCTCTACTGCAGCCTGCATATGAGTAGTTCTGTTGATGATTTTGTATTCTACATACATCTAGCCAAAAAATTTCATATGCATTATACAGTAAATACAGATTATTTTTGGTTCAGCTGAAACTGAGTTGTTCTGGAAAAAAAACAACCCTGTTCTGTTGATGCAACTGAAGAAAACAACACTTAAAGAGCTACTGGGTTAGTGTTCCTTTGCAACTGAAGATCAAAACCAGAGCAGCCACTTTGGACTCATCTGTTCTATGAAAGTGTGTTATTTGTATTTGTGTTAGCTCCTTACCCCCCTCCCCATCCCACCTCCTCCCTTTGCCATCAGCGGTTGCTCTCTGTGGTGTGGACACAAGTTACAGAAATAAACTAGTGAAATGAAGTCTATTCTGTTTGCTCCACTTACTCTGGATTTCTGGTTTTAAAGTGGACTAGCCCTGTAAAACAGTAACTGTGGCAGTGCATAGGGTGACATGTAGCTTGCTTATTCTCTCTTCTGGGGATGCTGAAAGGCTGGAAGCAGCAGTAAGCAGCTGGCAAGATGGTCACTCCAGTGGGAGAACAATGTCTCTTCCAAAAGAGCAGCTAAAGAGCCAGCAGCTTGTAGCAGACCGGGAAGGATGTGATTATGGAGTCCAAGATGCTGAATGTTTGCTTGATAAATCTCTCAACAAATTGCTTCCTTTATCAAACTGTGCAGGTTTGGGTGGGAATTGTACTGGTTGCTTTCCCAAATACAACTGGGATAGGGGCTGGTCAGGAGGTAGAATAAGGTAATCCCTGTTTCTGTAGAATTGCTGAATAAAGGCTTTGCAGATTCTGCAGCTTTTAAGTTTTAGTAGTCCATTATTAGTGAAGTCTTAAAATTATGCTGCTTATATTTCTTGGGATTAAAATTGTGTTCCTAAGGACAGTTGTTTTTTGCAGGATTATTAATGATTTCGGCAGACCTTGGAATCAAGGTCTCTTCCCTCCTTCCAGGTTCTTTATGTGCAATTATAGACATAATTTAAAAAAAAAATGGCCAATAATACAGAGGTAGAATTGCTGATAAGCCTTAAAACAATGCAGTCAGGGGCAGAATGGGAGCCAAATGACTAATGTTGGTAATGGTGCGTGACTTAAATAAACAAATGGAAACTGTCAGTCCAGTTAGCATCTGCCTACTGCTAATGCTTTTGTTGAAACTAAACATGTGATCTGTCTCTAGTTTTGGTTGTGAACTTGACTGAAAAGAACTTGCGAGCTTTTATTTTTATTTTCCCCTCTCTAATGAGAGCTTAGTTATAATGTAGGTTTTGGTTCCAGTGTATAATTTAGGTGCCACAGTGCCTGACTTTTAGGTATACTTTTAGGTATCTGATATGGAATATGAAACCAAGTGACTGTGCCTGCATTTCTAGAATGCATTTTGCAACAGCCAGTGTGAGATGGGGAGCTATGTATATTTAATATATTGCTGATATCATAGAATGGGAGAACACTAAGATGCTGGAGTGTTATGTTTCAATTGGGATTGCAAAATGTTCTCTGTCCAGTTTGTAATCTACAGTCAAGGGTCACCTTCTGAAGCTATGATGTTCTTAACACTTCAGATTTCCTTATGTAATGTAGCAGTGGTGCCCAACTCAACAATAGAGCTCTGTGAAAAGGGCCATGCTAGATTATGTACTGTTTAGCCTCATGACAGAACACTGTTTTGTTCTTTCTGTGCTCCTGCCTGCCCTTCCCAGAGACCTGGTACTTGCTGCCTTCATCTGGGGCTGCAAAAGTGGGTCCTGAGCACTCGCTGGGTTCTATAGTGGGCCGGGGACCTGGGAGTGCCACTGCATGCTGCAGCTGCTGTGGATCAGGTGATTGGCAGGGGGCTTGCCTTTGGGGAGATGTTTATTCCAAGACTTATCTGAGTCCTGGCATTAAAGACTTGTGCCCTTCTGATGTGCTGCTTTTGAAGTGAAATGTATATTGCTTGTTGTGAATTCTGCTGGCTTAGTACAGTCTCACCTATGCAGGAAATGAAAGTCACCCTGATTTCTATCTTTAGTAGGAAGAGATTCAAATTGCCATTTGTCAGGTACATACAGCGGTAGTGTCATAAGTGACTTGTAAGGGGACATTTCTAACACCACTTTTGTCAAGGCTAGGCTTGTATGCCAGCTTCATGGGTATGAAGAGAAGGCACAGAGAGAAGCAAGTCTCAGACCTAGTATTCAGGGTGTTTGAATAACGTTCTCCAGTCACTCATACATGACAGAAAAGGTTTGAAGCTGGAAGTCGGTGGACTTTTGCACACATATTAGTCAAGTTCTTTTTAGGGTGTACAGAATCCTGTTTTCCTTCCTGGAAGGTAAATTACCCTGAGGTGGAAGGATTTGTCTTGTGATTGAAAGTTCATCAGAGTTGGTTATACATATTTCAAAAACTTAGGATTTAGGTGGCGGAAACTTGGGTTTCTTGATTCTGTATAGTGTTGTACCACTTTTCTGCAAAATGACCACTAATTCTAAGTAGAACTTACTTTAGGAATGTGCTGGGTATTTCTGTGTTCTGTCTTGAGAGAAACCATGATGAGCAAGATGAAAAAAATGACATGTAAAATTTCTAGGTACAAATTAGTGTCAACTTCTAGGTACAAATTAATGTCATGTATTGTCTGTCCCTCCCTTCCCCCAAAGGGGAAAAATAATGTTCATATTGTCACATGATGTGGCTGACTGTAACAAGGAAACTTGTCAAAGTTTTCCCTTAGCTAGGTTTTGTGTGGCAAATTGGGAAGCCTGGAAAACCAGCTACAAAGTGAAAGGGAATGAGGAATTGAAGTTTTAATTAAGAGCTAGTGTAAGTCTTAATCTTGATGCCTTTGCTGTTGTTCTTAGCACTTTGAAGATGAATATGTCCATAGGGGCTTTTTAATTAGATGTCCAGAGTTGTTGTGATCTCTTTCACTTCCAGTCACGTGAATAGAGGTAGTGGTAAGATCTTAGAGGAGCAACTTAATTGCCCAAAGAAGTTGTCTTAAAATAACATCACAAATGAACAGTTTTGTTTGATTGCCTTAAGTGTGCTGTAGGAAAACTTGATTAGAAAGTATTTGTTTCAAATCCAAACTTTTGAAAACATATTCTGACTAAATGTTGTGGTCTTGTCACTGTTGATCATATTAGAAAAGTGGCAGACTGGTGAAGTTCCTACTAACCAGAAAAGGGGAAATATAATCCCTATTTTTAAAAAGCCCGGAGAAGAAAAGGCTCTGGAGGGACATTATAGCAGCCTTCCAATACCTTAAGGGGACCTACAGGAAAGATAGAGAGTGATTTTTTTATCAGGCAGTGTAGTGATAAGGGGGTAATGGTTTTAAACTGAAAGAGGATAGATTTAGTTTGAACATGAAGAAATTCTTTAATGTGAGGGTGGTGAGGCCCTGGCACAGGTTGCCCAGAGAAGCTGTGGCTGCCCCATCCCTGGCAGTGTTCAAGGCCAGGTTGGACAGGTCTTGGGGCCACCTGCACTAGTGGAAGGTGTCCCTGCCTGTGGCAGAGGGTTGGAACCAGATGATCTTTCGATGATCCTTCACGCCTCTTCCAACCCAAACCATTCTGTGATTCTTGGGGGGTGGGGGTGGGGGGGAAGGGGAAAAATCCCTTTGAAGTATACAAGGGTGCCAGAAATTTAAGCTAAACCTAGATTTGGAGGCAGGGAAAGGGAAAATATTTCAGCGGATTTTGACTCATCTGTCACTGACACACATTAATATCTGTATTTCAGTTTATTCTGTGGTGGGACACTGTATATTAGTCAGTTGCTAACTGGCTTGTAAGGTTTAATGAGAAATTTATGACTCATTCCTATTAAAGATCCTACTCTAGTAGCTGAAGCCCAATATTATCCTGCACAGGGTATTTCTGTGCCTTTCAATGTAGTAATGTTGCATATTACTGATAATAGGACTAGTCATACACAGGCTTAATGTCTGTTTTCTGGCATGTGTGGTACCTGCTTTGTGGAATAGCTCTTCAGTTTTGGAATACTGTCCATCATATTTGAAAAGTCATGGCAGTCAGGTGAAGTTCATGATGACTGGAAAAAGGGAAATATAACCCCCATTTTCAAGAAGGGGAAAATGGATGAGCCGGGGAACTACAGAGCAGTCAGTCTCACCTCTGTGCCTGGCAAAATGTTGGAGAGGATTCTGCTGGAAGGCATTCTGAGGCACATGAAAAACAACAAGGTGGTTGGTGACAGCCAGCATGGCTTCACTAAGGGGAAATCCTGCCTGACCAATCTGGTGGCCTTCTATGATGGGGCTACAGAACTGAGGGACAAGGGTAGAGCAGTTGATGTCATCTACCTGGACTTGTGCAAAGCGTTTGACACTGTCCCACATGACATCCTTGTCTCTAAGTTGGAGAGACATCAATTTGATAGGTGGACCACTCGGTGGATAAAGAACTGGCTGGATGGCTGCATGCAAAGAGTAGTGCTCAATGGCTCAATGTCCAGCTGGAGACCAGTAACGAGTGGTGTCCCTCTGGGATTGGTGTTGGGACTGATCTTGTTCAACACCTTTGTTGGTGACACGGACAGTGGGATTGAGTGCGCCCTCAGCAAGTTTGCTGATGACAGCAAGCTGTGTGGTTGGGTTGATACGTTGGAGGGAAAGAATGCCATCCAGAGGGACCTTGGCATGCTTATGAGGTGGGCTGATGCCAACCTGATGAAGTTTAACCATGCCAAGTGCAAGGTCCTACACCTGGGTGGGAGCAATCCCAGGCACAGCTCCAGGTTGGGCAGAGAAGAGATTCAGAGCAGCCCTGCAGAGAAGGACTTGGGGATGTTGATCGATCAAAAAATGAACATGAGCCGGCTTCAGTGCACTCGCAGCCCAGAAAGCCAAATGTATCCTGGGCTGCATCAAAAGGAGCGGGATGAGCAGGTCGAGGGAGGTGATCCTGCCCCTGTACTCTGCTCTTGTGAGACCTCACTTGGAGTATTGTGTGCAGTTCTGGTGTCCTCAACATCAAAAGGTCATGTAAATGTTGGAACAAGTCCAGAGGAGGCCACGAGGATGATCAGGGGACTGGAGCACCTCCTGTATGAAGACAGGATGAGAAAGTTGGGGCTGTTCATCCTGGAGAAGAGAAGGCTGTGTGGAGACCTCCTAGCAGCCTTCCAATATCTGAAGGGGGGCTATAGGGATGCTGGGGAGAGACTCTTCATTAGGGACTGTAGTGAGAGGAGAAACGGTAATGGGTTCAAACTTAAAGAGGGGAAGTTTAGACTGGATATGAGGAAGAAATTCTTTCCTGTAAGGGTGGTGAGGCAGTGGAATGGGTTGCCCAGGGAAGTTGTGAATGCTCCATCACTGGTGGTGTTCAAGGCTGGGTTGGGCATAGCCTTGGGTGGCATGGTTTAGTGTGAGATGTCCCTGCCCATGGCAGGGGGGTTGGAGCTAGATGATCTTAAGGTCCTTTCCAACCCTAACTATTCTATGAATACACTTACTGTATGTCTTCTGTGGGCTGGCAGTGCTTTTGACTTCTGTAGCATTGTGTTAGAAGTGATCTTGATGTTTCAATTTCCTGTTAAAGGTAACTGTGGGGAAGGTGATGAACTAAGTGCTCATTCCTCTTCTTCCAGTTGAGTACTCAATTTCACTGCTTTTAACAGTCAGCTTTAGTATTTCCTATAGATTTATTATTTACATATATGAGGCTAGAGACATAGTTAGAATTCTGTTTGTCAGCTCTCCCTAGGAGTTTTGTTTATCAGAGGATATCTCTAAATGGGTTAGTTTGCCAGTGACCTTACTGTGCCTTGGAAAAAATGCTTGAGAACACTTAAGGATTCTTCAAACAGCTATTGATCACTGTAATGATGGAATCAAAACAGAGTAAAGGATTTCTCAACTCCAGTAATTGTATGTGCAAATTCCTATATAAAAAGATGCCTGAACCTTGAACTTAATCCAGAATTTTGAAAGCAAAGATGCCTTTGCATAGAAAAGTTAGTAGTTTGGCCAAGAGGAACTATTTTTCCATTACCAGCATGCAAGCTAAGTATCTCGGATAAATTAACTGTGGTGTCAAAGAAAACATGATGGATGTAGCAACTATATTAATTAAATATTAGTTACCCAAGCATGGATTTGTGTTGGTTTTTGCCTTCAGGCAGTGTTTTGCTCAGTGTAATGCTCTAGTCATGGTCTCTGTATGGTGGTGTTCCTTGTTCTCGTGCTGTAAACCAGTAAGGTATTTATATAGTCACTGCATTTGGTATTATGAAGTAGCATATTCCTCTTTGAGATATGTTTATGCCTCTTGCTTGAATGATTTCCCTATTGCAGATGGGTAGTATAAAAGCAAAGAGAAGAAAGTGTATTTTTATTTGCTGTAAAAACAACAGAGCCCCTGAGAGTCATATTGGGCTCTTTCATCCAATGAAGTTTCTGCCAACTGAATCAAGTCTTACTTGCTCCAGGTAGGTGGTCATGACTGATGTGGCACATTTAGTTGAACTTAATTTTCGTAGAAAGAGGAATGGAGGTCCAGGTTTTTCTGTAGCAGAGATTCGTAAGGATACATGAAGCAGTGAAGGACTAGAAAAGGCAACTTCTACTGTACGGAAGCTACCTGCTTTGGAAACATTCATGTATAGGACTGCAGAGACTTGGCACAACTGAAGCTAGTGATAATTTTTGACAGGTGATGCTAACTAAAATACCTCAAAGCAGCTGCATGCAGCAGTCACTGCTGTTGGAAGATACCTTTGGGGCTGTGTTTTTTGTGCTGCTTCATGAAGAGATATTTCACAATTGCTCCTTTGTGCTAATGGCAACATAGTTCAATGAGAAATTATGTCTTTGCATTTTTATAATGTTTGTTCTTACAACCCACAATGTAGATTCAGCCTTGGCAATGAGAAACTTGAGCTTCAAAAGCATTTGAGTTCATAAATAAACTATTAAGCAGAAACATTTGGAAAGTTGATGTCCATTTTCTTCTCCCTGTGAACAGGTTCAGATGTAAGTCAGTGTCATTGTCCTGTTTTTAACTGGGATAGAGTTAGTTTTCTTCCTAGTAGCTGGTGCAGTGCTGTGTTTTGGATTTAGTGTGAGAATAATGCTGATAGCACACCAGTGTTTTATTTGTTGCTGTGTAGTGCTTACTCTAAGTCAAGGGCATTTCAGTCTCTCAAGCTCTGCCGATGAGGAGGGAAACCAGTAGCTGGAAAGTAGCGCAGGAGGACAGGTGACCCGTACTATCCAAAAGAGTATTCCGTACCATAGAATGTCATGTTCAGTGTAGAAACTGGAGAGGATTTGGCAGTGAGGGGCTTTTAGCTGCTTAGGGATGGGCTGGACACCCATCAGTGGGTGGTGAGCAATTGTGTTGTGTCACTTGGGTTTCCTGAATTTTATTCCTCCTTCTCTCTTTTTTTTGTTCCCTATTGTTGTTGCTATTTCTATTATTAATATATTTTACTGAATTTCAATTAAACTGTTCTTATCTCAACCTGTGGGTTTTACATTATTCTGATTCTCTTTCCCATCCCACCCCAGGGGGTGGGGGTGGTGTGAATGAGCAGCTGCATGGTATTTGGTTGCCAGCTGGAGTCAAACCATGACAGGCATCTTCTACTGGACCACATCTCTTGGGTTAAATTACAAACCTTAAGGATTAAGCTTTGAAAATGAGAGCCAGTTTGGTTCTTCAGGGTGGAATTTCAGGATTTTAAAATGAAAACCAGAAAAGATGTTAAAATAATTGAAAAGTTGCTCTTGAGAGTCAGTGATTCATATGTTAAGATTACCTGATGCCTTCATTTTAAGTATTCAAGTGTTTTCTCTGAAGTTACACTCATTTTTTTTGCAGCCGCTATATGATACTGTGCTCCAGAGGCGTGTGGGTTCATTTCAGCCTTTGTCAGATAAACTCTCCTAACAGGCTCTTGCTGCCTTCAAAGCAGCAGCAAATGTGTGTTTTCTGCTGTATGCAGTCAAAGGCACCTAGGAAATGGAGTTGGGAGCTAGAAGAGGAGGATAACTGTTTTGGGCTTCCCAATTCTCGGTACAACAGGTTATACTATGCTTCCTACTTAGAAATCAAGGAGTGTTAAGACTGTTTAGTACCTGACTCTAGAGCTTCCTCATTATTCTTGCATTGTGTTTTTCTGTGAAGCCTGAATGCCTTTTGTCTTTAAAAAGAAGAAAGGAAATCCTATCCAGTTCAGGTGTGTTACAGCCATTTGCATGGGATATTGCGTAGCTCCGCTAATGTTCCTTTTTATTCCTGGAGTTGCCTCAACTCCTGGGAAGAGAGAGGGAGGCAGGGCCTACCATGATATAGCCTGATCCTGGTGGCACAAGGTGTTTGTCCTGTTATCTGCTGGGATGCTTGTCACTGTAACTCCAGTGACACTTAAAGGGTTCAAACCATGAGCTGATAGTAGCTTCTGTGTGTCTTCTGCTACTGTCTTCATTTGATATTCTTTGTCATTCCAAATAGTACTGAAAAAGGCCACTTTGATTAGGCAGGGAGAATGCCCTTTTTAGGTGAGGATGAAGACGTGGAAGTATCTTCGTAATCTGAAATATTGAGTGAATGAGGTGATCCTCATCTTCCGTCTTAGTTTGCGAAGCCTGAGAGAAGAAACTGGTCAACCTTCCTTGAAAGCAATCTGTTCTTTCAGAAGGCAGCTGAAAGTATTGTCAGTTATGTGTAATGTGCATTTGTATTACAAAAAGTAATTTGATTTTTGAGAATTCATATTTTTTCTATGTGCTGTCCTAGCAAACTGGTCTTCCTGTGTTTCAACAGAAGATACTGTAGGATAAAAATTATCCTAATTAGAAGTCACAAGCAGAGTAGTGTCAGCCTTGATCCTTTTTTTTATTTGAAAGAGAGCGTAAACTAATTGTGCTGGTACCTTTCTGAATTTGGTGGCTGATGTTGAGTTAAGGCTGTAATTGCATTTGTTGTGACTCAGAACACGACTCTTCCAATAAAAAAACCACACAGCCTTTTCAAGCTAGAATGAAATAATGAAATTACAGCAGCATTCATCTTTCTTGTGCCTTGTCTACAAGGAATGCCTTTTGTTTCAGCTGTGAAGCCTGTTGTAAGAGCAGGATTGCTGCTAGCAGGCAGCTAGAAGTCTGAAACTGGGCCCTCATTCTGAAAGAGTAACAACCTGTCCTTACAAAGGGCTGGTTTTCTTTGTCTTCTACTCTCCTTGTATTTTATGTAAGTGGGATAATTTATTGATCATATGGTAATGAGATAATCTGTCAATATATTTCAGGATGTATTCCAGGATTCCACTGCTGTTAGCTAAAGTCATGAAACATCCACTGAAGAGCAGTTAGCATATACAGATTGCCATTTAGACGTTCTTTCTGATTCCTGGAGCAAAATATAGTGGCAAAAAGTGGAAACCTGATAAAAAATAAGAAAGTAACAAGTGAAACTGTCAAATGAGAAAACTAGACTGATAGGACTAATATATTAAAAACTGAAATGGCACTATAAAATGGGAAAACTAGAAATTGAGAAAGTAACACATGAGATAAATTTGGTGTTCTAAGACAATCTGGGTGTCTATATTGATCATCTCCTGAAAAACATAAGAATAATATTCCCAAAAAGCCATAATAGGACATTATTGTGGAAATTCTGTAGCTGCCCTATATTAAAAAAAGGTGGTGGGGAAAGTGTAATTTTTAAGGCATGCAATTTACTACACAGGTATTTTTAAAGCTGTTTTATAAATAGTTACGCTCTTCAGAAAAGTATTGTTTATCTGAATCATCAATGACCTAAAACCTGAAATGAGGTTATAGATATTAAAGCCATAGCAAGGATGTATTGTTCTACAGCATACTGGCCTCCATCAAAAGAAGT
Source organism: Myiopsitta monachus (assembly GCA_017639245.1). Classification (NCBI taxonomy): domain Eukaryota; kingdom Metazoa; phylum Chordata; class Aves; order Psittaciformes; family Psittacidae; genus Myiopsitta; species Myiopsitta monachus. Next base: position 54,215,291 of record CM029917.1, on the reverse strand, counting down.
GTGACCAGCAGGTTGAAGGAGGTAATCCTGCCCCTCTCTCTGCTCTCATGAGACCCCACTTGGAGTATTGCGTACCGTTCTGGTGTCCTCAATGTAAGAAGGACATGGAACTGTTGGAGCAAGTGCAGAGGAGGCCATGAGAATGATCAGAGGACTGGAGCACCTCCCATATGAAGATAGGCTGAGACAGTTGGGGCTGTTCAGCCTGAAGACGAGAAGGCTGTGTGGAGACCTCATAGCAGCCTTCCAATATCTGAAGGGGGCCTACAAGGATGCTGGAGAAGGGCTCTTCATGAGGGACTGTAGTAACAGGACAAGGGGTAATGGGTTCAAACTTAAACAGGGGAAGTTTAGATTGGGTATGAGGAAGAAGTTCTTTACTGTAAGGGTGGTGAGGCACTGGGATGGGTTGCCCAGGGAAGTTGTGAAGTGCTCCATCGCTGGTGGTGTTCAGGGCCACATTGGGTGGAGTCTTGGGCAACCTGGTTTAGTGTGAGGTGTCCCTGCCCATGGCAGGGGGGTTGGAACTAGATGATATTGAGGTCTTTTCCAACCTAAAGCATTCTGTGATCCTATGAATCTGTGTTGTCTGGGATGGTGACTTGATATTGTTGTGACCTGTCTTATAGAAGCAGTTCTCACTGCAGGAGTTTTGTGAACACTGAAGTTCTCTGGTAGACTTGGGGCTGAGGAGCCTACAGCTTTCTATAACTTTTTTCTTCTATTTTTTTTTTCCCCCTTAAAATCTCTTGGGAAGAAGACAAGCTTCTGTGTTTTGTTGAAACAAACTCTTCTGCCCTAAAGTTAACTGTCTGCGAACTGCAGTGAAGGATGAGAACATTTTAGCATCTTTATTTATTGAGACCTCATTGCCAAGCACTTTGTTGCATAATGCTTAGTTATGAAAGAGGAAATGAACAGAAAAGCTGTTCTTGGAGACTGGCAGTGGATAGCGAGAGGCTCATTTCTGTAAAGGCAGGAGACAGGCTGTGTTGTGCAGACACAAGTTTCTAAAGCAGGGTGACCTAAAACCAAAAATCAGTTCATCCTTGAGTGCAATGCTTGCTTGAAACCAAATAATAGTAGGTGTATGAATGCAAAATTTTTCTTTTATATAAGAAAAGACCAAATGACCTAAACCCAAATAAGCAAACCAAGAACACACAAAAAAAGTGAAGAATAGCAGGTAGCAGTAGAAATAAGAGTAGTTATTTTTCAATACAAAGAAGAGCTAAGCAAAGTATGTTGAAAATATTGAGGTGGCCCTATTTTCTAGGCCCTACAAATGACAGTTGGAATTGGTTTTGTGTTTTATCTGTGGAATGTTAGGTGCTGAAGAAGCAGCTTTGAGTGAAGGAAGAGCTCAAGATGGAAGTGAAAATACTCAGGTTTTCACATCTGAAGTCAGGAATGTATAATTACTTTCAGCTAAAGCTCTTCGGTGTTCCTGTACACTACCTGAGGCAGAGTTGTGGACTAACCTGTAAGTTGCCGGGTTTTGTGCAGCAAGCTCCAAGTGCGCAAGGTGACATCCAAGGAAGCACAGATGTGTTGTAATTTGAAATACCTGGATTGCTTTGCTGTGAATGCAGCTTTGTCACTACCATGACTGCAGGGGGTGAAAACCATGGCTACTGTCGACAGTTATTTGAGGATAGAAACATAATCTTTTATATTATATACTCCCAGTGTATGAAATTCCTTAAACTGGTAATTTCACTGCTGCATGTGATCTGGGGGGAAGAGGATGAGGGGAAAAATAGAACTCTTGTCCCCTAGGGTGATGATCTTACATTTATGAGGGTCTACATGTGGATTTGCTGGAAATTATTAATGCTGGTAGGGTGGTTCATGGACCAAATGCATGCTAAATTTCAAAATATGAAAATTGGCTTATTTCATAGAAGTAACATTCTTATGCAGAGTGAATACAAACTTTTTGGACTAACAGGAGACACAAGAGGAGAAATTTACTCCAGTCTCTCCACCATACTCTTTAAAATTATCCCTTAAATTGATACATTTCTCAGTTTTTGAGTCTTAAGGTGATCTTAAAGGTCTTTTCTAACCTAGTTGATTCTATGTTAAGTCAGTCATATAAAAACTAATATATTTTTGGGTTCCAAAAATGCTACTGCTCTATAAATCTGGAATTACTTTTGTATTAAACACAGCGAGAAATGAGACTGCGATATAATAAGAAAAAGAAATCTAATTTTATCACTTCTTGAATGTTATTATCTCACATGAGCATTCTTCGTATTACCTGGAGTCATTTAGCACCATCTGTAGTACCATGTGTATCACAGTTCAAGTAGTGTCATAGATGCTAAGGATAAACTCAGTTAAATTAAAAATGGTTGCTGAGCAAATGAGTATGTAGTATTTTAGGAATCTGAGTCTTCTGTGGAGAGGGGGTTTTATTTGTAGCTTTATTTTCCATAATCCATTTCCATAACTCACTGCTTTCCTTGTTGGTTCTTTCTGTGCAGAATTATGTTGGCGATGATGTGGTTGCCACTGGCAAGTTTTCTCTGAGAGAATGTTGTTACTGTTACATCTCTATTTCTGCTCAGCAGAGGGCTGTGTTACTGCTTTAGCTGTCCTTTGCTGCAGCCTCTCCTCTTTGTCCTGAAGAGCCCACATACAGAAGGAGAGAGAACCAGTGCAATGTTTGTTTAATGGCATCAGGAGTTGTATCGGTCTCCCTAGTTAAACAGCTAAATTGGCTCCAAATTTATTCAAGCAGTACATAGACTGCTTAAGAAACCAGGAGATGAGTATAGTGCTCAGCACTTTAGTTAGTTGTCTTAATGGGAAATGTTTAAAACAAAAGGAGAATCTTGCTTAATATGACCTTTTCAGTTTGAAGGGTGGCGATATTCGGCAAGATACTTATGATTCATTAATGCACTATATCAGCAATTACGTTTAAAGTAATTTTGATATCTTCTTAAAGCTCTGTTTACCTTACTTCAGAAAAAGGGACCTTTTGAGTTGGTAGAATCACAAGAGTAGCTTAGTTATTAAAATTCCTTGTCAGAGTTGCAGTCAAATGCTTATTCGTTAGAATTAATCTAGATGATGGAAGCTGGTTTTTGCCTTATCTAAAAATTGCTGTGTACAAAGGTTACAAACTTTAGCCTACAGTATTTTGTCAGAATATGGTTAGCACTAGCTTTATACTTTGGTAAGGTTACTGTCGTGGTTTAAGCCTCACTCAGGCTAATAACTCACGAAGTTTTACTCTCTCAGTCACTCCCCTCTTTCTTCCCCCAGTCCCGGGGGATGGGGAGGAGAATTAAATGAATGCAACTCGCACAGGTTGAGATAAGAACAGTTTAGTAACTAAGGTATAACACAAATCACTACTGCTACCACCAGTAATAATACAAGAGAAATACAAGGAAAGAGAATACAACTGCTCACCAAGCCCGACCCAGCCAGTGCACCCCCCCAGCAGCGAACCCCCCAGTACCCAAAAACCTGACCATGCCGTGCACCCCCAGTCCACTCCCACCGCCTTCTGGGTCTCCGCCCCCTAACTTCCCATCCTGGACATCACGTGCTGTGGTATGGAATAACCTCTTTGGTCAGTTTGGGTCAGGTGTCCTGTCTCTGCTTCCTCCCAGCTCTCCCCTCCTTCCCGGCATAGCACGAGGCCCAGAAACGTCCCTGGTCAAACCAAAACACCACCAAGCAGCAACTACAAACACTGGTGTCATCAGCGCTGCTCCCAGGCCCAAAATCAAAACCACAGCGCTGCACCGGCCACCAAGAAAGAGAAAAAAAAATGACCACCACTGCTGAAGCCATGACAATCCACCCCTTATTCCATACCATTCACGTCATGCTCAGATCCCACATTTTCAGTATACCATCACATGTGTATATATGCATCCGCACACACACACAGGGGGGGAGATCATCCCCCAGTGCATGGACCAATCCCTACAGAGCTGCTGAGTCCATCCAGTCCATGATTTCAGGCTCCATCTTTTGTAAGAGTCTTTCAGAGCAGGGGAGCCTTTGTGCAGTGTTCACACTTGTGAATAACCTGGGCAATAATGTCCATTGCTAAGTCCACCCCTCGATCATAAGTCCACCCCTCGATCATAAGTCCACCCCTCGATCATAAGTTCACCCCTCGATCATGAGTCCATCTGTATGCTGCACCTCTGCCCTGATGGCCTAAGGTGTCATAGGCCCACCAGGCTCAAAATAATTCACGCTTATGTTGCTATCTAAGTCCATCTGAGCCATTTCAATTTTAGCCGTTTGTCATTGGGGACTCCATACAGCTGCCTTCCATCTCTGATGCTTCCAAAGCACAGGAGGGGTCCAGTAGGCTAGATACTCGCACTCGCCCGCACTGTCCCACACATTCTGCCACTCATGACTGTCCAGCCTTGGGGAAAATCTCTTGGTCATCTTACATTGTAGTCCAACCCCAGACAAGGCCCACACCCCACTATGCTTAACACTGGGTACCAGACAGAATGGTTGTGGGTAAAATACACTCTGAATGCATGCCAACATGCTGATCCCCATCACAATCAGCAGGCAGGTCTTAAGGGTGCTTAAAGGCCATTCGAAACCATCGGAACTCTCCAATGAGGCTGCTGTACTTGTCCCTGGGGCTGGTGTAGCTGCTGTGCTTGCCGGCTCTCTCACCACCAGCTGCTCTTTGTCTGAGTCCAGATCTTCCTCCTCTGCCTTGCTGGGAAGTGCCGCGTGGTCTCCTGCACCCTCCTGGGGCTCGGGCTCGCGGGGCTCTGCGGGCGGCTGCTGGGGAATGCTCTCGGTCGTTGCGGGGCCTGCCTCGGCCTCGGCCTCGGGGCTCCGCTTCTCCGCCGCCACCCCCCGATGGGCGTCCGCCGGGCTCACTCCCTCCGCCACCTCCGCGGCCGCGGGGCCGGGCTCGGCCGCCGCCTGCCCCCCCCCGCTCGGTAGCCACGTGGCTCGGCTCGGGGTCGGGGCTCGGCTTCTCTGCCGTCTCCTCCGGCCGGTCGGCAGCCGCCTCCTCCCGGGGCTCGGCAGTCACCGGGCTGGGCTCGGTGGGGGGGGGGGCTCAGCTCCTCTGCCGCCCCGTTCCCGGCCTCTTTATCCCCCGGGCCGCTCTCCCGGGCCGTTTCGGCCGCCGACGGCTCCCGGGGCTGCCCCGCCGCGGCTTCCCCTCCTCCCTTCTGGAGCTCGCCCGTATTCCAAGCCATTTCAATAGAGTACAATATAACAAGAACCTTAACCCAAAACCCAGATGTGAAAAACGTTAAGATAGCAAATACCGGCTGTAAGTAAAGTATCATACGCTGAACCTGTGAGAACCAGAGCAACAGCTTTGAGAACATTGTGACGAGTGGCTATTCTGTCTTTATCTCAACCCTTCGTGCCCCACGTTGGGCGCCAAAAGCTGTCGTGGTTTAAGCCTCACTCAGGCTAATAACTCACGAAGTTTTACTCTCTCAGTCACTCCCCTCTTCCCCCAGTCCCGGGGGATGGGGAGGAGAATTAAACGAATGCAACTCGCACAGGTTGAGATAGAACAGTTTAGTAACTAAGGTATAACACAAATCACTGCTGCTACCACCAGTAATAATACAAGAGAAATACAAGGAAAGAGAATACAACTGCTCACCAAGCCCGACCCAGCCAGTGCACCCCCCAGCAGCGAACCCCCCAGTACCCAAAAACCTGACCATGCCGTGCACCCCCAGTCCACTCCCACCGCCTTACAAATAAGTGTAATTTGAATTTCTTCTTTCTGTAACTTTTACTTTTGTTCCTGAACGTTTCCTTAAATGATTTTGTAGTATTTGTTTGTGCTGAACATAAATGTGTTCCGCAAGGCGCTTTCCTGTCTAGTCTTGAAATTTGCATGAGAGGAAGGAAGGAACATAAAGTAAAAATCTCTATACTGAAGTACTTCTCAAATTATGAATAGTGTCTGTATTTATATCATGGCAGCCATTCATATTCCAGATATCATTGGGACCTGCTGTGTTTAGGTGAAAGTGTTGCCAGACAATATTACATGTAAAAGAAAACAGGTGAATGGCAACAGAGACAAAATAAGTTTTAGGCTTATCTTGAAATAAGAATGGTTTCTTAAGCAAGTGTTTTATTCTGTGCTGAATGCTTTGCGAAGAGTCCAGTAATAAATAAAAAGCAGTCAACCCCACACCTTTTTAAAATTATACATGAAGAAAATCATACTATTTCTCTTTTCGTTTTCTATCCACTGTCACTGTTTCCCCCTAATGTTTGTAATGGATTTTTTTTTTTCAGTATTTCAGCTTATATGTGTTATAAAATCCCCCAAACCAAAACAACCTGATATTTTGAAAGAAAGTGTATAATGCTGCAATTTCCCAGAATATATTCAGGTAGTGACATCAAAATATTAAATAAGAATGCTGCAATTTGAGGCCTAAGTAGTTATACAAGAGGCACCCACGTGCCTCCACAGACTTATTCCTGTGAAGAGGGCTTAATGTGGGTAAAATGTTAATCTGCTTCGCTTAGTAAATACTGAACAGGAAAAAAGTCAGCTATATCATAAATTTTGGAAGGAAAATTAAGACTTTGCTAGGCAGGAAAAAGCTTACTTTCCAAACATCTGAAGGGTATTGAAGAAAACTGGGTTTATAAGTTTGGATTTTCAAGACCTTGTACTTAACATGCAAGTGTTTGAGTAAATAGAGGCAAGTTGTTGGTTTTGTTTTGGTGTTTTTTTTTTTTTTTGTTTGTGTTTTTTTTTTTTTTTTTTTTGTTTTGTTGCTGTATTTAACTTAGCAATGATGGAGCTGAAATAATGTGGTGGTTATGCCAAAGCATGTATTTCTATTTCTTGCTTCATTTTTCAGTTATAAAAAGTAAAGCTTTCTGTAATACAAATTGTCTGCTCACCTGTAATGCCAGTAGGAGGATGTGACAGGTTTACTTATTGAATGTATGCTTACTGTGTTTTTTTACATTTGTGATGCTATGTATGTATGTATGATTGTATGATGTAGAAGTATATATATATATGCTATGTATGATTCTATGATGTAGAAGTACAAGAGAACTATGATATTGTATAACAAACCCAGTTACTAGAATTCCATTGAAGTAGCATGGTGCAAGTTAGAAGGTTAATACTTTGTGACATAATTGTGGTGGTTAAAATAAAAAGATATGAGGCAAGAGCTGTTGTGTTGTGATAGTGGACCAGTCAAATCTGAAGTGTTAAAAAACAAGTCACAAATATTTGGGAAAAGCCACGTTCTTCTTAAGATTCAAATATTGAAAGGCTTATCTCGGAATAGCGCTTAAAAATTTACAGTTGCCAATAAAAGCTTTCCTTGAGAGACTAGTCAAGTATAGATTGTAAGACCAAGTGATCAATGTGTCCTCCTGCATAGCATCAACCATAAGGCCAACTCATATTTCATGCAGTTAGTCTACAGACTAAGCGTAAATAATGAATCTTCACCAAACAGACTGGGGGGACAGCTTAGAACAATTGCCAACAAGCCTGCACTTATTTAGGTTTGAATGGCAGTAAGTTCAGCAGTGCATAAACTTTGGTTACAAAGGGAAAAAAATTCAGTGCTCTAAAGAAAGCCCAACCAAAGGTGCTAAAATTGACTCCATACATAGGTGGAACTTCACTTTATGTTTGTTTAGCCTTGCAATAATTTCTCATCTTTGTTAGGGGAATCTGGCAACCTGGTATTTGAACTGGTATGGACCTGATTGGGTCAGGAAGATAAAGGTGTTGAAAAGTGTCTTGGCTCTGGTAATTATGTTGTGCTTCATACAAAAATGTCATGCTCTAGTGCTAGTGTTTTTTTTATGTGAGATGTGAATCTTGGCATGAAGCTGAAATATTTGCTGGCAGGCAGGTAACCCTTGTTGGCAGGCAGGGTTGGTGAACAAACATAGCTGCTTCTATGGTGAATTTCTACAGGTGGGTTGCTGCATCTTGGCTACTATCATGATTAGGAGAATTATTTCAGCTGATCGAGAGAGTATAAACTTCTGATCTAAATGAGCTTGGGAAAAGACACAAGTTTTGATCCTGATAGTTTCACAGAAATTCAAATGGTGATGGGTCAAATTGGGTAACAGGAATTTATAAAATGTATCAATTGTATTGATTTTTGTATTGTATTTGAATTTGTATTGTAATGATACCATTGTATCAATTCCAGAGGATCTAGACTGGCTAATTTGCTAATATGCAGTGAGTGGGAGCTGGCTGAGCTTCAGTGCTGGGGAGGCTGTGCATAGAGATTACAGTAGTGAGTTTTGGAAGGAAGCCAAGGAGGCATTGTAGGGTTTGCTCGGAAGGATTACACAGAGTCACTCTGATCTGCATCTGAAATACTAGGTCTGGTTTGACCCCCAGCTGCTGTGAAATCATTGCAAAGGCACTGCGGGCAAGTGACACAATAACAGTGTCTGGCTGGAGGGTTGTATCCTCCTCTTCCAAGTGCAGACCATGGTGTTCTAATTAATGCCTTTCCCAGAGATAGATTAGATTGTGTTCAGGACAGGGAGGGACACAATGGTGTTTTATAACTTCCAAAACCCGATGTTGCTCTAGAATTAACAATTGACTTTTCACGGTGGAGTACATTGCCAGGAGTAGCTTTGTGTATGATAGCAGAAACTGTTTTGGTGGGGTTTTTGTTAGTGGCAACCAGTAAGCTAAAGTTTCATTTGATGATCAGGGCTGCTGAAAGCTAGCACTTAAAGGAATAAAATTAATTTGACTGTGACTGACTCTTACAAGATATTTTACCTATAAATCATTACAGAAACTGCAATGAACAAACTTTCAGTTGTGAAAAATGTGCTTAACAAGAATAGCTGTCTGTATTTTTATTTGGTGTTAAACTTCTCGATTAACTGAAGAAAGATGAATATGTTATATGGTACAACAGGGGTATCTTTGTAACCCGATCTAGAAGACGAGTGAAAGGGGATGTTCTGTCTGAGGTAATTCTACTACTGGGTAAAATTTCAGGTAGCAGAGTAACTGTGTTGTCGAATGTCAAGTACTCAAAGTAATATGGTCCATAAGACTTTCTAAGAAGTCATGTTTTTGTCATCATAGGATCTGCAGGGATGGATGTAATAAATTGGTTAGAATCTCATTGCCTATTGTAAAGCTGAAAAGCAAACATGAAAGTAAGCAATCATGCTTTTAAAGTTAATTTTTTAATTGTGTACTGGCTGAAAAGGGAGGATAAGAGTTCTGTTGGTGCTGCTATTATTATTTAAACCCTTATTTTAAAGCCCCTGTGCAAGGAAGTGGATTCTTTGGGATGGAGGTTGGGTTATTTGTGTGTACATAACTACTTAAAAATACTTATCTTGAGTGTCTAAATACTTCTAAAATTCTTTGTGTGGATGTGACAACATTCCTGTCAGATATATTTGCAGTGACTGATTTTTAGAAGAGTTCTTAACTTTTGCCATATTTCCATGTCTAAGTATCTGAAACTTCGAATAATACTTGTATATCATTGAATTTTATTGTATTTATTTTTGAAAATAAATCTATGTCATGGCGAACTCACTGTTCTTTTACTATTAAAAAATCTGTTACCTGAAATGCCCATGAGATGGTGCTCATCAGTTTAGTTTTTGCAGCACCAGATCTGTGCGTAGTTCTGACTTACAACCAAGGATGCAGTGGTTAGCACTGACATATTTCTAAAAGAAAGAGCGAAAAGCAACTGGAAAAATACCTATTACTGTACTATTTTGAAGTATGCATAGAGCCAGTCTTGAAATCCCTCCTGTTTTTGGGGAAATTGCTTTGATCCTAATTTACGCAAATTAGAGATTACCACTTAATTTTTCTTTTTTAAAAATTAACTTCTAAATAGCCAAAATAGAAAATAGGTTTTAGACATCTATGATTTTTGTGCTGTTTTCTATCTGTTTTTCTCAAAGATCTATTAAAATTTTCTGTGTAGAAAACACTCTGCTACTAATCCACACTAGTGTGTTCTGTTCTGTAGTGTCTTTCTGTGGGAATTTCAGTAGTTTGATTTGTTTATGTTTTCCCTTTGACTTATGCAGACTGTCTGTAACAAGCGAGCTGGAACAGTGGGCCTTGGGAGAAACATTAAACTGATGTTAACTAAGGGAGGATGCTCTTTCTTTGAGCTGGACTCACAGTGTTAGAAGCTCCAGTGCTGTTTTTCAGGAGTGTACTGTGTAATTTCAGATGCAAGATGGTGAGAAAAATAGCAAGATGAAGAGACTAGAGTATAATGCCTTTTTACTGAAGTAAGGTTACTGAAATACTTAGAGCATGCTGCAGCACAGCAGAGCCAAATTTGTTATTTTGCATTGTTTCAGACTGTTCTTACTGGTATTTTGAGAGTAGTAACTGGAGGGCCTGGGGGAGCTGGAGGCAGACCTGGAAGAGGGCACAACTGACATAGATGAGCTCCCAAGGAAAGAATTATCGGTATAGATAGATGGGTATGAAAGCAAGAGTTGGTTGTGTGAAAACTGGAATGAAGTGGCTAGCAACACTATTTTGTGTTAATGTATACGAATGAGTGGCATTTGAAGATAAGACATGACTTAAGGATGAAAAGAGGGGCTAAGGACAAATGACTTTCTGACCCTACTTCACACTCAGAAAACAAGCTTATGCAAAGGAGACTTCTGCTGTAAGAACATTTATGGAAAAGATGAATGTAGCTAGGAGTAGGAAGTACCAATGTACGCAGAAGAGGATAACGGGGAGAGATACAAACAGGAGGTAACTCTCCAGAAAAGTGGTCTTAGTTTCTTGTCTTTAGACTACAGTGTTGCTCACTTGAAACCTGTTGTGTCCTGCAAGCTTTTCTGAGGAGACTAGGGAATTTGCTTTCAGATTTAGTCTTCTCTACTCAGTGCTCCACTGAGCTGAAAGCCTGTATTTTTCATTCTGCTTGTTCTCCCTTAAATATAATTCCTTTTTCTTTATGTCTTCAAATTTGTTGATGTTTCTTCTTTCACTTTGTTGCATGTTTTCCTGTCTACCACTTCTTCAGTCTTGTATATCTTTATACTTCTAATTCTTCAAATAAAAGGTACTTCATTATGGAAATACTCTAGCTTTTATTTGTAGCAAGCTGTAGTTTGACCCAGTTCTAGGTCAGGTAATTTCAAGTGGAGGGAAAAAAATCCTATGAAAGGAAATTAAGGACACTTCTTACAGACTTCTCACCTGGGAAAACTGAACTGAAAGATTTAATTCTGGAATGTTTCATTTAATATGAAGTAGTGCTACAGTGTTCCAGGGCACTTGAAGTTGCTGATTATGGAAGGAGTCAAGATAACTACAAAAGAAACCCTGGATTGTTGTGTTGGTATCAGGAAAAAATCAGCTCAGGTGGAAGTATGGCCAGTATGAGTGAGAAGAATGTGGGCCTACAACTTGTATGTTAAATCTACAAATTTTGAACCTAAACCACTTTGAAATTCTTAAAAGTTATAAGAATTATTTTTATTCCAAAAAGTATTTTAATTACTTGGCCTAGAAAAACTCTTCTGCTGTCAGATACTTGTATTTCTCAGAGAGTACAAATCTCATCTTGAACGGTTCCAAGAAAGTGCATTTTCAGAGAATTAAGTTTAAGTGCAGTTCTCCAGGAACTGGTATTTTCATTCTCGTAGAAGAGTGTGAAGAGAGCCAGAGGTTTTGCAAGAATAATTCTGAAAAGACACCAACCAAAAGCTTCCTGTTTGTAAACTTGTGGGTCTGTAATCAGTAAATAGATTGTCTGAATAAATCACCATTTACTGAATTGGTGACAGAAGTTTTAAATTTGTTAAGAATAAAACTTAAGACACAGTCTTTTTTTGTGGGAATGTAAATACCTAATTTTAATTTTCTGTTTATTGTACCTTAGGATAATTGCTATACACGAAAATGATTACTGAAATACCTGCATGGACTTTGCTTTACAACCAAGAACTGCTTTTTCGTATGATTTAAACATTGGAAGGAAATGATGCATATAATGTGTTGTAGTTGAGATGAAAGTAGGTTTTGGAATAATCAGTCCTATCCTGTTGACCAGTGGTGAAACATTATCTGAGTTACAACAAATTGTTTTTCTTAATCAACTGTTTAAAACTAATTATAACCATATTAAAAGTAACCAATAGTTGAAGGCAGTATCCTGAAATGTAGTATTTTTACTAATGCTTAAAATGGCAGCTAACCAGCTATTCCAAATACTGTGCTTGTACTGAGCTGTCAGCATTTATTGTTTCTCCTTTTGAGAAGGAGAGGAGGCATCTGACCTATGTGTTTGATTTCAAGCCTGTTTGGTTTCTGGAGAGATCAAGTTAAGCAGGTGTCGAATTAGTGATTTTGGGATCTTTCACTACCATTTAAATAATGTTTTTCATCAGTTAAAAATGTAAAAAACTCAAATGGCAGAATTTTCTGAGTTTAGAATACAGAGGCAAGGAATCATTTAGGTTGCAAAAGGCTTTTAAAATTGAGTCCGACTTTTACCCCAGCACTTCTAAGTCCACCACTAAACAATTCTGACATAGCTATGTGACATCAATCTATACATTTAGCTAAGCAGCTCTGCCCATCCATTTCACACCACAGTCTTCCAGTTGCTCCAGGAGAGCCACCTCCTACGTAGGCCAGTGTGCAAACTGCTTATGCAACATGCAATATGCACAAAGGGGAAGTATACGATTGACCAAGCTCATTTGAACTGTAGACCAGAGCTGCAACTGAAGTTAGAACTAAAAACACAAAAGCATCCTCAATGTATACAATTGCAAACTGTGTTGTAATTGATCTTATTAAAAAAAAAAATTTACTGTCAAAACCTGCCAACAGCAACTGTCAGGTATTCTTCAGAAAACCTGGCAAAACCCTCCCACCCCCCGTGACAGACTGCAGTTTAGACTGGAGGAAGGCAACAACTGTGAGGCAAAAGGGTTCTGAATTACAGATTAAAGCATTTAACCAATAAAGCCAGCAGTTACCAAGGCTTGGCTTTTTCAAATTTGAAAGAATTATTTTAAAACAACAAATTCAACAGATTTGTCAAAAAAAAACCCTGATAAAACCACAGCACTAACGCAATTATCCATGTTTTGTCATCAAAATCATAATATGTATTGCAGCTCCAAAAGCAAAAAGTTTTTTTTCTGGAATTACTACACTTGTAAGCATTTAAGAATTTAAGAATTTAGAAAGATGCTTAAACATCTTCCCCACTCAAATCTGTGAATCGAAACTAAAATATTATCCATGAGTAATCATACACATAACCTGAAAAAGGCTACATCCACATAATGTAGGAGTATGTGAGATGGTGTTTGTTTCTTAAAATACTCTTTTCACTGTGAAAAGTGTGATTAAGTGAACTATAATCTTGCTTCAGTGAGACAGTGAAGGAACGAACATCTGCCACTGTGAAAAGCTACTCAACTTGAACACAAGGAAAGTATCAGTATAAAAGGAGTGCTTAATGTCATCAAAACAAAGAACAGTATAATCTTTTTAGCAAAATCTTCTATTTTGTTCCATATCCAAATTATTTTCCCTTTTTTCTTTGGTGTTAACAGCCACTGTAGTTGTATATGATTTTCTTCAAATTCTTTAAGTAGTAAACCCCCACAATAATAAAAAAACCTATGTAACCATCTTCCTATTTTCATAAAATCTCTGCTTCCTTTAAAAATTGTATTTACTTACTAACGCAAGTTTCAAAGAAAACATATAACATCTATCATAGTCATGGATTCTGGGACTGCAAGGGTAACTACAGATTTTATAAACATAAAATGCTTTGGAAATGATAGAGGACTTCAATATTTTTCATTTAAACAAGCAAATAGAAAAATATCTTCAGTTTGTAAGTTAGCCATTTTGATTTAAATTCTAAACCTGGAGATTCAGTGAAACCTGTAGCAGAGGAGCTGTTTAATTTTCTTCCCTTCTACTGGTGCATTATCTCTAGAAATAAAGTTTTGCCAAGCGAATTCAGCATTATGAAGAAGGACAGATGCATTCCTCAGTGTTTATCAAATCAAGCTCTTAATAACAAAGTTTTCTGTGGCTTTCCACACATTTAAATATTTACTTAAAAAGATATTTCCCAATACAACAACAGAAAAAATAATTACCACAAAAATAATGAAACAAGAAACAAGTTTCAAGACAGCAACTGATAACAGTATGAGCTGTGGTCTCTCGTGTGAAGCCAAAGAGTATCTCCATTATATCGCTGCAAACATTGAAATGTCTTTAAATTCATGAATACGTGTGGAATTCATCAATATATTTTTTTTTCTCCTTTGAGGAAAAAAAAGGGGGGGAGGAACAGAACAAAAGCCTTTAATCTTGAAGTTTCCTTTTTCTTTCAATCAGTCTACTTACTACCTTTTGTACCAGTATAACTTTGAAGAACAAAGCCAAAAGAGCACTACGAACAGGAACACTAGTGTGTACCATAGTCTTCTGCATAGCTCACCATACTTTTCCAAGTAGAAAGACTACTTTAAAGTAGTAGTTGCAACTTCATGAAATTAAATTAGCATTAAAGTTATACGAACTTCATGTATACAAAATGCTTTAGTGTGTTGGGTTGGTTTGTTTTTTTTTTTGGTTGTAGATTAAGACCTGTTTCAAAACTCTTAAGTAGTTACAGTGTGCATGTTTCTGTGTAGGGCATATCCAAATCCACTGCTTTGTTTTCCATGGAAATGGAAAAAGCTAAAGGGGAAAAGAGTTGTCATACAGGGTGACCAAGAGAACAGCTAGGCTTTATTAGGAGAAAAGGGGGGATATTTTAAACAGGAGGGTGTATTTGTAGGCATTAGTGATGATATATGCAACACTAGTCGTCTTTGTCTTGTTTGTTTCTTTGTGTTTTTTTTTTTTTTCTTTTTCTTTTTTTCCTCTTCTTTGCTGTTGTTACTCAGAAACAATTTCCATTCAAAGGGACAGAGAGAAATCAAGGCAGGGTAGAGTCTTGGAGGAATAGTAGAAGCTTCTGTACTAGATGTGGAAAGACCCCAAACAAACAGAAAACAGTGTTGTGGCAAATCGGGGACTGGGGAGAAGCTTTAACATGTTTTGGCTAACGTAGGAACGTAAGGTGCTTGTAACAAACATTAAGTGGCAGAGTCACATTTCTGTCCTTGCTTTCAGTGTTGCTTTGTTGGGAATTCCAAGAACTAAAGGAAAAATGGGCTAGTTGCCACGGTTTTACTGATGTATCTGTTCACACTTAGGTACCCTTTTCTGCTAGTGTAGTCAGTAGAAATCGTTAGTTTATCAATGGCTGCCTTGGTGTTATAAAAGCCCAGGTAGATGGGCTACAGTTGTGACTGTGGTGCCTATGACTGCTGCCTTTGCTCTTGCCCTAATGAGGGGTATGATGTGCTAAACTTCTTGCGTGTTGACATGGCTTAGATCAAAAAGAGGAATTGAGCACCAGCGTGGTAGTGGGTCTTTGAACTCAGTCATGTATAGCTGATTTGTTCTTAATCCTTTTGATGTACCACTTGAGTCTTGTGCTTTCCTTCTCTAAGATACTTATTTCAGTGCACTCAATACACTGACTTCTAGTAGTGTATGTTTTAAGAACTCTAAGCAAGGTAGTGTCATAGAGGGGAGCAGGGGGTGGAATCTGAAGGCAAAAGATAAAAAAGAAGTCATTCCTTGGTAAGAGTAAATGAAGGGCTGTTATTCATTCATTCATTCCAGGCACCCTTCTATTCGAGAGCATCTGCATGGTTCTCCCGTGTTGATCACAGCTACAGAAAATTAAAAAACGGCAACATGGAAAGCTTAGTGTTACATTTCCTGTAGCATGTCATTTAGTGGTTCTCACATCCAAACTCTTTACTGTCTCTGCTTTAGC
This sequence comes from Myiopsitta monachus, assembly GCA_017639245.1. Classification (NCBI taxonomy): domain Eukaryota; kingdom Metazoa; phylum Chordata; class Aves; order Psittaciformes; family Psittacidae; genus Myiopsitta; species Myiopsitta monachus. The sequence continues at coordinate 54,199,392 of CM029917.1, read as the reverse complement.
TGTGGCAGCAATCTCTGCCAATTGTGAGAAGGCAAGTGCAGTGTTTTCCAGCTGCTCTGGATCGAGGTAGTGTCAAAAATGACAGAAACAGATGTGCTGGCTCTTGGGTTCTGTTGGAATTTGTAACCCGGTGCCTTTAGTTGTGCTGAAATTCTCTGCAATTAATCTGCTGAGCTATGAAATGTGATGGCAGTTGAGGAGCTGGCACATGTTTGCTTCTAGCATGTGCTATATGAGGGCTGCGACTTTCAGTAGGAGAGGAAATACTTAACATCACAGTTGCTGAATCTGATAAAACCTGCCAGAGCTTTATAAGTAAACTGGTTACTCACTTTATCTTGTATTCTTTCTTGCTTTCTGATCTTCATTTTATTCCTCTTGTAAGGTTATTGTTTGCTGTTCTTATACAATTCTGTGTTTGGTACATGTTCTGTTTTGTTCCTTTTCTGTGATTTCCTTTGTTCCTTTTGCCTTTCTGCCTTACTTGTAGTGTCTGTCCCCAAGTCTCTACAAGCTGGTGAAACACTTTCAAACCTGCTTCCTAGAATAAACTGATAACCATGTTTTACTTCTAGAATCCCATTGTTGTACGTTTTTTTTTCAAAATGTACTTTGCATGTATTACGAAGTGGACATCCATTGTAGGTCAAAAGTTATAAAATTGTATGAAGGATTGTTTGGGTAATACTTGCAGGATGCAGGCTTCAGGTTCTGTAAAGAGCGGTGACTTCCTTCCCACCCCCCCAAACCCAGTGTAAAGTACCAGATGTATTACTTCTGTAGAAAAGCGTTGGGGTATATTGTCTGTTCTCTAGCATCTAGGGAAGTGGTCTTCAAATCTTTCTGATTGCGGACCCCCTTGCCAAAAAAGCTTTGTTCAAGCACCCCCAATGAATGTATAACTATTTAGGAATTATATACATGTACTGCTGTATTAGTATATTATGTATGTTATAAGTAAAAGCTAATTTTAATTTTGAACTTTTATTTAGTAATGATACAAAAAATATTTTCCACACCCCAGTAGATTGTCTTTTACACCTGCTGGGGTGCACGTACCTCACTTTGGATGTATTGAGAGACCTTTTGAGAATTATTTATATTTTATCTAGTTTTCTTGGCTTAAGAAGCTGCAGTTTCCAGAAGATCAAATATATTATTGTGCATTAGTAACACACTGTGGAGATATATATATTTAGAAGTATTCCTGTTCAGTATATGTGGTAACAACTGTGTGGTTTTTGTGCTTCTTTATGATTGGAAGGAGTTTACTACGCCTGTGATTTCCTTATCAAATTGAAATTCAATAAGTCGTTAGTAAAACAAATGTTTGAAGGAAGCATCTTAAAATGCTTTCTTATTGAATTGTTATTGCTGTCTTTGCACACTGCTTTGATTGAAGGAAAAAATATCTTTGGCGATCTTTTACGTTTAGGTAATTAAAACAAGGCTAGCTGCTAGTTTTTTTAGATGCTGAATACTAAGCAGGTTAGAAAAAGTAATTTAATGATGAGAAAGCTGGGCAGATTGTTTCAGGTAAGTGGTTTTTTTTTTTTTAGGGCACATGCTAGTGTATTATTAGACTTGAAGTTTATTGGTTTGTTTTTTTTGCTAGTCATTGCAAGAGAAGACTCTTCTCTGGTGATGGGAGTCAATCCACTTCGCTCATTTTAACCTACCTGTTTAACTTCTGTTCAGGTGCCAATTTTTTATTATATGTGAAGTTAGTTATATTTGATCAGGCATGGCGTCAGTGTTATATAGTTGTTTTTTTTTTTTTTTTCCTGATTTGTCTAAGGGTAGAATAAATTTGTTTCTGCCTGTAGCATGCAATGTGAATGTCTTCAGTGGTGGAGGTAGGCGCAAGTAGGGCATTCTCTGTAGAGTCATCCTGACTTTATGGTTTGTTCCCTGTTCTGGACTTGTTGATACATAAGATATTAGAAATGTTATCTTTTGGGCTACTACATTGAGGGAAATGCTTAAGATAGGACAGGATGCACAGTTGTGCAGCTTGGTGGCTGAAGTATGGTTAGTCTGTTTCTCTCAGGGTACAGCAGATTGTTTGCTGATGGGTGATATTTCCAGATTTGACAAAAAGTTGTCCTTGATAAAGTTACATGTGTCTGGGTCCTGAAAAAAAATCCGGTTTTAATGTTCTCATAAATTCAAATAAAAATGTTAGATAGCTTTTAGAAGTGTAGCTAGGGGAGGGAAGTGCTGGCATAATGAAGTGGACAGTATGGTATGGTGCTTTGCTATGTGTGCTTCATGTATTTGAGTTTAAATTCAGAGTAATGTAACTCGAACTGACTTTCTACTGGATGTCAGAAGATGACAGATTTCTGATTTTTAAAATGTCAAACCCATAAATCATTAGTTTGCTAAGATTGCACTAGCAAGCTATTAAGGAGCATGGCAGTATTTACTGTAGATAAATGCAAATTTAAAAAGGTTCTCTGTATCGTGGTTTAAATGATTTATTTGCTTTCAATGCACATATGAATCTGATGTGATGTAAAGATTTAGGATGTTTCATTTCCTGTATGGAGCTACAAATTTGCATATTATTAAACCCTCTCCTGAAGTCGTATCTTTCTTGTATGTCTGAAATGGTGTCACAGGTTAAAGTACATTGAAAAAAGTTAATTGAACCAAAAGCAGAATTTAATGCTATTAATGCGGATACTGGAAACATGCAAATTTCGGCTGGATTTATATAGAGTCTATATGTTAATATCTAGTGAGATGTATAGTATAAGCTGAACTCAGAAAACTGCCAGGTTTTATAAATAGGTCCATAGCCATTCTTTGGAGTGTAACAAAATTTTGTCTGAAAATTGTTCTATTTGGAAAAAAAAAAATTAACTTGGTGGTCCTTTGTTTTCTCAAGAATTTGAAATAAAAGCTTATAGTCACATGGAGTCTCCTCAGGAGCAAAGGACCTCTGTGTTCAGTGTGGTGCTGTGCCCAAAAAATGGTAGAAAATCAGCTTTATACTGTCTCCTGTTTTCTTCTTTGTTGTCCTTGTCCAATGGCCTGCAGGTTTGCTGGGTCCGTGTCCGAGTGTGGTTTCAGTGCTTGTGCTTTGTGACATGTTCTTGGCGATCCATTTTATATCAGCTGTCCCACCTATTGATGGGTCTGTAAAGAATGGGAGAAGGGTAAAATTCCTAATATTGGACTTGTCCATGCCTTTCAGTTCTGGAAACTATTCTTGAATTTCCAGAAGGGAAGACAGAAGCACTGTGTGTAGTGGTATGAAGTAACTGTAACCTGTTTTGAGTTTGAGTGCAGTATTTATTTTTAATATGAGCTGTTTGTGGTAAGATTTTTTTTTTTAAATGAATTCCAAACTGATAAAATAAATGTAGGATTTTTGGATCTTTTAAAATTTGTTTTTGTAGGATAAAATTTAATTTTGCTTTAAAGTGGGACTGTTCCATGTATAAGATAGAGATTTAATTTCATTGTTTGGTATGTACTTTTAAACAAAATTTCTAAAAGCTTGTTTTAAAATTAAGTCTGAAAATGTGTAAAGTTTGAAATTCATAGTGCTGCTCCCCATGTTTAAAAACATCATGTAAAACTGATTTTTCCTTGCATTGTTCTGCTTGCACTGGGGCTTCAACTGCATACTATGAAGTGATTCTAATTGTGTTGCTCAATTAATTTGACATAAAAATGCTCGCAAGCAGAGTAAAAACACTAGATTATTAGCTATGGGAAATACAGCATCATTGATTACAGCATAGTTACCTTTCAAAACTGTTCTTCTTCCCCCTCTCCCCTACCTGGGGAGAAGACCATGAGGATGATTCAGATGTGTTGTACCTGCCTGGACAAGAATTTTGCTTTAATTTATATACAGACATAGCTCAGTGCCTTTTCAAAGAAAAGTTTTAGTGAACTGGTTTATGGCTCAGATTAACTGCATAGGAGATTTTTGCCATCTTTCCCTGTGTAAATTGGGTAAATTGTGTGCCTTCTATAGCTAGCAATTGTGAAATTGAAGAAACTCAGGTTTTGTATAAACCGATTCTTAATTGTAAACTTTTTTGCAAATTTGAAATCTTACACAGAATTATTTCCTGGAGATAACAGCTTTCTTCTTCCTTGTGACAGAGCATGAGGTATAAGCTGCTGATATAAAGCTGTCTTGGGGAGGAAGAGAGTTATATTGTGCTGCGACACTATATTGAAAATGTATAGTGCTAGGCTAATGGTTTCAAGTACAACATTAGGTGGCAGTAGTGGACTCTTAACACCTTGTGGGTGCTTGTTAAATTTACTTCAGGCAGTTTTCCAAACTAGAGACAGATTTGGAAAAATTATAATACAGAACATTTGTTACATTACTATGAAGGGAAACAGTAGGAACGATTTTTCCTGAATGATCTGTCTTTGATCATATTTAATAACAGTATTGGACGGAATCACATGGTAGCATTAAGGTTAAAGAGGGTGCATTGTTGTTGTGCAGTGCCAGTATTGATATACCTGGTTTAAAATGGTCCATTCTTATTTTCCTGGTAAATTAAAGTGTTGGCTTTGTTAGGAGCTTGGTAACAGGAGAGAGAGCATCTCAAGAGGTACCTGTTTGCTCTTTGTCTGATTGGTTTTGCTTTCTGGGTTTATTTTGGTGTTTTTTTTTTTTGTTGTTTTGTTTGTTTGTTTTTTTTTGTTGTTTTTTTTGTGTTTTTTTGTGTTTTTTTTGTTTGTTTTTGAATATGGAGGAAAGCAAGTCCAAAGTTGAAGCAAGATTAAAGATGATGCTTATTGAATAGGCTGGAGTAGAATCTTCCCTTCTGTGAAAGTGTTGCTTGCATATTCATTGTCGCAAATTACTTTAAACTTTGAGCTAAGGTAGCAAATGATTTTAAATCATATGCATGTTGCTGGAAGGCTATGACCTTGCCTTTTGTGAGTGGGTCTTCCTACAGTTCTTAGTGCTTTGTCTAGTTTTTCTGTTGTTTTATGGTTGATGTAGTGTCAATATATTAAAGAAAAAGATTGACATCCCGGCATTTTATTTCCCTTTCCTTCCTATCTATAACCTCTCTGGGCCTGAGCCCTGTTTGTCATGATTTCACTGGCTTGACATTTATGCTAATGTCATTAATTGATCTACTTCTCCAAACTATCAACAGGCTTTCCTCCCAAATCTCTTCTTAGGATTCATGTTTTAATATGGTCTCATCTCCATGTGTTATGTTAGTGATGGAAAAGTGGGAGGTGAGGGTCAGAGAATGAATTGCTGCAAATTAGTATGTACAAGTTATTTTTCCTCAATTTTTTTCTCTTCTGGTTTATAGAGGCCTCTCCAAATCAGGACCATTTTTTTATCACATCCAGGATGTGTACCATGGTGTTGGCTTTTACTGTTTATTGTGTGCCTTGAGGGGATTTGACTGGTTTGGATTACTCATAATCCTATGAGATCCTTGTCCTAAAGATATTTTAGTACTTAAACTTCCCAAATCTTTGGCATGGAAGGTATTTGGTATTTTTGATGATCAATACATTTGTTTTAAGCTTCTGAATATGTGAAGGGGACATGGAGTCCCAGATGTGAATATTCTGTGGTTACTCAAAAGCATAATGGCTAAAATGAATCCATTGGTTTTGTTTGCTTTCTTCAGAAGCTGCATTCAGATTTTGTCATTGAGAGATGAAAAACGTGAGGGTTTTTTGTTTGATTGGGTTTTTTTTAACCTTGGGTTGACTGACATGATGTGAAATTGCATATAAGAACAGGGCCATTCTGGATAGCATAACTATTTTGTGAACAGATGTAAAATGTAGGGTATTTATCAAAACCTTTAATTGTTGAAATAACATCTTGTTTAGATTAGCACATTTTTCTTGATCTTTATCTTGCATAAGTACCTTACTGTTAGGAATAGAAGGTTTTGAGAAGTTACCAGCTTTGTACACAGAGTTTTGCAGGTTCTTGTTAAGCATAAACTTAAAATTTTCCCTGAGATGTGCCTAACCTACTTGCCTGCACTTTATTCTTCATGGGATAGGCATTTTCTACTGGATAGGCATTGTACATTCTCATTGTATTGGACATATTAAGCAGTTCTGAGATTTCAAAATCAACGTCTTAAGCAAAAGGAGGTCACATTTTGCTTGGTTAATAGTTCTTTCATCCTGGCTTTAGTGATCAAATCAAGTACATTTGTCTTGATGTGTAGGTTGTTTAACAAGTTTGGCTTTTCCGTGAGAAATGCTGGTTGTAGTCTTGGACTTCATTTCTTTTTTTCTGTCGTAGTTCATCAGAATACTTTTCCCCACATTTTTTTATAAGTTTTTGAAATGTTTTCTATCTGCCATGGGGAGAAATGACTTTAGATTCATAATCTAGATAATGATCTTTCAGGAAAGTAGAGCTTGAATGTGTTTATTCTGAGCTATTTTCTGCATACTGTACTTTGGTAGTTGTGCACTCAAAGAGCAACTCTTATATCTTAGGTCACTTCTTCCATTCTATGTTAGATGAAAAACTCATTGCGAAGAGAGGTTTCATGTATTTAAATTGGCTTTTTATTTCTATTTATAAGTGATGTAGTGCTATTTTGTACTTAAAATTATTGCTGTTGTATTGACTTCTCATTAGTTCAGGTTCTCCAAGGGAGGAAACACCCCATACACCCTGTGTAGTAAAAAACTGTTGTATTCTCCCTGTTCTCAATCTGCTAAATGTAGAAACATTTTATAAAAAACCTTGAGCTATTGGTTTAGTTTCTATATTTTTTCAAAGGTAAATATAACTGGCAAAATGTAAAATTTGTGCGTATGTATTTGAATACTTTGAATACTGCCCTTTACAACCATTCCTGTAATCTTATACTTAATTCTATATGCCGAAGAAAGAAAACGTTATGCCACCCTGTAGGTTGCTATAAAGATTGTTTATGCAGCTCAGCATAGGACTTAAAATACGTTGAATTGGAGAATTTTGAAAAATGGACTGTGCGATACAGGAGACCAAATCATGCTAAAGTGCAAGGAAAGACTATACATCAGTTCAAAGGCTACATTATTCAAAAAAATACAACCATAAAAAAGGTAATAAGATTACATTCTCACACTTCATGGCTAGTAAGGTGCATTAAGCTGCTCAGATATTCATAACTTACTGTGACATTTGGGAAGATTACATTTTGCTGTGCACAGCCATTACTGCAGCTCAGATAATAACTAGCCAATGCATGGACCTGGATTATGATCCCTGTCATTGGAAACAAATTTGTGTTTTGAAGGTTGGTCAGTTTCAAATCACCATTAGAAAGGGTTAATATGACATACTGTGGGGTGTGTGTGTGCTTATGTGTATCTAATGGGTATGCATACATATAGTACATCAACTGCACTGTGCCTTTGGTGTATTGCTTTCTCTGTCAGCCGTTTGTCCTCACTTCCCTTAAAGGAAATGTTAAAATGGTGATTATTTTTACCATAGCATATTATTTCTGGAATGTACTTGCTGAAATGCTTATGTTTGCAGATTAGATGGGGTACCTAATTTGACAGCTTCCTGGATGAGTGGTTACTGATAATACTGTATCTAGCCAAAAATGAAAGATTAGTAGTGTAGACTATAGGGTGAAGGTAAGGTCACCTCTAGTTGCTGTATATGGTTTTGGTGTGATAATTGATGGTTGGCTGATAGTTAAAACCAAATGCATAAAGAGTTGAATTTCTTGTTAAGAATTAGCAGGTAGTTTGTGGCTAGAATGTAACCTTCAACTATTCTGTCCATACACAGAATACAGTGTTTTCTTTGTTTCTTACCTAGATGGTGAGAAAGAGAGTGGCTTCTTGAGCCATTGAGGAATACCTCAGTGCTGTAGAGTATGATAAATTTAATGTGAAGTGTAACATTGCTTATGTTTTTTATATTTTCAAATATTTTGTTGAAGTTGGGTTTTTTTAAGGGGTATGCATATTAGTTTGTTTTTTGATAATTCTGTGTTAATTTATTCTGCTCTGTGTTCTTCCTCAAATTCTACCTTATAGAGCTTTCTTGTGGTAGGCTTCTGCTCCATCTTTTGGAATGGGAAAACTGAGGCTTGGAGAATGATAAGGACTTGATAGATCTGTTTGAGTTGACAGCATGAGTTGATATAGAGAAGCTGGGAATATAATTCAAGTCTCCCCATTCAGTTCCTATGGTTTCCCTAGATATTAAGGAAGCATCTCATAGTAAATTGCATAATTTTCATGACCAAGAGAGGAGAAAATGGAAAAGTGTAAATTACTGTTTAGAAATTGTTGCTATGAGACATTGTCTATTCTGTCATAAACACAGTAACTTTCTCTGCTTCTTGTGGTGCTTGGCATTACTGATTTATGCCCAGAAGACCAAAGATTGCTTCTTCAAAGTGACAAGATTTAGACACTTGAGGAAAATGTATGGTAATTTTAGTAGTTAATGAAGAACATAGTTTCTCTTCTGTTGGATAAGTTTATCCTCAGATCCTGACCAGCTGAGAGAAGCCGTTGGAGCTAATATGGAAGCAAGCTAGTATATGTATTTTGGGGCAGTTGCAACATGGTATGACTTCAGCAAGTCACAGTATTGAAGCTCTTAATTGTAAAAGGCTGTGAAAGGAATACCATGTGGGACAAAAATGATATCTTTTATTAGGTAAACTTGTAGAACTGAGAATAATCTGAAATATTTTTGATCATGAGTCCATTTTGACCATTTGTGTCAATGCTATCTGAATTCATGTTTGTATGCTGGTATATGATAAGTATTTTGACAAGCATGGCACATTTTTAAGATTGTTACAGTTCTAAAGTCCAAGAGAAGTTTAAAAAGTGGAGGGGGGGAAATAGGGGTGGAGCTAGGTGATTACAGGTTCATCTTCTTCGACTGGAATTTCTGAGTACGCAAATTTCCTTCCCCTTCTCACCTCCTTGGTGTGTGCATATGTGGTTAGTTACTCAATGTGTGCTTAGACAAAAGCCTGCACCTAGGAGACCTGAAATATTACAGGATTAAAGTGCCTTAGCCAAAGCATAGTCAAAGGCTTCCAGTGGTGCTGCTGTTTCACATTTGTGCAAATACAGCAAGCCTTTGCTTCCTTTTAGTATCTGTGACTACTAATGAGCCTGGCAGTTAATACTTAACCAGCTTTATTCAGTATCTCAGGAATAACTCTGAAGTGTTCAGAAGCGGCAATATTTCTGATGTGCATCAGCTCCTTTTGGGTAGAATTGTCCTCTTATTAAAGAAGTGTTAAGCACATGTGAAGGAAAGCTTTTAGGGCCACTCAGGCCATTTAAGGTAGCTGACTTGGTTCTTTTACTGGTTTCAGAACACTCGCTTTGCAGTATCTTCACTTTGCAGCTGTGTGGGGCAGCTCAGGACACCAATACCTTGAATCACCCAAATGTTGTTCTGTACCAATTGCCTGGTAGTAGGTGAGACCTTAGGAGCATCTTTAAGTTACTCAACAGAACTTGAGACAGAGGAAGATCAAAACTTGATATATGGCTATTGGCCTCATTATGTTTCTTTAATGTGTTTGATAGCTTTCTTCTTGAAGATTGAATAACTTTAAACATAGAATGCTACTTTGATAAAATTGTTTTAAGGTTGTTCTTTAATCTTTTGTCTGAAAGCTTGTTGGGGGCCAGTTTGACTTGGAAATGAACTTCATCATCCAAGAAAGAGAGGCCATCACCTGCATGGTGGACTTGCTGGACAAGTGTGACATCACCTGCCAAGCTGAGGTGTGGAGCATGTTCACAGCAATCTTGAAGAAAAGTATACGCAACTTACAAGCATGCACAGAAGTGGGGCTTGTTGAACAAGTGCTCAAAAGGATTGATAGAGCTGACAACATGATTGCAGGTACAGTTTCACTCAGTGTGTGACTCAAACTGAATTTCTTCATGTAAAATCTCATGGAAAAATTTAATAAGTAATAGAAATTTGACATTGCATTCTATTAAGCAGTTATAGTGCTGGTTTTTTTTTTTTTTCCTTTTTCAGATCTCTTAGTGGATATGCTGGGTGTGTTGGCTAGCTATAACTTGACAGTTCGAGAGCTAAAGTTATTCTTCAGCAAGCTTCAAGGACAAAAAGGGAGATGGGTAAAAGAAAACACAAAACTGAAATTCTTTCGCATTGTTGCTATCTTTTTCCTGTTCACAAGTTAAAAAAACTGTTTAATAACCTTTATAATGAACAAATTGTAAACATATCAAGAAATACAGGGCGCTTTCTGGTATTACTGCAATGAATCCTTTTACTTGCAAGCAATTAAACTACAGAGTAGAGTAGTGATGAAATTAAATTTCCTCCTGGATCTGTGGACTGGGTTAATCTTTTTGAACACCTGGGAATAATACGGTGACTCTAAGCAAGTGTTTATATGCATGTTTTTATTTTTGTAATTCCAGTTATGTGAAATTGAAGGAGAAAGGATTATTTTTTTTTAACTGCAAAAGAGAGAAATCTATAAAAAATGTCTACATAGGCAGTTCGGTGTGCTCGTACTTTCACATTGTTCTTCTTTACCTGAAGATTGAAAATATTTGTCTGGTTAGGGAGGTGAGAATTTGTGGCAGAAATTGAAATGAAGGAAATAAGCTTCAGCTGAAAAATTTTATCATGTGTGCTGTAGAAAGAAGAGGGTCTCATTTTATTATTGAGAACCAACTTCCCTGAAGTAAAAATGTGTACGTTGTAAAGGCCACCAGATAAAGTTTTCTTTAACATAAACGTTTTTGGGTTTTTTGCTGGAATTGGGAACTGTTGCACCAGTCACTTTACCTGCTTTGAATTTTAATTTTTAATTATCTCTGAATGCTCTATCTAGTGTAGAGTGTCTCTGCCCACTTCAAATAATTAAAAAATTCAATATAAAAGCCAGTATGTGCAAATAGTAAAGCAAATTTTGAAAGACCCTTTGATAATCCAAATAACTTTGGAAATCTTAACTTGCTCTAATAAAAATACTTAATAGAGGGTTTAAACTTAATAATTGAGCATACAGAATATATTTAACCATAGATGAATTAAAGTTGTCTCTGTAACACTAACTTTTTCATTTCCTGTCTCTCTGCAATTTGCATTTAATTTCCTTTCTTTATTAAAGACTAAATATAGAGGAAAGGAAGAGAAAAATGTCACAGTTACATTGCTAAGGAGTTGCACAGCTCCATAAATCTTAAAATCAGCAGTGCTGTAGAAGATGCAAAGTACTTGGCTACAACACAAATTACCTAGTTGAATTCTATAGTGCTGAAGACATCTAAGCAGTTCTGTGTTTCCTCCTCAGTTCTAATTCATGAAGCACTATTTATCTGACTAACTTTTGGTACATTTGAAATACTTGTAATAGATCATGCAATGTTTGGTTCTGCTTACAAGAGTGGGGGAAAAAGAGCACTGAGTTAAAACTCAGAACTGTAAAGTTGTAGTTTAAAAATGCTTTCCACTGGAAAGTTACGAAGTGGTAAAAGAAGACGCACAAAATTGTTCTGTCACTATAATTGGTGTTTGCTGTACTTCTGTTGTGAGCTCATGTGCTTGATCTGGAGTTTATAGTTGCTGAGTATTACAACAAAGTCCGCAGAGAATTAGGGTGGTGGTGGGGAAGTGTTAAGTATTCGCACTAACTGAGCACTCAGTTTAGGTGCTCCAGACTGCCCTCGAGACTTGAATGTTTCTCCATGGGCTTATATGAAGGGATATATGTGACCAAAACCACTTTAATCTAGTATATGATTGTAGTCCTGAGGAAAATGATCTTCTCTGCTGATCTACCCTCTCCCTTTTGCTCGGTATTCTTCATCTCCTTTGTGCTGGCCAGGTTTCATGCAGCCACAGTCCAAACCTGCTGTAACTGAAAATTGGTTTGCATTTGTTTTACCTAAATCTGTTTTCAGCTGGATCAATTAATGTTCTTTAGATCACTTCAGATTCACACTAATGGTAGTGCTGGTGGTAATGAACAGCTTGAGGGAGGAACCAACATTCAGGGTCAGTTTAGTTTATGCTGAATGAAAGTGGCTCTGGCCTCTTAATTTAGTTATCCAATTAATTGTATTTCTGTACATCTACTGAATATTGTGTGAAGGTATCCATAATTCTTTGTTAATGTTGTTTATTGGAAGTGCCAAATGTCTTACAGTATTGCTCAACTATGTGCAAAGCTTTTAAATTTGTCAGAATTATTTTTTTTGTGTGTATAGTATTTTCTTTCTTATAGGTGTGTTTTATTTATTTACAAGTGTAATTCTCTTTGTCAGCCACCACATGCTGGGAAGTTGCTGTCTGTGTTAAAACACATCCCTCAGAAGTATGGACCTGATGCCTTCTTCAACTTTCCAGGAAAAAGTGCTGCAGTATGTAGATATTTTAAGTCTCCTGTTTGTTCATGTGTTGTTCTTTTATGGCCATTGGTTATTCTCATTTGTAGTGTTCGTTTGTCTCATCTGTCAGTGTCATAGAAGTAGAGCTTTAATCGGATTTTTTTTTCTCTGCCTGACACCTACATATGCCTAAATAAATCATGCTTATAATAAATATGCATTATCACTACAGAAGGACAAATACTATTACAAAAAGAAAAGCTATAAATGAGGCTTTTTTTTTTCCTCTCTGGACTGGTTCAGTTAAACCTTGTTGCAATAAGAATCTGCCTGCTTTTCACTCTGATGTTCCTGTGGGAATGGTGCTTGTGTTATTATCCAGTGTGAGAGTTGGTTTTGTGGTGGGTTGACCTGGGCTGAATGCCAGGTGCCCACCAAGCTACTCGACTGCTATCCCTTCTTATCTGGACAGGGGAGCGAAAATGTAACAAAAGATTCATAGGTTGCATAAGGACAGGGAGATCACTCGACTGTCACCGTGAAGAGTAAAACAGATTCAAACTGGGGAAATTAATTTAATACCAATCAAATCAGAGTAGGGTGATGAGAAGTAAAAACAAAATCTTAAAACATCTTCACCCCACCCATCCTTTCTTCCCAGGCTCAACTTCATTCCTTTTTTCTCTGCCTTCTCCCCCCAGGTGTCACAGGACGATAGGGAATGGGGGTTGCAGTCAGTTTGTTGTACCCTGTCTTTGCTGCTCCTTCATCACACAGTTCCCTGGCTCCAGTGTGGGGTCCCACCCACTGGAGATAGTCCTCCCCGAACTTCTCCAACATGAGTCCCTCCCACAGCCTGCAGTTCTTCACAGACTGCTCCAGCATAGGCTCCTCTCTCCATGGGCAGCAGGTCCTGTCAAGAACCTGCTCCAGTGCAGACTTCCCACGGGGTCACAGCCTCCTTTGGGCATCCCGTTGCTCTGGCGTGTAGACCTCTGGGGGCTGCAGGTGGATATCTGTCTGTTTCACCCTGGACCTCCATGGACTGCAGGGCTACAGCCTGCCTTACCATGATCTGCACCATGGGCTGCAGAGGAATCTGCTCTGCCACTTGGAGCACCTCCTCCCTTCCTTCCTCATTGACCTCAGTGTCTGCAGAGCTGTTACCAGGACATGTTCTCACTCTTGTCTCTGGAATTGCTCCTGCACAGTAACTTTTTCCCCTTCTTACATACATTATCCCAGAAGCACTACCACTGTTGCTAATGGGCTTTGCCTTGGCCAGCAGTGGGTCTGTCTTGGAGCCAGCTGGCATTGACTATATTGGACATTGGGGAAGCTTCTGGCAATCTTTGAAGACAAGTCTGGAAACTTTTGTTAGTGTAACCACAGAAAGTGTTGAACTTGAAGTGGCCATGCCTGCAGCAGATGATGTGAATAACAGATATTGGTTATAAGAATTTTCTGAGAAAATGTGGATCGTAGACCTACATAGGTTGAATAATACTGCAAGGGGATTAAATTTAGCAATGATTAGTCTTTTCATAGTTGTTCAGGTGACTGGTTAATTCTTAAATTATGATGTTCACTTGAAAAAGAATTTGAAACTAAGTAGGTAGCTGGAAAACACTGTGCAGAACCTTCTGGAGAAATTCAAGTACATCAGCACTTTTGCTCCTAAAATCATAGGTTGAAATAGTATGTTCAAAATTTCATGCTTAATTCAGAATAAGATACAAATAAGATTTATCAGATGACTGTTTCTAGTTTTCTTCACATAAACCCATTACCTTTCTGCCTCAGCGTTTGAGATTAAATTTCACCAACTTGATGACATAATTCTTTTTTGGATTGAGAACTTGAGACTGAGAAGTGCAGATTACTGGAAAAATGCTTCTGCACTTGTATGTTTATCATGTGCAACAGAACATGACAATAGATAATGTTCTGTTTGGCTATTCATGTACTGGTTTTGTATTTGGCTTCTAGTAATTGTGTTGAATGCTTGAACTGTATGTGATATTGGGATGCCTCAGTAACCTTGGGGTGAATATTCTTACATTTTTTTTTTAAATTAAGAGGCCCTAGAAACTAAGTATTTAATATAATTACTCTGAGATCCATTATGAGTTAAACCAAATGATAGTGCTACCAGTTCCCAAAAGCTGGGCTCAAAGACATGCAGACTGATTAGTTAGCTGGTATAGAGAAGGATTTATAGCATTTTGTTTGGACAGGGATAGCTGAATGGAGCGTGGGAGCATAATAAGGAGTCTGGCGACACTCGTGTTCTTTGATGTTTTTGTTCACTGGTACTGATCATCTGGACAGCATCTTTGATCAGAGGTTATGGAAGTCTTAGCTGAAGTGTGTATTGCAAGTCTGCGCAGCAAAAGGTGGAAAGTTAATAGTAGTGTTAATAAAACTCCAACCAAACAAAACCCCCCACACAATAAAACCCCACTGTTTGAAACAGAGGGTCCCACAACACAGCATATAACTTAAGAGCCTTTGAGCTAACATAAACGCAGTGTTTGATATGAAGATTTTGGCTGGTGGAGATTCTATCACCTTTCTTTTCAGGAAGTTTATAATTGTCATAACTGGAAGGCTAGGTAGACATGAGGTTTCATGAGAGAAAAGAATCTGCGAAGTGGAATGTATGTGATTTTCATTTTGTGGCTAGCCTTTTTTCATAATAAATTATTTTCCTGAATACCAACACTATGTGAAACTAAGTTTGTAAATCTTATTATTCTGTCAGGTTGCCACAAAACCAAATCATCTTGAATTTTCATTTTAAGTAGTTTTCGTGCTGTAAGGTTTCCTCTAAAGCATTTAGTTTTTGAACTGTAGCTTACTATTAATCATCTACTTTGAGATATAAAGACCAGTTTTTAAATATTTAGGTTAATTATTTTAACAATGGAGTATAAAAAGCACAGAGGTTAGGCCAGATTTTTTTAGTATAGAGAAACTGTAGATATTTGTAGTGTACACATTTGTATCTGTATCAGTATACGTTTGTAGTGTGTATCTTAAGCTGTATACTCTTACGATGGTGATGTTGATTTTTCTACATGAATAACTTTTTACGTTCTTTAGGCTATTGCCTTACCTCCTATAGCCAAGTGGCCTTATCAAAATGGATTTACTTTTCACACTTGGCTAAGAATGGATCCTGTAAATAATATCAATGTGGATAAGGATAAGCCTTACCTATATTGGTGAGTATTATGTAAAACTGTATTTCTGATGTTCAGTTTCTGTTAATTGTTTAATGATTTCTGCTTCCATCTGTGCATGTGCTGATTTTGTTCTAATTCGTTAGTTTTCGAACAAACAAAGGACTTGGTTATTCTGCTCACTTTGTTGGAGGCTGCTTGATTGTAACGTCCATAAAATCAAAGGGAAAAGGTTTCCAGCATTGTGTTAAATTTGATTTCAAGCCACAAAAGGTGAGTAAAAACAACAGAATTTTTCAAACTGGTTTCATGAATTAGAAAATGTAGGTTAGGGGGGAGTGTTGCAGTTGTTGATTAGGCTCATCTTTCTGTAGGAGAACAGATACACTGGAATGAGCAAAACACATTTGTGTTCTGAATTCTTATTTCTTTTTAATTTTATGTATGAAATGTTTCAGAAAGAGCTAGAAAATGCAATTTACCAAAAGTTTTATGTATTTGTGAGTCTCGTGAGAGCTCCGAGTACATACACACAGCTTGAAAGTTAACTCTTGTGATTTTTTTTCTTTCCCTTCTCTGTTTATACTGTGGTTTCTCCTACCTCCAGACATTCTCTTCTTTTCTTAAAAGGTTTTGCTAAGGCTCCCCTTAATGTCATTACTCACTCAATGTGGAAGAATGAAGTTTTGTTATAAGAAAGCATGATTACTAGCCCAAATCTAATTTTCCTGGTCAAGTTAGGACCATTAATAGGAGTTTGGTCATCTTGCATATTGGGAAAAAAACAGATTCATTCTCAAAAGAATATTATACTTCATTCAGGTCGTCCAGAAAATAATTTAGTCGTATTTGGTGCCTTTATGTGTTTTTTAAAATCTAATCATTAAAATATGAGTTTATTTTTATTGCTGATGTTCAAGGCTAGCTTGCCTATTAAGCAGTATTATGCTGTTGAAGATATTTCCTTTTTCAATTAGATATTCTGCTAGTGTTTCTGGAGCAACTGGTGTAAACGTTTTGTGGGAGAACAGGCCTCCTCAGGAATTTCTTATCAGTAATCCCCTGCTGTAAATATGGATTCTGTTTGTGATAATTTGACATGCACAGCCTTTGAAAGTCTGTAGTCTGGAGCCATCCTTGCTCTTTGGAATGACAACATTTGCCATAGTCTATCATGCTAAGAGTAATCCAACTTAGAAATTATTTACACAGTGGTTTCAGTGTAAATTAGGTTCAGCATTGCCATGAAGATTTTTTGAGTTTATGCCATAAATATCTCTTAAGCTTCTGTGTCTATCTTTTGTTGAAAAAATGGCATATTATCCTTTGACCTAGCTATGTAAGAAGACTCACCAACGACTCAGTCTTTTCTACTTAAAATAAATCTTTCAATCCTAATTTAATTCAGATAAATAGTTGAATTTATTCTACTCTGCCCCACTTTAATGCTTAAGTGCCTATATAGTTCTATCAATTGTTTTCTTATCATTTAGTGGTATATGGTTACTATAGTGCACATCTATAACCGCTGGAAGAACAGTGAACTTCGATGTTATGTGAATGGGGAGCTGGCATCTTATGGAGAGATAACATGGTTTGTCAACACCAGTGATGTAAGTGGTCCCTGTATACTAATCTCTGTAGCTGATCATCTTGATGGATTATGGATTAAATAGATATCCTTTGCCGTATTTTTAATAAGCCTTCCCCAATTTAAGGAATTAAAAAAAAAAGTTGATATTAAATTGGCCATTGTTTGGTAGAGGCATCGATTCTGCTTTTATACATCTCAGAATTTTTCTGCTGAGATCCTCAAATGCTTGTTTTGTGTAAAAATTATTCCTTGGAAATATGCATATTCTTTGCATAGTTTGCTTGTGTAGCATAGATTAAACCCTGTTACTTGGTTCTGTTTAATTTTCAGACATTTGACAAATGTTTCCTGGGTTCTTCAGAAACAGCAGATGCCAATCGAGTGTTCTGTGGGCAAATGACATCTGTTTACCTTTTTAGTGAGGCTCTCAATGCTGCTCAGATCTTTGCCATCTATCAGCTTGGTCTGGGATATAAGGTATTTTAGAATTGATTGTAAAGTTTCCAAAGTTTAATTCTCATGAGACTCTTTATTGTGGGTTTTAAGAATGCTGCGGCACCTCTTTGTCCTTCTAAAAATGTTCTTACTGTATAATCTTTTTATTAAACTCTTCTATGTTTCTTCTGTAAGCCTATGTATCACCTCACAGGCTACAAGTAAGCATTAATTCAGTTATTTAATTTCTTATTAAAATATTGTGTTCCTGTTTCCTTCTCAATATTTTCATGTTGGTCATTGTGAGAGAGGGAATCACTTTTTCATTAAGGCTGAAAACTTTAGATCAAGTATGATGTATTTGGTTTAGAAATGTAGCTTTATAGATGATTGTGGCAGACAGTTTTTTTTAATGTGTGATGTTAGTGCTGAGGATTAGTTTTGTTGCAGTGATTTATTGTTTGTTTTGTCATAGCCTGAGGGGTGCTAATTGAAGACTGTTATTCGCTAGCAGCTGTAGAAACATACGCTAAAAAGATGGTTCCTATTCTGTCTGCTCCTCAGTTATTAGTTCCTTCTGAGTGAACATTGCTGACTGTCATTCTGTTTCCTAGCTAATGTGTTCTTTTTACATTACCCACCATTTTGGCAATGTCACTCTTCAGGGGTCGAAAAGAAAAAATCTGCAGTTTTATTTCTGTAGGATTGACTTTGAGTCAATGTTCTTAAGAGACCCTTTCTTCTCAAAATATTGCTAGATTGAAGCGGCAATGTTCTAGTCATTTTTTGGCAATAGTTGTGTTCTGAACTGTACTCTCAATTGTATGTATATATAATCTATGTGTTTTTGTTTTTTTTTTTTCTTTTTTCCTTCCTCAACCCTGCTCCCCAATCCAGGGAACATTCAAATTCAAGGCAGAAAGTGACCTCTTCCTTGCTGAACATCACAAATTGTTGCTGTATGATGGCAAACTATCCAGTGCTATTGCTTTTATGTACAATCCAAGGGCTACAGATGCACAACTATGTCTAGAGTCATCCCCTAAGGATAACCCATCTATTTTTGTTCATTCACCACATGCCCTCATGCTGCAGGTATATTAACATTTTCATAGATTTGGAGGATACAGATGATTTCTGTTTGAAATCCTAAAAATTGAGTTTGATAGGAACTTGGAGAAGATAGAGAACTGCTGATAGCTTGGGTTTTTTTGGGTTGTCCCTGGTGCTACCTCCCCTGTTTTTTGAATTAATATGGACACACAAGAATCCTAAGAAAAAAGTTGATTTTATCCAAGCTATAACCTAAAAAAAAAAGTAATTATTACAAAGCCTATGTTAACTTCAAGAAAAAAATCCTTCTTCTTCATTTCTGACATATGTTCACTCCCCTACTGATACTGCCTATCTCCATCCTTTGCTTTCTTGATGTGCTACCCTTTTCTTGCCTATGCTTTGAACACCTTAATCTTTTTTTTTTTTTTTGTTTTCCAGAAGCTTTTCATGTGTTTTGTTTTACAGTTTCTCTATTATTAAAGACTTGTTTTAGAAATTGCAAGCTACTTCCTCTATATTCGTCTGAACGTGTACACTGTAGACTGTATCTAAAGCAGTAGGTCAGCCGGCCTGGGCATTTCGTGTGGCTGTGGCAGCCAGTTTACTACTTGCTGTTTCTTTGTATTTGGTAATAATACAAGATGTGTACTGAAGAAATTTTGTAGTGTTTCTAATGAACTTTTTAGCAGTTTCTGAAGGAGACTTCAATATTTCTTAATTCTTCTTTGTCAGGATGTGAAAGCAGTCTTAACGCATTCTATCCAAAGTGCCCTGCACTCCATTGGAGGAGTGCAGGTACTTTTCCCTCTCTTTGCACAGTTAGACTATAGGCAATATTCATCGGACCACGTTGACACAACTGTTTGGTGAGTGCATGTACTTATTCTGTTCTGTTTTTTTTTTTGTTTTTTTTTTTTTTTTTAGAAAATTACCTCTTGGTTTTTTAAGTGGTGTAGTAGTTTTAATTGTCTTGTGCAACAATGAGTTATGTCTAACAGCAAAAAGGTGGCCTTGTTACAGGCAGGACCTCAAAGTAATGTGCTTATTTGTACCAAATTTTCTATGAAAGTTCACACAGAATCAATATGTACTTCACAATTTTTTTTTTGTGTAACAGAATTACAGTTCTCTTTAGCTCTCTCCTGTTGTAGAGAAAATGTACTGGGGAAGCCTTCAGACTTTTTTGGAAGATAACTGTTAACACAGTGTTGCTGCCAGGCTTTTCCTCTGATTTCAGCTCCATTTCAGCTCAGTCCAACTTTGGAACATCTGTGCACAGAAACTGGTGGAGCTCCTAAAAGAGTAGTGTTAATAGTAAAGGGATTGCTTCTGAGAATTCTGGTGTAGTTTGCTCTGTTTCATTGCAAAACAGTTATGAAAGGGTGGTCACAATGTTCCTTCAGCCCAATTGTGCATTCCTGGGCCTCTCCTGAACTGGCTTAGACTTGGGCATTTATGTGGTGAATCAGACATTGGATTCAGCTGCAAATTGAATCAGAGGGGTTTTCAGCTGGCTAAGGTCTTGATTCATAGCCACTGGGAGGTGGGGGAGGGCATGAACATTCATTCTGGCGGCAGTATAGAGTTGAATTAGCTTGAATCAATACTAAAGCTTTGTTTAGAAAAATATTTCCAATATCTGCTTGTCTGAAAGCAGTGGGAAGTGGAATGGCATTTGCTACTGATCTTGCCAAAGTTTGTAAATGAAATACAAGCAGAGAGGACACACTTAACTCTTGCCTTTCTGCAAGACTGTATGTTTAGAAGAATTTTACTATTGCATGGTTGTATCAGAATCCAGAATTCTGTTAGAAATGTGTTAATTAAAAGCAAGAAGTTGGAACTTTCAACACGTAGTCTTGCTTTTTGTTTTAAAAATCCTTATCTGAGCATTTATATGACACATTGCATGTATCTCTGGGCTGTGTGATGAAAGTGTTGATTTGGAAATACTTTCTGTCTCATTGTAACTCTTTAAAACATTTTTCTTTACTAAAATGTTATGTTTTTCAGTTCTACTTTATTGGCTTTCATCATGGAGTTGTTGAAGAACTCAATTGCTATGCAAGAACAGATGCTTTCCTGTAAGGGCTTCCTTGTGATAGGTTATAGCTTAGAAAAGGTAAAGAAATTTTTTCTTGATGTCTTACATTGTTGTTGAATTTTTTTGGGAGAAATGTTTTTGCTAGACTGTTGCAGGGCTCTTCCTTAAATGCATCTTCTTTTACAGTCTTCCAAAGCCCATGTTACCCGAGCTGTACTAGATCTTTGCCTTGCCTTTTCAAAATACCTGAGCAACTTGCACAATGGGGTGCCCTTGCTGAAGCAGCTGTGTGATCATGTTCTCCTTAATCCTGCAATATGGATTCATATTCCAGCACAGGTAAAATTGCTTATCCCTATATATAAAATATCTTGGGATGCAGTGATTTGGGAGTGTTGAGAATAAGCTTGGACTCTCCATGCATTATAGGTCCTGGCTACTCAGCAGGTACCACACAGGAACTGTTTTCAGACTCTGCTTTCTGGCATGTAGCTGTCCAGTTTTGCAGAGGTTTTCAGGCTTTGGAAACCTGCAGTATTCTCCAGAGCAGGGTTGGGAGTGACTTCTGAAGTTGTTGACACAGTCAGTGTTGTAGTTTGAAAAGGAATTTTGGATGGGTTAGTTAGCAAAAACCCATCAATTTTTAAGAGAAATTATCCTGGGTGTCAGATTTGAAGTCTTCAATTGATGTATGTGCTGCAGAGTATTTTTGCTTTGGTGAATCTGTGTTCTCTGAGAATCAACAGTTTTGATGGAAATTTACCTGTTGGTTCAGCTTGAAACCTTTTTTCCAGAATTTTCTGATCTCAGTCATAAGGGATTGTTTACCATTTCCAAAGCTGAGAGAGCAGTAACAGTGCTACTATTGAAGTCATTGTAAAACATTTGTTTGCTACAGCTAAAATTAAATTCTAAGTATTATTCAAGTCATTGTTCTGAGAAGAAAAATGGAAATATATGTAAATAATCAAGCCTGTAATGAATACTTAAGCCTGTAATAAATATGCACCTTTCTGTAATACTTCCTATGTGACCCTATTCTTAACAGGGAGGTTGGACTAGATGATCTCCAGAGGTACCTTCCAGTCTCAGCCTTTGTGATTGTGTGAACACCGTGCTTTCTTGCTCCTATGAGCATGGACCAGCTTAAAAAAACAACAGCACTCTAGAAAGAAAATCAAAGTTTTTATCAGTTTGCAAAGGTTTTAAGAGCTTTGTGGTTGAGCTCCGTGGAGAAAATGTATTTCTTTAAGACATTTTATAAATTAAATTTAAGAATGCAGTTGTTCTGATGTGGTGCATTTTTGCTGTAATGATTTTCAGTCTCCTGATTGGGTATTGCAGGTTCAGCTGATCCTGTACACTTACCTGTCTACCGAGTTTGTTGGCACCGTTAACATATACGGTGCAATCCGTCGAGTTGGGACAGTTCTTCTGGTCATGCATACCCTAAAGTATTATTACTGGGTAGTGAATCCCCAGGATCGCAGCGGTATAACTCCCAAAGGCATAGGTACGTGTTCATTTCTAATCTCACAAGTGGATCTTTGTTTTAAAGAAAATGTTGTATACAATATATAGAACAGAACCCTAATTGTTCTAAAAGAATTTTATTTTAATGGGGTGGGTTCATTGTAACAGTTCAAGCAGTGTGGCTTTGTCCACAGGATTTTTTTTGAAAGCTTCTTTTCCCAGTCTAATGGAAACTTTCTTCAGAAGTCATATCCCCTGTCATCAAAGACCTGTGTGTTTTAATACTAGATAGAACTGGGTAGAGAACTGATAGGGTTTGGGAAGTGCAGAGCTGTGCCTGAAAATGTTGTCTCTTTACAGAGCTTGTTCAAGTACTGGACAGTCTTTAGTTGCTTTTAATTTTCTGTTGATGATAGCAAGATAGCTGAAAACAAGCATACTGAGTTTATATGACAGGTGTGGGGATCTGTACTTGTTGGAAAACTGCTTAATGAGTGTGCTTAATCCAGACAGCAAGCTCATGGTGAAAGAAGTAATGAGAAACTTAGAACAGGTGTTTAGTATTTCTCATTGACACAGAACATAGGACAAGAGTACTGATTCTAAGAAAGAAGCAAAGGGAATTAGCTGCTTGACTCTAGCCAATACTCTAAAAGGAACTGGAAGTGAAATGTGTTCCAGCATAACATAAGCACATGCGGATGGAACTGGCACAGATAAGGAATTAATGCTGTTTGGAAGTACGACTTTACAGCTCTTCTAATTGTAGTTTTGTGGTTTATGGGCTTGAGCAGACAGCTTTGGCAAAAGGAGAATAGCTTAGATCTCTACTCATTCCTGCAATGAAGAAGGGCTCTGGAATTTCAGAGAAAGCAGCAGGTGATGAAAGAGAGCTAGATATACTGGGAGTGAGAACTCCTTAGATGTGTCTAACTTCCTGCTGTCAATTTCCCAAAATGACCAAACCTTCCTGTTTGAGGGTTGCAAAGACTGTTCTATTTTGCGTCCTGTAAGGAGCAGCACGTGTTTTCTCCTTTCTTTTTAGCGAAGACATGGATTTACTTTATTAGTTTCTGAACTGATTTATTGAGCCTGAGGCAAAAGTATGTGCAGGATAGTCTTACTAATACAGTTTAATGGCTTATTTTGACTAGGCTAGTCTGTATCGAAAATAACAATTCTTAAACCAAATATGCCTGTGGGCCTATACTGTGTAAAAGCAGACTGTATGATCACTTACTTTTGCTAGTTGATTTGCTTTTCCATGATGATTAAGACCATAAGAACTATGAACTTAAGAGCAAACATAAAAACTGTCCCCAGAAATGTATTTGCAGCAGTTTTTTTGCTTTCTACATGAAAGCTTTTACTTGGCTTTGACATTTTGTTGCACCTGTTTTGTTAACCTTGCCTCTCTAGGGAATTACTCAGTGTTTCAGCATTTAAAATGTTCCGGTGAAAAGTCTGCTTCACAGAATTGCAGAAGCAAGTCCTTTTGACTTTAACAAATGAAATCATGGCATTGTAAGATAGATTGTTATTTTATATGTAGCCAGTGTGTAATAATGGCATGTAGTTCTTCCCTTGAGCTTTAGCAGAAGAACTTTAAAAACAATTATAAACTGCAAAAATTTAAAATCTGGGAATTCTGACATAAAGTTTTCATATCAATTTTATTCCTTGCATGAAGTTGGGTCATAGACACTGCAAGAAAGTGTTAAAATAATGAAAAGAGTTTAGAGGGCTTTAGAAAACTATTTAATAACAGCTTTAGTAGAACCTCACTGGTTGGTCATTCTGCTAATAAACAGTGAAGAAATGCATTACTGTTTTGTAGTGGGGAAAGATAACTTTAGTTAGAATTGTGCCCTCTTCATGCAGAAATGTGTTTTACTTTTCTTTTTGTGAAAATGCATACTAGTCAATTAAGAGCTGTTAATTTGCATTTCATTTATCTACTTTTCTTCTTTTGCAGATGGGCCACGGCCTACTCAAAAAGAGATTTTATCTCTGCGAGCATTCTTGTTGATGTTCATTAAACAGCTAGTGATGAAGGTAGGATAACTTTAAGTCATGATAGGATATCTAAGTTTCCTTTCACAAAGAAGTGCTCTTAAATATAGCCTTTTTTCTAAGAATATTAAAATTTGTAAACAAATAAATAAATAGAAATACCCCGTAAAGTTTGTCTTTTTTGTTGTGGCTCTTGCCATAGACAGCAGTGCTGAAGATGCATTTTTCCTCCTTTTAAGCTGTTTGTATTAAAAGTGGAGCAGTTAAATAATTAACTTAGGAATGTTTACAACTGAGAAAATAAGTATTTTATTTCATTGTGGGTTTTTTCTTTTTCTGGACAAGAACAGTATTGCCTGCATCAAAAATGCTTAGATTTAAGAGCAAAATTTGACATTAAATGCTGTGGGCAAGTGGGACAGAGGAGGATAAGAAAGACACTGTCAATAAGTTCCAGAACTGTTAGAGTAATATATACTGGAGAATTAACAGTTCTTCTACTTACAGACTCTTCTTCACCCTTTCCTATTGTAAGCTTTGACCTCCCTTCATCTCTTGTTTTTGTAGGCTGACTTCTCCGTATTTGAATCTAGCTCCCTTTTTCCCCTCTTTCCTGTGTTGCCTAAGGGACTAGTGTGCTATCTGTGCTCCTCCCCTTAGCTCCAGCAGTTACTGTGGAGTAGTAACTACCAGAAAAGTTCTGCTCTTGACTCTTGTACTCTTACTTCAATTGCAGAACATCCAATTTAAAAAATCAGGGCCAATTTAGCCATCAAACTCTTAAAAGACTTTCATTAAGTGTTAGCTTAATCTTTTTTAATTTCTTTTTCTATTTTTTTTTTTAATTTGTCAGAGATTTTCAGCTTGGGTGGTTTTGGTTAGTTTCACAAGGGCAGTAAAAAGCCCATCATAAAAGGTTGATTATACTGCTAATTTTGTACAGTAGTGTAAAATATTTTGGGGAAATGAGAGATTTGCAAAATAAAAAATAAAAGCCCTAGAAATGAAGAAGCCTGCTTTTCCCTACCCTCATCCTGGTAGAAACTGGTTTTATTATCTTTTCAACAAAAAGACCTCAAGGCATGTTCCTGACATTGATGCTGTAAATAATTTAAATTTCTGCAAAGTTGATAGCAACTGAAGAGAGAATTCTGTAGTGGAAAATAAGAAGCAAACTCAGCTGTAGCCAAGCCTATCAGGCTAATAATTAAACACCCAGGTCTACTTTTGAATCCTCTTTGCCATCTTAATGTAATTCTTGTATTAATAGGAAGCGCTCAGTGAAATTGTCTGTATCAGTTAATGTGTTACTCTAACAATTTCATGTACCGTATTACTGTCTATCTTATTTTTATGCCTGTATTGGAGTTGTCTTAAAGCACTTTTATAATCTTCAGCAGATATGTTTTGAGAGAGAAAAAGCTGCCTTCTAACTATGAAGCTATTATAGTACCAAGTGAAAACAAATTTGTGTTGTTGGACTTGCTCTGTATATAACCATTGCTTGTAATAGTGCTCTTTTGGAAGGGGTACTTTTGTGCTTGAAGGATGATTGTTAGTAACCTGATTTTTTTTTTTAAGGACTATGGAATAAACGAAGATGAATTGCAGGCAATCCTCAATTATCTGCTCACTATACATGAGGTAATTTTTAACTTGGGGTGTGTGGGGGAGGAGCAGTGTAATGCTACTACTGTTTGTGACCAACAAACAGTGAAATATTTTCAAATATTACCTTCTTCATGCCACAAGATGGCTCTGCAGAAGAAATAGCAAACATTGTCCAACTCTAGTGTCGTGTGCTGAATTGTCAATATTCCTGAAGTGATTTAAGCGCTATGTTCAATGTTAGATTGAAGTTCATTAAGCCAGTAAGTCAAAATGCTTTCTTATGTTGTTCTGCAAACTGATTTACCAAGCAGAAAAACAGATGGTGAGACTGACTTTAAAAAAAAGACCAAGCCTTCTTTCAAGCTGCCGAAGTAATATTTTTTGTTTTGTTTTTCTCTCTTTTTTATTTTGCTTCTTAAATAAAGCAATAAAATTGAAAACATGCATTAAAAATAAAGATATATGTTAATGGAATCTAAGAGAAGTATATAAACTTAATTGGGAGAAAACATTGGTTACCACTGATACATCTGCATCTTCATATTTTAGCACCAGGAAAAGGCACTTTATGCCAGATGCAACATCAAAGACAAGGGAAATGGGGACATAAATCTAAGTGATCTCATCTCTGTAAGGGTGCTTGAAATGGGTAAAATAAGGAATTAATTGAACTTCATTTCAAGCAGTATGGATGTTTTTTCTTCTTTTGTTTACCACCTATATTTTCCTTTTATTCTCTGTGCTGGTTACTACTATGTGGACAAGCAATTTAAATCATTCTGTTTCATGTGGTGAAAAAAATAAGAATCTTAGTAACATGTATGAGTAAACCAAAATAGCATAAGCTTTGTGTAGCCTTCAGATGAGGAGGTGATATTTTAACAGTCCTAGGAGTTTGCATGGTCAAGTCTAGAAGATCCATGAAGTCTGAATCCCACAGGTTTGTAAATTCTGAAAAACATCAACAAATCAGGGTAAAATTCAGCCTTCTCATAGAGCTCATTCATCAGTGATTGTGCCTATAATGTAAGCTAAGAATATCAGTTGAATAGAGTTGTTCAGGGGGTGTAAAACTAGTTTTCTAATAGAGAAAGAATCAGAATATATTTGTTCAAATTGTTAGAAAGTGGTAGTGTATTTTGGTTTGCCTTTTTTTCTTTTTTCTTTAAATAAGCTTTCATTTCAATACCACAAAGAACGGGGAAAGGCAGTTGCATTCCTACTCCATACGTGATTTTTAGTTATAATTAACTTGGGTCAAATTAATAAATGGTAGCTTGGAGTGCTTTAGACAAATAGTATGGAAGGCTTTACTGTGCAGCTTGAATTTCCCATTTTAAATGTTGTCTGTGTCAGGTGATGGTATTTTTTTTCCTTGGGTGGACATTTATTACAAGAGATTTCGCATTAAACACCACCTTGTGCCCCTGGAAGCATGCAGCAGTTCCTGTGCTGCTCCTGTGTAGTAAAAGAACAGGAAATATACATGCAAACAGATGAGCATGTGTGTGGAATGAAGTAACATAGTCCAGTAGTCCATTCCCTTACAAAGGCTTAGGCCGCAAACACAAATGTATCACTACTCACTCTAAAAACAGTTTTGGGAATTTTTGGAACATTTTCTCCTGCACTCGCCTTTAATTTCTATGCATCTTTTGATTCTGGCCTAATTGATTTGGGCTTTAGTTTGTTGTTACTCTGCAGATGACTTTGAAATGTTTTCTAGTGGTTCTTTTAGCCAAAGAAATGCTCTAGCAATATGCATTTCTAATTCAAATTTGTAACTTTCATTTAACAGGATGACAATCTAATGGATGTCTTACAGTTGCTTGTTGCTCTGATGTCAGAGCATCCCAGTTCTATGATCCCTGCTTTTGATCAGAGGAATGGATTACAGTAAGTTTGAATTTTGTAAGTGGGCAAAAGGAAATAGTATTTTGAGTGTTTTGCTGCTTTCTTGAATTCTCATGAAATCTAAAAAGTCCTGGTCACAGTGTGTGTGTTACAGTCTTAGACTGCTCATTTTGGAGATTTTTGTGTCCAGGTGTTCTTTTGACAAGAGGTGATGTTGGATTTATTATCAATGAGGTGTTGTTTTTTTTTTTTTTTAATGTTTCCAAGCTGTCAGTCACACTGAAGCAGGTAGCAATCAATTTGAGTTAGTCTTTGTGTTGGCGTTAAGTCTTCATCTACTAGTGCTTAGTCCTTAGCCTCCCATTCTTGCATATGTTTTAGAACTGAAAGTGGGCTGACAAAAATTGGTTCAGATTTCTTCTGATCTTCTTTATTTCTCCTTTCTTTCCCTCCCCCCCCCCCTTTTTTTTTTTTTTTTTTTTTTTACATGTGAAGCGTTATTGGTATTTTGCAGAAGAAATCTTTTGTTTAAATTTCGCACTTTGTGGTGTGGATTGTTCACAGTCTCTTTTTACTAACAAACAGAAGTGTGGTTTAACACCACTGTGAGAGAAAAGTAGCGGAAGTTGCAAGTTCTAGTAACAGTAAAAGCACAAGAGAAGATCTGCTGGAAAAGGACTTAGTTATGACTCTGATTTTGTGTTGTGGCTCTCAGAGGGTGGTCACATTATGGGACTTTTCTAATCTAAAATGAACATGCCTGAACACAGTGGGGGAGGAACTGGAACAGGCAAACAAATGTAAGAACTATTCCTAGAAGGGTATGTGGAGTAGTAATTCTCTCACTGGGTAAAGGCAGAGTCTCATTTCATACATTTTGTTGCACCTATTGGTTAACCCCTATTTATACATATATTTTTTTCAGTTGTCCTTTCTCAAGAGATGACATTCAGGCCCGTTCATAATTGTTTTCTCCATTTTTAGTGTTAGGCTGACTTTTTTTACCTATTTTCTTCAGCTTTGACTTCATTTGTATGGTAATGTATTATGCTATGGGAAACTAATAAAACCTCTAAATAATACAGTATTTGAATGTCATGTTGAGTCTCCAGTGCAATATGTTTGCTTTTATTTAACAACTGGCAGTAGACACTTTCTTTTTTATTAACTAGTATATGGGCAAGTCAGTCTGAATAGTGAATCCAGAGTGAGAAATCACTTTGTTTTCCTGTCTTATTTGTTACATTTTTTTTTGTTTTGTGTTGTCTCCAGTCTCTTTAACAGGTTGTTTGTATTCTTATTGATACATATACTTTTTTGCAATTAGAACACCATATTCTTGAAATTTAAAAATAATTTTACAAAGCTTTGTAAATGTTTGGAGATTTTTAGTAATTTAAATTTAAGAAGTAACAAATATACTAAAGAAATAATAAGAGTAAGGAAATTTTATTTTTTTTCCCTGTGCTGTTAGGTAACCTTCATACTGTTCTGTTACGACAAGCAGTAACATAGATTATGTATTCTGCTCTTGTGAGACCTCACTTGGAGTATTGTGTGCAGTTCTGGTGTCCTCAATATAAAAAGGACATGGAACTGTTGGAACAAGTCCAGAGGAGGGCAACAAGGATGATCAGGGGACTGGAGCACCTCCCATATGAAGATAGGCTGAGACAGTTGGGGCTGTTCAGCCTGGAGAAGAGAAGGCTGCATGGAGACCTCCTAGCAGCCTTCCAGTTTCTGAAGGGAGCCTATAGGGGTGCTGTGGAGGGACTCTTCATGAGGGACTGTAGTGATAGGACAAGGGGTAATGGGTTCAAACTTCAACAGGGGAAGTTTAGATTGGATATGAGGAAGAAGTTCTTTACTGTAAGGGTGGTGAGGCACTGGAATGGGTTGCCCAGGGAAGTTGTGAATGCTCCATTGCTGGTGGTGTTCAAGGCTGGGTTGGACAGAGCCTTGGGTGGCATGGTTTAGTGTGAGGTGTCCCTGCCCATGGCAGGGGGGTTGGAGCTAGATGATCTTAAGGTCCTTTCCAACCCTAACTATTCTGTGATTCTATGATTTGATATTGCTTGAATGAACATTGTAACATGGGCTTGCGCATTTGTTTGATTCTTTAGTTGCTGTGGCTATAGCTTTCTCCAAGATAAGTTATTTGTTATAGATAACTGTGTTTTAATCACTTCTAGGTTTTCACTGAAATTGTAGTATAGAACCGTTTTGTTTTTTTCTTAGTTTAGGTAGGTAACTTTTTTAGGTATTTAAAAGTGAAGGAGAGTATAATTAGTGATGAATACTCAGTTATGTATGGATAAGGAGTAAAAACTTAAGTCAGTCCTTTGAACTCTTTACAGTTGGCTGATCTAAAATGTGCTGTTGTAGCATGGGATATTTTTAAAAGATTCAGCAATAACTGAAGTTAGATTTTTACTTTTTGTTTTTTTGTAACCCTAATAAAGTGATATAAATTTCTTAAATTTTCCCAGCAAATATTCACAGTAAAGGCTGAGCATTGTGCCTTCCGTGAAGTTCCAACTTAATTTCATGGAGCATTAGGAAATTAATTTTTTGTTTTCCAGAGAGAGCTTTGTAGTCTACATTAGGTATAAGCTAAATTATATTTCACAAATTCAACGATCTGTCCAATACCGTGAACCATAGCCCAAATAAAATCAGATGGAGGCATGGTCATAAGCAGTTTTATGTCTAAAAAGTAAGCAATGAGTGAAAATAGATGCAATTGATAAATACATTTTGATGTCTTATTATTTATGGGAGATTAACAAGGATCAAAAACTTGTATTTGTTATTCTTCGCATTGACAGAAGGCCAATGTTAGAATTTTTCACTGTATAAATAAGCTATATTTAATGAAAGACTAAA
The DNA here is from genome assembly GCA_017639245.1 of Myiopsitta monachus. Classification (NCBI taxonomy): domain Eukaryota; kingdom Metazoa; phylum Chordata; class Aves; order Psittaciformes; family Psittacidae; genus Myiopsitta; species Myiopsitta monachus. Next base: position 54,168,902 of record CM029917.1, on the reverse strand, counting down.
TGCAAATAAACTTTGAGGAGCTAGGATTAAATATTAGTGTGATTTCTTTTTATGCTGGGGAGTGGCAGGCAAGGATACACATGATGAGATCTGGGCAGTGTTACAGATTGAGTTGGTAATGTAAAGTACATTTAAGGTTACTGGTCACTTCCCACTGTAAGACTGTACTTTCAATTGTTTATTAATTTATTAGACTTTTATCAGTTACGCTGACACTTTCCTTGCTGTGTTGGTTACACCCATTTTCTTTCTTGGGAAAACTTCAGCAAGAATCTTTCAGCTAGTCAAGTCTAGTACGTTGCTACAGACATGCCCGTTGCTCTCTTCGGCTTTATTTTTAATCTTCTTAGTGGCGAATCATAGCTGAGTGTAGAGCGCAATTATAAGAAGCTGAAGAGCAGAAACCAATGGAGGTAAAGTGAGAAGAATGCCTTCTGACTTGGTGTCTTCCTCTGTCCCTCCTGAGGGGGTAACAGTGTGCACAGATGGCAAGTATTAGTGCTGGTAATAAATCCCAGTCCATACATGGCAATTCCTATCCAGCCACATTTATTCCAAAACAACACTTAGTTTTCTGGATAAAATACCAGATTAAGACAGTTCTCAATATAGGAATTATAGCAGCCTTTCATAGCACGTTTTATGTATTGATATTTGGGAGCAATTTAAATTTGACTAAAAATCTCTAAATGTGATTATAAAATGAGAAATCACACAAACTATTATGAGGTTAACGGAAATGTCATGCTGGTTTTTGTAGTATTAGTAATTATTTTAAAGTAGGATCAGATACAAATTTATTTGCAGTTCACGGTGTTAATTTGTCTTTCCAGAATTTGCTGTGTATTTCAACTATTTTAAGAAGCCTTGTGTTCTCTCCATTTAGGGTTGTCTACAAGCTTTTAGCGTCACAAAGTGAAGGCATTAGGGTGCAAGCTCTAAAAGTGATGGGATATTTCCTCAAGCATCTGGCTCCCAAGTAAGTACTGGTTTAGGTCTTGAAACAACCCCCCCAAAAAAAGAAGGAAAAAGGGTAGGTTGTCACACAAACCAATACATGTCACATATGTGTATATGTTATTTGGTGTGTATATGTGCATGCATATTTGTATGTATAGTAAAAAAAGGCCATTTTGGAGGTTAATCACTAAATATGCTTCATTGAACTGAAGCTACTATTCTTCAGGTACTCTTGAATTTGTTTTTCATTAATACATTTCTGATGTGGTGGAATTACTTGTTATTAGCAACTCGTGTCCAGGCATTATCACTTCCTAACCAAGGTTGTTTAATAGTTTGTTGCGATATGGCTGTCTGCTTTTTAAAATGGTCTTTTTCTATAATTTTGCTGAAGTTGGTAGCAGGAATTAGACTGGTAAGATTTGGACACTGTGTTACTTACTGAGAACTAGACTTAGTATGTCTCTAGCTGCCTCCGATAGTAGATAACTACTGAGATCGCTGTCCGTGGTTATATTTTTGAGTGAAATGTGGACAAAGATGCCCTTTCCATAGTGGTTATCAAGAAATCCCTAAGGGTGTATTTCAGCTTTTAGGGCCCGGGATGGGTGGACCGCATTTATGGATGAAAGCTAGCTGTCTCCTGTCTGACTTCAGGGGATCTCTGTTCTGACTTCAGGGGATGACTTGTCCTTTCAGAATTGGAATCCTTGCCCTTTTCCTTAACCAAAAGTGAAAGACTTGGAGAGAAAACAGAAAGATGTTTTTAGGGATATCATATTTCTTGAGGCAAGCTTTCTAACCTTTGTTTCCCCTAAAGCAAGTTGAACACGGAAGTTTATTTTATCTTTCTGTGCTATTTTAGGAGAAAAGCTGAAGTCATGCTTGGACATGGATTGTTCTCTTTGTTGGCTGAAAGGCTGATGCTTCAGACAAGTTTAATCACCATGACCACATACAATGCGTTATTTGAGGTAGTAATATACTGTAGTTAGGATCCAATCTTCCTAATTATTTGTAAGACATTGTTAGAAAATTGCTTACATATTTGTGCTGATATGTTCCAGATGACATTAAACCTTAGTGTGATGCTGCTGAGAGCTGCTTTTTTCTTTTCTCCAAAGCTGACTTCTTGAGATCCAACTGCCCCTTAACTTGGTTATGCTCATTATGAACAATTCTAGATAATGAATAACCTGAGTGTCTCAAGCAGACACTCATGTAGAATTTTATTATATTTATTAGAATTTTAGAATTTTATTATTATTTATTATGATGATTGCTCTGGTTAGATTGAGGTTTCTTTTCCAGTGTATTTAAAATAACAGTGTGTGCTTAAGAGAAAGCAAAAAACTGTAGTTCAGAGTAAAATTTTAGGGACAGAATCAAATAAATTATCAAGAAAGGCAACAAATGAGGTTTCTTGAGTAATTTTTAAAACTGTGGTGAAATAACAATGCTGCTGTATGAAGGATGTGTCCAAATATTTTTCAGTAAGCTGTATTTATGAGCACTGATATGACATCTTCTTCTTTCTTGCTAGATTCTGACTGAACAGATTTGCACTCAGGTGATACATAAGCAGCATCCTGATCCAGATTCAACAGTGAAGATACAAAATCCTCGTAAGAAAGATACATGTTTCCAAATGCTGCCAGAAGAAAAGTCTGCTCTAAAAAGAGCATGAGAAAGCTTATTAATTACATCCATCAGTGTTAATTCTCATCTCAGTTTTATGTTGTCTTTCATGTTAAAAGAAAGATAACGTGCATTTAGTTGGAGTTATTTAGGAAGTATGCTCCGTAGCCTTTTGAAAGAAGTTTTATGTGTCTAAATGTGTATGTAGTTCATAACTCACCCTTTTTGGCTCTGTAGTCATGTTATGAAGTGGTTTTTCGAGACTTGCATGCACAGGATTCTTTGATTTAATACATGTTAAGGTTCCAGCAAAATTCTGATTGCATTATTTAGTGATGTCAGACTAAAATTACCTGATATGTGGAAACAGCCTTCATCTTAAATTATATTCAGTATGACAACACTAGATGGAAAGTAGGAAAAATGTATCTGCTCACTGTTTTGGTTACTTTATGGGTAATATCTTGTTACGAAACTTCAGATGTTTTTTGAAATAAGCGAAAATACTAATCTCCTCGCCTCAGTTATATGTATTATTAATTTGCTCTGTATGTAATACAATGGACTTATGATAGCTTAGGGAGTTAATTTTTTCTAAGAAATAATAGATTTTTCGCTTTCATAGTTGCTTTACCATTAAAAGTAAGTCATAGTTGTGAGTTTGCTTAATGTGGGAAGTTCGGGAAGAGAAAGGAAAGCGAAGCAGATACAGAGGAAAGAAGTCTGGTTGCAGCATGCCATTTGCCTTCTGGTAAATCTGTATGAAGCAAGAGTTGCAGGGACACTTCTGTTACCTTCTTTTAATATTTTTGAAGGTGGCAGTCACTGCTGTGGTTATTTGTAGTGTGAGGTATGAGTCTGGAATTATCTAGGTATAGCAGGCAGAGTTACTTCTAAAGTACTTTTTTAAGATCAGTGCTAATATTATCAAATAAGGAATTTCTCTTTTTAAAGAAATTGTCCAAGGTGAGCTGAAAGTGTCGTAGCAACTGTCTTCAAATTGCAGCATTATCTATTTACAAAGTTTATTTAAAAAAAAGTAATTAGAGCAGTGACTATCTCAGTGCTTCAGAAAGTAGAATATACCCGTAATTTTGATTGTCTGCTAAAGCAGAGAAAACATCATGCTCATAGGAGATGAAATTTTGTATCAGGAGGGTTTTGTCCCCTTTTGCAACCTTTTATTTTATAACAGAAATTGTTAGGTATAATGGAAGTTTCTCAAATTCTTTGAAATTCTGTATTACTAAGGTAGAGGAAAATCTACATATTTTTCTCATAAATTGATTTTATAATGAATGCGTTCTATTATGTGAATTTCCTTAAGCTGCTCAGTTGTCATGCAGTAACATTTGTGTTGCTTAAACATGATAATTAAAAAAAAAAAACAACTTAGATTCCATTTTCTTCAGCCAAATCGGCCTTCAAATCTGCCTAATGGTGACCGGGTTTGAAATGTGCCGAAGAAGGCGTTTTAGTTAACCCTTTTACTCAAATAGAGATGTACTTTTTCTCAGCATAAAACTTTTTTATGTAAAATCACTTTTCTTGTCCAAAAATATTGGTAGATGTGCCGTATTTTTTTGCTGTGCTTAGTAATAATTTGTTGCATATGAACTGTTTTTACAGAGATTTTGAAGGTTATTGCAATCCTGCTACGTAATTCTCCACAATGTCCAGAAACTCTGGAGGTTCGGCGAGCATTTCTGTCAGATATGATTAAACTTTTTAATAACAGCAGAGAAAATAGGAGGTAAGACAACTTGCTATATATGCATGTAATTAACAAGGTCTCCTATTAAATTAGACTCATTAAGCAGATACAGCTTCACAGCTGTCAGCAAATTCTGTATTATAGTCTTCAATATGTAAAATTAGAGAAGTTTTCACATAGCAATTGTTTTAAACATGCTGAATTCCTGATTTACCAGAAGTATATTTCTAAGATAGATTCTGAAATTTGATTAAGCAGCATGTGTGCATTTTGCAGGAGTTTGTTGCAGTGCTCCGTCTGGCAGGAGTGGATGCTTTCCCTTTGCTGTTTTAATCCAAAGACTTCTGAGGAACAGAAGATAACTGAAATGGTGTACACCATATTTCGAATTTTGCTTTACCATGCAATCAAGTATGAGTGGGGTGGCTGGCGTGTTTGGGTGGATACACTGTCGATCACACATTCAAAGGTGAGCGTTTGAAATAGTTGTGAAATTCTGGTTTAGATTTAGAGCCTTGAAGTGCTGTAACATACAGTAAGATAGTTTTGAAGTGATAGTCAGTACCTAAATAAAAGCCCAGTGTTTATATTTGTTATTGGACTTAACTTTCAAATATTTGACAGTTAAACATTAATTTTGTTGTTTGAACACAAATATTTTTTGTTGTTGCTTGGGGTTAAAAACATGTACATTGGAACGGAGCTTTTCTCCTTTCATTTGAAGTACAAGCTTTCTACATCTGGTGTATTTTAACAATAGGCTTTAAACTGGTAGAACCCAATGGCAGGGGGTTGGAACTAGATGATCTTTAAGGTTCCTTTTAATCCTTTCAACCCAAACTATTCAATGACTCTATGATAAATTGTGATAGTTTAAACTGGAAATGGCCCATATTTTAAAAAATGAGATAATGAAATTTCAGCATTTCTGCAACATTTTAGTGCTGGTTTTGCTTTTTAATAAGGGCACAGACACAAGGTGGCGCACCATATCTATTCATAAAAAAAATACCTTTTAGTAATATCAAAAGGCTGTAAAACAAACCTGTAAAAAGCAAAGAAATCAAAGGTAAGACAGCTGCTTCAGCTGTTAAGCTGTCATGGAATACAAGGTGAGAACACAAATCCTTGCAGTATGAATAAGACTGTTATCCTTTGCTGTTCTTCAGTCTGATTTTTTTTGTTGTTGTTCCAACCAGAACTATATCATTAAAGTTATTAGTGGATCTTTGAACAAGGCACAGTAGTATAAAGGGTAACTGCCCAGCCTTATTCTGAACAAAAGAGTGAGGTCAGTCTGGGCCTCATCAATATTATTGTTTATCAGAAATACATACTTAAGATGAATTAAATTATGAATTATGCATTTATAAATGTGTGCAACCTAGCGGTGTGAAAAGGTCATCTGTGAATGCTAAGGATCACTGTATGATTCTAAGGAATTGTTAGCATTTCTGAGGTCTTTGATTTTGTATGAGTTTGTTTTTCTCAAGAAAATGTCAGTCTCTGCAGACGGCAAGAATACTGTTATTTTGCAGGTCTATTTATTGCATTCATAGTGCAGTGGTGGATTATTGGACTATGGGGAGACAAATGTTGAAACCTGTATAATAAAAGTGTGTGAAATAATATAGTGACTAAATAGTCACTTACCTAAGTGGAATTCAGGTGCAAAGAATCCAGGGCCAGATTTTAACCCTCACAGAGATCATGTTGTAGTCTTTGAAGTAGCCTTAAACTTCTTTTGTGTCTTCAAAAAACCTGTTTGCTCTCTTTCCCCCAAACTGCAGAACGTGTGGGTAGGTCGACTGTACAATAGCAAGCTGCAGCCAGAGTAAAGATCCCTAATGTGTTTTTATAGATACTGGCATAATCTAAAGCATTTGTGTGATTGCTGGGAATTGCTGGGGAACTGTCCCTGGGAAAAGCTGGAGAGGTGAGTGAAGGAAGGCCACCTTTCTGTGTCTGTTATACAGGGCTCTGGTGTATTGAATTCAAAAGTTATCTGACACATTAACTTATAAGCTACAGTTCTACTCTTAGACTCTTTTTTTAAGATAATGTAATGTCAGAAATACCATTTAATACCATTTAAACGGCTTCTATGTCAAAATGACTAACCAATGGGCTAGAGTTCACAGAGGAAAAAAAAAGAAAAGCTTTTATTGTAATGCCACAGTCAGATGTTAAAAGCCACTGTTTAAAAAAAATACTAAAAAAATTGAGGTACAGATAATGTTCCTCACCCTCCTTTCTGCATCTACCCTTCTCCCCCCCCCCCAAAGGCTTTATGGTTTTGTGCAATACCACAGTGAATGAGAAAATGACATGCTTCACTCTTTGTGTTTCTCAGTTTTGGTTCTTGGCATGCTGACATAGTGAGGAATCCTTGGTTGTAGAAGTAACTTCCTGTATCAGTTTTCCGAAGTCCAACTTGTTGGGTTTCTAGTCAATATGCAAGGGCTGTTTGTTCTTCCAACCTACTTCAGAGGAAGCTCAACAATGGCAAAGTTTAAAGTGTGTGTATGTCAATGTGGGCAGAGTGGTGATGTAATTTTGAAGGAGTCATAAAGGAGTTCAGTTTGTTTTGACATTGGTGCTAATATTCTCCAGTTTCAGAAGCTAGACAGAGAAGATTAAAGAAAAGCACTCAGAAACTAGCTTAGCAGTAGTGTTTTGAATGATGATGCAATAATCAAGGATTATAAAATAGGATTTTTTACCTTTATTATACACTCGTCATTTGAACTTTTTATAAATAATATGTGCAATTTATGCAGCTAACAGTATAAAATTACATGATATTTCATAACTATCTTTTAATTACAGAAGCATAATTAGGATAAATCACAGAAAAATCTTTCTGATGAAACCTTACAAATCACTGGAAGATGTCCACATAAACTGATATTAATTTTTAGTAACAATGATGTTATTATTCCCTCCAATTTTACTTATTTTGAATATTCTTGTATCCTGTTATACCGAGATTCATATAGCTTCACACATAACATAGTATAGACATAATTCAGTGAGCAATTTGTTTGATGCTAAGAGCATTTCAGATGTCTCTGATTTCTAGCATGCTTTCAAAGTATAGTGAGAATTATGGGAACAAAAATATTTCCTTAATATTGCTAAGAGAATAACCAAATTGTGTTTTTATTATTTCATCTCTAACTGTATTGGGTTGCTGCTTATTTTTCCTTTTTACAACCTTTGCACCATTCTTGCCACTAATTTATAACGCCATTCTATGATAAAGAACTAGTACATAAAGGACTAGTGTTACAGAATTGGATAGGTTTTGCAGAGCTACACATCAAGATACATGCAGCTGCTATAAAAAGCCGAAGAAACTCAATTGCAATTTTATTGTCCAGTTTGATAGATTTCCTGCCACCTTTGTAGCAGGGAAGCTGTTTGTCACTGTAACACTCTCCTCCAACAGCTGCACGACGTTTTATAAGCAGCAGCCGTTTTCTAGCATAATTGCACTACATTGGTTTGTTTGCACACGGAATTTAGAAGTCACATGTAACCTTTTCCAAGCCAAATTCCTCAGTGTTACTTATCTAATATGGCAATGAGAAAAATACATTTTTTGATGTTTTCCAAATACTAACACAGTGTATACAGTGGTGGTTAACCTGTGCCTTCTAGTTCAATAAAAATCAAAGAATCATAGAATCTTAGAATGGTTAGGGTTGGAAAGGACCTTATGATTGTCTAGTTCCAAACCCTCTACCAGGCTAATGAAAAAATAAAATCACAACTCCAATTTGCTCTAACTGGGCAGTGCTGAATTTATGAAAACATCTAGGAACCTCTGCTTTTCAAATGTTGTAACTGTGCTAGCTAGGTCTTAGATTTTACCTGTCTAGCCATGTTACTTTGTAAAGCATACCAATGATTTGGGGATTAATAGTAGGAAACAAGTAAAGAGTGGTACACAACTTGCCTTTTTGACCTTTCAGCTTCCCAAGGTTTTAAAAGAATATAATGATTTACACAGCATAATACACTCCTAAATTACCTGAATGTTTTAAACTACTAGTAAGAACTAATGTTTGCTTTTTTAGGCCTTAAATATATTTGCTACTTAAAATTTGCTTCATGTTGCCATGTCATTTTGTTAAAGAGAAGATATTTGGGTAAATTCTGGTTTATTTATTTATTATTTTTTAGTAACTTAAATTTTCAGTGAGTAAGACTCAGAAATCTTAATATGTATAGGCTAAAGTTTAACTGCTGTATAAGTTGAAAAATGTTGTTCAATGATCTGAATGGGAAGAAGTACAATCTTAAAATGCTAATACTGTTACTTTTAACATACAATGTATTTTGAAATGATTATTAGTTTTCAGTCTAAAGTACAGTGGTAATAAGACATTAGTAAGTGTCAAATTCTTTGGTGCCCCACTCACTTCATACAGGAGGGAAAAAAAGATGTGTAGAGGGTGTACTTGTGCTATGTTTGCCAGATTTTCATCACTGTCGGATGAAGGAAAACTGGCAAAAGCAGCAAAGAGTAGGTGCTGGAGGATTTAATATATGATGGCAATTTAAAAACTAATTTGCAGAGAAGAGACCATGGCTCAGTAGTTTTAGAAAGTAACAGGCCATCAGGATCTCTTGAGTCCAAATCCCATTGGCATTCATGAGTTACTGAGGACAGTTTTGTGTCCATTTTTTCTCCTTATCTTGAAGGAGGTAAGGTCTTCCACAGTGTTATGTGCAGGCATTTTTTTAGCTCTAGTGCATTTTGAAGACTTCAGAAGTTCTTCAGTTTTCTGAAAAGTATATCTGCATGGCCCTGAGGGGAGAAGCAGAGGTAGCTAGCCAAGAGGGTCATTGTGCTACTGCAGGTTTTTGGTTTTCAGTTGTGCAATGCCCAGTATGTTGATGCAGCAAAGCTGGGGGAGATGCAAATGAAGTAGCACAGTTGAAGTGCTTAAATATGGACTTACGGTAATATTCTTACGGTAAATATTCTTACGGTAGAAATAGTTATTTATAAAAAATCCCCAACAACATCTGCTTATTCTAGGTGGAAGTGTTAAGTGTTCAAGGCCAGGTTGCCACGGGGCTTTGAGCAGCAGAGGGGTTGGAACTAGATGATCCTTAAGGTCCCTTCAAACCCAAACTATTCTATGAAATTATTCTCGGGGTCATTTGATTTACTGAGAGTAGAAGGAATTTGGAGACTAGAATGTGCAGCCTCCTTGAGAGCTATGTACCGTCTAGGATGTGTGGTTATGATGCAATCCTTCAAGTTTACTGAGTGTTTCCTTGTAGCAGCTTGTTTTGTAGTATATGTGTGGGAACGCTTTTCCTAATCAATGCCTCTGAGGAAAAGAGTATTTTCATTATTCAGCAGGGAGAGCAGTCACGAGAGATCTGTACCACTGATGGGTTCTTACACATGTAGCATGTATGGTTCATGGAGATCTACTCCATCTCATTATTCACTCAGTTTGAGTGGAATGTCGTGAGTAAAGCTACAGGATGCTAAAATTTGACTAAATCAAATGAAGAAAAGTGTGAAACAGGGGATAGGAATACAGTGAGCAAGGTAAACTGAGAATTTACGAAGCAGGGAAGGACAGGATCAGCTAGATAGAGGAAGCAGAACAGAAGCCTGGAATGGAGAGTGTAATAGTGATTTACTGCTGGTTGAGAATTTTCAGAGGTCTCAAAAAGAAGAAATGGGGAACCATTTGCAGTGAAAAGAGCTGATACATTAAAGGCAAACAGTTGTGAGATCTTTCCTAAGCAAAGATAACCTTTGAAGAGAATGGATTCTCATGTGTATAACTTGATATAAAATTATTGGCAGATGGGAACTATGTCTGCAATTTCAAGGACTGTTAGTGGCCTTGTTTGCTGTTGCTGCAGTTTGAGGCAAACCTCTGTACTTGCTACTGCCTGTGTTCAGATTGTGGCTGTGTTGTGGCTGTGGGGACTGAATGGGCCTCTGAGCCCTGAGTTGAAATGATGGATGTGGAGTCTTTGCTGCAGGGCTGCTGACCACACATGAAGACATTGGAAAAGGATGGCCAAAGAAAGAAGTGCACAAGACCTATAGCTGGGTATTACGATGATGCAGAATGGCGAACACTGAATGGAGTTAAAACATATTTTTGTTAAGAACTAAATATCAAATGTGGACAAGGCAGAATTTGAAAGTCAACTGAACTGTAGGAATGGTGGCAGGGATTGAGATAGAGAGGAAATACATACCCTGGCAGGATACCGTGTGCATGTCTTGCAGTTTAGACAAATTAAAAGCCATTGTTGTAGTAGTGAAAATGAGCAAACACTTTTGATGTGGTGTTTGAGTTTATTATTGTATCGTGATGCAACAGTAACCTATGCGTTCACTTGAATTGAAAATAGTGTTGCCAACCTATGTAAAATTGTCTCTCAGATGAGCAAAGACTTCTACGAAATATATTGGCTAGTAGTCCTTTCTTAGTCTAGAAATCATTTGCATGCGTACCTTTTTGTCAAGCTGTCCTGGGTTCAGCAGTGGCAGTCATTTTTCTCCTTCTTAGTAGCCGGTGCAGCGCTGTGGTTTTGACTTTGGGCCTGGGAACAGCACTGATAACACCGATGGTTTTAGTTACTGTTTAGAATGTTTTGGTTTGACCAAGGACTTTCTGAGTCTCATGCTCTGCCAGGGAGGAGGGGAAGCCGGGAAGAAGCGGAAACAGAGCCCTTGACCCAAACTGACCAAAGAGGTATTCCATGCCATAGCATGTCATGCCCAGGATGTAAAAAACAGAGGGCAGAGACCCGGAAGGGTGGGGTGTTCACTGCTGGGTTGGGCTTGGTATCGGGTGGTGTGCAGTTGTATCCTCTTCCCTTGTATTTCCCTGATCATTATTATTATTGATGGTAGCAGTAGTGGTTTGTGTTATACCTTAGTTACTGGACTGTTCTTATCTCAACCTGTGGGAGTTGCATTCTTTTGATTCTCCTTCCCATCCCTCCGGGAGCGGGAGGGAAGAAAGAGGGGAAAGTGAGTGAGCAAACTGGGTGAGTTATAGTGGCTTAAACCAGGACACAAGCTGAGGAGAAAAAAAGGCAAAAGTATTGCTACTTAGATGAAGATGCAGGAACATGAAAATGGCTTATTATAAGAGTTCGCTCCGTGCCTCGTGTATCACTGAATGCTTTTTTGGTGGAAACTTGGATTTCTTGAAACTTCTTATGTAGTGTCCAGCATAATATATGTTAATTTGCTTTTCTTAGCTTTTATCTCTGAACAGCTCAGAAATACCACAGAGAGATTCCTCAGGTTAGTGGGTTACAGACTGTAAGTCAGTGTATGGTGCACACAGTACCTTTGTATTTTTCACTTCACTGAATTGAAAATTAGGTTTGATATCTTCAGCTATTGGTGCCTCCCATCTAAACAGGCCTATTTTTGTTTGGTGATTCGTTTCCACTTTTGAACAGTTAGTGTTGCTAGAGGAGAAGTGGAAAACCAGGTCAATAAAGTCCTTGTTAAGATTTAAGAAGCTGAAACACTTTCTGGAATTATGAAGAGTTTATTGATGGTGTCAGCAGCACAGGAGCTAGTTTGCACTGAGCAGACTCTATAAGGAAACAGCAGTACTATATAATTGTCTGACCTGTCTGGCAGACATTCCATTCTTGTCTTGTCTCTACAAAATTGCCCACCTGATAATGAAAAAGAGGGACAAAGTCTTAATGTATAGTTAAAATATTTTCGTTGTGTTCTTTAAAGCAAATGTCAATCATCTTAACCTTTTTCATTGCTGTATGCTAATTTTTTTCCTTGGCAATTAGGAAATGTTGGATGTCAAATTAAGTTAAAATTAATGGCAGAGGCAAATGTTGCAGTTATTAGCTCACAAGTGTCTTTAACTAGTAGTGCGTAGAGATACATTCCAAGCATTGCAGACAGCTATGGATTAACCATCAAATGATGGTGAAGATTAATGATTGGCCTTTTAGCTCACTAATTTAGAACAATTTCTTGTAATTAATTTTGTATTATCAGCTTTACAGTTGCAAATGCCTTAAGGAAAATAAAAAATGACTTAAACACATTTACGGTTCTTCAAGCTAACAGTTGCCTAGTAAATTGTTGCATGCTTGCAGATCCTAATGTTTAATCTTTAATACCTTTATATACATTCTCTTACTGCTTCTGTTTAGTAATCATAATTTCTACTTCATTTTATGATTTTGTTGATACTTCTTTTGTTAACCTCAGGTGTTTTCTTTGTAGGGTGCATTGTTTGACTTTCTGAAGTTGTTTGCTTCAGAAATGCCATGTAATGCAACAGAAGTGTGGGGGAAGAATTGTCCAGTACCCGCATTTTAGTACCACTATTTCTTGGTTTCCTGTCAAACCAAATTACAAATTAATATAGTGAGCAGAACTGTTTATACAGGCTGAAAATTTAGACTTTACAAGGCAGTATTTCTTAAGTTTGCTTCCTTTTTCATAGAAGTGAGAAAACCCCAGACTTGAAATGGATATTTGGAAAACTGTGTTTGTGCATTGCTATTTTGATTTGAATATTATTTAAAGGATGACATTTAATACATTGTGACATGAATTCTTTCTGATGTTTGTGGTGGAAATGGAAATTGCCATCCTTTTAAAGTGGATTTTGGTGGGTTTTTGTGAGTGATGTTCTCCTGTAGTGTGAAAACATGGTATTTCTTCCTCATTGAGGTATTTTTAATAACTGAGAAATGCAGATATAATTAGCAATTAGGAATGGAAGCTAGACTTTCAAAATTAAGAAGGATACTTTTTTTTTTTTTTAAGATGGTGCATTAAATTTGGAACAAATGATCCAGGGGAGATTTTATATCTCGATTTCCAAAATCAAGGCTGGACAACTTTCTAGATGCTGTCATCAATTCATGTTACTGGGCTCAATGTTTAGAAAGGTGTGTTCAAGTCAAGGGCTGGGCTAGATTATCTGATGTAACTTTCTGACCTTAACCTCAGTAATTCCTTGAAGTGCTAGGAAAAGCAGCTGTAACAGAACTGATAATACGCTTTTAGAATGCATTTAAAGTTACATTTCTTGATGCTTGCAATTTATTTCAGCCAGGCCAGTAATTTATCAAAGCACTTACATAGATAGGGCTGCCAGAATTTGGAACTTTATATTGTGGTTAAAGCTTGTTGTATTCTGGAAGGACCAGTGTAAGCATCAAGTGTTGCTTGATGAAACTCTTGCAACACTGTGAATGTGCTCTTTTTGCAAGGTCATTTTAGTAATTGCCAGCCCCGCAAAACATCTCTATGATTTGTTCCATTGAGTTGTTGCTGTTATTGAACATGTCTGTGAGTCATGTACTACTCTACATTGCGCTTGAGTTTGAGCGCAGAAAAAAATGTTTTGTAACAGGTCCCTCTAGCTACTCTCTTGTGATAATCTTAGTGTCATTGTACCTGTCCCCATTTGTACTGGCGAGAGATGGCCAGAGCAGTAATAGAATTTGATACACATATCCCACGTTTGTCCCTTTCCACAAGAAAAGAAAGTAAAAAGGTGCCATTCTGTCATTCTCATCTTCATCTTAATCTTGCTTTGACTTCGTTCAAGGGAACTAGTGAAATAGATTTTGAGGCTAGATCTGAAACACATTGAACATCTTTGGAAGGAGTGCATAACCAAAGTAGAATCCAAGTGTTATACTTGGATGTAGCTTAATAGTGTTAAAATTAAGTATGTGGTGATGTAGTGTAGCGAAAGCCTGCAAATACTTTTGAGGAGTTGCTTTTCCCATGTGTTTTTCAAAATGAATGTTGCAGTAGCAAGTCTGATGCTGAAGGCAGAAATTCATGAAGGTAGCTGTGTTATCATAGATTTGTTATAGATATCCTTGCATTGCATAGGTAATAGCTATACATATTGCGGGTCAGTATGTGCTTTCTGAGAAGTACATAGGGCAAGTTTTGCTGAAAATTTGTATTTGTTGAATGTCTCTTTAGTACTTGTTAGAATAAAAATTTTAGTGGTTTTGGCTATAGAGGAAGTAACAGTGGGGGAGAGAAGTGAGAAGGGTAGCTGGAGATAAGCTCAAGTTGTCAAGCTTTCTTCTTCAGAAAAGTAATGATTTGACCAGAAGCAGTAGCTTTCCTAATCATGTTTTTGAAAACAAATGATAAGTGGGGGAGCTTATGAGCATGATCCAGGCTGGGTTGCTTTTGACGTCCTGACTGTGGAGCAGTTCAGGAAAGAAGTATTTCTAAAATAATTATAGGTCCCACTCCCGCCCCCTAGCCCCATTCCCCCCCCCCCCCTTTTTGTAATACCCTATAATCAAATGTTTTATAAATCAATTGTGACAGACAGATGACCTTTCAGTCATATATAATCATTCACACTTCTTTTGTTTGTACATAACTGATTTAAAACTAGCACAGGAAGACTTTCTAGAACCTTCTTAACTTGCCAAGTTAGTTTTTTACTTGTATGTATTGTCTTAAGAGAAAATATTTCTACTGACTAATCATCCCTTTGAATGCCATGTACATAGAATTTTTAGGTGAGATCCAATGAAAGAGTTTAGTATGTAAGAAAATAAGAAAATGTGCATTCATATTGAGTAAAAGGTACTGCTCTTTGTCTATGGAAAATGTTTATGATAAAGAAAATAGTTAAACTGCAGCTGAGGGGTTTATTTTTTATATTTTAGGAAAATTTTGAGAACTAAGCTTACAGATAAATAAACACTTCTGTTGTAAAAGATAAATCTAAATCCTAAAGAGAAAGGTGTAGATAAACTAAATTGAATGACAGTGTAATAAAAATGTCAGTCTAGTGAGAATTTCTTTCAACATGCAGATGTTTATTTGGGCAAATTAGTTTTCTCAGTATGTATACAAAGAATTTTTCTAGCTGGATTTTTTTAATGTACCTAAGAACAATAATATTTTTTTTTCAGCTCATGCTTCGGAAGGTCTTCTCACTTTAATCAGATTGTGTAGTTCTCGCATGCCTTTTAGACTGGGTGAATAGCATCCACCTGAGAAAGAGTTTTCTGGAGAATTTTAGGTATCATTTGGAGATCCTTAGATTTTTGGCTTTGTTACACTGCTTTGACTTTTTGGGGTTGTATTTTTGTAATGTAAGCTTCTCAGAAGTTTGTTTATGGTTTGTTGAACATACTTAACCTGCTAAAATGATGTGAAAGCTCAGCTTGCTACTTGTCACAGGAAAATTGAGATTGTGAGCTATCTCAAATTTTAGTAATTTTCTGGTTGTTATGCTGTTGCGTTTTTACTTGCATCCCATGCAATTACCTGAATGCAGGTAGCACAGATAACTGTCATTACAGGTGACTGCAATTGGCCTAGGAAATTACGCAAGTATTGACTATAAGTCATAGAACCATACAATGATCAGGGTTGGAAAGGACCTGAAGGTCATCTAGTTCCAACTAAATTTTAAACATTTTCATTTTTCTTTTTAAAAGTAGTCTTTAAAACTCTGAGTACTTCTAGTAAACCTTTAATTTCCTGTCCTTAGGATCAGTCTAGGATTTTATTTTCATGCACCCTCCCCTTGCCCCCCTTTTCTTTCTTTTGTCCAGGAGTAACAGGTACACTTGAGAAAAATTTTCTCCCACTTGAAGTGATCTCCAATGTGAAATATTATTTTTAATCATGTGGACAATATCCACTATAAATCTGTAGTACAATTTTGAGCAACTTTTTTTTTTTATTAGGTAAAACTGTCATTAATATGTAATTTTTAACATACTTTCAACTCTGTTCTTTTAGGTAACTTTTGAAATGCATAAAGAGAGTCTTTCTCAGATGTACAAAGCATACCAGGGGAAAGGAGGTGAAGGGAATGGAATGCTTTCTTCAACTCCAATTAGAACAATCTCTGGAGTTAGCAAAGAAGCTGAAAACAATGGAAAGCAGCAGTGTTTGGAGTTAAAAGAAGATGCTGCTGCTCCTTCCTGCATTATTGATGATGATGTGGGTTGCAGTACTGGAAAAAAAGAGACAAGTACTTCATCAAATGGCGACCAACAAGCTCATTTGGTGTCTAATCACCGGGAGGAGTTAGAGAGGGAAGACAGGGAGACTACACAGGATTTAAAAGCAGTGCCTTGTGTGGAATTTTCTCCAGAACCAGAAGCAATAAAACTCACTGTTTCAGAAATCAGTACTGGAATAGCTGAAGCAATTGAAGATTCTCTGAGCAAAGCTGATGAGTTTGTGGAAGAAACAGTAGCTGTCACTGCTGTTTCTTTATCAGCGCAAACTACTTTGGAAGGAGAAAGTCCTGAAAGTCCAGAAAGTCTGGAAAAATCAACAGTAGAGGTGGAAGATGAGGATGACTTTGTTGATTTGAAAGAGGAAAGTAGTATGCCTTTACCTTCAGATGAGTGTGCAGAAATGAGCAAGGAATGTAGCTCTAATGAAAATGAAGTGATAAAGCAGGAAATAGCAATGGAGAAGCAACCTGAATCTGTGCTTGTAAAATCTGAAGATACGGAAGTTGTGGATGGGACAAAACAAGAACTGGCTTCTTCACCAGTCGCAGTGAGTTCTGCAGTTCAAGAAGTAATGACTCAGCCGATATCACAAGGGAAAAAGAAGCTGAGGGAAGAAAAGATTCTTCTTAGTGAAACTAAAACAGCTGAAGAAAATGCAAATGCACATGTGCCAGAGCCTGCTGGAGCCTCTGACAAAAGAATCGCGAAGCTGGATGTTTCTAGTGTTGCATCAGATACAGAGAGACTGGAACTGAAAGCTAACACATGTCTAGAAGCACCTCAGCCCCCCAGATCCATACCTGAGGTAAATTTACCTGTCCTTCTTCTGTCTATCTTAAAAATTAAAGGAAGTTCTTATGAAAAAACAAACAAAACACCCCCACATTTGGGGGAATTTAATGTGTTTAGATTTCGTGACTTATCTAAAGAATATTTTCAATGCTTGATTAAAATAGTAAGAACCCTTGATTAATAGTAAAAATTATTAAAATAATTCTTACTAATTTGTGTACTGAGAAGTCTCTAAGATTTTATTCTTCGTGCATCCACTTATGGATGCTGATGGAGACTTGAGTATTTAGCTAGATGGACACTTTGTGTTGGCTTTCTGTTCTTAAGTTTGAAGAATTGAAAGAAACATTCAGAGAGGATTTTATTTAGAATTTTTTCTGCTTCTTTACTCAGCCTTTACTCTTTTCAGTGTGGTCTCTTATATTCTTAACTCTTACAGCTTTTGAGGAGTAAACATTGCTTTTGCAGAAAAAAAATCGCACCAAGTTTCTTTCATTTCCTCGTATCTTTCATATCCTCATATGATCATCCTAGGATGGAACTTGTGAAAATATTTTTTACATTAGCTACTCTGCAGGTACACAATATGTGGATATATTGGATACTATAAAATTTGAAGTATTGTCACTCCATCACATCAGCCTAACTTTTCTGTGCAAGTGTAATTTAAAACTGGGCTTCTGTTGCATGCTGCAATGCTCCACTGTGCTAGTATTTAATTTTGAGCTCAGCTTTTTATGGTTAAAGAGTCATGTGTCTGAGTACTTCCCTTCTGCAGCTATACCTGCTAAAGGATGCTCTTCATTCTGCACCATTCTTCCTTAAAGGAGGAAAACCACTGTCTACAGCAGCATATACTCCCCCTGTGGTAAGGTTGGATTGCTGCTTGTGTATGCCTAGACTGACAGGTGTGGTAGTGCAGCTGTAGTACTAGTTTGTAGGTTTGGTATATCCAGTAAATAGTGTTTGTGTAATAGTTTTAGATTTATTTATAACCATATACACAGTCTAAACTTAATGAGTATCTGAAATCTCAAGTGTATTAAATGCATTTTGGTGTGTACGCTATGGAGAAACTAATAACCAGAGCGTGGTGGGGTTTCTTTCTTTCTCTTTTTGTTGGCAAACTGTGTATTCAGACCTTAAGGCATCAAGATTATTCAGGACAAGAGCTAGCCTCTATGTCGGATGGGCAGAGAAGAGACTCCAGGTCAACCGTGTTCCGTATTCCTGAATTTAAGTGGTCACTGATGCATCAGCGCTTGCTCACAGACTTACTCTTTTCCATAGAAACAGATATACAGATGTGGAGAAGGTAAATTTCTGTGCTTTATATGACATGATCTGGACTGGAATTGCAATTATAGTTAACTTGAGATTTTGTTGAAACTGCCTCAGAATTACTCTTTGAATTTTGCAGATCTGGTATTTTACTCTTCATTCAGTAGGCCACCTTATTCTGTTACCTATACCCAAATATTTTCAGATCTTTTTCTTTTTTCTGAAGGCTCTTTGCAGACATATTTTGACTGAAATCCTGACTACATTTCAGTCAATGGCAGTCTTGCTGTTGATTTTTATTGGAACAAGATTTTCATGTTTCTGATGTATGTAAGGACCTTTATCTTTTATTATCTAAATATGGACTAAAAAAAAAAACTATTCCAGATAGTGTTTATTACTTACTCATTTGCACATGCTTTGTTGCTGCTTTTATAGTTGGTGATTCAAGAAGAAACTTAAACAATGTTAATTTTGCCTTGTAATGCTAAGATTGAATAACTTTGAGTGGTGTTTATTATTATCTTGTAGTAGTGAATGTCAGATTTAAATTGAACCACATAGCTGTACTGATCTGATAAAAAGGAAGGTAGGAATGAAGAAGTAGAGTATTTAAGTGATAAAAAAAAATTAAATTGAGGTGAATTTTTATCCAAATGATGGCTAGCACACATCTTGGTGGTTTTAGCAAGCTATAATCTGGACAGGTTTAAGAACAGAAAGGAAAAGGTGGTTTTAGTTCTTGATTAAGGTATGTCAGTTGACCCTTGCAGTCATGTGTTATTTGCTGCCTCACTGCTAAACTGTCTGATTTTAGTTTTATGAAAGCATAAAGATGCTAAAATACCACAAAAATAAAGCTGAATTCTGAATGTCTATTTTGGACAGCCATTCTACAAAAACTGTGATGGACTTTGTGAATAGCAGTGACAATGTCATATTTGTGCACAACACAATTCACCTTATCTCTCAATTGATGGACAACATGATCATGGCTTGTGGTGGTATATTGCCGCTGCTTTCTGCTGCCACATCTGCTACTGTAAGAAATTTCTTTTTATTTTAAAATATATCTTGTGTGGGAGGATGCCTTTCTTTGTGCAGTGTATGAACTATTTTATCTGTCTTTTTGGAAACAGTGTGGGATATTTCCACAGCATCTCTTTCTTCCCTTTTCCTCCATGCTTTCCCTAAGATAAATAGAGTGCCTGCCCTCTTTGCCTGAAGACATAAGAAAAGTTGCTTGGCTTCATTATCCCACAGCGATCTGGAATGGGATTAAATCTCAATACTAATGATTGTTCCTAGAATACACCTAATTGCTACTTTTGCATGTGACTGAAAATGGACTTCCAGCATACATTTTTCTTCATTTAAGTTGCAGAAATATCACCTTTGTGAAGAAGTAAATGTCACTTTCAATTTTTCTCTGCCTAGCATGAATTGGAGAATATTGAGCCAACTCAGGGACTTTCAGTAGAAGCATCTTTAACATTTCTCCAGAGATTAATCAACCTTGTGGATGTGCTGATTTTTGCAAGCTCTCTTGGTTTCACTGATATTGAATCTGAGAAAAATATGTCATCTGGAGGAGTTCTGCGCCAATGTCTTCGTCTGGGTAAGCAAGTAAAATGACTTAATGAGCATAGGAACTTGCTTTTACAAAATAGTTAACAGTTGTTAGCTTTGCCCCCTCTTTTTGTTAAATCAGGATTAAATGTAGTCAAAGAAGCATTGGAATCTTTAAATATTGTTTTGGTTTTCTGCAATGAATATACATGGGGTTCTTTTCCTCTTTAAAAAGTTTAAATACAAATTATTAAGTTTGGGTAGCCTGGCTGTGTGGATGCATGTTTTCGTGTTATCCATGAAGGTATTTTTTCTGCCAAAGTTCCTCAAATACTCAAGGCTGAGGATATAGCATCTTCAAGAAAAAGAAATCTTGTACCATATACAGAATCATGAACCTTTATAATACGTAGAAAAGGAGTTTAAATCTTGAGGCCAATAGATGAAGGGATGGTGAAAACTAGAGATGTAAATTTCTAAGGAGTTGGGTTCAAATTGGGCAGTAGTTGTATCCAGTATTATAATACTTCCGATCAAATTGGGTTGAAAGGAAGTGGTTATTACCTAAAAAAGTAACGACTATTCCACAAATGGGAACATACAACATCATAACTGGGTTCAGTTAGTTAATACAGGAGGAGAGTATTCATGCTAGTTGCATGCTGTAAGACTTTTTGTTATGAAAAGTTTTTACTTTGCATGAGTGCCAGAGCAGCTCAGAGCCTCAACAGTAACTAGCCTTCCTCTCCCTTTCTAGGCAATTAAAACTTTGTGCAGGTAGAACAAGATTTATGGGATGCAAACAGGTATAGAGGTGGGGTAGTTCTTTTTTCCTTTGAAAATAAATAATATTAGAAGATGAAACAGGTACAATTGTGAAGCTAAAAAAATAAATCATGTAACTTCACAACATGTAGTCCAAGAGTAACAGAGCATTGTGAAGCAAACGTTATCATTTGTTTCACTACTGTATCACTTGTCTTCCTTGTTAGTCTGTGAAATGGAGCTGTCTTCACCCTCCCCACCCCATGGTTGTATGCATGGTAAAATTTCAGTGCGGGATGCTAACTTACTCACTTTGAAGTATCCATTAGATATACAGCATACATGTTCTAATAGTTTAGTATTAATTATTAGATATAAATTATTAAAGAATTTTGAGCAATCTTTTGTGACTATTTAAAATTTATGGAAGCAAAATATCATTTTATTGATGTGCTCAAACTCTAAGTGATAAACAGAAATGTATTATGCTTCTCTGTAAGGGATATAGACAATACTATTTCCCAGAGTAATTCTTAACATTTCTTTTCCCTTCAAGTATGTGCAGTAGCAGTAAGAAATTGCTTGGAGTGTCAGCAGCATGCACAGATGAAGCCTATTGGAGACATTGTGAAGAACCAAAAAACAGTGCAGGGCTTTGTAGGAACAGCAAATTCTTCAGCGAAGGTAAGTATAAGACCCCATTCAGGAGCTCAGAAGTCAGAAATTACTATTCTTTACAGAGGCATAAGATTTTAAATTTATACCTGTTCCACTGATACTTTTGTATAGCTGAAGGGTGTGAGCACTGGAAATCCTGAAGTATATGTTCCGAGATGTGAATTTAACACTCACATATTTAACCTTCCACAGTGAAATAAATCTGTCTCAAGAATTTGCCAGATTTTTCTTTTCATTTAAAGACGAAATGCATATCTGATCTTTGTGCTGTAATTATGACAGTATGATGTACTGTGAGCAGCACTTAATGATTCTTGGTAGAGTGCTTTTAAAACCAGAATCTGAAATGATTGCTTTTGTTTTTTCAATAGAGTCCAGTGGACATTGTGACTGGGGGCATTTCTCCAATCCGAGACCATGAGAGACTTCTGCAGGATATGGATATTAATCGACTTCGAGCAGTAGTGTTCAGAGACATAGTAAGTTACAAATAGTGTTGTTTTCTTTGTAGGTTGGTTTCTGCATGTATTTGTTGGCTGGACACTTGCTCTGTGTTATGTAGTTTGGCTAAATTTAATTTACAAGAACTGAATACTGCTCACAGTAGTTAGGAACTTGTAATACTCAGCAGCTGTTGTAGTATTTGTGATGGAAAGAGGGAGAGGTGAAAATGGCTGCCTCCTGATCAGGCTCTTCGGTTGTTCCTAAGAGCTGATTCTCTGGAATTCTTCGTATTGTATATTAACTGTGTTACTTTTAGTACAAGTATTTACTTTCACATGCTGTACACAGGCAAACTGTTTACGTATACCATGTATCATAAAGATGTTTATGTACAGTTTTTGAGAGATGAATATCTTTCTAGCAAATTAGAAATTAGAGGTCATCTAATTCCTTTGCTCCCCCTCAGAGGAACCAATTTGTGTGCATGTGCTGTAAATAAGCATATGGTTTTTTAATCTTGATTTGACTAAAAATATCTTTGTCCTTTATCAGCAACTTTCTAGCTGATATTGAGGAAATTGAGATTGATTGTTTAAAAAACACACCTGCTGTAAGCAAATACAGCAGCTGTAATGACTATGAGTCATTGGTGCCCACAGGCTTGGACACCAGAACTTACTTTACAGGAAGTGGACTATTTAGCAAGTGTAATGATTTGCACAGTGACTTTTGGTCTATCCAGAATAGTGAAGAATCTTTCATTTTTATCTTTAACTATTGATTGAACCAAGTTTTTTTTGACTCCTACTTCAGTATATAGTGTGCCAAATATTAACAGGAAGTGAATCTTCCGTACTGGTGGCAACCAGAATAATCCTAATGATGCAATCTTCAAAATCAAGCAGATTTTATGTACCATTTATTCTTTAAAATAGCCCAATATGCATACAGCCTCTGTGCTTTTTGCTTTTCTAATCCACTGGGTTTCTGTTTCACAAATAAAGTGATGCTGTAACTCTGCTTTTTGGCTACTACACTGAGCTGTAGAGAAAAAGTAGACTTTAAAAGATGTATTTTGGAATGTTTTTTTTTTTTTTCTGAGCTCTGCTTATGCTTGCATCTAAGTATTTTATGTTTGGTTTGTATACAGTTTCTTACATTGTGTTCAGTGCATAGAATTGTGATTGGTGTAATTTGAACCTGTGTAGGAGAAACTTAGGTGGGTTCCACTTAACCACCAGTAGCAGTACTTTCAGTAGTATCTAAACTTTATTTCAAGGACTTCTACAAAGATAGCAGGCAAAATAAGGGAGAGATAGTTAAAATTCACAACTTTATTAAGTATGGTAGAAAACTGTCTTGGAAAAATTCATCTAGAGGAAAATTCTTTAGAACCCTTACCGTCATAGAATCATGGAATAGAATCATAGAATCGTTAGGGTTGGAAAGGACCTTAAGATCATCTAGTTCCAGCCCCCCTGCCATGGGCACAGACATCTCACACTAAACCATGCCACCCAAGGCCATGTCCAGCCCGACCTTGAACACCGCCAGCGATGGAGCATTCACAACTTCCCTGGGCAACCCATTCCAGTGCCTCACCACCCTCACAGTAAAGAATTTCTTCCTTATATCCAATCTAAACTTCCCCTGTTGAAGTTCGAACCAGTTACCCCTTGTCCTCTCACTACAGTCCCACATGAAGAGTCCCTCCCCAGCATCCCTATAGCCCTCCTTCAGAAACTGGAAGGCTGCTGTGAGGTCTCCACGCAGCCTTCTCTTCTGCAGGGTGAACAGCCCCAACTTTCTCATACTGTCTTCATATGGGAGGTGCTCCAGTCCCCTGATCATCCTCGTGGCCCTCCTCTGCACTCGCTCCAACAGTTCCATGTCCTTTTTATATTGAGGACACCAGAACTGCACACAATACTCCAAGTGAGGTCTCATGAGAGCAGAGTAGAGGGGCAGGATCACCTCCCTTGACCTGCTGGTCACGCTCCTTTTGATGCAGCCCAGGATACATTTGGCTTTCTGGGCTGCGAGTGCACTGAAGCCGGCTCATGTTCATTTTTTGATCGACCAATACCCCCAAGTCCTTCTCCTCAGGACTGCTCTGAATCTCTTCTCTGCCCAACCTATATGTGTGCCTGGGATTGCTCCCACCCAGGTGTAGGACCTTGCACTTGGCATGGTCAAACTTCATCAGGTTGGCATCAGCCCACCTCACAAGCGTGTCAAGGTCCCTCTGGATGCCATTCCTTCCCTCCAACGTATCAACCGAACCACACAGCTTGGTGTCATCGGCAAACTTGCTGAGGGCGCACTCAATCCCACTGTCCATGTCACCGACAAAGATGTTGAACAAGACCGTTCCCAGCACTGATCCCTGAGGGACACCACTCGTTACTGGTCTCCAGCTGGACATTGAGCCATTGACCACAACTCTTTGCATGCGACCATCCAGCCAGTTCTTTATCCACTGAGTGGTCCACCTATCAAATTGATGTCCCTCCAACTTAGAGACAAGAATGTCATGTGAGACAGTGTCAAACGTTTTGCACAAGTCTAGGTAGATGACATCAACTGCTCTACCCTTGTCCATCAGTTCCATAGCCCCATCATAGAAGGCCAGCAGATTGGTCAGGCAGGATTTCCCCTTAGTGAAGCCATGCTGGCTGTCACCAACCACCTTGTTGTTTTTCATGTGCCTTAGGATGCCTTCCAGGAGAATCTGCTCCAAGATTTTGCCTGGCACAGAGGTGAGGCTGACTGGTCTGTAGTTCCCTGGATCATCCATTTTCCCCTTCTTGAAAATGGGGGTTATATTTCCCTTTTTCCATTCATTGGGAACTTCACCTGACTGCCATGATTTTTCAAATGTGATGGACAGTGGCTTAGCAACTTCATTTGCCAGCTCCTTCAGGACCCGCAGATGGATTTCATCAGGTCCCATGGACTTGTATACGTTCAGGTTCCTAAGATCGTCTCGAACCAGATCCTCTCCTCCAGTGAGCCCAGGGTCTTCATTCTCACTGTCCCTGTGTCTGCCTTCCAAGACTTGGGTGGTGTGGTCAGAGTATTTGCTGGTAAAGACTGAGGCAAAGAAGTCATTGAGAACCTCAGCCTTCTCCAAACCCAGGGTAGCCAGTTCTTCCAATAGCTTCCCAAGGGGGCCCATGTTGTCCCTAGTCTGTCTTTTATTTGCAGTGTACCTATAAAATGCTTTCCTGTTATCCTTAACATCCCTAGCCAAGTTTAATTTTAACTGGGCCTTAGCTTTCCTAACCTGGTCCCTAGCTTTCTGCACAACATCCCTGTATTCTTCCCAGGCCACCTGTCCTTGCTTCCACCTTTTATAAGCCTCTTTTTTCCTTTGAGTTTTCCTCAGCAGCTCCTTATCCGTCCAAGTTGGTCTCCTGGCCCTCCTGCGGCACTTCCTTCTAGTTGGGATGTATCACTCCTGAGCTTGCAGCAGGTGATCCTTGAATATCAACCAACAGTCTTGGGCCCCCCTACCCTCTATAGCTATATCCCATGGGACCTTCCTAAGCAGGTTCCTGAAGAGGCCAAAGTCTGCTCTCTTGAAGTCCAGGGCAGTGAGCCTATTGCACGCTCTTCTCACTGTCCTGAGGATCTCGAATTCGACCATCTCATGATTGCTGCAATCAAGGCTGCCCTGGAGAGTCACATTTCCAACCAGCCCTTCCCTGGTGGTGAGCATGAGGTCAAGCATGGCACCTCTCCTTGTTGGCTGCTCTGTTACTTGCAGAAGGAATTTGTCTTCCACACAATCGAGGAACTTCCTGGGTTGTTTGTGCTGGACCATACCATCCTTCCAACAGATATCAGGGTGGTTGAAGTCCCCCATGAGAACAAGGGCCTGTGAGTGTGAGGCTGTTCCTATCTGTCTATAGAGCGCTTCATCCACCGAGTCCTCTTGGTCAGGTGGTCTGTAACAGATCCCCACAATAATGTCTTCCATTGCTGTTCTCCCTTTAACCCTGACCCACCAACTCTCTATTGACTGCTCACCTGTCCCCAGACAGAGTTCCATACTCTCCAGCCTATCCCTAACATAAATAGGAGCTCCCCCTCGCCACCTACCAGGCCTGTCTTTCCTAAAGAGCCTTTAACCTTCCAATCCAACACAGCAGTCCTAGGAACCATCCCACCATGTTTCTGTGATGCCTATGTTATCATACCCCTCTAGACGTGCACATATCTTCAATTCCTCGTGTTTGTTCCCCATGCTATGAGCATTTGTACAGAGGCATCTGATCCAATCTCCAATTGAAGCCGGCTCATTGGCTGGAGCAGCTGGAATATCTCTACATTGCTCTGAACGTTTACTACAGGTGCTGGGAAGTGACTGGATGTGTTGGGATGGAATGATGCCCCCCTCCCCCAGCACAGCTAGTTTAAAGCATCCTTGACCAGCCTGGCAAGCCTCCTGCCAAGTCTACTCTTCCCTTTCTTTGTCAGACCAGCTCCACCAGCCCCCAGTAGACCTGGCCTCCTAAATTGAGTCCCGTGTTCAAGGTACCCAAACCCCTGACTACAGCACCACCCTTCTAACCATTTTTTAACCTGGCGAATCCTCCCAGCCTTTTTAAAGTCCTCCCCTGTATCCTGGAGAATTGAAAAAAAGACAATCTGAGCTCCAGAGCCGTAAGGAGCTTCTAAGAATTTCACACTGTTCTTGCCTGATGCTAACCTGTTAGTAGCCTCCTGTTTCTCTCTTGTTTTACAAAAGTTAAGGATTTGCATCAAGCTGTGGTATATAGGTTTGTTTTTTGTTTTTTTTTTTTTAGTGTAACAGATAGGATGCAGCTGTGTTACCTTGCTCTTAATACAGAACTCACAAACTTCTTCCACTGTAGCTTATTAAAGAACTCTTCATGGAATGTAGGCCTTCAGTCAGCTCTACAATCATGATAAAATGAGCTTTATATTTTAACTTAGTTTCTTGAAGTACTCTAAGGGAAAAACTGAATGCTACCTGAGCCTTTATCTAAATTGGGGATAAACCCCTGAACACAGGTTGGTCACTGAGGATCCAGCCATTCTGTTCTCCTGTGAACCAGCGTGTACAGAGCTTTTCTTTTATTGACCACCAAATGGGACAGGCTTAGGATAAATCATAATATCTAGTCAGAGCTGGCATGTGGCTCTTTATCTCAGTAGGGATGACTGAGGGTTCTGGGGAGGTACCTGGCATAGTTCACATTAATATTTATTTTGAAGATTTTCTTTAAAATCTGTTTAAGTTATAGCTGAAATGCAAATGCATATTTGCCAATTCTTGTTTAAATTGTACATCGTACAGTATATCCGTTCTGGACAATCTGATGATGAAGTAAAACTTAATGCTGGTTCTGGAATTTGTTCCATTTCCTTCATTAATATGTAACAGTTGCTAAATGCTCTTACAGTTTTGTTGAGTACACCTGCATGGTTGCACTTCACAGCAAATGCTGTTAGTATCTTGGCACATTTGAGGAAATGTAATCAAGGAAACACCTGTACATAAATAAAGGGGACCTAGTCCCTGCACTAATTCCAAGCATGTACTCAAAACACACAATCTTAGTCAAAGTCGTCATATTTATAAGTGCAAAATGAAAGGATTGGTGCCACTTGTATACGGTTGCTGTATTCCCCAGCTTTATAGGCGAGACAAACTGTGACTAGAGAATATTGTTCTTCCATTGTTGACATATCGGGTTACTCTCAGTCTGTTTATGGTAGCACTGGGCATACTTTACAGAAAAATAAACATGCTGCTGAAATTGTAATTGAAAAATCTGTGTGTTTAGTTTTGTTTTTTTGTTTTTTTGTTTTTTTACAGGAGGATAGTAAACAGGCTCAGTTTTTGGCTTTGGCTGTTGTATATTTTATTTCTGTGCTCATGGTTTCAAAATACAGAGATATACTGGAACCTCAGAATGAAAAACGACCAAACGATAGCCAGTCATTCAAGGAATCAGGGAGTGAAAATAATGAAACTCCTGCTACAGGTGAACTGTTAAATATTTGGCCAAATCCAATAATGTGGCATATGCATCTTGAAATTCTGTAGAAGTCCATGTGAAACAGTATAAAAACACGTGTGTTATAACCATTTAAATAAGCAACATTATAGTATTTAATTTGCCTCAGTATTTGTGTGTGTCTTTGATGTGAGAAGAGCCTGACCTATAGGTTAATTTTGCTGTGTGGACCTAGTTAATCTTGCTGAAGTAGTGAAGTATTCACAAATGTTTGCTGCGGAAACATTACTGTTTTGTGTTAAGTATACATAACCATAGACTGGCAGCGTTTTGCTTCCACTTAGAGACTTCTTTCTCCTATTCTTCTTTAGGTCAGTGAATTAATTTTCATTATTTGACTTTTGAGTCAGTAAGTTCTCTTCTCTGTTTTCAGCATTATAACTTTTCAGGCTTCTTAGAAATTTGAAGGAATTTTTTTGGTTTTAAGTTTCCTATGAAATAGAGATAATATTAGATCTCTAAGTAGACAAGAGGAAATACAGCTGTGTTATTTCACTTGTCACCTATTGGTGTTACTTCTTGGGAGCAATGTGTTGAATGCAGTTCTGCTAATAATGGACTTAAAATGTGCTTTCTGTTTTTGGTATGAACAGGTGTGGAAAACCCATCTGTTGCTCTTGGTACTTCAGACTGCACTGAAGATTCAGAAAGTACAGCATCCGTACAAAGAAGGGATTCTGGTCTTGGGGAGGAGCCAGCTTCAAGACAAACAAACAGTTCCAGTAGTGTTGCTGAAGCAGGACCTGTGAATGTCAGTGCAGGTCCAGATGCAATCAGTGAAGTACTATGCACGCTCTCATTAGAAGTAAATAAGTCTCAGGAGGGCAGAAGTGGGGCTGGAACTGAGGATAGTAAGCCTGCAGCTTCTGCTCCAGCTGCAAAAAATGTGAATGTAAAGGATATCTTGAGAAGCTTGGTAAGCACACCAGCTGATGGGACTGCAGTGGATTCTGCTTTTCTGCCACCAGCCTTCCTTGGAGTTCTTGGTGATGGAGCTGCTGAGCAGCCTGTACAGTTCCATTCCTTTGACAGGTAATGTAACTTCTAAAATATTTGGGCTATTTTATTTTGCTTAAGAGATCTGTAAGGAACAGAAAAAGAATCAGATCTCATGTACAGTGTCCTCTAGTACTTAACATAATCAGGATGCTATGTTATGCTACTGTGGAAATGAAAAATGTGACTGATGGTTGGGTTATTCTTCAAGGTTTTGAACCCAGTGCCTCTTTATCAAGAGTGAACTCTCCTGTCCATATGCATGTTAGAGCTCCAAAGTGATACGGGACAGGGGCCAATAAATTGTGTAGAAATGACTGCAAGAGTAAAAGTAAAGATTTAAGGGTGTAACCTGTTCTTTATTATTTCTTGTTCTGCTATTCCTAACTGCAGCACTTGCAGATGAGTGGTGGAGTACTACGCACATTTAGTCAGTTTTAAGGGACTCAGGAAATAAAGTGGACACTAAATACCTTGAATAATGTGTAGATTAGCTTGTTTATTGATCACAAAGGTGAGTCTAGTGTCCGTTATTGAAGGCCTGCAAAAGAATACTGGTTTAATAATAGTTACAGATGGATCAAAACCGATTGAGTACACATCTAGATGTCCTTCTACCTGTAGAATGTTCCCATAATCATTTTTGAAAATGCATCTGTGTTCTGCCTTCTGGTGCTAAAAGTCTACTTTAAATCTTTCAGGCTTAATTAAATAAGTATATCCCTATGCTATTAATTTGCTTTGTTGTTTAATAACTGTTAAAATTTTGTTTCATTTTAATAAGTATCTGCCTCTCTCAGATGCTGTGGTGCATTTAGAAAGGAGCTGCTTTGTTTCTTTTTTTTGTTTCCCTTTTAGGCTGAAGTCCGCTTTTCCTAATAATTTTTGTCTCCCCTACATCTCAGTCTCATTATCTCCTTGTCTTTTTGCAAGACGACATTGTCTTTTACTATGTTTACTGACTTTTACCTCTCTGAGATTTCCAAAACCAACAAAGAAAACAGTGGATAAAAGACAGAATCCTGTAACATTTGCATTCCTGACTCTAGAAAGCCTTAGTCGTATCCAGATCCCTCTCTGGCAGTGGATCTCTTACTGTATCAGTGTCTGATCCTCTGCTTATTCGTGAACTACCTCTGGCTCTGATGCCTTTGCAGTGTATGGCTGCCTTGCTCAAACTACCAAGCTCAGCTGACCCAGGAAAGGGGTGCAGCTCTTCCAGGGGGTGGATGCAGCTGTCACAGCATGTGTTCACAACTCAGATTGCCATATCACTGCTGGGGGAAGAGGTGGTGTGGGTTGTCTGGCTAGATTAGACACAGATGGTGTATGCTAGCATTTAGCCCCCTTGCTCTTGTCTCAAAGTAAGTACTGTGTTTTGCGTATGATGCTAAACAGGAGGACTTGTTTTGGGAGCAGTAGGAGGATGGAGGCAGAGGGGGAAAATTGGGAGAAGAGGGGCGTTGTATTAAAAACTCATCGTACCTCTCTCCCTGCTGCTTCCCAAGTGCTTTTAGCACTTCCCCGTTGAGGCCTCTCATTGATTTTTACAGCAAGTGGGTAGTTGATGTGAAATAGCATAAAGCTTCAGTTTGTGACTGACGCTTTTCCTCAGGAAATTCTTATTGTTCATTGCAGTGTGGTAGAGATTTGAACCGCAGAATAGGATTTGTCTGGACATCTAGTGTAGAAGTACATGTTGCATTTAGGAATTATTTTTTAGCTATTGCTAAAACTGAAGGTTTGTGCTGCCTGTGCAAATCTGATTTGGGCTGGTGTAAAGCCGATTAACTAGGCAGGAAATCATTTGGTACTTGCATTCCTCATACCTGACATCGGTAGATTATGCCTGTAAAACTTTCTTATCAGAGGAAACCACAATTTAATTTGGTAACGTGCAGCAGCTAAATGCTGGGCATTGGCAGCAGCCTTTCACTCACTTGCACTTCTGTGTTCTTTTTTCTGTCTAGTTACAAAGTCACTCAAATAACAAAAAAACACCCTTAAATTGCAGTGTGTTTTGTAAAGCAGTCACTGAGAAATTGAAGTGTTTGCTGTTTTGCTTTTCTACTTTTCTAGCGTGCACTGTCCTAGATGAACTCTTCTCTCCTCACAGCTCTTAACATTCTCTCACTTAACCTTGAGGCCTAATTTCTATGTTAGTATACTGAAAAGAAGCCAGTCTGCTAAAGGAATACATGCAGAGGGGAAAAAGGGGTGCGTGGATTGAAGCGGTAGATGGCTGAGTGCTTGTGAATGGAAGAGCAGAGGTCAAGAGGCGTTGTGCTGGTTCATGTAGCCATGAGGACTGTCCACAGTGATAACTTGTGGGTATTAGTTTCCTATGACTTTTTGTGTTTAGTGGGTGGGGCTAAATATGTGAGGAAAAGGTGATGAACTAGTATAAAATATTTTGTCCTGCAGGAGTTGCATGTGACCTCGATATGTCAGTGGTTCTGTGTTTCTAGGCAGCTTAATTTTTCACTTGCTTGCTTTTGTGGGTATGTCAGGTAGACAAAAGTGTACTTACAGACGTAGAAGTCCTACCTCTACTCACTTATCATCTAGTAGTGACATGCACAACCTTGTATCTACGGTAAAGACATTGATAAGTATTGATAAGACATGTTGCTAGCTAGCTAATATATCAATCAAAAAGAGAAACTATGTATATGAAATATATTTAAAATTATATATATAGGCAGGGAAGTTTAATGACCACTTGAAGGTGACTGTATGTATAGTGTGATTCTGCTTAATATGCAAGTTTCTGCTGTGAAATGATACATAGTAACGGCAGGGGAAGGAATTGTACTAGGGAAAGAAAAACATTTCCAAGAAACTGTAATTGAGTTGGAAATCATAGCGCTGTCTCTGAGGTAGGCAAAAATACTAAGGGAAGTTTGGAAAAACAGGCTTTGGGATGCTCTCATTTTCTGTGTCTGGTTTATATTTAATATATTGTTTGATGGCAAACACGAGTTCTGCGAGTTAATTCCCTCCTCTCCCCTCACCCCCCTTTTTGTAGACACTTTGTTAAAAGTTGCTCCCATGTAGCAGTTTACTAGAGAGGTATCTCTGGGAATTTCAAAGCATCTCTCATGATCCTGCATTTATCTTAGGAATGCTGTGTCAGAAATCAAAACTCTCCTCATATCTTAAGGATTATCAACTTCCCAGCCATAGCTGGAGAGTATACAGTAACAGCTATGTGAGTGAAACCTTACTGAAAGGCTGCCAGGTTGCAAGCCTTTGCAAACAGCTAGGTGTATGTGTTCATTCCCATGCCAAAAACCTCCTTATCTTATGTGAAGATGCAATCTTGTGATTAGTGGGTGCCAGGGGTTTATCATGATGGAGTTCAAGACTTGCATTGGCTTTTTCCCAAGATCCATAGGGACAGGAATTAAAGTTCCAATTTCAGTGTGTCCTAAAGCAGCAGTTTTCTTAGTAGTAATATTGTAAGGGGGGGAGGAGGGGGGGAGGGAGAGGAGGAGAGGTGAGTATGCTAATGTAAACAAATTTAAATAAGAAATAAAAATAATCAAAGCTTAGGATAAAAAAGATGGCTTTTCTCTTCAGTTAGTCCATAGAGCCCAGAAGCTATCACTTGCCATTTTTACTGAGCAGTTTAAAATAAAACTGTGGTCTCTTCCAGCTTCGAATGCTCTTTGTGGAAACATTCAATAATCATGTTGTTATAGGAAGCTGATGCTGAGGGTTCAGAGGAATGGAGTCTCTTAAATCATGATCTTGTACCATAGAGCTTAAATCTGCAGCTATACTGTAACTTACAGAAGAGATATATTAATAAGCTAGTTTATCTTTTTGGAATATTTTCTATAAGCTGCTTAGTTTGCCTCAGCCTATGTTTATCCATTTGTCAGTTAGTGGCATGCATGTGCCTTTGAAATGTTTGTTGGTAGTATTTCAGTGAAATTTAATCAAAGTCCTTTGGGTTTTTTTTTGTGTGGAATGCATACATTTTAGACTTAATTGATTTGGTCCTCAAATGTAAAAATAATAAACTTGTTGACAAGATTAAGTCTGCCAGGTACAGGTAGAGAAAGAATATGCAAGTAAGGGATCTGTGGATCAAGACATGTATGCTGTGATGAGAAGCTCAGCTCTTTTGGCACAGCAACTATTAACATTCTGCAGGCTTTTAAGAGGCAAACCATTGGAAGTCTTCTCCCTGCTGAACTGATTTTTAAAAGTTTTCTTACAAAATTGGTTGTGTTCTTTCTATCACATATTTTTCCTTGCTCCCCTCTCTTCCCTCATACCCCTGTTCTCTCATGGTTTTGAGTGTCTCTTATTCTTCCTTGGGTATTTCAAGGAGGACATAAAGGAATGGGTATTAGCTGTAGAAGCAGAGCCCATAGAAGGACACTGCCATGGCAAGCTTTGTTAGTTCCTAAAGTAGAGGTAAAAATAAGTCTTACCCTCTTTTCTGGTCTTTTGCTCATTAAATGGGAGCCCTGCAGTGGGCATCATATGGTAGCCTGCAACAAGACTGATTTCTTTTGGGTTTGACTTAAAACATTATCCCATATGGAAACAGACAACTTCTCACCTGTGTTGCTGTTCAGTTCTAAAAAATGGAATGCTGGGAATTAAATCTGTATAAATTCTTGTATGTCAAGACGAATTAGAGCTCATGTGCATATTTTTAAATCACAGTGAGGTCATCAGTTTGGCCTGGCCCCTATTGTGTCAGAAATATTTGACTAGAACCCAAGGAATGTTTCTAACTTGAAATATATTTAAAATTAATTGCAGACTTGCCAACTTAAAAAAACCCAACCAAACAAAAAAAAAACAACAACAAAAAAAAACTAAACGAAAAATTTAGGAAAAAGTACTGAAAATTTAGGAGTTATTTATAGGTATTTTGTAACTTCATATTGTAACAGAAGAATCAGTGCTTTGAAACCAAGAAAGTGCTCAATAAGTAAATCCTTACAGAATTTGGCAGAATAGATGATTATTGCATAGGCCTTTGTCTGTGATGGAAGTCAATGTTCAGCTCAGTGGTCTGTGCTCATTCAGCAGTGAATAATTGTCTGCCACACGCTTCAGCATAATTGGGACTAATAACACACTGACCTTCTAGCTAAGATGTATTTATGGTGGCTAGTTCTCGCTGTGCCTGACCTGTGTTATCAGTTCACGTGCTGTAAATTCCTATGTTAAACCTTAAATATTTGATTTTAAATTAAAAAAGGCACAACATCTGAGACAGTCATGTAAATGAGGCAACTAAGCTTCCATTTTTACCGTAGTGCTTGAGGTCTGCTTGAAATACACCGTAAGAATACTTTTTGTGCGTTTTTCTTTATTTTTTTCCTCCTGTATCGGAGTATTATGATAGCAGATGTAATAATATTCAAATGTGACCCAGAAGTATAGAGTTGATTGAAATGGTGTGATAATGTGAATGTTCAGTGAAAGGTATTGACAGTTTTCTTCCATGTGATATGTCTCTACCCTTGTGAGTTTGCTTAATGTTCGCTGTTATTCTGACGAAATTAATGAATGATAAAAGATGTTTTTAAGAATGTGCAATTCTGAAGGCCTGAGGAAATACAGTGTAAGGACACTTATTGATGAATATTTTCACACATGTAGCGTATTTAAGAAATGCTTATCAGTTTAGCTACAAAAAGGATTCTTATCTCTGTACTCTTTAAAAGCAAGTGCCCTGTTACTGGAGTGAAGTTGAGAGCACATTAGTTTTTAAGACACTTCTCTGGCAAATTTACCTGATTTAGTAATGTACTAAACCCTCAATGTTCTCCACATACTTTATTTACTAGAATATTTAATTTTGAGTTTGTTTTCCATTCTGTCATTCATTCTTTGTGCAAGTTGCATTCATTTTCCTTATACTAGCATTTAATAATCTTTTGAAAGAAGAATGTGAAAGAATATTGATGGTCAATGGCAAGTATTTCTGTTTGAACACAATTGCATTTCCACTTAAATATTCAGAGAAAATACCACATTACTACACAAAAAAGGAAAGATGTAGGAATTTCAGAATATAAACACATTTATGCTTCAAATATATTCATTTGCTTTCCAGTATGTGTCAAATAAGAATCTGTATGTGATCGCTGAGCCGTACTTTCATACCTTAAAGAAGGCCTGGAAATGGAAGTTCCTAAGACAAATCCTGCAACTGTAACATTGGTCCACTGCGCCGTTAAAAGGGAAGGCATACACATTAGTAAAACATTAGTAAACATTACATTACAACTAATGCAGCAGTGTGTAGCAATAAAGCAATCACATTAAGATATTTAAATGTTTTGATTTGTTGTTCCTGAACTATTTTAAGGATTTTTTGAATCAGAAGGTCATGGCAAGTGACCAGAAGACAGAGAGAAAGTGCGTTCAGAGTTAAGGGTTTCTTTACATCATGCTTTTGGACAGTATCCAGTGTTTCTCTTGGCTGTGTGCTTCAGACTGACAGAGCTGTCAGGAGAAGGAAATGCTGTTTGTTTTATTTTGGCCAGAAAAATCGGAATCATTTTGGTTGACTGTCACAGATCACTGTCTTAAGTTCTGCTCAGAATTAGTCTGATGCTAGAAAACAGCTTTATAGTGAGTTGTTCAAAGCCTCTGTTTTCTTCCAAGGTTATATTTTTCTTAATGTGAAGCAGCAATTTCTTCAGCCCCTATACTGTTGCCTTTTACTGAATAGTTACGGAGCACAGCAGAAGTCTTCAGCTGTGTCGCATCATGAACACTCTGAATCCTTAAACAAGCTTGTAACAGTAGGGGCCAAGATCTAATATGACCTTTAAATATGGGAATTATTATAGAATTTATCAAGTAAAATTTTTTTTATTTTAATTTTTTTTAGCTAAAAAAAAATTTTTTTTTTAGTGGGATATGATAAGCAACCTGAATTTCTCAGACTACTTTGTGAGAGTCAGTATCTCTTGCTCAAAGCATGTAGTGACTGTGTCTGAAATATGTGCGTACACCCATGTGTACTGTTTATGAGGCAGCATACGTCCTGTATTTCAAAGTCTGAAACCTGTACATAGTAATTTTTATTCCTTGAATCAAATCAAATGAATGGTGTTGGGTTATTAAAAAAAACCCAACCCTAAACCAAAAGCCTGCTAACAGCTGTGCTTTGCAGCTGTGTGTTAGTGATATACTCCTGGTGTTGCTAATCAGAGTATCTTCCTTAAAGTGAATGCTGTTACTAGATACTGAAAATTATGGTAGAAGTGTTATAATGTAATTCCTTTTTTATTCACTTCATAGAAAGTAAGTTACTAAAGATGAGAGTAGCAGCTGTGCTTACATTCCCAGACTTGTACAGAGTTGAAGATGGGAAGTTATATAAAAGATCTTAAAAGGCAAAAGGGACTATTACAGTCATTTACAGTTGTCTGTCTCGGATGTCGAATTCATATATGCTTGAATGCACTTCTCGTTGGGTAGTTACAGAGACTCTGGCAACTTGCTGAAATTACTCCCTCAGTGCAACAATGCTTAAGCACTCTGAAGGTCAGTAGAAGTTTACAGGAAGGAATGATAATATATAGTGTTGTGTGTCAGAAACAGCACAGAAAATGGAAGGCTGTTGTAGCTGGGATTTTTTTTTTTTTTTTTTTTGTCTCCACTCATTGTCAGCTGCAGATGAGCAGTGTTAAGGTAACAGCTCCATCTGCACACGGGCTTCCTTGTTCCCATGCAGTTCCAAGGCTCTAACTTGCCCTGTGAGGAGCTTCTTGTAGTACTAAACATTACTCCTGTTCTAAAATTCCTTCCTGATGCTTCCAGCATGTTCACGTTTTTATTTTCATGTGAAAGGGGAGGTTCTAATATATAAAATTAGTTAAAGTTCAGCTAACTGCATATATATATTTTTTTAATGTGTGGGTCCTGCTTGCCCTTTATGGCTTAAAATACTACCTGTATTTCCTGGGGCTCTTAATAGAGTCAGAGAGATAGGATCAGTAGCATTCATATGCATTCAAATTACACAGCCATTCTGATTTGATGTTCTGAGAGAATTCTGACTGACTTTAAGCCCTGGAAATAGAAAACTTCTCTAGAAGATTTGTTTTTACCCTCGAGGTAAGCTAGTGTGTTCCAGTTTAAAATTAATTGCATTAATTATATGTTTTAAACAGGCATTTCCTGTATCTACACTATTGCCATCTATACATGTGCCAGAATTTGTCACTGAATATTCTCACATGTCACTTTACACCCAATATAATTGTGTGTGTATTAGCAGCAAATGGATAATTCTTTCTGTAACTTAGTGGCTGTGCAAAGAAATACTTCCAGCTCATGCACTGGTCTCATAGTGCTCATGAATAGACACATATTTGTAAAATATCTGTATGCTTTGGGTTTAATATTATCAATGGGTATTTCTTGAATTGGAAACCTTACTTAAAATCTGTAAAAGAGCGAGCATACCTGGGCTTCAGTGCTGAATGTTTGAGACATGTTCCAAAGTTATAGAACCATAGAACAGAATCATAGAATAGTTTAGTTTATGTTGGAAGGCACCTTCAGAGGTCATCTAGTCCGATTTCCGTGAAGTAAGCAGGGATATCTTCAAGTGGATCAGGTTGCCCAAAATCACATCCAGCCTGACCTTAATACATGTGGGTACATCTTGTGCTCAGTAAACTTGTACTAATTTCCCAGTCCCTTCCTGGGGAACTTGAATGTAATGTGTGTTACAGGATAGTAGTAGTAAGTTTCCAGACAGTGAATGTCACAGAATCTCGAGCGAGAAAGCTCCTCTTTATACCTGGGTAATACAAAATTAATTGATAAAGTGGCTATAATTTAGAAGACTATATATCTGATTTTTTTTTTTTTGTTCACTGTTCATATTCCATAGAGACTGGCATGAACATAGGAGCAAAACTCATTGTTTAGGTGTCGTATCTTGACTTGGGGCTCAGGTGTTGTTGCTTGTATTTTTTCAGTGTATAGTTAACATTAGCAGTCACCCTTATAATGATATAACATGTACTGCCTCCAAGTATAGGTCCATGCCTACTCCTGCCATTGAGGAGGGTTGATTTAATCAGTAACATGGTCTAGCTTCTGTGATATCCTTTGGACTAAAGAAGGGAGTCCAGTGCAGTCCTTTTTTCCCCTTCTAGAAGGAGATATTTTAGAAATATTTGTAGAACTTCTTTGGTTGTTATTACCGCCCCTGAATTTGGGTCAAGTTTCTAAGTTATTTTATTTAGAAAATGAATACTTTAATGCTGTTAAGGGAATACTTTCAGTGTGTAGTTATATTACTGTCAACAAAAGATGTGATTAAATAAATTGAATGTTGAAGACTTTCGGCTTACGCTTAACACCAGGTAATTAAAAGTAAGCGCTGCTGTGGGAGTGCATTATATATCAGCTGTACTCTTTTCCTCATTAGCAGGGTTTTTGCATGTTTATGGAGCTAACTTGCAATTAAAAATGCCTTTAACGTAGGCTTAATAAGGCCTTTTAGGTATTTGGAATAAAGTACTACAATTTAATTGAAATTGGTATAGTGTAAATAGATGTCTTAGTAACATGTAAGATAAATCTCCATGCCTAGCTTGTCACTTTGCATCTTTTCCTCTTGTGTAATCTTTAATGCTTATTGTAAGGCCTGGCATTTAACCCGTATGAAAGATGGAGATTCGCTCTTCAAAGAATGTTTTGATTTATTATATGAGTAAAACTTGATTTACAAGATTTACTCCAATTCATGCCTTAACCATACTTTTAAGATGTGTGAATGTTTGTGCATGCGGTTATGTGTTAGGATATTTTTAGCAGTAGTATATCTTTCTTCAGTTAGTCTTTGATTCTGCATTAGATACTGTCAAGACAACCTTCAGTGCTGATAATTTATCTTGGTGTTTTCATTTTGAATGCTGTGGTATCTTTTGTAAATAGATTTGTTTTTCAACTTCGGGCAACTTAGGGAAATTAAGGTAAAAAGTGAAACCTACTTACAGGTCACTTCATGCTGATCTTTGTGCTCATTTGTCAGAGGTTTTCTGGATGAGATATTGAAGTGTACCATTAAAACTAAACAAGGGTAAAGTGTTGTTTAGGTTGAGGTAGATTGTCAAAGATGATGAAAAAAGAAGACAAGGAGGGGCAGTACTTTTGAAGGACATAAAAGTGGATGTGCTACATGTATAAATAAGGATCATGATGTGTGAACCTTCATACAGTATTATTTACTAATCTTTATTTGTCTTTACCTAGGAGTGTTGTAGTACCACCAAAGAAATCAACCGTTTCCTCATCTACAGCTGGTGTGGGTATTCCTACAAATGCTGTCAGTGTGGTTTCTTCTTTAGATTCGGCTCAAGCTCCGGATTTGTCAGGAGAGTCTCCTGGTAAGGGGAAATTAAACAACTTAAATCCCAGTCCTTCCTCTCTTGCTTCTCTCTCCCTCACCATCACTCTGAATACAAATTAACAAGTTCTGATTATGTGGGTTTTGTTATGTGTTATGTGAAGGTGAGATTTTTTTAATGTTTATGCATATCTCAAAACACTGTAGGGCAAGAACAGTTGTTTTTCAGACATTAAGTCATTAGCTGCCTTCTGTTGTAATACTGATTAGTGTGTGTATATATATGACCAGTCTGTGTTAGATTCTCACTTATCCTAAGAATGTTGATGCTTACTGCTGATTGTGTTTATTTATGGGAAAATGTGACAATAATCTGGGAAAAGGGGTTTTTACACTTATTTTTTTATTTAACTGCTGGAGTTTCGTAGATTATCAAATCAAACAAAAGAGCTTTTGAGACCTTTGTATCCTGCATACTACTTTGTATCTTTGTCGCAGCAGCTTGCAGGACTGCATTTGGTATCTGTGCCTCTGACAAAGAACTAGTATCAGATACTTCACCAGAAAATAGATGTGACTCTAGGTTAAACTGGACCTATAGATATTATATGGGTTCATGAGTGTAAGAATTAATGGTTTTATATTTTCTGAGAGCTTATCCCCAGGTAATTTTATTATTCCTAGTGTTGATGCTGTAGCTACACAAATGTAAAAAATAAACTGTTTCTAAATGAAAAAACCAAAACAAAGCACAAACCTCAACAAACATTAGTTTTGTATTTAGAAAAAAAAAAGTTGAACTTTTTTTGGGTTTTCCTTTTGCCCTCATCTAGAAGGAGAAATGCAAATGAGCGACATTTGTCAGTTTCAAGATTTCTCACGGTTTGTAAAGCGGGTATATTATATTGACTTATATTTCATATAAATGTGATATATTTGAAAGACTACGTGTTGTTACAGATTTTTCTTGTTGTGTAAAATAAAAACTTATTTATGATGTTTTTCTGAGGATATATGTGCTAGTGCTAAGTAGTACTGAAAATGATATACAGGTGTTTCCAATAGCTTTAGCCTTAGGTCAGTTTCAGTGTTGATGCTGAGCTAATTGCTTTGGACAGTTTTTTCAGTGGGGACAAAATTG
Organism: Myiopsitta monachus; assembly: GCA_017639245.1. Taxonomy (NCBI): domain Eukaryota; kingdom Metazoa; phylum Chordata; class Aves; order Psittaciformes; family Psittacidae; genus Myiopsitta; species Myiopsitta monachus. The sequence continues at coordinate 54,128,511 of CM029917.1, read as the reverse complement.
AGTAGGTTGTTTATAAGCAAGTGGTTCTTTGAACCCTTAGTCTCTCTGGTTGTTCTGTATGAGGTGTTTAACCTTATATGCTATGTCAGAGGCATGCTTTTCTACTTAGCCATGTTTAAGTCACAAGGCTGTGTAGAATCTTAAAATTGTGCCCATGAAGTTTAACATATGATTTAAAACTTATGTGCATCTTAATCAAGGAAATCTCAGTCTGTGCCTGATTAATGGTTTTTCTTTTTGATGCTTGAGTGTCTTGCTTCCTGTTTTTATGAACTTATATCCAAATTGCAAAGACTGAGGGGAAAAAAGTGTAATCTGTTGTCATGTCCTCTAGTACTCGTGTCTGGAAGGTATTTGTTGCCATCTTCAACTGCCCATTACATTTATTGGGAAAATCATAAAGTTTTTATTCCTACCAAGGTAAAGGAAAAGCTATTGAAATCTAGTATATTCTTACTCTTTGCAAAAGGGAGAAGCCATTTAGTCACTGAAAACGCACTATACTGGCCTAAGAGTAATGTTGGGACTAGGAAAATAAGCTGTCTTAATATTTCACAGTTCTTTGGGATAGGCTGGCTCTGAGCAGCTAATCTTTTTTAAAACTAAGAAAATCTAACTACATTGAAATTGCTTAAAATAATTGCTAGTGTGTTAACCTCTTACTGGTTTACCCAAGTTAGATTTGGCTTAAATATTACATTTCTGAAGTCAGTATTCACTTGCTTTTAATAGAAACAAAAGCGATGAACACTGGTTTTCAGATTTAGTCAATCTAATAGGAACATATAGATGAAAAAATAAGTGCTCCTGTGCCTGTAGAATGTATAAGAAATCCAGACAATAAACAATACTGATATAGTTTGGAACCGTGTGACTTGCAGCATGTCTGGGTTTTTTGGCAAAAATTGGACATGTAATCTGAACTGATATGCATAAAAAGAAACTAATCAGGATTAAAAATAGTAGACATGTTTAGACTGGCAGTCTAATTAATTAAAAAGAAAAAGTAAAGGAATAAATGAAATCATGCCTTAAACAGATTAAAACCTGAGACTCTTTTTTTTATTTTCCCAGTAAAATAATGGCACGGAAACAAAATTTTTGCCGTGTTGGAATAGTTTACCCTGAAGTTGCTCGTGTAAATTGCACACATTTAAGTTTGAAATAGATCTGTATGAGGCCTTTTTTTATTTGAGGATATAAGTAGCTTCTAATAAAAACCAAAATGCAAGGTATATAATCTTCCCTCCTGAGTTCAAGTCACATGGTCTGTCACTAATTTTTGTTTCCATACAGCAGAAAATCAATATTGTTCTCTTTTTTTCAGCTAAGATTCATTGTAAGTCTGATTGCTTTTATAATTAAGAAAAAAAAAATTAAATCCTTTTCTGAGAAGTGCGCAGAGACCAGGGGTTTATGTAGTGAGTATGAATTTTGGGCTTTTTCACTTTTCGTGTAAAGGCTAGTTATTAAGCATTATGTTAACATTATTAAATTATATTTAACAACCCATTTCAGCTGTCCTTTTTCTAAAGTCAAAGGATTTTTTAGAATTAGTTTTGTATGCATTTGACATTTAAGAACTCTTCAAGCAAACAGAACCTTATATACTTTTTATATATATGTTATATGCATACAGTACTCTACTGTGGAGACTTGAGTCAGTTCACTTCAGAACAGAATTGAAAGGGAAATGGAGGTATTGAAATGGGATTAAACGGCAATAGATAGTGTTTTAGTTGTAATATGTACATAAACATAATTTGGGAATAAGTTTTACGTAGTATGTGAGCATCTTCCACCCATAGATGTGATGTGAGAATTGCTTGGTCAAGGTAGGATCTGTGTTGAAATATTTGTCAGCCTGTGTGGTTCCAGATACCTCCGTTGCCATTTGCATTTGCTCAGATTTCATCAACCCCCTCACCAATATTTTTTTCTGAAGTTTGCATCTTGTCTGTAGCTCAAAGTCTTTGAGTATCTCAAAGTCTGAGATATTTGACCCTTAAGATTGTCCTAAGCTCATATCAAGTGGGTGTGACATGCCCTGGCCTACCAAATAGAAAGTGTTGACAAGTTGGAAAGGTAACCATCTGAGCTCACTCTGTTCCTCTGTCACTTTGAAAGAGGGTGAAAACATTTTTTGGCCTTAGACAGCTTGGCCTTTTCACAGGAGAAGTTTTTCCACCTTTCTTCATTCAAACTGCAGGGTATTTAACAGAACCAAAAGACTTTCCTGAATACAAATGTGCCCCTTGTGGTCTAAACTTGCCTGTCAGTTTGTTCCTCACAGCTGATATTCGTGTTGTTGGTCTGCTGGAACTGGATCTTGGAGTCAGTGGAGAAACTTAAACACCTTTGTGGCCCATGTTGAGCCAATCACTGTCTCTTACAGAGGGTGGTATTGAGTGAAAGAGTGTATTTACTAGTAATAATCAGAAACGGAGGAATTTACTTGAGTTGTTTGTTCCTTGGATTGGCTCATAGGCTGATTGTGAGATTGGATGTAGAGATTTTACACATGCTGCATCCAGGAGTGGCTATTTTGGAAAGGCAGGACTCTACTACTTTGGGTAGGTGGGACTTGGCAGAGTTGTCTGTGCTTTTATTAATATGCTAGTGGAATGCTTGTACTTTTGTCACTTAGTTTTCTTTTAAATAATTAATTGATTACAGTTGTACCGATGTGGTGTGAACTTTTTGGAATTGTTTCTCTGATGCTTCGAGTATCTCTGTTTATGTACTTCAGGGATTTCTCATGTGTTTTATTAGTGCTTTACGCTAAACAATGCAATTTTGAGGTTTCACTTTTCAGTTTGAAAATCATAGAATCATAGAATCGTTAGGGTTGGAAAGGACCTTAAGATCATCTAGTTCCAACCCCCCTGCCATGGGCAGGGACACCTCACACTAAACCATGCCACCCAAGGCTATGTCCAACCCGACCTTGGACACCGCCAGCGATGGAGCATTCACAACTTCCCTGGGCAACCCATTCCAGTGCCTCACCACCCCTACAGTAAAGAACTTCTTCCTCATATCCAATCTGAACTTCCCCTGTTGAAGTTTGAACCCATTACCCCTTGTCCTATCACTACAGTCCCACATGAAGAGTCCCTCCCCAGCATCCCTATAGCCCTCGTTCAGAAACTGGAGGGTTGATATGAGGTCTCCACACAGCCTTCTCTTCTGCAGGGTGAACAGCCCCAACTTTCTAATCCTATCTTCATACGGGAGGTGCTCTAGTCCCCTGATCATCCTCGTGGCCCTCCTCTGCACTCGCTCCAACAGTTCCATGTCCTTTTGATGTTGAGGACACCAGAACTGCACACAGTACTCCAAGTGAGGTCTCATGAGAGCAGAGTAGAGGGGCAGGATCACCTCCATTGACCTGCTGGTCACACTCCTTTTGATGCAGCCCAAGATACAGTTGGCTTTCTGGGCTGCAAGAGCACACTGAAGCCGGCTAATATTCATTTTCTCATCGACCAACACCCCCAAGTCCTTCTCTGCAGGGCTTCTCTGAATCTCTTCTCTGCCCAACCTATATGTGTGCCTGGGATTGCTCCCACCCAGGTGTAGGACCTTGCACTTGGCATGGTCAAACTTCATCAGGTTGGCATCAGCCCACCTCACAAGCGTGTCAAGGTCCCTCTGGATGCCATTCCTTCCCTCCAACGTATCAACCAAACCACACAGCTTGGTGTCATCGGCAAACTTGCTGAGGGCGCACTCAATCCCACTGTCCATGTCACTGACAAAGATGTTGAACAAGACCGTTCCCAGCACTGATCCTTGAGGGACACCACTCGTTACTCTTTATTCAGTACAATTTTTATAAAGAGGGAGTATGAGAAATTTCTATAGGAAGCAGTAGTGAATTGCATCCTGTCTTTACTGTTACTCTGAGTGTATAAAACACTGAGAAGTTCCACTCCGTTTCTGGTGCCTGCTTCTTCCCCCTCTTACTTGAAGTTCCTTGAGCTTCACTTGTTTTGCCTCTGAGCCACACAGAGTTGCCAGCATGATTTTTGCTTCTCCTGGGCAGAGGCATAGCTGTTCCCCAAAATGTGAGCTCATAAACAAGGCCATGTGGAAGGCTGAGGTGGAAAAGAAGTTGGATGCTTGAAAGAAACTTTGGAATAAGCACTAACAGGAGATAAAAAAGCTGTGACTCTTGAATTCTAGTCCTACGTGTAGGAAAATGTAAATTTTCTTCCACAGTTGGCTTGTTTTGCAAAGAAGAATTATATTTGTGGATTTTTATACATATATGATAATAACCTTGATCTCTTGGAATAGAATAAATTGGTGGGAGACAAGCTAAAGTGACAAAAATTATATGAGGTGAGTTACTATCAGTGCAGAAGGTAGTTGAAAAAATTCATTGGATTATAGTAACTATTTCAAAGAGAATTCTAAGTTTACAGTGACAGTAGATGAAGGCTAGTTAACAAAGCAGAATGACGCTGTTTAAATCTTGAATGCCAGTGATAGGCAATGGAAGTGGTTTAATACTGTTTTAGTATAAAAACTGTTTTAAAGCAGCGTGTCTTTAGAGAAGTTTTCACCAGTTTCATGAAATCTGGTTTGGTTTAACCTATAAATGTGTTTATGTAGCAGATCCCTTATATTAGCTTGTAAAACCTTTCATTGTAGTCTTGCATTATACACTTCCAGCCCTGGAAGTGTATTTTTGAATGAGCTCATTATTCGTTACTTCTTTCTTAAAAGGCATCAGTGTATTTATGTGTGGTAGGTCTGTTGTGCAAAATTGAGGTATGATTATTTAATTCAACTCAGCTCTTTTTTTTTTTAATCCTTATCTTCATTCTCCCAAAGTATACCATGCACTGCTTGTGTATTGCCAAGCATACTTTGTGTGTTCAAAAGCATAAGGATCTTGCACAAGTTGTTTCTTTAACAATATTTTATTGCTAGAGACATTATTTTTTTAGACCCTTGGGGACCTTGAATAAACAATAAGGTTTCACTGTAAGGGTGCTAGACAGATGATCTATTTGCATTTTCTTTTATGTTCTTGCAAAGGTCTGTAAAACTGTCAGTTTGAAGGAGCCACTTTATCAGTGAAAGGATAAGGGAGAGATAAGTCAGTTTAGTTCCACATGTTTGAAGTAGCTACTGCACTTACCCACATGTGTGTCATGGATGAAAATATGCTACTGAAGTGTTTTCTTTTTTTTGTTTTCCCACTAAAACCAGAAAACATGGTCGGGAAAAAAAAGACACTTCTGAGTTTAAGTAAAAAAAAAATAATAATAAAAAAGTGCTTCCGCAAGACAAAATTTGAGTGCAGAAATCGTTATGCCTAACCTTGCCAAAAAAAAAACCAAAAACCCTACCATGAAATTCTCAGCTGTGATAAATCTGAGATTCACCCTTTTTAGTGAAGTATATCTGAGCTTGGAATGTGGATTTAGGTGAAGAGAAGCATGAAGAAATTCAGTCCATAAATATCTTTGCATAATCTTCAAAAAGAACATCAGTTTATGTAGGTGCCTGCCTTACACTGTTGTCAAATTCAAATTATCGGTGCCTTTTCTCTTATGTCTATATTTAAAAGTACATTTTAACTTAAAACTTCATAGTGTTTTACATTTATGCCTAATCTGTTAGGCACAATTTGGTTTGATTTCTGGAAGAAAAGTATTCATGTCCTATCTGTGTTGTCAGTGATTGTTTACCTCCCACTCTAACCATTTTTACCTGTGCCATTGTGTACAGAAAGAGAAAACCAAACAAAAACCCAGCCCAGCCCATCCCACAAAATAAAACAAACAACAAAACCCCCAAGTTACACCAAAACAAAACCAATGACTGTAGCTGTTAAGTATTCCACAAACAACTGAAGTCTTTGGGACTGCTGAATCATGGGTCCTGTTGCTTTTTGTGGGCTTTGTTTTGTTTTTCTTTACCGGGGGGTGGGGGGGGGGGTGGGGGGGCTCTGTTCTCATTTTCAGCACTTTGTTTGACTCATCTTCCTTTGGGAATATCCCAAATACTTTCTGGTGGTTTGACTATGTAAAACGAGATCTTAAAGAGATGGTGATATACCCATGAAAATATTTTAAATATTTACAGAATCTAGTCATCCCCCTTGAAATATTCAGAAATATATTTTTGATTTGCCTTTCTTAGATGAATTATTCAGGGATCTTTGCCCAGAAAATTCAGATTCCACTTTGCTTTCAGCTAATGCTTTGTCCCCTCTTTCTTGTCCTTCATTTTGTCTGGCTCACTCCAAATTTCTTTCTGACCTCATCATCCTGTACTAAAGTCAAACCAGGAGCTTCATGTTGGATTTATGAAAAGCATAAGCAAATCCCATTCACAAATATTTTTTCCTACCTGTGAAGAAAGAAAAAGAAATTAGCAAAACTTTCCAGCATTTTGATGCTTTGGTTTATTAGTTTCTGTGCTGCCTTTGAAGCAAGATTAGAGAAAAGCATCTTCCCCAGATAGAGGGAAAAAAAATACCAACCCTGAACAACAAAACAAGATCACAAACCCTCAACACTTCTGGGGGGAAGCTCTGCGTGCCAGTGCTTTGGAGCAGAAGTTTGAAATTTGACAGGAGAAATAAAATTAGTATCTTAGGGATTTGTCTTTGCCATCTTTTTACAAGTCTATTCAGCTTCAGTCTGGTAGGACACTTTGAGGAGTTGCAATTGACACATCTTTGTAGACACTTTCAAGATCTTAGCAGCTTATTTCCAGACAGGTGGCATTTAACTGAGCTCACTTCAGTGTAGGTGGGAAGTTCAGGAATTTTTCTATAGCTATAGTTCTGAGAAGGGTCATGTCTTTGCTAAGGTGGATGTGAGAACTGAAGTCTTTCATGCTTTTTTTTTTCTTTTTTTTTTTTCTTTCCTCCTTTCCAGCAGCAAAGCAATCCGAAACAGGCGAGGTGAGAGGAAAGAGAATAGGACAGGGTCTAAGGTTGGAAAGAGATAGGATTGCAGATGGACTAGAAGCAGTCATGCTCCTGGGAAATGCACAGAAATCTGTCTGCTAAGATTCATTCCTCTCTACAGTTTGGAATGCAGTGCAAGATTTGTGAGTCACCATTCCTATCCTGGCAGCAAATATCTGTGAAATCTCTGGCTGTCTTGCTTACCCCCTCTTCATCATTGCTAATACCAATCCATACTGGAGTATGGACGTTGTATTTCTCTTTACATACTGAACAGCAGAATTTAGTATTTACAGATTCCTACTCTGCTGATGAGAGCTGTGTAGTTTCAATTTGACATAACGCAATTCCTTCTTTTGTTCTTTTTTTTTTTTTTTTTATAAGTGTAGGATACATAAATGACCCAGTCTTCCCTATCGACCTCTGAATAATTGATGTGGCAAAGTTAATAACTCATAAATGAGGTTATACCACTGCCATCATGCTAATGATGCTGGCAGTGCAATGGAGAATTTTATCATAGCTGTCTTTGTCAGAGTCCCAGTGTTGCAAAAATTTAAGCCAGGCTGTTGAAAATACTCATTCATTTTGTATTCTGCTTCATTGTGATGCAAATATATTTTAATTTTAGGGAAAAAATTAAAGTTTTTCTGTGCAAGTTATTTGAAATTGGATGAGCACTTCCAGTAACCAAAAGAGATGCTTTAAAATCTTGCCACTTAGCTATATATTAGTTGTATTAGTGTACCTTACAGAAGTAGTATTTGTATTCACTGCTTAAGGTTGTAAGTGTTCTTAAATTTGTTCAGAGGGACTCATGGCTTATAAGGTCAGAAAGGATCACTACAGTCTAATCTGGCTTGCTTCACAAAGCAAACTGCAATGCTTGCTTGATTTACTTTATGTTTGATCTAGAACAAAATGTAGAAAGCTTGCCATAGCATACCTCGTAAATATGAATGTAAGTATATAGGAGTTCCAGCAAAAAAAAGTCTGAGATACAAGCAGGTGAAAGGGTTTACCCTAGTCTTCATACACACTTGAAAACCATGGTTTCTCAGAGATTGAGCTCTAGGCTTTAGTTTCTAGACAAGTCGTCTAACCTCCGGCATGTTTTCTTATATAATGAGCTTATTTACCACTTTTTCTTGTAGGAAGGGGATCATCTAATTCAAAATTGCCATCTGTCCCTACAGTTTCTTCAGTGCCTGAGGATTCTGCTTCAAACATGAGGTAACCTCTTCAGTTGAACATCTGAACAACTGTGCTGTGGCTCACATTTTTCCTATTACATCTTCTGTTTCTGCATCTCTTACAAATATAATTTTGCTGATGTTCAATACCTAATGAAGGATATCGATTCCTTCCTATGCATGTATATCACTTTAAACATTGCCACAAACTATACTCCTTTGTACAAAATTTCAGCAGCTACCTTTTTTTGTTAATCACCTGTATCTCTCTGCTAGTATTACAGACAAGCTTGAACATGCTTTGGAAAAAGCTGCCCCACTTCTGAGAGAGATTTTTGTGGATTTTGCTTCCTTTCTTTCTCGGACTCTTTTGGGCAGCCATGGGCAGGAATTGCTGATAGAAGGTACAAGTAAGTTTCCATTTTAAAGAAGTTTTTTTGATGTGTGCTTTGGTTTGTTTATTTATTTATTTCTTTTAATGCCTCAGAAACTTTCTTTCCGCCTTCTGACATGGTGCTTTCTGCTGGATTTCACTGCCTCCCCTTCCTTCTGTCTTTAATCATTGTTGCCTCCTCATTTTTGCCATCTCTGTCACCTCTTTCCCTCCATCTCATCTCATAGTTTTCTTATATCTCACTATGTGGGACCAACTGTTGTCTCTTCTTAGTTCTCCAGCTCTTCCAGGGCATTGTTCCATAGGAGCTGGTGTATGAAATGTGTTTTGAAAACACGGTGTCAGGATCAACACTTCAATACAAAGCATAGGGTATAGTTTTGAAAGTTAAGTACAGAGTCCTTACATTTTTACTGTGCCACTGCAACAGAAGGCTTCTTGAGAGCTATGTCAGCAGAGCATGTTGTGTTGTATCCCTTTCTTGTATGTGAATTTGCTTCTGTCTTTCTGGTTTCTAATTGGAAGGCAATCATCCAGGAAAGATTGTCAGTATTGAGAAGAATACTCTGGTATTTCTGAGAAGGTGAAAATTCAGGTGCACAACAAAGATCATGGCTCTTTCTGGTGTTGGCTTAAAATGATTAAGCTTGAGATGATTGAGTTTTCTTTCTACAGGTGGGTTTCTCTCTGTTTAAAAACAAGGCTAAGTTCTGCAATGCAGACATTAATGTCCTCAGTTTAAAAAATCTTGTTTATTGGAACACTATGAATTTAGTAGTGAACGCCAGCTTTCAATTTTCTCACAATTTGCTTATGTAAGTTGCTTTGTCCACTGATTTTTAGAGTGAAAATTGTGAGTTTTGCCCAGTTAAGGCAGTGAATTAAATTAGGGCTTGAGCTTGCTGCAGCTTCCAGTAACGAGCACTCCCGTGTTAGCGGCTTATGGTTGCTTGAGCTGATCACTTGCACATCAAACTGTATTTGCACTAATAGATCTAGTTGCTTCCTGGGGAATTAAAGCTCTCCTTTAAAAAACATTTAGAAACTACTTGTTTCATGGCTTATGACAGACGTCCTGTGTGTAGTGCTGAATGCAGTTAACGTTATCAGAAACACAAGTAGATATCAAACACTGGTAAATGTTTTACTGAAGACTGCTGATAACAAAATTGAGACTTAATTAAACTTCACTGAAATTAAAGGTTTTTAGTTTAAAAATTTAGCTTGTGTTAGTTTTGGAGTAGGAAGAGTTGGCAGGAAGAATTATGTGAATTGTCTTCTCTAAGACTGAAAAAGGTGGGATTCTACTTTTGATTATACATATGGGTATCGCTTTAGCTGACTAACTTTTTAATGGAAGCTGGCTTATGAACAGATTTATTTCATTCATTTAAAAATAACAGGAAAGTGATTTTTCCCAAAGCTTTATTTGATGGGGAAGATAAAAATAAACACATGAAACCAATTTTGGGGCCTAAAACCCAGACAAAATTAAACCAAAATGCAAATAAAAATAATAGTAGTAGTCAAATTAGTTTATAAACAATTGGGAATATATAATAGGTTACTGCTTGCACTTCTGCGAAGGTTTAGTGTGGGGTTAAGGGTCAAAGTACTAATAAGAGTGTTTGGGATGTCTGCTGCCATGAAACAAAATGGAAACTTGATTGATAGCTGGGGGCTGAAAGGAGAACGCGCAATGGAGAAAGCAAAGGTCATAAAGCCATTTCCCTTCTCTGCATATATAATGACCCAATCCTTCAAGAAATAGCAAAATGTAAATACAGTGGATTAATGTAACATATGTTAACCACACTTCTGATCATTTTGTCATACAAACATTTATGAAACTGAATAATGGAGGTAATGTATTACTATTAGCTGCATCTTTAGATGCAAGGCATGGAGTTTATGATCTTCCTTTTACAAGCATACTTTTATTTTGTGCTGATGAAGTACAAAAACTGGAAGTGGTATGAGAATTATAGCTTTCTTTTGTTTGTCAAAATGCTTCTACTCCTACTCTATTGCACTTCAAAACAGTTGTGTTTATGGCTGGTGCCATGTAAGCATGCATTTATGTGTACCATTTTTTCCTTTTGTAGGTCTTGTTTGCATGAAATCTAGCAGTTCAGTTGTGGAGCTGGTGATGCTTCTTTGCTCTCAGGTGAGGTTTAATTAACAGTGCTGTCTAAAAGTGCTGCCTTTTGAGCATGCTGGAAATTACAGTTAAAATTTTACTTTAAATTTGACTTGGAATTTAAGGTTATGTGTAATAAGGGTAGGTGCAAGGCCTTTTGATTAAAAAAAACCCAACTTCTTAGTAATTGTTTTGTCAGTTGGAGGGAGAACATATTAAGAGTTTTACCATTAGTAAGGTGTGTTACCTTACTATTAAGGTCTACATAACCCTTATGATGTTCCTAAGTAATTCTGTGCTGCCATTTATGTAAAATAAAGTAGAGCCAATAAAATATTAAGGTTAAAGAAGCAGATTGATTTCTGCATGTGGGCATGCTGACTCCTCTGGGATGAGTAGGATTTTTTCTTTTGTGTATGAGTGATAAATACTTTTGAAACCCTGTCCTTCTTAATTGATATGACAAGTACTAAGATTTTGAGAAAAAAATAAGAAAACAACCCTGGTTGTCAGCAGTTTGGGGCATTCTGCATTCCTAAAGGCAGAGTGATTTTAGGTATTTAGGAACCTGAGAATTCCCTGTTCCTGTGGTTAGAAAAGTGCCAGAGCCAAAGGAAGATTCTTAAAATCTTGGTATATTATTTGGATTTGCTTTTTGGGTTTCTTGCTTTTTTTTTTTTGTAATTAAATGGAAGACTATTTTTATTGAGCCTTTCTTTTGGTGCCTTAAAGATGATACGTTTCTGGTAGTAAATTCCCCTACTTAAAACTTTAAAATAGCCTTTTTTAATGGGAATGGTATTGGTCTAGAGGTCAAGGGTTCTGACCCATTTCAAAACCTTTGACCTTCATTTACAACCCTTATGGTTTGCTTGCCTGACGAATAAGGATAATGCAAAATTAATGTTTCTTCACATCGATTTATTCATTTTAATGCCTATATTGCCAAATTTATTTAGAGTGTGCTGATAGACATTTCATGAATACAAATGAAAGAATCATAGAAGGTGTGAAAAATCGATAGTCTGCATTGTCAATAAAGTGTAATAAGAACAATTACTTCTGGAGATTACACCTAATAGATTTTACAATGAACTAGTGAAGAATAGTTATGTTTTCTAGTGAGCTTGCTGTTAATGAATGGTTCTAGAACTTCGTTCATCTAGTTTTCAGTCTTCCTCAGAAAATATGTCTTTACCCTGAAAGGAATTTAATATTCCTTATGGTTGGAATTTAGAGATGGTTATTTTACACATGGCAATACTAGAAGTGGACATTGTTCATGATTTTTAGAATATGAATTTGCTGCTGACTTAAATTAGAAGATAATCCTCTCTAACAGGAAATCCCTATACAAATTTTACTGTTCATTTGTTAATGTGTTAGAGTAAAAATAATCTGAATATTCAATATGTGCCTGACAGCTTGGTATTACCATTTAAAAATTAATTTTTGTTATTCATGTTGCTTGTATCAATAATTAGTGGTTGACCTTCCCTTCTTTTTTGGTAGGGTAATCTAATTTTTTTTTTAAATCATGTTGTGCTCTGTACTGTACGTCACTTATTTGGTTTTGGGAAGTGGAAAGGATAAGGAATAAATGACGTGCTCTAATGCATCTATTTGTCATATGTGTCACAATGCCACTTAATGCTAATCTAATCAAATTGAGGCTATCGTGATTGCTTAGCAGTGCTCGTTGCAGAGGCTAAGGATGTTCTTTGTAAAACAGGAGAAATAAACCAATAAAGTCACAAAGACCTCAAAGTCTTTTTAAAGTTACATAGCAGCTGTAATTTTTTGGCAGAATATGAAAAATGATGTGAGAAATGAATCTAAAATTAGCTCCAGATGTATACAGATTGTTCTGGGGTGATAATTACATTTTTCACTTTGAATTTTCCTAATTCAAAGAGGTCAGCATGGCAATCACAGAAGTGATTTATTTTGTTAAGAAGTGAACTGTCTTTTTGCTACATGAAAGCTAGAGAGATATGAAATTGAATTTCTAGCCGACATTTTACAGATACTGGGAGGAGATGGGGTTGAGCTTGATTGATTTTTTTTTTTTTTTTTTTTTTTTTTCCTTCTTCCATCCCCCTACCCCTACACCCTCCACCCCCCCCCCCCCCAGGATAGGGTGGGAAATGAAGTGATAGCCTTTTGCTAAAATTTTAATTAATTTTTAAGAGGAGATGGAGAGGATGAAGTGCCAAAGATCAAAAGATCAGGTCAAAAACTAGTTTTTAATCACATAAATCATGTGGCATAGTCACAAAGTAAGTATCTGCAAATTTGATTTAAAACTTCACAAATTTGTCAGGCACCATTTTATGAAATTGAAAGATTGCTCTGATTAATATCTCTGGTGGTTTTTATGATAACCTCTTTCTCAGAATTTGTTTTACACATTCTATATGTGATGTAAGCACTTGGATTGTTTTTCTGAAACATCTGAAATTTTTCTGATGTTTATTTAGATTTGTGGCTGGAATATGTTCTTTCTTTGCCAGAAATGCAATATGGAATAGTTATGTCTTACAACTACTTTTTCATAAAATGGTGTGAGTAAAGCTCTTTCTCAAGTAAAGTGATTTAAAAAAATTGCAAAAGACAACATTGGGTGCAACTATTTGTGACTCCCGGTTAATTTTTTTCTCTGCTTTAAAATTTATGTATTTAGGCATATGGAAAAAGACCATTGCTTCTGTGTTTTAATTTTGTGTTTACATGTTTATATATTGCCTAATGTTTAAACCGAGATAAAAGGAGAAACAGGTGGTTTGAGATACAGACAAAAGGCTTTTTCTAAGACAAAAACAATTGTGTTTTTTGATAGACACGCTACATTTTGTAGACATGTCTCTGTGTGTGTACTTACGTTTATATAAATCTATCAAATCGCAAAGAAATCTTTCATTTAATATTAGTGCAAAGTGTTCCTGCTTATTTGACGTTAATATCGTTTTTGAAAGAATCGACGTTGCATTCAAGGCCACTTTATAAAAGCGTTGTGTTGCTCATCCTAATTCAGTCTGACACACATTCCAATAACACTACCTCCCTTCTAGGGTTTAAAACTAAATTTATGGCTGAGCATTGTGAAGTGCATCATTTAAAAATGGTTTCAACCCAAAACATCTAATAAATAAATAATGTGTATGGCTACTCAGTAGCAGACTTTCCAGACTAGAAATCATTCCATCGGATACTCAACAGTCCACTATCGGAGAGGGCTGTCAGATAAATCTTATAGTAGCTGCATTCATGTCCTGTAAATCACATGTTATTGTCTGAGCCTTCTGCCAGGTCATCTATTCTTTTCCCATTTATCAGAAATGCATACAGTACAGTGAACCTAGAAGCACCATCTAGTCTGGCATGGCATCCTGTTAGGGTAATTAAACCAGCCAAGAGAGTCAAGTCCTGTGTCTATATACCTCTTTTAAATGAGTGACGTCAGGGTGTTAGAGGTGTTCATATGCTATTGTGAGACAAGGCTTCTGTGTGGAGAAACTGAGATATCACCCCTGAATAAAGTGTTTTCATTTAAAAGGGCTCTCGCCCCATCCCTAAACCAAAAAGGGGCATGTATGAACTGAGCGCATGTTTATCCATAAAGCAAACATGCTACTGTGCTTCCTTTCATGTGTCAGGTGTTTCCTTGAAATGCATGACTTAGTGGGAAAAACTGTCATCTTCCCTACTCTGTCATGAAGGTATAAAAACATATATCCCTTGCTCACATACATGAAGCTTTTGGCCTATTACCGTAGTGCCAAGGTGAAAAGATACAAGAATAGGTGAAATAGCTTCCATAATTTTCCTTGATGCCTTTGGATGTACAGTTTGCAGCACTTGAAGAAATGTTTCTTTATGTAGTAAATCAACTGAATTGTCAGTGGAATACGTGTAGGAGAACTAATTAGGTGGTTCTTGTCAGATCCATCTTTGACTTAAGAGCTTTTTTTCTACTGAACCTACGTTTTCTAGACCATAAAATAAACTTACACTGACTTCAGTACTATTCAGCTCTTGTGTAATTTTCTACAATTGGTGGAATGCCACCCAATTTTTTCAAGAGTTTGCAGTTGAAAATTAATGGCTACTGCGACAACTTTTCTGACCCCATCACCACCACTACCTGCGCATACACCCTACTTGCTAGTTCAAGGTATAAAAGCTTCTTGGTTCCTCCTTCTTCTGTCCCCTGTTGTTTCAGTGGGATTTAGGGCACATTCTTGATAGCTGATGGCATACATCAAACCAAGACCAGTGTTTTAATACGTTTAATCTCTAGGTATTTTATCTTCTAGAAATATTAATGTGATATATTGCAGTGTAACTATGTAGCTGTAGTTGTTAGATTTATATAGGACCTTGATAAATAATATCTTTTGTGCAGAGGTGGAAGAGGGAAACATAAACCCTGATGGTCTAGATTTTTTTTTTTTTACGTGATAACATCTGTTCATATGACTGTATGAAATATGATTACAGTTGAATATATCATGTGTTGTGCTGATAGTTTTTAGAGTTATTTTTTGGAGAGAAAAGCGTGATCCAAGGCAGTGCATGTGCATCTTAAAAGTACAGCAGGGACTGATTAGTAGCTGTAAAGCCAAAAAAATTAGACTGTGAAAGTCAGTCTTACTCCCTGTGTAGACAGACATTCTTTTTCTTGTCTATATCAACTCACCAAACCAATTATCACTGGTTAAATGGCAAAATGTTGGGAAAAGGTCTTTCTTTGGCATGATCATTCTTCTATGTGCTACCAAATCCCTTTGCTAACAGATTCTGTTGCTCATAAAGAAGTCAATATTCATCTTTGGCATGGGCTGTATCTTAGTTGCATCATACCGCTCACTCTGATGAGGATTCTTAATTATATAAACAGTATCAACTCAGGTCATACAGTCATGCACCATGTACAAAGAGTATGATAGCGTAATTCCCCTCAGGAAGAGGAATGGGATGGTTTATACAATTTTGATTTTTCAGCAGATTTTGTTGCACGCATCCGCCTCCCCCCCTCCTTCTGAGTACTTGAATGTAAAACGCAGCAAGATAGTCAGGCTTTTCTGGGTATCCTGTGCTCAGGACAAAGCTTTTTAACAATGATCTAAATTCATTATCTCAGGAATGGATTTCTGCAGTGTGTTCTAAGGTGCGGTAAGCCTTTGAATTACTTAGAGATTTTAGTTGACATAGAAGATGGCTGGTTTTCAGTGCTTGTTACTTGCAGAGAGAACACATTCTACTGATGCTCTGTTATCTGCACTGATTCCTAATTTACTTTGAAGTGCAATTTGATGTGATGGATAACTGTAGTGCTTGCTATAAAGTTTTAATCGAATTGAGCATAGGTTATCTAAGGAGAGATGTCACTATGATATCATAGCAGCTAACTCAACAGAAGCACCTAAACTCTTAACAGTATCGTGGTTTAGATATGAAGAGAAACAATTTTGTTTGTGTACTTTTTATATGCCCCAAGTGTTAGGTGATGATTTTGATTAAGATAATATTTTTTCACCTAATCCGTTTGTGTTCTAAGAGCTGAAAATAATTTTTAATTGGATCTAATAATACTTTAGATCTGTAATCTAGATAATGTATATGCTTCAGTGCAGAGGGCAGATTTTGTAGGGATTTTGTAAGGTGCTGTCATGGGTTCAGCAGCAGCAGTCATTTTTCTCCCTCTTGGTAGCTGGTGCAGCACTGTGTTTTCGATTTTGGGCCTGGGAGCAGCGCTGATAACACCAGTGTTGATCGTTTCTGCTTGACAGTGTTTTGGCCTGGCCAAGGACTTTGAGTTTCATGCTATGCCAGGGAGGAGGGGAAGCCCCAGGAGGAAGCAGAGACAGGACACCTGACCCAAACTGACCAAAAGAGGTTATTCCATACCACAGCACGTCATGTCCAGGATGTGAAACTGGAGGGCAGAGACCCGGAAGGGTGTGGTGGTAGTGGACTGGGGGTGCACGGCGTGGTCAGGTTTTTTGGTACTGGGGTGTTTGCTGCTGGGGGGTGCACTGGCTGGGTTGGGCTTGGTGAGCAGTTGTATTGTCTTTCTTTGTACTTCTCTTGTATTATTACTGGTGGTAGCAGCAGTGATTTGTGTTATACCTTAGTTACTAAACTGTTCTTATCTCAACCTGTGCGAGTTGAATTCTTCTGATTCTCCTCCCCATCCTCCCTGGACTGGGCTTAAGCCACGAGAGGTGTCATATGAATTTCTATTAATTTTAATGCATGTTCTAATTTTATTTTAAAAGTCATTTTTCAGGAGTTGGAAGTTTTTCTTTTCATACAGTGTGAACTTCTGGTAATAGGATCTTTATTTTTACCAAAAATGAATGTGGTTGTATTTGAGTTTCAAAAAAACCCAAACCATAATAATTTTAATAATAGATGGCTTTTGTGCTAAAATTATTAGAAACATAACCATATTAGGCAAATGAAAATGATTTAGATCTCAACCGATAACTTCCCAAAGTCTGAATTGTTATGTCTGGGGGAAGATGTTGCATGGATTATGCTCATAAGTGTTTGCCTTATATTGCTAGCTTTCTGTGCAATGTTATGAAGTATTCAGCATTTCCAGTTTAGTATGAAGACATTGTGTTGAGATGCACAGAAAAATACTTGGCCTGCAGGTGTGCTAGAGACTTCTTAGTATACTTTTTTCTCCCCTTGCGCTCTTTTGAGGAACTTGAAGTTTGGAAGAATATCTGCCAGCCAGTTTATTGTAGAGGTGAGGTGGCTGTTGAAGGAACTGAGAGTATTCAAGATCATTTAACTCTGTTATGGATTATTTAGAATCTGAAGCTAGGCTTATTAATAAAACCATGTAAATCTTGACATTTGAAAACATGGGATTGCTAAGCATGTTATTAATTGTTACGCTGGCAGTGGTAGGAATACTGGTGCAATTTTGTAATAAATAATTGCATGGCTCTTGTAGCTGTTATGCAAAATGGGAGATTCTCATCCAATTATTTAAGATGCTATTGGATAGAAAGTACTTGAGGAATCTCTGAACTTTATTTACAGTGCTGCTTCAGGATATTTTCAGTGAACCAATTTTACATGACAAACTACTTCCTCTTCAAAAATTCCCGTTATTCTTTTCCCCCTGTAATGTATATTTTGATCTATAATTACTTAGTTTTGGAGGATGGAGACTATGGTCAAAGTGAGAGACAGGGGAAGGTAGATCGCACAGTAGCCAGGAGCAATGCTATCAACATGCTCTCCTGGGATAGAAGAGACTTAAGTTTCAAGTAATGCTTCAGGTAATACTTGTTGTTATCACTAAGTAGAATGATCTGTTGAAGGAAAAGTTTCAACATATCCTCCCAAAGTAATTAGTTGTCCTGAAGCTTAAGGAAATTTACCAGGCATGTGGAAAAAAATTAAGCTCTCTCAATCTATAAAAGCAACATTGTGATTCATCTGTGTTGTCCTCAATTGCAGTTTCCTTCTTTGGTGGTGATACATGAAGACTCAGTTCTTTTTGTAAGATCTTGGGGATAAAGTTTAGGGCTGCTGCATTCTTCTGCAGTGCAAGGCACTTGATATCAACACAGTATGCTATTTGGCTTGTGGTCAGAGGTATTAACTCTGCAGAAATTAAATGAAAGCCCTTGGAAGGTGTGGGATGGCACTGGCTGTGGAATCTAGACTCCTGAAGTACAGTCCTTTGGTGCTTGGATATTAAATACAATATTGTCTGTAAGTTTCTTTCTAACAAAACAGAAGGTTAAAGTATCAAATCTGTTGTCTGGAGCACTTGGATTCTCTGTTATACTTGATATATCTGAGGTTTTTTACACATACTGTGGCTTCTTTCTTTCCCAAGCGGAAGTTTTTCCTCCATCTCTGATGACCTCCCTTTGGGTGCTGAAAATGTGTATTGACAACTTTCATGTTGGGTCTGTGTCACTGGGCGGAGTACTTGGAATAATTACAAATGGATTACTTTGTGCTATGGATATTTTGCTGCTTGCTTCATTGAACTGTGTTGTACATTTTAAGTGTTTGGAACTGCAGATCAGTTTGGTAGATAACTGAAGTGCAATTCAGATAAGATTGAAATAAATGGAAACAGCTGGGAAAATCTTTCCTTTGAACCAGCATATGTTGAAATTGTATTTTAAATTAGCTGTTGTTGGTTTTTTTTTTAACCCTTGGATTTAAGCAGTGTATATAGATTTTGTCTCTCCAGACCTAGATTATTGTAATATATTCTGTGTGAAACTTCAGGATAACATAAAATTTGTCTGTTGGAATGTCATTCCTGCTTCGATTTCCTGTTACTTTCTCAATTGTTTGAAGGTTTAATTGCATATAATTTCCTGCAATATTTAACCTGTTGAATTGCAACAAATTGCTTTGAGAGCACTCTAACATGTTTAAGTAGGAGTTTCTTTCAAACTGTTATTCTTCATAATAATTACTAAGGCTTACACTTCTCAGATTCTGCTTTAGTTTGCTACACTTGCATGTGTGAACTGTCTTTTCTCTATGGTGTAGTTGTTGGCTTCAGGAATAATGTGCCTTGCTTACAATTAGTATGGCCTACAGATAGGGAATTTAAAACGTTTGTGTCCATCAGTAGCTAAATTTAAAACAGTTAAATTGTGATAGAACACTTTCTTGTGTGAGTCTATGAAGTGGATTCATGGTGTGTTTAGTAGTAAAAATCAAGGAAGTTTATAACTTAAACTCTGCTTTTGCCTTATGTGTGGAAAGAGGTTGGAAAGTATTGGGAATGATTTGCCAAGACTGTGTGCGTAAGAAGTGACCTCTTCTTGACTTAATGATGCAGTAAGCAGTAGGTGTTTATATCCTGACAGGTAATGGTCACAGTAGTTAAGAGGTGTGAACTAGTACTTTGGCTTTATCTCTTTATATGTTTCCATAATTCTTACTCTAGGATATTTGAAAGGTTTTCTCACTCCCCAGTTTGGAGATGAAATGTATGATGTTGGATTTTATGATGAGCACAAACTATGATGTGTAACATTTAGTGTGAGAAAGCAAGAAGAATATCTGATATGTTACACTTTTAATAAATGGGGTTGATTTTTCTGCATGTTAGATATAATCGTCAAAGCAATAGAAATAACTTCTTTTACCTAGGCGTACTTTTGACCCACTGAAAAATGCCCACTGCAGTCTGCAGCCACTGTATTTTGAAGTGTTCAGTAAAAGCAAGCTGTGTCAGCTGCAGCTGCAAACTGAGAAAAGTAGTGTGAAAGAACCAGTGTTTTTTTTGGTTTATACTACATAGCGGTTTTCTGAAATGTGATTGTGAACTTTGTGGTTTTGAACAAAAATAAATTAAAAAAATTACATCTAAAGGAATTAGAGTGGGTGCTGTACATAGAGGTGTGTAGAGAAGTGCAAGTGGATAGGTATGGTAAAGCCATGATATTTTTCTGTGGACAGATAACAATGCATTGTTTCTTGGGACAGTATGCTTGGAGAAATCAACATGAATGGTAGACTTTGGATAGAGGAATGGGTAAAAGATAGGGCTTAAAATCACAAAGCCATTCTTAGACATAGTTTGACACACTGGAGTGAAGAGAGATGACCTTTTTTGAGGTCATCTTGCTAAAATAGAATTGTTGCCTACAGTTAAGTTTTGGAAGGGAAATGAGGATTTTCCCTCCCTGATTTTCTTTTTTAATACAATCTTTAGTGGTTGTTCTATAGGCTTTTTGGATATGATAGGCTCTTACTAAGAAAAATTACCTTATGAAATGAAAATTACTTGAATTTGGTCATGAATCTAGGACATATTGTTGGTGTGGGTTTTAATGGAACACATGTTCATTATAGCTAAAAACATTAGCCTTTAAAACTGTGTTGCTGAGAATTTGTATGATTGATGTATAAATTTTTATGTTTAGGGATGAGAATGGTTTGTCAAATGTAAATGTGAATCTTGGGGCTGTGATAGGGGAGTGGGACAGCTTCATTTCCATTAATGTACAGTGCTGCAGATGTTCAAAACTAAGGGAACATAATTTAGCTACAGAAGCAAGACTTTTCTGAAGAAAAAAGGCATCCTGTTGCTTCACCAGCACACTAGGACTTAAAAAAACACCACCATTTAAGGTGAGTTTTGTGCAGTGAGAGCATACCCTGTGGCTTGGCAGTCTAGTCAGAAGGATGATACCATGCTGACTTTATAACTAGATCTTTGAACAATATTCTCATGGGTGGTAAATGCAAAACAAAGTAATATCAACTGGCACTTAATTTTGTGAGCTCCCTGCTGATGTGACTCTGCACTGAAATGGAACTCTTCCTGACAGGAAGTCAGCCGCGAAGTGTGGAGACCTCTGAAAATAAAGTGTGCTTTAATTTGACACCCTGCTGTTTTACAGCTAGTCTGTTTAATTTGAGACCATGGAAAGAGGTTTAGTGGAGGGGAGGGGTATGAGATTATGGAAAGTTCAGTGACCAGCAGCGCTTGTCACTGACTTTATGTTAATCACAAATATGTGAACATTTTTGTTCATGTTAATAAACCAAATAATGTTATCTCAGTTTCCAAGCAAAACTGCTTAAGAAACACATGGTTTGGGGAACAGTACTGTTTACTCATTTGTGTCAGGAGAAGCTTTGCACAGTAGTGCTGTTCAGTTTATTGTTTAACCTTTAGTCTTATTTATACTCATCTGTATCTTTTTATATATCTCTGCAACTGGTAGAGCATCTGTCTTATTGAAGATGATGATGTACTAATCTTTCACATGTATAAGTGAAAAAGCTTGTAATTCATATTACGCAATAATCAATATGATGTTGAGGTATGTGTCTGTTAGGTGGTTATATCCTAGTTCTGAGTCAAATTTGATTCAGAAGAATCAGCTGGAATTTATGAAGACATTTATTTCTATTTCTACTTAAACCAGAAGTGGTTATGTTCCTCCTTTTCTGGAAAATTTGCTTGGTGAGTGTGTGTGTGTGTGTGTGTGTGTGTGTGTGTGTGTAGGATTTGCAGTGAAAGGAGCAGAAAACTGTTGTTCATCATGTTTATTGTAGCAACATACGGGGCAGATGACAATAGAACACTGTGTTGCCTGGTGTTGTGTAACAGTGGAATAATGGCTACCCAGAATATTTTAATCTGAATGAAGATAACAGATGTAGGATGAGGAAGAGAATGTAGTATGCAAATGGAGTGTAATGGAAGAGGCACATTTAGGTTTTCTGCCTTTTTTGTAAAAAAAAAAAAAATAAAAAAATTTTTGATTTAGTTTCTTTAAATCTTTTCTTAAAAGATCTGCATTAGGATAGGCTTACCAAGGGAATGGTAAGGGGCAGATTTGGACATTCTGTCTTTAAAGTGAAGAGGTAGGATTGGTTTACATACTTTAGTTTCATTCCCTCAAAGGTACAATGATAGCAGGAATCTTGTTCATAGTTTGCGTGCATTCGTTATGAGAGTTTAAATTGAAACAAAGCTACATTTGGGTAAAAGGGAAATACAAAGGGGCTTTTAGTTCCATAATAGTATTCACTGTGTATATTGTTGAGTTTTTTATTCAATTTATTTAATTAGACATTAAGCAGGAAGGTTTCTCCTGTTTAGTGATGGTAATGATGAATGTTGCTATTGGTGGAATCAGTCTATCACTGCTTGTGCAACTGTACAGCAAGGAGCATGCTGTGTTTTTCTTGTCCTTATAATTAGTAGTCTACCTTTGAAGATAGTTTTTTTCCATGCAGTGGTTTTGCAAAAACTCAGATTAGAATCACAGTCAAACATAAAAGCACTGAAGTTGAGGCAGTTGCTTTATAATCCTGCTGTTCCTCAGTTTGTTTTTCTTTCTGCATAAAAATGATGCTGGCACTGCAACTTGATTATTTGGGTCTCTTCCCTTTGTTCTTCTTATGTTGTCCCTTTTCCTCACTTCTGTTTTTCTGACTCATCTCTTTTGACTTTTAGTTTCTTGTTTCCCATGGCTGCATATTTACAGAACCGCTTGGTGCTTTGGTTTCTCAGTGTTTAAGATTTCTGTTCCTATTCTTCCTGAAGCTACTGTCTTTCATCTCAGCATTGAAAATAGGCGATGGTTAAAGAACCTGAAGAGGAAGCTGCGGTGGAAAAGGTTTTGCTGCTAGATGAACTCAAACCTGACCCCTAATTTCGTTTCATGAGGAGTCATGGCAACAGCCTGCCAGTGGGAGAGAGAAGGGGAGAGGCTGCCCAAGCAAATTGCTTCCTCCATCAAGACCTGAGATCAGTGATCCACTCATTCAGTTTTTCCCTATTCTACAATTTGTGGCTGTATTGGGACTGTAAATGAACTGGCTTTTACTGGGATTGTAAATGAACTGGAGTTTAACATAAATTTACCTGTTCATCTTAATCTGGCATTGGCTCTAGGAGCAAAATTTTATTTGTCAGGTCATGAGTGAAACCTCTATAAAAGGCATTTAATGAATGTTTTTCATATATGTGTTCATCCTTTTTTGATACTAGATAAAATGTTTGATTTCTATGCAGCTCTTATGCTGTGCTAGTTATTACTGATAGCATTTTATTTATGCAGTGAGTGATATTTTCATAATTTTATGAGCTTTCAGATTGCATACAGTGCTATTTTCATATTTTACATTAACTTTTGGATTATGTGACTTTAGTTTTTACTAAAATCCTGTTTTAAGGAAATTTGTGTTACTATAAAATATGACAACTGCAACCCCTGTCGAGATTTTCTGGCTGTATGTAGTTGTTGAAGATTGTATGTGCTGTAACACTTCATGTAGTGTATCTTTCATAATACTGTATGGTTTAGGATAGATTTGCGTAGTTTGTGGAGAAGACAATAGTTGTCTCAGAGTAATCTCATGGCATAAGTCATTGGCAAGCTGGGAGTTTTTTATTTAGTACTGAAGTATGCAAACTACTCCAGCTGTATGCGTGTATGATTTGTTTTCAGAATCTATAAAAACTTATTGTGGCTTGAACTCAAACTTTTAGGTATTGAAATTAAACTGTCATTATAAGGTAGTTTTAGGCATTTACCACTAACAACATAATACCAGTTTATAGGAAGCTCTGTTTACATGGAATATCCCAAATGGTTAAACAGCAGGGGAGTCTTCTGCTTTTAGTTAAAACCCTGCTGTTTCTGTGTGGCTTATTTACTGCTTCTTTAATTCTTAATGTAGTGTGCTGTGGAATTGAGCATGCAAAAGTCAGTAAAGAATTCTGTTTTCTGCGTCTAAGGTTATTACTTGCTGTACAATAATAAAGGCACTATTTTATTGGGTTACTTGTAATTAACTTCAGCACTAGACATTGATATAAATCATTCCTAATCTGTTTTCTTTACATTTTCATTCTTTTAAACTAGTGTCACATAGCTTCTTTTTGTCGTCCTTTTACATAAGGACTAGGGTCGTAATTGCTTTTTTGAATTAGGCTGTCGGAAGGTAATGTGCATGTTGATCCAAGAATTAAGAAACACTAATGAATTTCATATAGCACTTTTAAAAGATTTGTAATAAATACTGTGTAATAAATATTCTATAGCAGTGATATGTTAGACCATTAGAATTCAATACAGTGTTGTCATGCAGTGCAGCTGGAAAAATATTTCAGTATAAGAAACTTTGATTCTGTTTCATACCAAAAATGGTAAACAATTTTGTGGTTATGAATAAAAAAATCATGTTCCAACTCTTCCCCAGAGTATATTTTATGAAAGTAGCTATCATTGTTGTAATCTTTATTTCTGTGTTTTGTCAGAGGAAAAGTACTGAAACACTTTTGGTTTTAATTTTTTTCTGTTTGGTCTTGGTGTTTGGTACCAGCTGGGCCATGTGCCTTTTATCAATACACTGGTATACTGCAGCATTTTCAGTTACTGCTTAACAGTGTAGGTTGTAAACAAGAATGCTGTGTGTTCTTTTCAGGCAGTTTTGCAATGCTGAGCATGTGTTTTTCTTGACTTTCTTGTCCTTTTCAGGAGTATGTAGTCACACACGCACAATCTTGGCCCAGCTTTATAGTTCGTTGTTTAATTTGATATGTGTGTTTGGAATATTTTCCTTCAAGAGCATGCTTGGTGTTATACCTCCGCTTGAGAAGCTATATCATCTAGTTAATTTTTACACAACTTTCTCCTAGAAGACTCATTAAAATTTTTAATACAAAGACTTTGGTTGTGTACTGTCACTAGCTGATTTTTTGACAAAAACCAATGTCATTTTAATGGAATGCCAGCAGTAAATGCTTTTATTGTATCTGAGTGTGTTTGATAGTTTTAAAGTCTTATAAAAATAATTAGCTCTTTTATATAGTTCTAATGGCAGCCTTGCAGGTTTCCCCTGGAGCAGTCTCTAATGAACAGGCCTTGATTTTTCCAGTTGGGCTTTCAGATTCCCTGAGGACCTGACTTCAGACCTTGAGGGGCAGCAGCTGCCATCTGTCTTAAGACTGGAGTTGCCAAACAGACAGACCATGTATTAATAGGACACATTTGTATAGCCTGAGTATGTGGAACCCCAGTCGAGGCCTAATGATGATCATCTGTTGAGAGCTTGTAGCTGGCCAGGGTTAGAGTAACTTTTATCACCCTTATTGAAATCAAACCCTCTGTATTGATCAGTGATATAGCTTGACTTGTTACATACATGCCATGTTAAAGCTTTCATAGACAAGCCATTGTTTAGTGTGGAATAGTATCCATTGTTGAAATTTCAATAAGTTCAAGCTTGTTTTAAGTTTTCCCCTCACAAGATATTCTGAATTTTTAGGACAGTAGTAAATATTTTTTTGTAAGCTTTCTTTGTGTCAAGATTCAGCAACAGTGATGTTCTTCTGTAGAGAAAGGACCATGTGTGTAAATATTGAAATTATTTTTTTTTCTCAGTTTCTAATCATTCTTCCATTATTGATTTCTGGTTTTAAAATTTTATTTTAGCATCCAGGTATGACTGTATATATACTAAATAACATTGTCTCCAAATGTGCTTTCATGTTACTCGTATTTGAAAATGTGACATCCTTGCAAATTTTTTGTTTCATATGCTACTTAGCCTGAGCTAATTTTGATATTAAATTACTACGTTGTTTCTAGACACTATTTCCCATAATTCCATGGTGGTTTTAAATTTTTTCAATGATGCTTTGTAGAATAAAATAAGCATGATTGAGTTCTTTAAAAGGAATTTATGTTTGCAGAGATTCTGCTTAACATGCAGTCTAACCTGGGTTTTGTTTGGGTTTTTTTTTTTTTTTTTAGTTATTAAGAACTCAGCTGAGATATAATCTACTTTTCACTAGATGTTCATTCAAGCCTGTAGTGGATGTGGTGCTGAGAGAGTGCTGACACCAAGTGCAAACACTGCTGAAAAGTTCTTGATAGTTTACTTTAGGCACTTGAAGATTAGTATATCTCTCTATGAACAAGTTTTTCATGCAGATTTGACCTTTACTCTAGGATATAATATGTCTCTTAGTCATATGTTAACACATTTTCCCACCGTGCTCCTTCATGCTCCATTCATAGTTGTCAGTACCAAAGTCATCCTTCTCCTTTGTTTCATAACCAAAATAAATTATTAAAACTCCACCAGCGTTATGGGAAGGATGGATTAGCAAAGAACTGGCTCTTTTTTGCTTGCTTATGAACATGTATTTCAACTGATAGATATATTTCTTAATTGTGGAATATGTTGGCCTTGTTGGGATATTTTTTTAACTTTCAGAGAAAAATGAATTACTAAGGATCATGCATGTGAATGTATATGTGAATGAAAGTAGCAATGCAGTTCCCTGCAATTGAAAATAAAGCCATTTTCATCTACTGGAAATGTTTTAAAAATTCAGTTAAAGATCCACATTTAATTATTTAGCAATCAGACCAGTTGACAGATTGGTTTTGCAAATGCTTTTACGTAGCTTGATGACTGCATATTTTGTGTTGTTTAAAACATGGTTATATTTTTTTCCTAGAAATGTACAAGTGAGGAGGGGTATGTCCATTTGCTGCCTACAGGCAAGCACTTCAGATTACAAACCAACACAAATGTTTACCAGCAAAATTTTCTTTGCATTTTTTTGAGTGACTAGAGTTTAAGAATGGCTATATTGGGTTAGATAATAGACACAAAGAGATGCTGAAGAAGAGCAAGACAAGCCTGTATGATACCCTTCCACTTTCAGCTATTTTCAGCTTGGGGTATTTTATGAATTGGGTGTAGTTTCTGTGTTACTGAGTCAGTATCAGTGTATCTTCCTTCCATGTGATGTGCAGGCTCCTCTTGATCCTGTTGAACTTTTAGTCACCACAGCATCCTTTGGTGGTAGATTCCCCTAATGTGTAGTGCACTGCGTAAAGAACCACCTGTATTTCTTTGGTTTGAAGCTGGTTCCTATGAGCCTACTGCTCATAGAGAAGGTTTTTGGGCAGGCCTGTACTGGTAAATAAGAAGCTCCTGAAGTATTGGATCTGAACAAGGATATCCAGAATGAGTAGGGAAGCAACAACAGATGGAGAAAGATGACATATTAGTAGAATTGACATTGGGAAATTCAAATTCAGTGTGGAATCTTTCAAGAACACTTATCTGATGATGCCTTATGATTAGAGATATACCTAAATTTTAAGAAAGGAAATTGGAGAATCACGTAGTACTGAAGACTTTTCAATGTATTTGAAGACTGAGGTAACTACACATGCATATGTACCTGAAAAGAAACAAAATGAGATACAGAATTACTCAAGATTTGTTTTACTAGACTAATCTCATTGTTGATTATGGTCTAATGCATGTTGTGGTCTTTGGCCAAAATGTATTTCCTACACAAAGGAAATGGAGTGATCTTTGAGTTTTATTAGAGCATTTGGTACTGTCATATGACTGATCATTAGTTAGAATTAATTAAATAAACCCAACCTAACTCAAATGGGACAACAGTAGGGCATGATATAACCTTGAGGGAGATCATTAGTTTCTGAAAGAAGGGGTTTAAGACCAGTACTGTTGAATGTTTACATTTAATGATCCCTGGGCATTTGGGCACTCAGTAAGAATGTGTTAATGAAACTTGTTGATATAAAATTGGTGCTATAGAGAACTGGTATATAATTTTGGTTATGGCAGAGTTGTGCTGTAGCTACAGGAAATGTTATGTGTTATTAAATACCAAATTAAAATTCATATGATATTTGAAGGATAGTTGCAGAAAAGGATATAGTACTAGCATTTTATCTAAAGTACTTGCAGAAGTGTTTACAGATTCCATTAAGGAAGTATGTGAGACAATGAGCTAGGAAATTTCCACATCAGACATCGTATTAGAATAAAATGTGATTTTTTTATCTTCTTGTAATAGTTATTCTTTGTTATAGATATTTGTGAATAGTGTTCAGAACATCCAGGGTTTTTTTTTGTGCTTCACTGTTGAGTGTACAGTGACCAAAACCATTAAAAGTAGGTTATGTCTCTGTTACTAAACATTTGTATCTGTAGGAAATGATGGTCAATTAAGTACAGCTTAGAACAGGTATGAAAATATTGACTTTGTTGTTCTTCCCTTATAGTCCTTCCTTAGGAAAGTGCTGAAGTGTGTTTTGTAGTTATTTAGTTGCATTAGTGGTTGAGTTTGAGGCTTTTAACGTGTTTTTTCTCTGATACCTTAGGGAGATGGATAACTAAGATGTTGATATAATAATGCAGTATGCATACTGAGTGTAATTGTTTGAGAGAGAACATGTACTGTGGGGAAATATTGAATGGATCATGAAAGATGATGACCATTAGTCTTTTCTTTCAACTATTAAAATTAGCTTTAGGGTGTGTTCAGCTGTGATTTATGAAATTGTTTAGACTAACGCCTCCTTTGATGGTGTCTGATGTGGAGAAAAATGCTGAAAAGTATCATGATAAATGCACTTTCTTTTTACTTTTGGCAACCTCCATCTTCACCAATTAAATTTTCACATAATGAGCTCTTTAAAAAGAGCAGAGCAACAGATGGACAGTGTCATAAATGGAAAAAATTATTTTGCTTTGCTTGAGCTTTTGCCCATTGAAGCTAACAGAACAGCTTCAATTATCAAGTGAAGATATGAAAATATCATGTTTACAACTTTGTATTACATTTAAAAAACTTACATGGATTACTTGCATATGATATTTTGCGATGGTGGGAGAAATACTGAGAAGATCTTACGATATAATACGTTACAATAAAGACCAATGGTGCTGCGTTATGTAACCTCAAAAAACCCCACATACCGCACAAAACCCCATATGTGATAATATGTAAACTGGAACTTGGCTGGTGCTTAGCATGGTGCTTGCTTATTAATGCATATAAAGTAGCTATATAAAAAGTAATTAAATACATTTATAATTCATAATGAATAATAAATCACAAATTCCAGTTATTCTACTCTTAATTCTGACTACTTGAAAATCATTGCAACCAAAAAGTAATAAAAGAATAATCAGGGCCTGGAACATGTCAAATGATGAGTTACAATCTCTCCACTGCATTTGAAATCTGGAAATCTCTTTTTGTTTGGTTGGGGTCTTTTTGTGGCGGAAGGGCTTGTGGGGCAGGATTTAAACTGTAAAGAAACAACATTGTTCTAGTGGCTTTTTTGTATATCTCATCAAACCTTTGTGTCACTGACTGAGAGGTAAATCTGCGCCACTGAGCAGTAAAAAATGTACTCTGACACTGGGTATTAAAACCTCCTCTATTCAGAAGACATTAAGCAAATGGAAAATTCATGTAAGAGAATTCACAGTTTTGCCTTTTTTCCCTGTTCTGGAGCTGATGAGATTTTGGATAAGAACTGCAGTGATAGAAGTAGCAATGTGACTAATCATTAGGATTATTATTTCATACAACACAGACTGAAAAAAAATCAAGCTGATGTGGAAAAGCATATGAAATTTAACAATCTGTTTGCTGCAGAATCAGTCTTTTGTATTAGTTTAGAAAATTTGTGGAGTTTAAACCAGGAGTTGTATTTGCCCTGTTCTATGCAAATGCCTCTACATTTCCTCCAAAATGGAAGGTTCACTTACTTACTACCCTAAATTTTAGCTCTGTCAACTTGTTCCTATTGAGTTTAGAATTAAAAAATCTTCTTGGTGTTTTTGTTAACCAATTCTGTTCTTTTTCCTCAGCTTTCAAATCAGGGAAGCAAGCCCCAGTGATAGGTCATCTGTGTTGGTTTCTTTCTTGGGGCCAGGAAAAACCTGCCTGCGTGTTTGAGGCTTAGAGTTTTGCTGTAATTCAGGAGTCAGTTGGATGTAAGAAATGTGCAGTGCTCGTGTCTGCCATTACTGTTACTTCAGTATGTTAAAAATGTGTTAAAAGTTGTTTTGAAATTTACTGGGTGTTAATGATGCAATATTTGGGTTATTAGCAGATTGTTTTGAATAAAGATGACTGTGATGCTGAGGTGAGGATTATTATCAGCATATGTGTTAACCAGATTTTAAACTGTAAGAAAAATTTGTGTACAGAGAATGAGCCTTACTTTAACATGAAACAGTTTGTTTCCAGCATTATCAAAGTTCAGTAAGGCAAAAAGCAATCAGAATTACTACATAACACAGCAAAAGAAAATAGTGCAGTTGTTTGTGGGATATTCTTGTATTTCCTTCTCCCCTCCACAGAATATGATTTTGAGTAAATGATGCAGTTCTGCTTCTTCATGCTGGCAATGTTTCCTTCCTGATTAGCACAAAATTTATGCCTTGTACATTTACTGTTGGTAGTGTAAATTGCTAAGGTTGAAAAGAAAGTGCATAACTTTATAGTTGAAAATGTTTTTTCTTAGTTTTGTTTTTACACAACCAATTTTCTCTTGTGTTTTTTCCCAGGAGTGGCAGAACTCTATACAAAAGAATGCTGGCCTTGCCTTTATTGAGCTTGTCAATGAAGGAAGGTAAGTCAGGGTATTTGAAAGCACCTCTGTGTTAGC
Organism: Myiopsitta monachus; assembly: GCA_017639245.1. Taxonomy (NCBI): domain Eukaryota; kingdom Metazoa; phylum Chordata; class Aves; order Psittaciformes; family Psittacidae; genus Myiopsitta; species Myiopsitta monachus. Next base: position 54,097,862 of record CM029917.1, on the reverse strand, counting down.
CTTCAAGGACTTGTGTGGCTTGAAACATTTGTAAGTTTTTCTTACGCCTTTTTGTGTTGTTTGAGTTTTACAAGCATGATTTCGTTTTCTTTAATACTTCGGTTCAGTTCTGATATGAATATGGGATTTTGCAGAATCTGAATGCTCTTTAGTTTTATTAAATATTTCACTTGTGTGTCGTGGATTTGCTTTTTCCTGGCCTTGCACGCTGGTTAACATTGAAACTGTAATTTGTATTCAGCTAATCTCTTCAGGAAGGGAATTGATATTTGGAAGACATTATAGCTAGAAACTGTAAGATAAGCCTCTGTCTCAAAAATTAGATTCCAGTTTGCTCATTTATTTCCTATCTACTTCAAAATAGCAAGGGAGTCCCTTTAAGGAAAAAAAAATCTGTTAGTATTACCAATTAGTTTAATGTTCTGTCTGTAACTATATATGTATATTACTGGAATGTATAGAAAATGACAGAGCAGGTGATGAGGCCATGCTCTTTGACTTGTAGTGACTGTTCAGAGCCATCAATATTTTCATCGTTAGGAATCAATTGTTGATGCACAGTAAGAGCAATATCCACCTTCTCTAAAGGCTTTTTTTTTTTTTTGAGATGTCTAAATGCATTATCTAAGGAGTATTATAAGAAATGCCATGTATCTGAACCTAAATTCTGTTACTGAGTAACTTGAGCAAGTAAGAATCCCAATAGAAAATAAATTTTGCAGGATTAGGGCAGCTACTGAGTTAAAATAAAAATAAATTATCACATAAATTAAAATGCTACATAAATTTTGTTTTGGTTTTATTTATTTATTTATTTTTACCATTGTAGGTGTAGGGGAAAATGGCTATTTCAGATTTTTTTTCTTTCAAAATGTGTGGATGTTCTCAAGATGGATAAAAATAATGACCATTTGAATGGTCGTATTTCAGTTTATGGTGTGGGAAACACCATTCTGAGGGAGAAAAAACATTTTGCTACTAGTCTTGATCCCAAGGGCCAAGGTAAAGTAACAAGGGTGTTCAGTTACAGTGTTAAGATCTAGCCTGTAGTTGTTTCCTATTATGTGCGGCTGACCTGTCCTGACCTTACTTACGAAGTGCCTGCTATAAATTTGCCTCTTGATTAATGTTTTATTAGCATAGATAACATAGAGATCCCACACACATGTAAACCACAATGTATGGTTCATCTGTGTAAGATGATTATCATGAACAAATCAGTTTCTAAGACTTGAGTTGTAAGTAGCAGTTACCTAGCAGTTATTCAACTTGTTCAGGTCAAGCTTTCAGGGGGCATTCTATCAGGAAACTGCTTAGAATTGACTATTTTCTCTTTAAAAATCTGCAATGCCCATCACAGACAGATGGAATCACTCCCCCACCTCCATAAACAACATCAATAACTTATAGTCTAGCCTTAGCAGTGTGGTTGTCTCAGGGACAAATGATCCCTTGAAGACTGAGAAGTGTGGTTTTGGTTAGCAGAAAACATCTAAGTAATTGTTACTTCATTTCATTTCTGGCTCATAGCAGAGTTGCTTTTTAAAAAAGTGGGAACATAACTTTCATTATGGGGGAGAGGAGAGGGGATTAGTTTCTTAAAAATGGCTCCTTTTATCTGTCTCTATTTCCCTCCATTGCTGTTCATAGGAGCCTTTAAAGTTATTACTGAATTGGTCGTTGCGGTGCTTTGTGGCTTTTCAGCATTCACTAAAATGGAGCTATTTTCCCTTATATGACATGAACTTATGTTCCAGAACTACTCTTTTCTTCTGTTTATGCAGGTTGCACGTATACTAACACTTGCACTAAAACTAAAAATTTCAGGCCTTGTATTTTACTGTATTTGCTATTGGTTTATGTATTTTTACCATAACATTATAATCTTAACTCCAAAAGCTGAAATGTTTTCATTAAAACTTAAAAGTAAGAATAGCTGGATGATAATGATTTAGATGTTAACTGCATCATTTTGTAATAAACTTGAATTTATAAATTGTTTCTGTAAGTACGCAAGAAAAGAAGACAAAGTAGTTGTACAAAGGACAGAACTGACTGTCAGCAAGTAAGGGAGGATGTCTGTGGGGGTACAATGACATGTAGAGTGTTAGGATAAATAAAATAAAATCAAGGACTGGAAGAACTACCTAGAATTTCTGGAATCACAGAATTGCTGTTGTTTGCTGCCTTGGTGGAGAAAGTCTTGGTCATCCTATAACCCTTGTAAACCAAGGTTTTATTCCCAGAGTTTATTACTAGGGTTTTTTGTGACTAACCATCCCAGAAGGTATTCCAGTTTGAAGTGTGTTCTACTGTTAGTTTATCAGGCAAATAAGATGACTGAAAAATCTTTCTGAAAGAGATCTAAATCTCCTTATACTTGCTTTCAAATGTACTTTTTTACTTTTATTTGAAAGGTATGAATGTACCTCTTTCTCTCACGGCAGTTGAAAGTTTTATGTTTAGGCTTGCTGTGTTTTGGCTAGGATTCCCTGGACGGAAATATGTACAGAAAGTTTGCCTCTGGGACTCGTAAGATCTACAATGTGTGTGCTGCATTCAGAACGTTCTGAATTTCGTCATGTCCCCAAGTAACTAATGTGTTACACATACAGTTGCTTCCAGGCTTTCCAGATGATTTTGGGTCCACTGCACATATAGAGCAGAATTGATTTGTTTGTGCCCAGTGAAATTTTGAATCTTGAACTGAAAAAAACATCTCTAAATAGGAGAGAATGTGAAAATGTATATGTGAAAATACAGAACCACAAACCTACCTAAACTGAAAAAATATCTGCAGTTTTGGAAGGCTGGGTTACACGCATAGTGAAAACAAAGAAATAAAACCCACCACCACCCCTGAAAAAAAACAACAATGAAACAAACCCCCCCAAAAGCCCTGTAGAAACACAGGAAGGTACAGAATGTAAACAAAAAGCTAAAGCAGCAGCTATTGGGAAATAACCTCTTTCTGTGCATGAAAAGAAATGTCAATTTCAGTACATCGCTACATTGAGCATTAACCTGTTTTTAATAAAAATGAATATTGTTCACTAGTATTGTAATGTCTGGGAACACTATTAGTACTCTTTGAAACCTTGTTAAAAAGGTGCCTGTACCCACTGCTTCTGTTATGTGTGGAGCCATCTGTGCAGCAGAAGTATAGATTGCGAAGCATTTTCCTTAGCCTGCTGAACTTCTGTCAGTCTCAATTTCAGTCTTTGTGCTTACCTTTCACCTTCGGGTCCTCCCTTTAGAGTGAATGTTGTTTTGGAGCCTCGACCTGCTAGAGCTTTCTGGTGAGGAAATTTGTTCACTGGAACCATTCCTTACGTGTGATCTGGTTCACGGTCCTGGCTGGTCCTCTCCTTTGAAGAATTCTGAGGTGTCCAGACAGATTCCATTTTTTCACCCTGCAACTAATTATGTTTCCTCTTTATGCAAGGGATGGTCAAGCTATTATTTCTGAACTGAAAAAAAAAAAAAAGAGAAGCTTTGTTTTATTTCCTTGTGTGTACAAACGTCTCTTTTGTTATACTCTTATTTCCTCTACTTGACTAGTTAGCAAACAACTCCTTTGCTTTGTGAAGGTTAAAACTCTCTCCTGTCACTTTGATTCATTAGCACACTTTAGTGTGAAGCATCTTTTATGCTAGACCTTGTTTTCTGTATCAGTCAGTGCACTAACAAACGTACTTGAGCTTGAGACTAGGCATGACAGTTATTATCCCCTTTGGGGTGATAATGGGTTTGGCATGGCAAGGGTTGAGGGATCAGTCTCCTAAGCATGCTGCAGCAGTTATTCTTTCTCATTTCAGTTGAAGAGACTCTTAAAGATGCTTAATTTTAATTTTCACAGGTATCATTTTCTTGATCATTCAAAGAACTAAGTACGGTGTTCTATACATTAATTTTTATACATCTGCAAATGAGTATTCAAAATCTGGAAAGCAGTTGCTTTAAAAAACTGTCACCCAAAGTTCGGTTGAAAGATAACGTAATTAAACTAGCAGGATACATGTATGATTTCCTCTCTTTTGCCTTTGCCCTTTCAAATCCTTAAACAAAAAAACCCAACTAAAACTTAAAGATTCACAAGTGTATCCAGGAGAAGCAGAACTAATGTTTTTCTGTAGCTTTCTCTCCCTCCTGTATTCTTTGTTGTCTAATGAGGAATGAAATCTAATCAAAATTCTCCTGCAATATCAGAGGATTTTCCTCCTATATTGGATTTTCTGTTATGACTTTCAGTGCAGTTGAAAAGAGCTGGTTTGCTTTGGTTTTGTTTTGTTTTTTAAGGGTACTTGCAAGGATTTTTGTCCTCTGTTGATTTAATACAAATTTTATATCTAATATTTTTGAGAAACTCTAGCCTTTTATTAAAAAAAAAAATGTTGGAATTATCCAATGAATTCAAAAGTCACGGGGCGAACAAGGAAGGCAGACAACATGCAAATCTAATATACTTAGCAAGCAAAAATCCCACTAACCAACAAATAAAGCTCCAAAACTCTCCAGAAATAGCCGCATGCAAATAGTATTTTTCTCCTAATACATAACATCCAGTAGTGTAAAATCTGGAATGCTGTAATCATCTGTATTTATTAGCATTTTTTTAGAGGGAACTGTAATAAGAAAATTTCAACATGTCACCTGCTGTTCCTTTTCTTAAATTGTATGTATTTCTTTTGACTGGCCATAGATGAAGATATTTTTTTAATATTGAAATAGTTGGCAATCAAACTAGTTGGGCAATTACATGCACAGTTTCCTAATGGAAAACAAGGGACAGATGTAGGCTGCCCCATTTAGTTGTCTTTTACTTGTAATAGGTCACTTTGAAGGAATGAATTTTAGAGAAGGTATTGCCATAGGAGCAACTACTGTGATGGAAAATAGTTAGAAAAAATACAGCTATTAATGAAAAACTGGATGGTAGCTGACAGACTTATGCTTTATGCATAATTGACCAAAAAAGGCTCAGGAAAAAAATAATAAAGGTAGTCACGTCCTAAGTGGAATTGATTGCTACCAGTCCGCTTATTGCAGCCTTCTTGTCCTGAGATTCTGATGACACAGAACCTGGACCTAAGTTTTGATTTGTAAGAGGAAAAAGTATTTTCCCCATTTCCTTGCTGCTTATTCTTAGGAAACCGTTCTTCTCAAGTGGTAGGTTTTGTAAAAGGGATTCTTGGTGATTTAGTTTCTGAGTTTTTATGTTACTGCTTTAGTCGCATAGCAGAAGCAGCTTTGTTATGTCTGAATTTGAACTACAGAAAATCATTAATTTAGACTGTAAACAGTATTTGAAATGTGCCTAAATTTAGAAGTTGTAGCCTTTATGTGTTTCAGAAATGGACAAGTGGCTTCAGGTGGAGTTTTTGACACTGTATTACTTCTGTGTGTGCACACTAAGGTATAGTGTGACCTGCACAACCATTTTTAAAAGTTTTTTATTTCAGTGAGTTTTGTTTGATCATCTGTGCATGGATTAAAATTGCATCATTTCTGTGTAACTGGAAACATGATCTCTGCTGCGACTTAATGATCAAACAGAAGCTTTTTGGGGAGGACTATCATAGAATCACAGAATAGTTAGGGCTGGAAAGGACCTTAAGATAATCTAGTTCCAACCCCCCTGCCATGGGCACGGACACCTCTCACTAAACCATGACACCCAAGGCAATATCCAACCCGGCCTTGAACACTGCCAGCGATGGAGCATTCACAACTTCCCTGGGCAACCCATTCCAGTGCCTCAGCACCCTCACAGTAAAGAATTTCTTCATCATATCCAATCTAAACTTCCCCTGTTTAAGTTTGAACCCATTACCCCTTGTCCTATCACTACAGTCCCTCATGAAGAGTCCCTCCCCAGCATCCCTATGGCCCCGCTTCAGAAACTGGAAGGCTGCAATGAGGTCTCCATGCAGCCTTCTCTTCTCCAGGCTCCACAGCCCCAACTTTCTCATCCTATCTTCTAAAAAGCTTATATTAATTGTTAATTATTATTATTGGAGATGCTAATAATTTTATGTATGTAACAAAGATAGGTTTTGCTTGCGAGAGCATTGTTAATTTGTTGAGTCAGTTGAAAAGCAAAATCATAAAACACTTGAGTACCTGGGAATTCCTTTTTTAATTTTTTTTTTTAATGTAGAAAGCTTTTAGTAGCGTCTACTTTCAAAACTAAGTTAATAGAAGAATAACATGAAGGCATTGACAGGTGAGCAGTCAATAGAGAGTTGGTGGGTCAGGGTTAAAGGGAGAACAGAGCCGGGAGATATTATTGTGGGGATCTGTTACAGACCGCCTGATCAAGAGGACTCTGTGGATGCAGCGCTCTATAGACAGGAACAGCCTCAATGCTTGCAGGCCCTTGTTCTCATGGGGGACTTCAACCACCCTGATATCTGTTGGAGGGATGGTACGGCCCAGCACAAACAACCCAGGAAGTTCCTTGATTGTGTGGAAGACAACTTCCTTCTGCAAGTAATAGAGGAGCTGACAAGGAGAGGTGCCATGCTTGACCTCGTCTTCACCAACAGGGGAGGGCTGGTTGGAAATGTGACTCTCCAGGCCTGCCTTAGTTGCAGCAATCATGAGATTGTAGAGTTTGAGATCCTCAGGACAGTGAGAAGAGCGTGCAGCAAGCTCACTGCCTTGGACTTCAAGAGAGCAGACTTTGGCCTCTTCAGGAACCTGCTCAGTAAGGTTCCATGGGATATAGCCCTAGAGGGCAGGGGGGACCAAGACTGTTGGTTGATGCAAGCTCAGGAGGGATGTGTCCCGACTAGAATTAAATGCAGCAGGAGGGCCAGGAGACCTCCTTGGACGGATAAGGAGCTGCTGAGGAGGCTTTGAAGGGAAAAAGAGGCTTATAAAAGGTGGAAGCAAGGACGGGCAGCCTGGGAAGAATACAGGGATGTTGTGCAGGAAGCTAGGTACCAGGTTAGGAAAGCTAAGGCCCAGTTAAAATTAAACTTGGCTAGGGACGTGAAAGATAACAGGAAGGGATTCTGTAGGTCCATAGCGAATAAAAGACAGACTAGGGGCAACATGGGCCCCCTTGGGAAGCTATCGGGAGAACTGGCTACCCTGTGTTTGGAGAAAGCTGAGATTCTTAATGACTTCTTTGCCTCAGTCTTCACTGGCAAACGCCCTGACCACACCATCCAAGTCTTGGAAGGCAGACACAGGGACAGTGAGAATGAAGACCCTGGGCCCACTGGAGGAGAGGATCTGGTTCGAGACCATCTTAGGAACTTGAACATACACAAGTCCATGGGACCTGATAAAATCCATCTGCAGGTCCTGAAGGAGCTGGCAAATGAAGTTGCTAAGCCACTGTCCATCATATTTGAAAAATCATGGCAGTCAGGTGAAGTTCCTGATGATGGAAAAAGGGAAATATAACCCCCATTTTCAAGAAGGGGAAAATGGATGATCCAGGGAACTACAGAGCAGTCAGTCTCACCTCTGTGCCTGGCAAAGTCTCGGAGTGGATTCTCCTAGGAGGCACGCTAAGGCACATGAAAAACAACAAGGTGGTTGGTGACAGCCAGCATGGCTTCACTAAGGGGAAGTCCTGCCTGACCAATCTGCTGGACTTCTATGATGGGGCTACGGAACTGATGGACAAGGGTAGAGCAGTTGATGTCATCTACCTGGACTTGTGCAAAGTGTTTGACACTGTCCCACACGACATCCTTGTCTCTAAGTTGGAGGGACACCAATTTGATAGGTGGACCACTCGGTGGATAAAGAACTGGCTGGATGGCTGCATGCAAAGAGTAGTGCTCAATGGCTCAATGTCCAGCTGGAGACCAGTAACGAGTGGTGTCCCTCAGGGATCGGTCTTGTTCAACATCTTTGTCAGTGACATGGACAGTGGGATTGAGTGCGCCCTCAGCAAGTTTGCCGATGACACCAAGCTGTGTCGGTCGGTTGATACGCTGGAAGGAAGGAATGCCATCCAGAGGGACCTTGACACGCTTGTGAGGTGGGCTCACGCCAACCTGATGAAGTTTGACCATGCAAGTGCAAGGTCCTACACATGGGTCAGAGCAATCCCAGGCACAGCTCCAGGTTGGGCAGGGAAGAGATTCAGAGCAGCTCTGTGAAGAAGGACTTGGGGGTGTTGGTTGATGAGAAAATGAACATGAGCCGGCTTCAGTGTGCTCTTGCAGCCCAGAAAGCCAACTGTATCTTGGGCTGCATCAAAAGGAGCGTGACCAGCAGGTCGAGAGAGGCGATTCTGCCCCTTCCCTCTGCTCTTGTGAGACCTCACTTGGAGTACTGTGTGCAGTTCTGGTGTCTTCAACATCAAAAGGTCATGTAAATGTTGGAACAAGTGCAGAGGAGGGCCACGAGGATGATCAGGGGACTGGAGCACCTCCTGTATGAAGACAGGATGAGAAAGTTGGGGCTGTTCAGCCTGGAGAAGAGAAGGCTGCGTGGAGACCTCATAGCAGTCATCCAATATCTGAAGGGGGCCTATAGGGATACTGGGGAGGGACTCTTCATGCGGGAATGTAGTGATAGGACAAGGGGTAACTGGTTCAAACTTCAACAGGGGAAGTTTAGATTGGATATGTGGAAGAAATTCTTTACTGTGAGGGTGTTGAGGCCCTGGAATGGGTTGCCCAGGGAAGTTGTGAATGCTCCATCACTGGCGGTGTCCAGGGTCGGGCTCGACATGTCCTTGAGTGTCATGGTTTAGTGTGAGGTGTCCCTGCCCATGGCAGGGGTGTTGGAACTAGATGATCTTAAGGTCCTTTCCAACCTTAACTATTCTATGATTCTGTGTATTATACCACACCCTGTGTGTATACGTGTATTGCACTATTGCTATCATATTGAAAGTTTTCAGAAATCATATGGTGTACTACCATATGATGTGCAGGGTCTCTCAGAATGTGAGCACTACCTCAGGTCAATTTTCACTAGGCCCTGATATGCCCGAAGTGAGTCTCCTAGATAGAAAGGATTGTATCATTATGGTTGGTTTGTTCCCTCCTATATATCCTTTTTTGAGCGCTGTCAGGTTTTATGCCACTGGATGGCCAAGTGGGCATTTTGGTGAGCCTGTACAATTTTTAGGGGTTTTTCTTCTTTTTTTTTTTTTCTTCTTTTTTTTTTCTTTTTTTTTAAAAAAAGAGATTTTTTTTTTTCCTATTTTAAGGTTGTAAATGTATTCAGGCTTCAGGGCCTTGCAAACTTGTCTGTCTCTTTTGGTGATTGAATAGCATATTTGTGAATTTCCACAAAGCAATTGTAAAACTTCCTTGCAACAGTAATTCCAACACTTAGCAGATTGAGCAGTCAGATTCCATAAAAGATAGTGTGTACCCATGTAGAAGGTATCTCCTTTTGGAGTAAGAGTCTCTTATATGCTTGGTTTCTGAGGAGTGCAGGTAGTCAAGAAAAGTAAGCTTTCCTGTCTCAGAGTTCTCTCTTGTGGTAGTATCGGGTACATATGTAATCTCTCCCTAAAGTATTTTGTGAGAGATTTATGCCTAAACAACTGTTATCAATGTCACCGGTAAAGCTTTTTCTGTATTTTGGCTAAAATTGGCAATTGTTGGCCGTCAGTACTGCTAACCTGGAAGTTATCCATCTCTCATTTCCTTTGATTGGGCATATTTTTCTGTGCTATTTTTTCCCTTTTCTTTTGTACCTTCTTCTTTTTGTTTGTTGTAAGGAAAAACTTGACCCTTTACTTCATCATCTAAGCCCTCAGTAGCCAGAAATCACAATAAAATTTCTTACTTTGTGCCTTGGAGTTTTATTTTCTAGCATAACACTAAAAATCAGAATCTATCATGTAATTTGGCTGGAGCTTCTCCACAGAATGGTTTAGCACTTCATTCCTGACCCAGCGGAGTATGCAAGTATATATTTAACTTCCAGCATGGGATCCATTCCCTTGCTTGTTTTCACTAGGGTGTTCATCTTTCAAAGTTAATCACATGTTTTCAACTATTTTTAGTCCAGAAAGTGCTTAGCCAATGGAAGAAAAGTCTTTCTGAGACTTTGAATGTAGTGTGCACTGAAAGCAGAAGAGTAGGCCTGCTATCCAGAGTCTTTATCCCCATAGGTATTGTGTCTAACTGCTACACAATGTGTCCATCCAAGCTCCACCCACTCTTCTCATGTTAAAGATTAGCAAAAAATTCAGCTTAATAACTTGTTATGAATAAAGCCAAACCAGAAGGGAATCTCTCAGAGAAGGAGTTATGTAAATAGCCATATTGAACAGCATTTTGGCATTAAATAATACTGAAAAAATAATCAGGTGTTTAAGATAATAGTGTAAAGCAAACAGGATCCGTGGATCTGCATACAGAGATTATGATGCATAGGTGAGAAGGAAATTATTAGACTTTAGTTTTTCTTTCAGCTTGGGTGTGCATACTTTGGAAAAGAAATGCAGTTAGTTTTAGTTAAGAAAATGAGGAGCTGTACTTTTGCTGTGAGAAGAAGTACTTATAACGACATGTTTTGGATAGACTATTTAACAGAAGAAGAACTAATGTGATCTAGTTGCTGGAATAAAAATCAGGATAAAAACAGACAAGAAGTAGTTGTGGTTGGGTTTGGGTTTTGTTTGTTTGTTTTGTTTTTAACTGACACTAATTACCTAAGTTACCTTATTATAAAGCTTCTTTATAGGGAACATGGTGTAAAATATCATCAAATCTTAAGAAAACAAACAAACAAAATCCCCAAAGTTGGGGCGTCTTTCTGAAAGCTATGCTGTAGCTCAAACAGAAGGTACAGACTTGATGTAGGAAATGAAATTATTTTTGGGAAAACATGCATGATAATTCTGTGTAGGAGGCCAGAGCAGGTACCAGAAAGGACCATTATGATCCTTTAAATCCATGAGGTGCATTATTATCTAAGTGAGGAAAATGAGATTTTTCTAAACATCATTTTTATCTTCATGAGAGACAGATGCTTTCTTCTAAAGTTACCTCATCTAGTTATTACAGTTTATAGCCACTCACATATGTACAAAATGTGTGGTTTGAAGTTTGGAGTTGAAATAGTACTTCGTCAAGAGTCAGGTTCTTGTCCTTGTCTCAGCAGTGGTCTGCTCATCTGAAAACAGTTGTTTCTATTGCAGGCAGTAAGATACACTTAAAAAATTTCTTTAAAACATTTTGTTTGCCTCTAATGGAAAAGTAGCAGCAGGGCATTGATGATCATACTATCAAACGTGCAGACAGAGACAGGTGGAGTCTTAGGTTAGATAAGTAAGTTCTAGGGGATAAAATTAACATTACATTAGAAGGCTTCCTGCATAATATAGCCTTGTTGAACATGTTGAAATGTACTTTAGCTTATATGTGCAATGCAAACAAGTGATTTTATGTTCTGTAACTATTTTTTGTGTTAGCAACTAAAAATCTTAATCCCAAACAAACATAACAGAAAACCAACAACAAACAGTTTAATAACAGACATTTTGAAAAACTAACCAGTGGAGCATGTGATGGATTTATCCGGTGTATCTTTGGGTACTGCTGTGGAAATGTGCATATTCTAAAATCGTGTTGCTCCTGTATTGCCAGTTTTGACTTTATGAATCCCAATGTAACTAATTAAAAAGGAAATGTTTTTAGTAACAATATGTGAACTCATGGAATAATAGCGCTGTAATTCAGTCTGTCAGCTCCGCTGCCATTCATAAACTCAGGGTTTATCAAGGCCTCAGAAATCTCAGATTGAATTACAGCTTTATTCTGTATGTAACCTGGAACAATGTATATCTTAGCATCTCATTTGTGAGACTGAGGTTGTTTTATAATCCTGAAAATATTACTTAAATGTATACTTACCATAAAATTTAGATTTTTAGATTTAGAGAAAAAACTATACTGCAGTGCAATTCACTTTTTTTTTATTTAAACTTTACATCAGTTACATTAGGGCTTTCACTGTGGATGTTTATATACATAAACTGCTTGCTTTTCTTTATATTGTGTTGCTTGTATGTGAAAGATTTTCTTATATATCTATATTTCAAGTAAAATGATTGTCTAGAGTGTTTATGTTTTGGTTAATGCTTAGTTTGTTTTACTATTGAAATACAATATTACTAGTTGCCAGAAAATTATCCTTCAACCTTATTTATACCATTTTCTTTAAACAATAGTCAGTTACGGAACAGAACTCAAAATATTTGTAAATATATCCTGTGTTTTCAATTCTTTATTTTAGCACTTCATTCTTTCAAGGCAGTTTTTAAATATTTTCTGTCCTCAGGTTACTGAGTCAAACCATGAAGGATCATTTGGTAAGAGTGGCTAATGAAGCAGAATTTATCTTGAGCAGACAGAGAGCGGAGGATATTAACCGTCATGCTGAATTTGAGGTAAGAAAGGGAAGAGAAAAACCAACCAAAACACCAAAGCATAACAAGCCCACTGTGTTCGAAGATTCCAGTGTATGATACGGGCTTTTCATGTGCAGGTGGTTCCATCCTGAAAAGTGCTTTGCATTCATAGGTGTTTCGACAGTTTGCCACTAACTTTGATGGAAAAACAAGCTGTGCAGAGCAGCTCAGAACTTGTCAGAATCTGCAAACCATAGTTTGTAGGGAAAGAATTTTATCATGCCAATGCTGCACTTTCCCATGAAGCAAATATCCCTATATGTGTTAAAGCTCCTTAGTGTCACAGTCAAGACATAACTCTGGAAAATAAACCTTTACTGAAGATAAATGGTAACAGCCTGTTAGGTGCAAAATGAGAAATTAACTTTTTTCTTTGTATCATTTGCTGTTTCCCTTAATCCATCTCTAAACCCATTTTCTTTATGTTTTATATGCCTCAGTGTGGTTTTGGTTATGTTTTTGTATTTTCATCCCACTTAAGGGATTCTATAGTGAAATAACAGACTTTGTTTTTATAGACAGGTAATAAAAATACATGCTTTTTTTCTGAATCACTTTAGTCATACCTCTGATTTTGGATCTTGGTTACATCACATATCTCCTTTCCCTGTGCTTTTGTGTTGCTTAAATGAAAATGGAGCTAAATCTTACTAAATTCACTAGTATTCTGCTTAAAGAGTACTTAGTATTTCTTCTGACATATGATATTACTTGTGGTTTTGTTTTTAAAATGAAGCATTAAGAGATTGAAGGCACATTTGTGCTTAACGTATTTCTAAATTGTTTTACTCTCAAATCTTTACTTGAAAAAATACTCCCCAAGATGAAAGCATATTTGTCTTAGACAGTGCTTATGTTCTAAAGGTCATCTGTGTTGGCCCCAGGATTCAAGCTGTGCGTTGTTTAATAACATATCTGCACTTCATCTACAGCTAGTTACCCCCTCCTGCAAACATAGATGTTATAAGATATCTACAGTACCATTTTGCATTGGTGAAATAGCAGGCATGTTTCATTTATTACATCAAGGGTTTGGCGACAGTCCTGTGGAGATGAAAAGTGCATCTTTTTACTTCATTGCCTGATAATCATTGGAGTGGGACATTCTTGACATCTTGTGCTCTGGATTTTCGCAGAAGCTCTGTGCATGACATGGCATTATTGATTAGATGAACAGCCCACTCTTATTCTTCAGATGCGAACCATTTGCAAAGGTGTGTTTGTATGTGGGAAATCTGTGTGAAGCGTAAAGGGTTCTGTCATGTAAATACGGGCTATCAATGGATACAGTTGTTCACTGACAACTTCACTGTTAGCCTTATTTCAGTCTCAAGACACCTTTTATGATGTCTGGAAGAAATTTATGCTGAGCATCAACTTACATTTTTAATATAGCTCAGAGTTTTGCTGTGACAACCCTTTAGGATAAGAGTTGGCTGATACTTTTTTAAGTTGATGCTGTTTTGAATGTGTGCTATCTCAGTATGATGGCTCAAGGGGTTTAACTCATCAGATTGAACTTAAACAGAAATTAGTGTACCAAAATAGCAGCAGTCTGTTTATCAAGTTTAGTGTTATTATTGCATTGGAAAAACATACCTAGCATCACTTCTGCAGGTATGCAAATTGATGATATACAGCTTATATTGATGGTATACAAGCAAATACTTAAATAACAAACCTGGTGTCTCATGAAGTTAGTGTTACTGATGTCTGTGGCAGGCTTCGCTCAGTGTTAGGTTTCTTTTGTGGAAAGGGGAATTGTTGATCACATCCATTGAATTTGCAGATATTGCATCAATAATCAGAAATTCCTGTGTACTGTGCTCCATCCATCCATGGTATGATCTCGTTTTCACATGCCCTGTCAAGTGTGTATGTGTGTGTCTTGCTTTAGCGCAATGGTACTTTTTAGCTATAGCATTCCTCATAGTCTTTTGGAGTCGTGGTTCAAGCATTAGAAAACTTGCCAGTCTTCTGTTGTGCCTGGAAATGGATCTGTCACTTGACCACCCTGGGGCCATGCGTTATTTAGTGGGAATGGATATCTGCAGTGTTGGGCTGCTGATATGCTGTGTATTGCAGTTAGTGGATATGTTCCCTTTGTATCAATGGGTGTTGAGGTTGATGCCTTAATTTTGGCCCTGACACTTATGTCATGACTCACTGACATGTGACAGGAAGGGCTAGGAAATAAAAGTACTCTCAAAACAATTGATACAGCCTTTGATGTGGTTCATTTTCCAACTTGAGGACCTATAAGAAAGCAGAGTAGCAGGTGATGAGCACTGAGCTAAAGATCATTTTGTCTAGCCTGACTGGTGTGGTTCAGTCACAAGCTTTGCCACCTGAGCTATGGGGATAAGGGGGATGAGTCTGGTTGAGTGAGGGATAAAGATTCAGAGATAAGATTTCAGATGAGAAATGGGGTAAGAACTGTTACCCATTTTTCATTTTCATTCCGACTTGCTTTTCTGGTGTTTCAGGTGACATATGAAATATTCCATGGTAATATTGGGCCAGCAAAAATCCATCACCCTAATTTCTTTTTAAAAATGTGTAGTATGTTTACTGCTATCTGATTTTAATTCTCCCATTTCTGAAAGTCATGAAGAAGTTGAGCCTTCTTGCAATATATGTGTCAGATTTTGGACAGGTTTGCAGCGTGGCAACAGAGCAATTTGGTCTTATAAAGTTTTCTGTAGAACACTGTTTTTTTTACCTTTTTTTTTTTTTTTTTTTAGGCAAGAGCACTTTTGAAGTAAAAGGCAAAATATTTTTTCATCATTTAAAACTGAACTCTGGTATTTGGGGGCATATAGAGGCAGGAGGAAGCAATGGAAAATCTATACAAGCTTCAAAATGAAGTTGTATATTGTATATTATTGCATAGTGTTTGGTTATGAATGGGCTAAGGATGGTCACTGTAAGAGGGAGGAAAAAACCTAGAAAGATAGGTAGTACTAGGAAAAGCACTGCTGTGCTGGACAGCTGCACTTTAGAAATTTGTCGTGGGACATATTAGAAGTTGCTTAGGGTCCAGAGGGAAGGTACTCCTCCTGTTTGGTTCTTAATTCAGTGCAAGTACAGAACAGATGTTTTCCTTCCTTGACTGAGAAACGTCCGCCTGTCAATTCTTTCACAGTCAGGAGGAGGCAGAGAAGCAACAGTAATGTGGCACGTATTCACTTTGCTGCATGAGGGCTGATTGGGTCTTTCCTTGCTATATCTCCATGTGATGGTAACCTTGCACTGGTTAGAACATTGAGAGGAAAGTATCTATACCCTTTCTGTAAAGTAGGATAACCGAAACAAAAGGAATGGTGTCTAAAGCAAGAGTGAGGTTTTTTGCATATCATTCCATTTTGTGCTGTAACTTTAGGTATGCGGGAAATTCTGAGTGCCTGCAATTTAAATTAACAGGATTTGATATCTTTTCTCTCCTCTCTATGTCTTCTTAAGGCAATTCTCTCTATTTCAGAAACTTCAAATATGGTGTCTTAAACAGAGCAAAATCAGCACATCCACTTCTGTATCTGGTGGCAAGAAGGGCATCTGTCTTCTTGGCTTGGCTATTTTTCTTTTTCTTCCTTTGTGTTTGGAGTGTCTGTCTTCATTCGCATTGCAGAGCCCTCCTTTGCCTCTGCAGTTCTGTACTTCGGAAGCTTCTTCAAACTGGAGGTGCTCGGCTTCCCTCATGGGAGGTGCAACCTCCCACCCTCTTATAGTGGACTCCACCTTACAACTCAGCAGCCTGCAAAAGACAAAAAAAAAATTCCACCTCTGTTCCTGGCCACTGTTTTTTTTTTTTTTTTTAAATCTTTTTTTTAAATCTTTTTTTTTTCTTTTTTTTTGATAGGAGCTAATGTAAGTAAAATAACTCGTGGGCAAACCAGTTATGCTGTCTTTATTCTAAGAATTGCTTTGGAGGTAAAGGATCAGTTGTGAGAATAAACTGAATAAAAAAAAGTTAACCTTTCTGTTTCTTGCTTTGTTCTGATCCAGTCTTCACCTATGTTTTCACTGCTACTTCTGTAAGTGATTACATCTGTGAATGCAGATGTACAGGGAGGTCACAGGGAGACCCAAGACATACTTACCCATTTTACAATGAGATTAAGCCTCCAAGAAGCCAGATGAAGCAATATTCCACTCATTTCTCTAGTGAGGTGCCAGTGAAGCAAACATTTTTACAGCGAATATGGAAATATGCGCATTTGTAACTTAACTTATAACCCTTATAACCTTAAATTTTGCCCAGTGTCCCTGGGATTGATATATATGGGTCTCTTAGGCATTTTTCAAAACCAAAATGTTTAGTAGAGCTGAAAATCCCAAAGAAGAACCTCTTTATGCCTGAATTCCATCAACTAGCTTCATGCTACTGCCTAGACTGCTTTCTAGAAATGACCTTGAAAAATGTGGTGATTCGTACTGTGTCTTAGATTGTGTGCAGGCTACTGTGGAGTTGGGCATATGAGAATAATTGGATTTGGTGTGAGGAGAGGGAGGGAATTTTCTGCTCTAATTGACTTTATTTTATAATTTATTACAGGAGTGCCCATTTCCTTGGATATGCCTCCTGTCTTATATAAATTTCCTCATATATTTATGTGTGAATATACATATTTATAGAATTCTAAATATGTAAACTTGCAAGTGTTTTATACCTGCATTGTTCAAGCATTACAGTGTTTCATCTTTGCCATGAAGGTTTTGTTTGCTTTCTCATGGCACTCTTGGATTTTGACCAAATCTGTAATAGCATATCTCAGTGCTTGTGTAAAGTATTTTTGATTAGTATCCTTCCAGCAACATGGGGGTTTATTTGCCTGGAATATTTACATGAAGGAATAGAAAAATGGAGGGAAAGGTGCTATGCAGAGCCATTCATAATGTTGCACATTATAAGTGTGTGTAGAGGAGCAATGGACACTGCAACACGGTTTTCAGAAAGTGTTCTAAAATGGATGGACGAGGATTCATTCTGAGTCTGTGAGGAAAACAGACACTGGAGTAATTTTTTTCAGTAGAATGTAACTGCTGCTGTAGTTTACTTGCCTGCCTCCTCTAAGGGGCTGTTTTTAAAGGTTGTGTGCTGTGATTCTGGTCTTATTTTTTCAAACTGTAGTCATCCATAGAAATACAAAGTGATTCTTGTTATTGGCCGTTTCTGTTGATTAACTGAGAATTTCACATGACTTTCCCTTTGCATTTGTTATAAATCATACTAGGCAGCTAACTTCTCTGCATGATTTCTCTTCAGTAATTAAATCTAGCATTTCCAGCTGCTGTAAAATTTGTTGCCCTTTTCTGCTCAGTTATGGTTTTTCATGCGGAAGACTTGGACTTCCTCACAGTTTTAATTCTTATTCAGTATCAATTTATAGGCTGTGTGTAATAAACTGTATGTTTTACTTCATGACTCATGTGGAGAAATGAATCTTAATACAAGTATTGCCTTGACAGAGATAAGATGCAAGACTAAGCAAGTGTTCTAGTAGTGATTTGGATGTAGCTGTTCGCTTTTTTCCTTGGCAGAAAACTGAATTCACTGGTTCCACTGATTGATAATGTTGTGTGTTCTGCACCTTTTCTCCTTTGGTGTGCTAAGCATTAAATATTAGATGATGTTATTTGTGTCAGAGGAAGTAACTAAGCAGTACTGTAAATCAGTTGTGGCAGGAATACCTGTAACTCAGAGTGAATGTTTGAGAGCCCTTGAAAGAATTAGGAAACAGTATTTGGTGTCTTTGTTGTTTCTGTAGGTGATTATTACATTTACATGCAATAAACAGTTACTGTGCTAAAGAAAGTTGTAATCCTTGACTTGAGTCCCTATTCTCCATATAATTTCCAGTTTTTAATAAGAGCTGCTTATGTTATAGATCTCATGCATCAAGTATCTTTTCTGTGACTCTTGCAACATCCTTTTATAGGAATTGTTATTCAATACATTTAGTGGCAATGACCTTATTTATTAGAACAAAAGATTTTGGAATGCTTTCAATGGGCATTCTGTTCAGTAGCATGGGTTATCAGCAACGGGTCTTTACAGAACCTAGGAAGATAATGGACAGCACAAGTTGTAGGTGTCCTGTAATAATGTAACCCAAAGTTATAGTCCATGAGAATGCAAAAATGTAATGTGGCAACACAAAGGACGTTAGATGTACCCTCACAGAAAATAGGGCTTTACACATTTCATTATGAACGAGCTTAATTCCCTCAAATTTAGATTTTTAAATAACAACTGTCCTTTTTATTGGGCAGGTTAGGCAGTGTAGCACCATCTGTTGGTAGAAGGAAGAAAACCTTTTAATTAATTTCTAAACACTTTTTTTTGACGTATTGTAAACTTTTCAACAGTGTCCTCAGTGCGGAAGAAATTTTATTTTAATTTTTTTTCCATTGGAAGGTGAACCCATTTTGTTCTGCTGCAGTGTGGTGATGAGTCCCAAACTGGAACATTAAACTTCCTATATTCCTGAGGTGGCAATTTTTGGATTTGTTGTCTCATGTGAGGTAAAGGATAGTGTAAAGAGAAGCTCATTTGCTGGTTGAACATCATAACATTTTCCCTGTACTCTGGGAAGTGTTGTGACAAAGTATTACCTGACTATGAAAGGATGAGTGAAAAATCGTAATTTCTCTTTCACTGTGCTTATTAAGCAACGGGAGGAGAAGGTATGAAAATAAGCACTGGCATGTTGAGACATCTTTTTTTGTTATATCTCAATTTTAAAATAAGAGATAACAAAGATATAATAATATTGTTTCTGAAGTATCTTGAAAAAAAAAAATCATTGTAGAGCTACTCTCTCCCATGCATGTTTCTGATGAAACAAGAAGTGCTGTTACCTTCCTTACCATTTTTGGATAATATTTCTGACAAATTCTGAGGCAAGCTATGTGAAGAATGAAATTTAATAAATATCAATGTATTATTGGGCTTTTCAAATCATGTTAAACACAGAAATAAATCCACATCTGTAGCTATTTCATATAAAAAGATCTGTTATCATCTTTCTGATGCTAATGAGATCTGTAATTAATGCTTAGTCTTTAGCAGTATCTCTTTGAGACTTTTCCACATTTTATAATCTATGCTATGTTTCATTTGCATACTAAATGTAATTTGAAAACAACTCCAGGAATATCATGAAGGAAGGAACCTTTTATACACGCTGTTTTGCAATATTAGCTGTATCATATTTTTACTTTTTATGGCCTTTTTTTTGCTCCTTTTATATATTTAATGTATCTACTTATTTTTCACTTGCTGTGAATGACAAACTTTACTTCATTTTAAAAACTTTTTGCACTCTATTGTAAGTACTCTTACAGCTTATTATTTTCACTAGAGATTGTAAATGAGCTCAATTAATCTACTCTCTATGGCTCTGGAAGTCTTAGCAGAATATACCTTGGAATTCTTATTTTAGCATTTGTAGACCTTGGAAACCTAGGGGATAAAAAAAAATACAACTGTGCCAGAAGGAGCCAAAGGCTCGATTCCTGTAACCACTTACGTCTTACATTTACGTGCTACCTAAATGACTGAATTGAAACAACACAGGATGAAGAAAATGTGATAATTAGAGAATGTAGAACAGCATTGTATGCTTCTGCTGTAACCTATCTTCTGCTAAACTGGGAACAGACATTCCTCTTTGAACTTATATTTTTTTGTATCAGTGCATCTTAACTTCTGTGTGTGTGTGTGTATGTGTAATCCATAATTGTAGGACTGACTGGCGGGGTGGTTTTTTTTTTTTTGTCTGTTTGTTTGTTTGTTTTTTCCTGTTTTTGTGTTGTTTTTTTTTTTAATTTAGTTCACTTGCTAGTTAAGTAGCATACAGAATCCAGAATTGCAATTAGAGCATGCGTATGAGATTCATCAGCATAGATAAGGTAATGTCTAAACACTTTATTAGGATTGGTTTCTGTTCTTTTTTCTCTTTAATTTCAAGTTCCAAGTTTCAAACTTGTTATTAACATTGAAAGAGTAACTCTCAAAGTAAATACAGAGTAAGAAGTGAGTAAAATATCATAGTCTATACTGTGGAATATCTCTTCCACCTCAATGACTTAAGTTACTTCTAAGAGGTCATGCAGTAGCAAAACAAGCACAGAAATTTTTATGTCTGGTCTTATATTAGTATGTGCAGGATTTACATAGGTAGGTTCTGCTTACCGCAAATAGTTCTTTATGAATACTGACTTGGTGATGGGGATTACTCAAATACTCAGATGAGCATCTCTCAGTTAGTAGGGTATTATAGAGCCATAGGTCCTGCTGGCTTGTGGAATAGGAAACAATTTGGCAGTAAATTTTAATAACTTGAACTTTATTTAAATCATTCAAAATCCAAAATAATTTAAGATGTTAACAAAATCCACTTGGAAATGCTGTATCTTTTAAAATTAATTTACATTAATAGTGTTCTTCTGTATCACAGATGAATAGTTTTCTGACACTCAAGAGCGTCTGTACTGGGTTAGACCAAAAGTTCATCGATCTCACTATTCTAAAAGAGTTGAATACTAGATGCTGAGGGACAAGTATAAAAGCAGTGCAGTTTTATAGGGGTTCTTTCTTGGCTATACCTAGATGGCAGGGATCATGATTTAGACAAAATTTTCAGGTTTTGATATGAATTTCACTTACTGTTTTATCTCCCAGTCACTGTATTAGCACTTGTTCATGTTTGCTGGTTTTACTACCCTGAATTACTTAAAGATATCAGCAAAATTTGGTGGTCTCGTGTTCCAAGAGCTCCTTTTATCCTTTCATCTTCTATTAGCTCTATAGGGATACTTTAACAGGCTTACTGCTCCTGATTTGTTTGAAAAATATTTTATTACTGCCTTTTATGCTTTTATGCAAGTGTTCCTCAGACTCTTTTGGCCTGCTTCCTTCTGTTTTGAAAACTAACAAGCCTTAGTTGACATATTTTTCTGTTTTCCTTCTTTGAGCAGATTTCTTGAAGAATGCTGTTTTCTTAAAGCCTTCTTTCTCTGTAGCTTAACCCTTCCAGCTTTTTCTGGTCTTTTAAAAAGCCCTTTGATTGATGGCATGCATTTCATTTGAACTGCGAATACTGTACAGTTTTTGTGTTGTCTACAAAAACATTTTCCATATTTTTCTGTATCGTTTTATGCTTGTAATATGAAAACTAAGATAACTAGCTAAGAAATTTCTTACTTGGGATCAGTTATTTGCATCAGAAGTGTTGTTCTCACCTATTAACGAAAAATCAGTAGCGTTTACTTTGTTTATTATTCATGTACAGAATTTTATGGTAGCTCATGCAAGGCAGCAATACTACAATACAAAATACTCTTGACTGAAGTGATACAGTGTACATAGAGTGTACATTTCTAGCATTAACAAAGCAAATATCCTGTTGGAGATTTTATTTTGAAATTCCCATTCAAAGATAACTTGCGAAGATAACTTGCCTTTTTAACAACAGTGTTACAAATTGTTCAGCTTTGAAGAAAAAGCACAGGTGACAGGTCACATCTCTCCTGTGTGCTTTGTTGTAAGTTACTTTAAATGAGAAAGACAATGTATTAAAATAATTCTGCTATTGGTGCTGACAAGGTCACAAAAGATCTGCATGGTCTCAATACCCAAAGGTGTTTTTTCTCACTATTCTAGCTGGTAGGTTGGACTTAAAATTCTGCTCAGTTCTAAACTTTTTTGTAATTTATTTATACTTGTATTCAGTGCGTATTTGTTATTATGTGATTATTATCTTTTAGCTTCACTTGTGGTTTTTCCTTTAGTTTTTCTTATTTTTACTTTTTTATCATTTATTGCCTCTCCCTTCATTTCGCTACGCTGAGTAAGTTTTATTCTTCTAGGCTTTTTTTCTTCTAAGGTGGTCTGTGCTCTAGGTCATGTTAGTTCTATTCTCTGTTCTTGGATGATTGATTCCTACTGCAACATGGATGAGGAAGAGTAATCACATTGATAATGGACTTATCAAGCCTATTATCTCAAACTGTGGATACTTTAGGAAGATTTTATTCAAAGGGCAAACATAGTAACGCTTTCCAAGGCTGCTGATTTTTGCTTGCCAGAGATGATGTCCAGGTTACTTTGTATCTCCTCAGGGATTTTTTTTTTCCCTCCATTTGCTCAGTAAAACTTTGAATCCACACAGACTTTTGCTTATAGTTTGACTGAGGTAACAGCAAATTGTACTGGCATCCTGGTTTCATTTTTGTGTTGTAAAACGTCTTTTCCCTGGTAGTGAGTCAGGTTGAAAGGAAGACGTGAATCACATCCAGTATTTCTTGGAATACATTCTGTTCATTATACTGTTGTAATTAATAGCGTCAATCTGGTACTGTTAATAGCTGATAACTATGCACAACACCGTTGCTTATGCTTTTGCAGTTGGAGCTTCCAGTTGGAAGGCTGACTCTAATGAAGGGTTTATTCCAATAGCTTCACAAAGTCCTGCAGAAAGTCCCTTGCTTCATGGGGAAATACACACAATCCTGGATTCCCTGTTTACTTAGAGTAGCTGTCACTCTTGGATGTTGTCTGAGTCATACCAGCTGTTAGTGGTCCTAGCATGTAGTGTACAAATTTGTGTAGTATACCACCTAGCATGGTGGTATACAAATTCAGCAGACCAGTAGTATTCTGAATTGATCATATTTTGCCAGTTCAACAAGACTGCCAGTCTCTAGCATTTACCAGCTCTTGGGAGACTTTCACACGTGATTGTCTCAGCATGCACTCTCCATCTCTTTGGCCTGCTTTTTCACCGTGACTCTCTCTCCATCTAATGTTGTCAGAACTCACCTAGAAAGAGCCCTTTATGCCACATGATTTTACAGAATTCTCCTTTCCTTCCTGAATTGTCTCTTTTCTTTTTGTCCCCACCTTGAAAAATCCTACTGTTACGTAGTTATTTCTTCTGAGGCAGTGATTCCAATTCTGAATCCTTCCAAAATGCTTCTCGGTTCTATCATATTTCCTAATGGAAACCCAAAACTGCACACAGCATTCCATATGTGGACACACCAGGAGCTTGTAAATACACAATGTTTTATGTGTTGTTCTTTCCAGTGATTTCTCATTCTTTGATCCCTTTATGCTTGTTGATTATTCTGTGCCGAGCTGATGGTTTCATAGAGGTATGTCATTGATAATGCGATCTCATAATGATAAAAAGGAGTGAAGATAAAGGTGAACTCAGAGTCCATCTTTTTATATCTAAAATCAGATTCTTTCCTACATTTCTTTTACCTTGCCTGAAGTTCCTGTTCTGTTTTATTACCATGATGACTTGGTCTTCCAAGCTTCTCCTCCAGTTCCTCACAACTCCTTCATGATTATACAACCCTGAGTAGCTTAGTACCAGCAGGGAACTTTGTCACTTCATTATATGCTCATTCTTCAGATTTTTTTATTGTGCATATATGTTGAACAGCCTGAAACAATCACAAACTGGCAGGAATTGTACTAACTAGTGTTAGTTCGTCCAGAACCTTAGCTTGTATTTTATCTCCTCTCCTTCCAGAGGTAGCTTTTGTGATTCTTGCCGTTTTCCCTTCCTCTGGCTGCTTTCTGTATTGCTTTTCTTTTGTGATGTTGGTCTAGATAAGTCGTTGTGCCTTCCTAAAATGTGACTTTTAAAGTCAAAGCAGTTTGCTTACATGAGTGGAGTATTTGCACTTACTGATGTTTTAAGAGCTTTGATGGAATAAAAAGAACATGCTTTGCTTGTTATTATTTGTACAGTTAATATTTCCATTGAAGGTGAAAATACAAATGTCAAAACCATTCTGAAAAAAATGTCAATTACAGCATGAGAAGGTTGTTTTAGTTATTGTATATCAACAGAAGCCTGAAACTGCTGTTACACACTTTTTGTTTCTGCTAAAATAGAATTATGAATCAAAGAGTTTATAATAGCATTAACTTCCAGATAAAATATTTTCAGCCAGTCTTTGTAATTCTAGAATTAGTGGAAACATTTATGTCTTTATATTTTTCCATCAAGGCACAGGAAAGTGAGTTATTGAAAAGATAAAAATAAATTTGTTTGCTTTCTGTCAGAGTTCATATCCACAGCCAACCTTGATAGAAGACCAGAATGATTTAGACAAGTTTGCTTTGGAGATTCATAACATATGCTTGCTGGACAGAATTGAGTTATCTCTGCTCTGGAGAGTAAGTTATTGTAGCAGGAGCTGACAGAGATGAAGATAACTGAGGGAAATTCAATTACCTTTTAGTGTTTTCCTTCTAATAGGATTCTTAATGTGAAAAAGATCCTCAGATGATGTGCCTGTGTTGCTTTGTGAGATCTGCTTTGATACCTCTATCCAGAATAAAGTGAACTCTTCTTTTCAGGCCTTCATTAAGGATGAAATATGCATCTGATTGCTAAACGAGTGTTAACTTTCGATCCAATGTACTGTCATTTGTAGCCCAGATGTATTTGGCAGTCTTTTGGCAGTAGTCTTGAATATTCTCTCAAATACAGTTTAATTTTTAAAAGTATTGCTTTTATGTGAGAAGTCTGTTTGTAACAGGAATTGAAGAAAGAAATCACAAACCTGTAAAATATCTCCCTGTATTCTGGGTTTGTTTCTGCATGTTTGTTTTCTCATTTGGCTTTTCCTGGCAAAAGCATCTCAGCTGCAAATACTGCTTGTGACTGACCTGAGTTCAGGCTGCTGGGTTAAAGCTGTGTCTCATCATTCAGAGAAGTTCATCAGTAGAGCCTGAAGTATTTTTCAGTATTACCTGTATTAGTCACATAGTGAATTTTTCTCTTTCATTTATTGGAATATTAATCGGGAGGAAGTTATGCAACATACTGCATATAGTATATAATGCATCTAGTTTCTCCTGAATTGGTATTTCTCATTCCAATGAAAGCTTTAGCCTTTCATTGAGAATGCTGTGTTCTCAATACCAAATATAGTGACTGTGCTGAAATAAATACCTCCATGAGTAATGGTTGAAAAGAGGCTGTAATTCTCTTTAAAGAAGGATCTTACAATTAAATTGATGAAATTATCTTTATCTTGAAGTCTGTCTGGGATTCAGGGAGGGAGATGGTGGAAAACTGAAAAACCACTCCCAGCCAAGGGTGACATTCCCACTCTTCTATAAAGGTAACCTCTTCATTCTGAATAGACCTCTACAACTTTTCAGGAAAGGGAACAAGACGGCACTAATCAGAATTCTTAACAGAACTGACAGGTCCTTTTACATTTCCACTTCCATCTCACTGCTTTATATGCCACTTTCCTGTATTAGCTTCTAAATGGGAATCACTGTAATAGGTTTTTAAAAAATCTTTTTCTTCCTGCTTCATCTGATTCTTTAATTGCAATGTTTACAGAAAGAGTTTTTCTCTTTGACTTAAATAGGAGAAAACTGAACCTTTGAGGTTGTCATAGATCATGAAAAGGAAGATCTATAAGGCAGTTCAGTTGCTCTTGCAGTGATCACTGTTTTGGAAAAGGTCCCAAGTGACTTAGAGACTTCTGAATTTCACTGTTACTCTGAAGTCCTACCAGAAGTGGCAGGTTCAATCCTTAAAAACCCCATAACATCCCGAAAAAACAATTGTTTGTTTCACATTAGGAATTGTTGTTTCACACTAAGAAGGTACGTTTCCTGATATGTTCCTCTCCACTCCTCCCCCCACCCCTTTTTCCTGCTCACATTTCTAGGTCCCTGTTTTTAATTCACTTTTAAGAAAATGCATCTTCAAAGATTTCTGCATCTCAAAAGATTTAGCTGTCTTCTGGAAGTGGGGCTTGGAAGGCAATGTTAGTGACTATAATGGTGAGCAGTACAAGCACATTGGTCATTGTTACACCTTTTTTTTCCTTTGTGCCCAACTGCCAAGAAACTGTTGTTGGTTTTTTGTTTGTTTGTTTTGTCAAAAATTTGTTGGAACTAATTCCAGGTCTAAGTAGTGGCCTCAAGGTTATGGCATAATGGATTTTGAGGTGTTCGTGCTCCTTCCATCCTTCTACCTGCCTGTCCTTGCGGAAACTTGAGATTTTAATCTCACCAAATTATCCTGAATTGTGTGTTGCTCTTAGAGCAATCTGAGATTCCATCTTTTCATGACTGATGCCAATTCTTGCCTTAGAAACATTTAAGGGAGCTGTCAGACAGAGCAAGTAATATGCTCAGTTACTGTATATTCATTGTGGCTATTTTGAAACAAGTTTTGACATTATGAAACAAATTCTGTTGTAACTTGGGACCAGACCCAGTATACTGTCAGGGTGCCACAAGGGCCTGCAGTGTCTCACAGTGGGGTAAGTTGGGTACTCACTGCAGCAGGGCAGCCTCCTGAGCAGGGCTTGACCAAGCATGTCAACCTCCTACCCACCATGAGAAGAGAGGGCAGCTGTGGGGGAGAGTGGCCAGGGCCAGGACAGGTCCCCAGTACAGGGCCATAGGGCCATAGGGCCAGAGGCAGCCTGAGGCTGGGAAGCCCACCTTCCCTATGGCTGGGGGCCTGGGAAGGATCTTTGGTTTGGATTAGATATAAAGAAAAAAATCTTCAGGCTGAGGGTGGTGCAACACTGGAACAAGTTACCCAGGGAAGCTGTGGCTTTCCCATCCCTGGAAGTGTTCAAAACCAGGTTGGACAGGGCTTTCAGTAATACGTGGAACATGCTTCTGGCCATGATGGGGGTTGGAACTAGACGATCTTCAAGGTCCCTTCTGACCTAAAACCTTCTATGATTCTGCGACCTGGGAGCCCACAGCAAGTTGGTGGACATTGCTAGGATGGGGGGGTTCACTCTGGCAGCTTCTCTCCACTGCCACTGATAGGACAGGCTCATCAGCTGTGCTTGCTGTAAACTGGCCCTCAGCCCCAGGAGGACCTAATGCCACATACAGGCATCTCTGAATTATGTTGCCATTAGTCCTGAATGTTTCGAACATTTATAGAAGAAAAAAGCCAGGTATTCTGACTTCTAAAATGTTTTTGCTCATTTTTTTTCCTACAAGGCCTGTTAGAAATTCCAAGTATTTTGTTTGTAAGCAGTTGTTGATAGCTTTGAAGCCAGCATCACCCATCTTGGCATTGCATCAACACTATTTTCCAAGGCAATTTCATACGATCGTCAGCAGGGGAGGGAGCAGTGTTGCTCAGGCTTTTTTTGAATGACAGTAGTTTGAAGCTACTCAGGAATTTGGAATATTAGAAGTAGACAGAGGTAAATTATTGGCTAGAGTGTAACTGAAGCTGTTAAACTGTGTGAGAAATACTGTTGCATGGCTCTGCTATGTCAGATAACTGTCTTGCATTTCAGATCATGTTTTGCATCATTTCGGTAGGTTTCTTTGGGGTTTTGTTTTTGTTTTTGTTTTTTTTTTCCTTCATTTTTGTGCATGTTTGGGAGAAGCTGGTGTTTTTGATTGGTCACTGTACTTTCTTTCAGTATCTGTAATGTTAACAAGTGAACTGTTATTTAGATCACATCTCGGATTCTTGTTTTAATCATCTGCAGGACTTGTGTTGGTTGTTTATTCTATGTAGCTATTGTGCTCTAAACGTAACAAGCTCCAAGCATTGAGTTTATTATTTTATACTGAATTACAGTCAGTTAGTGAAATCTAGGTAAGCATAATTTGTGCAGTTGTACTGTGTGATCTGTTTTGTGCCATTACAGCAACATCCAGGAGTTCAGCTGTTTGTAACAAATGCTGATAACTGTTACTGAGGTATAGTGTGTGAAAACACCCTCATACCGTTAAAAAAAACCAAGACAGAAAAACCTTGCCATTTTTAGAGCCAAATGTTTACCTTTCAAGAGTGGTAGAGCTTTTTCTGAATAAGAAATGTTAATTAAAAACTAAACCTATTAATACCTGTCTCATGCTGTTCTGAAAGTACAAAATTGTATTGTATAAGTTCATGAGAACCAATCACAAAGGAAAAAGCCTCATAGGCTAGTTAGAATGAAATATAAAGTATGGACTATTGAAAAAAGGAGAGGGGAAAAATGAAGTTAAAATAATTTGCTTTTCATGGTTTGATGCTGTAAGAATTTTGACGGGAGGCTTTAAGTTAAGGCAGAGGTTAAGCTAAACCTGGGAATGTGACTGCTTAACGTGTTTCCGAAGTGAGTGGCAATGAAGGAGGGAATGCTTGTAAGCATATCTGCTATAAAATGCCATAGGCTAAGAATCCTTCCCATTTGCTTCTGGATTTTGTATAGATCTTTGCCATTTCATCATCATCTTAATTGAAATATCCTGCTTTTAAAATACTTGGTCTCCAAAGAATAAGCCTGTCAAGTACCTTAGTTTACCAGAGGATGATGAGCAGTTTTGCATGTAAGTTAGAAATTTATGAATCAGCAGCACTGAGCTTGATATTTTTCTTTTATAAACTTTTGAATTAAATCCTATGTATTTTTTTTTCCTCACAGATTCTCTGGTAGTAATTTGAAATTCCTTTGGCAAAAAGTCCTTAATGCTTTTCCTTAATAATAAGTTAAAATGTTTCTGCTGATACAAATGAAGGTGCAGTGACTTAATAGCAGAAACTAAAGGATTTTTTTTTCCCTGTGTATGGGAAGGAGCTACATTGCCATCAAACATGTTTGTCCTATTTAGCAGTGTTGCTCAAGGATATGTGCCAGTCAGGGTGGTCATTCTCCATTTTGAAAGGCTGAAAAGGTCCTGAACTGTCAGAGATCAAGGTCTCTAAATTAACATTTGGAGCTAGCATGATAGAAGCTGGTGAAGGATGGATGGGTTACCTTTGGTTATGGGTTCATGTCCATGTTCAGAATGTTTTGTAGCTGAGGTTTCTCAAAAGATTTGCCAAATACAGAGCTGTAGAATGGTTTGGGTTTGAAGGGACCTTAAAAATCATCTAGTTCCAACCCTGCTGCCACAGGCAGCGACACCTCCCATAGACCAGGTTGCTCAAATATGGCACAGCACACTTCTGAAGCTGCTTCTGTTGCTAGTGCAGATTGATAGGTGATTGGTTCCTACATCTGTCTCAATCACTATTATGTATCACTGTGTATACGTTAATTTTACTGTGTGCTGATGGTACTTTTCCCTTTCTTCTTAATGCCTAGTACTAGACTACTATGCAGGGTAGAATACTTTTGAAACATACCTTGATTCTGTTATTAGAGTACAGGATAAAGTTATATGAAGGCAAACTATAATCTATTTATTTGTTTATTTATTAAGCACCTTATGTGGCATGTTAAGGAGCCGAGTCAGGTCTGAAACCAGCTTGGTATACGGCGTACTGAAGCTTATTAGAGATGTCCTTGTCATTGGCATGCAACTGATCATGGCAAGAGAGGAAACTATAATGCCTAAATGTCTTGTTATCTCACATGCAAGTTATTTCTCTGTTCTTTGTTCATGAGTTACCATATTTTGATACATTCTGAATTTCCTGGATTAAAATCAGAATTGTGTTCTTAAACCAAGACACTAAACACGGAAAGCTGAAAAGGATTTGAGGGGAACTATGTAGAAAATAGACAGAAACACAGACCCCAGGCTGCAGGGATATCTCAAGGGTCTAATCTTTCTGGGGTTTTTTGAAATCTGGAACTTTACATAATCTTAGCAACTGTTTATGTGGAGGTTTTGGCTGGAAATGGATTTGCTTTGCATGAGCTTGGCAAATTTATAAGGAAATTTAGTGAATATGATGTAACAGAAATATCAAACAATAACAAAATCAACAGAGGTATATTGATTATTTATGCATTTTATTCTACATATAAAAACTCACATTCATATTATACAATAATAAAAATGATGCCTACATAGGAATGTACATTCCTGTAAGGTAGGTGTTGAGACAATTAGAATCATAGAATCATAGAATAGTTAGGGTTGGAAAGGACCTTAAGATCATCTAGTTCCAACCCCCCTGCCATGGGCAGGGACACCTCACACTAAACCATGACACCCAAGGCTCTGTCCAACCCAGCCTTGAACACCACCAGCGATGGAGCATTCACAACTTCCCTGGGCAATCCATTCCAGTGCCTCAGCACCCTCACAGTAAAGAATTTCTTCCTCATATCCAATCTAAACTTCCCCTGTTGAAGTTTGAACTCATTACCCCTTCTCCTCTCACTACAGTCCCTCATGAAGAGTCCCTCCCCAGCATCCCTATGGGCCCCCTTCAGATATTGGAAGGCTGCTAGGAGGTCTCCAGGCAGCCTGCTCTTCTCCAGGCTGAACAGCCCCAACTTTCTCATCCTATCTTCATACTAGCATAAGTTATGTATTACGTAGTAATAGAACTAAGTATTTATAGCTGTGTCTTTGGTAGATGTAGATTTTTAAACTCGTCCAAATGAGGCTGAAGGCATATTTATAGATTAAAGTGACGATATTTTGTAATAAGGTTCCAAATTCTTTCAGTTTATCAGCTTAGAATCGGAGTAATTCTGGCTACATTTTTTTGTTCTTTGTGCTCTCTAAGGTTTATATTTTTCTTGATTTGTAACAGAAGATTAGAAAAATGTTTCTAAATTAAAACATTTATTTCATTGATAATTCCTCATTTTTCCATGTTTTGCGGTATTACTGTTTCCTCACTGTCGGAAGTGTACTTTTTGCCCCTGTTGTGAAAAAAT
The DNA here is from genome assembly GCA_017639245.1 of Myiopsitta monachus. Classification (NCBI taxonomy): domain Eukaryota; kingdom Metazoa; phylum Chordata; class Aves; order Psittaciformes; family Psittacidae; genus Myiopsitta; species Myiopsitta monachus. Next base: position 54,066,817 of record CM029917.1, on the reverse strand, counting down.
CAGTCAGAATTCATCTGACACAAAACTTGTGAAAATTTGGTGTTTATGTTGTACCTTTAAGGGCTTAATTAGTAAGTTGCTTTGTTCAAAAATACTCGATAGTGTGTTACCTGCTTTTAGAGACTCCATTTAAGGTATAGCTGGGCCATCTGAACTGCATGTGACTTTCAATCTGCTCATGTGTCACTCCTGTGCCAAGTCTTGGTGCTGTAAGTTGTAAAGGAACTGTGCTTGGCAGTAGGGTGTCTGGAAATCTTAATCCTAAGAAAGCAATTGTTTGGCTGCTGGGGCCAAAACTGGTGGACTACTTTCTGTCTACCTTACAGGTAACTGAGGTCCTTACTGTGCCTCGGTGGAACAAGACAGTTGAAGAGGTGGTGATTAGAGTTGATGAATGAGGAAATTTCAGAGCTTTATCTTGCTGGGGTTTGCTGGAGATGTGTCATCTGGCCCGTGGTCATAAGATTCTCACAAGATCTTGAAGAATATATTGAAAGCCACAACGAGAGTTATTTGGGAAATGTTTCCTGAGCTGACAGCCTCACCGTTTCTGTGGATGATAATTATTTCCCCTACTTCCACTTAGTGTTCATATGGTGCAGAGGGCAGGAAGTGTCCTGGTGCTATTGTTAGAGCATTATTATTACTATTATGATTTTTGTAAATGACAGCAACAACAAAAGGCAAAGTTCGGGTGGATAATAGGGGACAGAACCTGCAGATAGAACAGAAAGAAGACCTGGGGAAGGCTGAAAATAGATTTGAGACAGTTGCCTAGGCCGGTCTCTACTGCGTCTTTAGCGTCTGGAACTAAACACTAGAAGCACTACTGTGTTTCTTTTCTGGCAGTAACAAGTTGCTCACACATGATTAACTACTGGTTACTGACAAGGCAACAATCAAATACTGGTTTGCTTTGGTTGAAGTGATGTGTTTGCATTTGTCCCAAATGTGGCTCCTTTGAGACTTGTATATGTGTTTTCATCTGATTAAAAGCTATTTCCCTTCTCCCCTTTTTAAAGTCTGTGTAGAAATTATATGAAAACATTGCAAACCCAAATATTGAGCAGTTTTGCAAAATCAGAGCAGTGCAACCTTAATTTGGCTCTCTCTGAGGAGTGAATCCGTAGATTATGTAAGCATATGTCTCATTTGCTGGACGGAGTGGAAGTTCCTTATAGAGGGAGTGAGTTTGTCCGTTCCAGAAGTTGTTCATGGATCCAATTCATTTGTTGCGTTGGACTAGAAGTTATTTAGTGAATGCAGTACTAATCTTGGCAGTGGCATTAAAGCAGTTGAATGTCACCAGGTTGATGCAGTGCGGTTAGGAAATGGCTTAAAATATCATCACTGGCTCCTTTTTTTCTTAAGAAATGATCATCACTGTCTCCTTTGCTTAATATCTAAGAGCACAGACCTACCTGTGCAGAAGTGCTGAGCTTTCCTGTTTCTAGAGCATAGGGGAGTTGTATTTTGATGATTTCTAGCTTGAAAAATGACATGTACTTGGAAGATGTGTTCCCAAGGGATCTCGAATTTAATGTCCAACTGTAGTGTTTTTAAGATCTTGGCCTGTTGTAAACCAAGAAAAGTATGAAGGGACTGCAGACATAAACTGGATTTGTAAAAAAGAGGGAGAAGAGTGTCTATCCTAGTGCATACGTTGAATGCAAAGCATTTTTGCATATGTATGGTAAGGAGTAGCGTCTTGGGTTTGAAAAGGATGTTTGCCTGTGCACAGTGTTTATGCCAGCGGTTAGCAGTGATGCTTAGAGAGTTGAAATATTGGAATAATGTAGGCACATGTAGCAAATCCCAGTTTCTAGCAAGGAGTGAGAGCTCTTGTTCATGTAAAGCTTTGTCTTTGATTGTGATCCAAGGGTGCTACCTTAACACAAATTATATCTGCTAGATAAGCATCAAAGAAAAAAGGTAAAAAAAAAAAAAAAGTCTGTGGTACTAACGGATACTGCAGAAAAATTCTGATGTTATTTGTCTCTGCTTTTTAGTCTTGATTTATTCTGTCATTTGGTTTTATATCCAGCTGAACTCTTGTTAGTTTGTCTCATTTAACTATGGTACTAAATTGGGTTCATTTCAAAGATGCAATCTCAGTAAAAGTGCTGTTGTGTTATTTTGTTGGGTTTTCTAAAGCTTAATACTGTGAGACTTAAAGGTAAAAAATAAAGCTGTTGACTCGGCAGAGATTAAAACCAGATGTCTCCCGAGATCCTTGCGCTTCTCTCTAATCACGAACCCAAATGGACTGGGGTAGCTTTTTTTTTTTTTTTTTTAAATGGTCATGACTATAGTTTTACCAGTCTGTGTTTGGCGTGATCTAAGTCAAATGCAGTTTTCCAACACCCCACTCCACCTCACACCTCCCCTTGTGATTTTAAATGCATAGGCTTTTTTTTTTTTCTCCCCAGGAATGTCTGGATAGAAAATCAACGCCCTTCTCTCCCCCTTCATATTGCAAACAGTGGATTTAGATGCAGATTCTTTTTAATCTTCAAATCAGATAAAAGGATGGAAAAGAGAATAAATGAGGTTTGGGAAACTGTGGGTTGAAGAGATGAGAAGCCATTGCATTGTGTTCAGTCCATTAAAACAAGAAGAAATAGAAGAGATACTTTGATAAGTGTTCTGCTGGTGTTAACCTTGATGGCTATTATCGGGGGGATGATGCTATATCTATTTCATTGGCTTAAGCTTTTTTCATGCTGAGAGAAATCAATACTTTGAGTCGCTGGATGACAGAGGCATCACTTCAGAATTGACGGTGGCTGTCAGATGTTGTCATTGGTTGACTTTTGTTCGCTGTTGAGGTTTTAAGCTTTCATTTTTCTAAGTCTTATTCAGGAGTCTTTGTAAGATTTCCCTGGGTAGCATTTTTAGTCCAGACTTTAAACCTCAGGTTAGAGGTCAAGTGCAAAGATCTGTGAAAGGAGAGGATTGAAGAGCACCTTCATTTACTAAAACATCCTTATTTGTAGGGAATTTGCATTAGTGGCAAGACTACACATTATCTTATGGATGACTTTTCCTCTTAAATCACACTCTCTGAGGCAGATTGTTCACAAAGCAAGTAGTTTTTAGTCAGATTAGACAAAGGAACTGGAGTATGTAAAAGCACTCGGTGATCTCAGAGTTGAAGAATGAAAACAAAAAGGTGCAATACTGCTGTTAAAACTGTACGCTATTAAACTTTTTTGTACTTGGTAAAAAGCATTTCACTGTAATTTTGGAATTGCAAAGGTGTGTCGAAGAAATCTTTAATATTTTTATGATGATCAAAGATAAAATAATTCTGAAGACGCGAGTTTAATCCTATTCGCTGGCATATAGACAGGCAGAATAGACTAATTTACTGTGTTCAGAATTTTGCAGTAGTATTTCTGGAATATTTCCTTCATACAGAATGTGTTGTGTTTTCATTTCAATAAACTTTTGGATGACCTTGTGGTCCTTTAGAATTACTGTTCCTTAAAAATGCATCTTCCGGTAACCTGCATGTTCAAGGAGCCCGTCTTGTCCAAGCTGGTAATGGAAGAGAGGAAAAACCCTGTTCCACTCTGTTTTAACGGCAAAGAGAAGGTTTCTGTTCCGTCATGGGTGAAGGGCTAGAGAAGAAGGGTCTTTCCACTGCTCTGTACTGTGTTAAAGGATTCTGCTTAATACACTTTCCCCTTGAAAAACTTTCAACAGCCACTGAATAGAAGAATTTTTATAGATAAGCTATGGGATGTATATAAGAATATACCTTTTTCTTCTTTCAGTGTTTTTTGTTTCATCATGAGTGTGACTGCAGTACTATTGTGATTATACTTTCATTATACACTTGCCCAAACAGGTAACATAAATTAGGTAGGCCAAAGCACTAAGTGGAGGTGCTTTGTGGAAGTGAAAATTAGTTAGCATTCAATAGTATATCTAATTGTAAAACCATATTCAAGCATGAGAGTGTGCATTATTGTAAGTGTAAGAGATCAAACAATAATGAAGAATTAAAACTGTAAAAGTATATTTTTGAGTTTGTGCGCAAACAGAAAATTAAGCTGAATTTTTATTTTCACATAAATGGAATGCTCTGGATTTCTTGTGAACTATTAACATGTACCACTCTATATCCTGGTATTGCATCTCTTAAAGTAGTGGATTAGGTGAACCTGATGGCATCTGGAAAATGAAAAGACAGTGGAAAAACAGAGACTTTGTAGTCCTTTCAAACAATTTTAGTGGCTACTTTGAGATGGGCCTCTTTCCATTTCTTTTAGAGGAGCCAGTTTTCTTTAACTCCTGTATTAAAAATTATTTGAGGAAGGGAGGGAGAGAAATACCTTATTTTTTTCCTGAATATTTGGCATATGTTGTGCATAGGAACCACTGAGCAATTAACAAGTCACCTGTATTATCAAAGGGATTATTCTTGCGAAACTTAAATACATTTCTTGGCAGAACTGTGGGTTCTTTCTGTTCCTATTTGTAAAATAAGTATTGTAAATAGTGTGGTGTGGTTTAAGAGTCCCTCCTGGGGTGATGTTCTAATTTTATGGGATTGCTGCATGTGGAAGTCTGTCAGTTTTGGTAGGGAATTGCTAATTTCTGTTTATATTAACTGCTGAATTTGCTGAAAAGTGGAGCCTATACATTTCTGTTCTGTAACAGGCTGATTCTTTTTTTTCATGGAAGTTGTCATGACAATACCATTTTTTCCTTCATTTGAATGTCACAGCTACACTTTGAAAATCTTTGCTGCTATTTAATGAAGGATGCATTCAAAATTACATCATAAAGAGACTTTTTTTAAGGAGGTACAAGTTCATTATATCTTTTACAAAACATTCTAGTTTGATTTCCATTTTATCATGTTTTAAGGTCAAATGTGACTTTAATGTTCCATAAAGAGACAGAGATTGATAATGGGGAAAGAATAACCCTCTAATGTGATTTATATCTATGGATTTTATGTCAGATATGAAAAGTTGCTGTTCAAATTGTAAAGGAGGATCCATTAAAGAGCACTTTAAAACATTTTACTACTTAGCTTACCTTATACACTTGTTTTTAGAATTCTGCCCTTTCAGGCAACTTAAAAATAACAGCTTATGAAACATTTACAAAGTGCTGAAAACAATTCAGAGTCGTTGTGGGTGCAAAATAGATTAATGTGTCAGAAAAGACAGCTGTAGTTATAAAAAGCTAGAATAATCTTAGTTTAGTGTTGGTTATGATTTAGCCATCTTGTGTTTTTGTGAAAAGGGGTGGTAGAGTGCTTCATGTAGGAGTACAAAAGCCAATTTTTGATGTCTTGTTAACTTGGGAAGTCAGCTGCTCATTCTTCACTCCTCTGGATGTCTGTTCATCAGGTGAGTATTTCTGTAAGATGTGGGAAAAATTATGAGGAATTTTGTGCACGTATTAAAATTGTTAAAATAGCTCTTTATTAATCTGTTACTACAATTTTATTATATGATGTCTATTAAAACCTGCACAGCCCCAGATTTTATTATACTTGTGGTTTATTCCATATTCTTCCTATCTTTCTTTATATGATATATATATTTTCATATACACTTACATAAATAACATTCACAGCCTGCCTGTTTTTTAGTTGCTGCAGTTCTCTAATGCATTATGATATTGTGCTGTTTTCTAAGCTCTAAGAAATAATTGTACTAGTGTCTGCATCAGCTGTGCTTCACAGAGAAAGAGCAATTTTTTTTGCTGTTAGGCAGACATTTGTGTCCATTCTACTAACTAGATCATAGAATAATCCAATCATTGACAAAGGCTGAAATGCTTTGTCTGGCATATGCGATCTGTGGGATTGCCAAATGAAAACTGAAATTAGAAACAGAGTTCTGAACTGGGGAAAAGCCTTTATTTTTTTTATACCGATATTTGCAGTTGTTGTGGGTCTCTGTGTCAAGTGGTTTGATGAGACAGTTATATAAATTTGGTTTCTGATTTTTGAGTTCTGTATTAACAGACAAATTTTCAGGTCAACGATACCCTGAATGATTAGAAAATATAGTAACAAAGAACCTTTCCTAGTTTTCAGTTCTGTTTGTAGGTGTGACTTCAGTTCTTATTTCCTAGTATTTGGTGTTGAGTACCTTGGCAAACAGATGTTTATACAACAGGTGCAGTACAGCTAGGAAAGTGATTAACTTTCCCATGCTGGCCTGCAAATGTGCTCAACCTCATGAAGCTTCCTGATAAAGATGTGAGTCAGTCTTCATATGCATTTTGTCTTCTATCTGAAGATATGTCGATTTTCTCCTTAGTTTTTATGCAAACAACAGCAACCAGTTGGTTACCCAAATCCAGTGAAGAGTCATAGGAGTGGAGTGGTCAGCTAGCTGACAGTCATTAGTATTAAACTTTCGTCATAGTTTTTATAATGCTATTCACTTCCTTTGTTATAAAACTGGTTGTACCTATATGTTTTATTATGTGATCAGGGCACTAACCTGTTGGTATTTGCTAAATCCTTAGAGTGCTGTGTGGTTAAAGAATTCACGACAAACCAAGATCCTCTGCTTGGCTCTCTGGTTAGATTGACTGTGAGCAGCTGCACAGTGCCTCAGTTCTCAAACTTGTAAAATGAGGTTCATTCTTATTTCTCAAGGGTTTCGTATAAGTAATTAATTAAGTGCTTCAAAGTTCCTTTGGATGGTATAATTAAAATGCAAAGTAATGAAGTCCCTATTTTCTTCCTAGTCACTGTGTGCCCAGTATTCTGCAGACAAGCGTGAAGAAGAAAAAATGTGTCATCATTTGATAATGGCAGCGAAGTACCGAGACCAAGTGACTGCAACTCAACTAATACAGAAAATTATCAACATTCTTACAGACAAGCATGGAGCCTGGGGAAGCTCTGCACCAAGGTAAAGCACTTTGGGGCTGTTTTAAAATGTTTTTGAGAACTGGGCTGTGCTCAGCTATGCTTAGGTGATGTGAATGAATGTCTTATGATCAAATTTAAAGATAAACAAGATTTTTCACTTTCTGAAAGGCCAAAGTACTATATTAAAAAGGTAAAATTAACATGTCAGTGTTTAGTATGGGTGAACATCAGAGAATCAGTGTTTTGTTAGAGTAGTTAAAAACATGGCGATTCTCCTGTGACTTTAAATTTTGTTAAAACAATGTGATACAATTTGTTTTGGATATCCAGTTCTACACAGTCGTTTATTTGAGGAATAATGTTTAGAACTAAATCTTTTCTCACAAGTAGCTTTCTTCATGGCTCATCATAGGATTCAAGATTGAGCCATAGCTTAGTAACTTGTTTTCTGCCAACAAACAAACATCTTTTTAAGTTAGAGGGAATAATGAATTTTGCATTAGTAATTTCAAGGCAAAACCAGTATATTTCTCCTTTTGGAATTCTCAGTACGTACCTTCATTACAGTGATACTTGTCTAGCTTCTTTAGCATAAGTCACAGCTACAGTTTCACTTGCAAATCTAAAATTCAAGTTCAAGTCCTTGTAATACATCCTTAACTAAGGCTTAAAAATAACTGGAACGTATTTAGGCTAGAACATGCATATTGGGATACTGTTATTTAAATGCAGTGGAATAATAAGCCTGGGAGAAATACGTGAGTAGACAACAAAGTGTTTTTCCCAGTAACCTTTATTCATTGTTTGATTACTGCTTGTTTTCTGGAAAATAAAAAAATAATTCCTAAGCACAAATAATTTCTATAATCTACAGTTAAATAAAAAAAAAGAATCTATGAATAAAACTAACTGGAAGTGCTAAAAATAATAGTTGTGATATTATGGTAAAGAATGTCCATTTACCAATTTTGGTAATTGTCCAATACCAATTTTGTAGTCTAGGTTTTAAGGTTAAAAATGAAAATACGAAGTAAGTGTTTAATGCTGCTTTTCTTTGATTGAGTACATTATGCTTAAATATAAAAATGTATAAGAAGAAAGTGTAAAAATGACAGTCTATTTGAATATTTCTAGTAATTTTTAATTAATTTCATGCAATTTAAGTAAGGCTTGCATTACTTTTGTCTAAAATCAGATTTCTTGAAGTATTTT